>OZ038457.1:18367412-18898253 GCA_964036195.1 Sphaerolaimus hirsutus
CTCTTAACTCAACTTTTAACCTTAAACTCAACTCTTAACATTTGACTCAACCTTTAACTCAACTCTTAACATTTAACTCAACTTTTAACTCAACTCTTAAATGTTAACTTAACTCTTAAACTTTAACTTTTCTCTTAAACTTTAACTTTACTCTTAACTCGCCATTTGTCATTTTACTCAACTCTTAAATTTTAACTTAACTCTTAAACTTTAACTTTTCTCTTAAACTTTAACTTTACTCTTAACTCGCCATTTGTCATTTTACTCAACTCTTAACTTTTAACTCTTTACTTGTCCACTTGCGGAACCGGCACCTGGTTTCCTTGGTTTCCCGAACTGTGAAGGATGTAAAAGCGCCATGATGGCGCGGGCACCAAAGCAAAAAACGCCATGGTCCAAAAGGACGAGCCATTAATGTCTTAAATATTCCTAAAATCAAATACCTCAAAATGCAGCTATCCGACTGGTTGCAAACTACCAAAATGCCGTCTATCCACGCTTGGCACCATGCCAGGAGACCATTATCACTGCATAAAGTGTGACCAAAAGATGTTTACTAGAAAAGAGGAAATTTTGAGGCATTACAAGTGGCACAGAAAAAGACACGAATCGTTGGCCTTTGGATTTATGCGATATTCTGCAACGGATGATTGTAGCTTGGGAAATGGTGGCAGGTAGGTAGGGAAGTCTGATTTTAATGTGCCATTTTGATGATATACATTTGATAATGGTTGTCTGTGTCAACCGAAAGCATAGTGTTTTATGCTTCGATGTGTGTGAGATGTGCAATACAGATTCAATACAATACAATCTTCTCTTTTGCGCCACATTTGTCTTAGTCTTTAATGCTACGATTACAGCTCGTCGCAAAATTCCAGCGTAAAATTCCATCGCAAAATTTATTACATGAAAGTGAATGATGATACAGGTCTGCAATTTTTCCATGAAATTGAATTGAACAGGACACATTGAAGGTATTGATAAACATATTGTCAATGAAAAATTGCAGACCTGTATCATCATCCACTTTCATGTAATAAATTTTGCGATGGAATTTTACGCTGGAATTTTGCGTCGAGCTGTAAAGCGGGAATTAGAGCTCAGCGTCGATTCGACGCTGAGCTCTAATTCCGGCTTAATCTTAGGATAAGGCATTTATGAGATACTTATGAATGCACATTCACGAAAAGAAAGATATTTGAAAAAGGAAAAGGCGAAGTCACATACAATCAATGAATGTTTTTTCCTGAAACGTTTTTTGAGAACAATTTTCATTTTACTTATGATGACGTCATGGACTCACGATCGAGTGTTTCCTTCAGAAAAATGCAGAGTGTGCGGTCCGCAGAGTATAAAGATGGAGAAAAATGAAACAGTTTTTTTGAACATCAATAACACCCTGAACACCAACAACCACCCCCCCCTCAGCACCTCCAACACCCCCTGCCCGCTGCGACTGCGCCAGACGCACTACCACTGCTGCCGCGCCGGCTGCGGCAAGATCTGCGTCAGCACGCACGACGTGCAGCAACATTGCCAGGGCCACAGCAGGGCCGCACATTTGCTGCACATGGGGTTTAGGAGGTTTAAGGTTGGGGGGGGGGGGTTGAGGTTTTTATTGGTTGGTGGTGAAAATCTTCTACCAGCATATATCTAATAGAAGGGCACCTCTCGTATAAAACGACAGGTAGAAATTACGTTGGGCGGGTGCCAAAACACAAAAATACCTATAAAAACGGATGGCGAGAATATGCAACAGAGCATTCAAATAGTAAATGGTAAAATTGTTACAGAAGTAATGTAAGGTGGTGATTTTCACATTCAGTAGGAAAATCGAATCCACAGGAAAATGTCACAAATTTTACCGAAAACTGCTGGTCGACATTCAGGCAAGTGAAAAGTGCGGCCGACCTTCGTGTCCCTTCGATGGGGCAGAATCGACTTCGTACAGAACCACTCATTTTCATTGCGTCAGGCCGGGATGTAATCATTCGTTCAAACATAAAGCTGATATGGGTCAGTTTTCTTTTCGTTTGACAATTTGTCAACTAGGAATTTCTGCATGTTGATGTTTCAAAAGTGTGCGTTGCGCTGCCATCAGGGGCTATCTCTGTATCCAAACAACAAGTTCAAGAAACGACTTAAAGTGATAGAAACTTATAAGTGACAATTGAATTAGATATCCACTTGCCAGTTATGAGTTTACCTACTTGCAGTTAACTTATACCGCTTGCCTAACCTACCTATAACATTACTTAACACTTCTCACATTCGGCCTTTCACCAGTAAATTTGCAAATAGGTACATAACTTTGCATAGCGTGCTAGAATAAAACGATAAAAACGCATGTGTCTGCGCGCCTTACGCTTACACCCTTATTTTTGCCAACCAAAACGGTGACCCAAATCAAATAGAAATTTTCCCCCAGAAAAACACTCGGCCGCGCATGCCCGCCAACAACGACTGCAAGCGGATGGGTTCAAAAAATTCGGCAAATTTGAACCCTGCGATGAAATCCGCGCGAAAAAAGGCCGCTGCACATTCAACGGGGTAGTCTCGCATATCCATTGCATCAGGCCAAATTGTGGCAGCGTACTTCATTCGACAGCGCAAATGTACGCGCACAAAAGGAGGCACGAAAGGAACCTGGTTCCGGATAGTGGTGGGAAAAGAAACGAGAGTTACCATAACCTTGGTCGCAGTTACTATCACTACCGTAACCAGATAAACAGGGCTATTGCAGGGACAAACACTGCTGGAAATGTGCAGATGTTTGAAGGAATTTTCAGTGGAATTGAACCTGCTTTCGCTGCAAATAATACAAGTTTGTGACTAACATTTTGTTTTTCCCTAATGTAACCACCTAACTGACCTAACTGCATGACGTCATATCTTCCATCGGCAAAACTACACAAACAAAAATCCCCAAAATTTTCAGACACCGGCCCTCCATCAGCATCAGTCTCCCCAGTCAGACCCAGACCTTCAATTCCAATTCCACTAATGCCAATGCCCCGCCCCAGCACACTGCCACTGCCACTGCCAGGAAGCAGTCAGTCCATCACCACCACAAATACAGGCCTGTCAGCACCCATGGCTCAGCAACAGGCCAATGTGGCACTTATGGCTGTTTTGAGACAGAAGTTGCAACAGTATATTGAGACTTGTGGAAGTGCCACCGCTTTTGTGTGTTTTTTTGTCGACGATTGTTTTTTTTTTGGCAAAATTGAGATTAGAAAATATCTCCACACATTTTTTCAGACACCACAGCAGCAGGCAATGATGCTGAATTTCGTTGCGGCTGCAGCTATGTCAATGGTCCCTGATCCCAGGAAGTTGGCAACACCTGTGACTTCTGCCGCTGGAAGTACGCCAACGGCCAGTGCTATGTCAACACCTGTGAGTTTGTCATACTGACGCTAAAGGGAAATTTACAGCGTAACAATAAATGCCTAAATAAAACGTGAAACGTAGAATTAAAAATCACTGGAAATTCATCATTTTTTAAGTTTCCAAGCTTTTTTTCAAAATTCGTGTTTAAAACTGAATTTTTCACATTTTTTTGGAAAATGTTCCGTTGACATTTCATGTTGACACATTTGTCATCGGTCAAATGCATGCAAAGTGTCGATATAACATTGATTTTACATGAAACCATTTTCCATCATGTATTTTTCATTCAAATTTGAAAAGAACATCTTTCACACAATAAATTTTTGAGAAAAATTGAGTTTTGAACATGAATTTTGAATAAAAAGTTTGAAAACATGAAAATGATATTTTTGGTGTGTTTTCATTTTACTTTCATCTTTTATTTGTCATTATGCTATAAATCCACCTTAAGACAAAATAAATTGAAGTTGAATGACAAAATCTGACTGACCAAATGCATTTCAAAAAACATCAACGCTATTTCAGACACCACAAAAATCATCGCTCACCGAATCATTCAGTTCAACCAGTACAAGCAGCACATCATCTCGCACCGGTACAAATTCAGTACCAGCTCCAGTGTCAAAAGCAACATCCAATTCAAATATGGCGGCAAATTCAAATTCAAATTTGGCTGGCACTGCGTCAAGTGGAGAGGGGTTGCATTCTATAAGTATGAAATCTTTGATGGCACCCGTTGCATTGATAAAGGCAATCGATGTGGATGATGATTGTGAGAAGGAAATGGTACATTTGATTTTGTGTTTTTTCTTATGGTAATTAAAATTACAAACATTTTATTTATTATTGTACTCCAAGTGAACCTCGCCAAAATTTCCATCACAGAATTCTTCACCTTCCAATGAAAAGAGTGAATCACAATCTCAATCAGCTTCAATCAGCTCGAATAGCACGACAGATTGGCACAAGCAGTTCATCCGCTACACAGCAAATGACCATTGTTTGGCACAGTGCCCATTTCTTTTTAAAGACCATTTTCATTGTGACATGAAACAGGAATGCGAGTCAGTTTTTTGTGGGAGGTGGAGTTTTTGCATTTGGGGAAACACTAATGTCTGAATCTGTTGCTGATTTTGCGGTGTTTTGAGCAATAGATTTTTCCGAGATTTATTTCAATTGAAAGAGTCAGGAAAAATAATGAAATTTTCGAATAATAAAAAATAAAAATTCTAAATTCTTGTTAAAAAATATTTCCCGTTTCAAAATAACATTTCAACAAACATCACTTTTTCATCAAAAATACACGGAAAAAAATACAATGACTTACAAATTTTCAATTTTCATTTTCGCTCCCTCAGCGCCCGCATGATCGGCCGTGAAGCGTGTCGTGAACACTACCGACGACACGTTCTGTTCGAACTGGCTGCCGGCTGCTTCACAGAGCACAACTCAAATGGGTCACCCGGTATGGGTTCAGCGGTAGATACGCAGCAGCGATGCAGTGTGGACCAGTGCGAATTGGAAGGGCACAGACATTTTCATTGTGTTATTGTGGGTGGGGGAGAATAGTTTTGGTTTGGTTTGCTTTGCACTGTTGGCAATGATAGTTTCTGGGCGATACAATCCTCCTTCGTACTGGCACTTTGTACTGCAAATGTGTTAAATCCCTTGGTGACTGGCTTTCACTATCTTCAACTGTGGACATCAAAACCATCATTAGTTTGCAGCCTGGCTGCGATGTGGCCATTCCTGGCACTGAGCCAATTTGGGCTCGTTTGGACCATTACAATCTTCACCAACAGCACGCTCTGGCTAGTTCAGCCAATAACAAGTGGAAGAGTAGCTCACCAGTTTGCACTGGGCCAAAAACTGGCACTTTAGTGGCAAATCAAAATGTAATTTTGGGTGCCACTGATAACAAAAACAGCAGTGTACAAAATTCTGCACAAAATATGATGGGAAAGCAAGGGGTCGCAGCTAAATTGGCTAATAGTTTGCATATGGACATGGAGCAACAGAAGGCAGCGCATATCATTGTTAGTCGTTTTTGAGTTTTTTGTTTGTGTTTATAGTCTTTGAGCTATAAAATTTTGCTTTTTTCTTAGATGGAGGCAATTCTGCAGCGGTCACATGGACTACCAAAGTCTCAAAGTTCTGAGGATGTAGTGAGTACTTTTTATGAAATTTTTGTAATGATTTAAACAAGACAGTAATTCAAAATCAGTGGGCTATGTCAGTATATCTGTATTAGAGAAAGGTGTACCTAAATGGTATTCATTCAGAAAGGTGTGAACAGAAGATATTTGTCTCATGTTTGTTATGATGACTGAAAGCTATACAAACATTATCTCAAAAATAATCCTTCAGAGTGATGTCCATCTTCACTTCTATTTGTTTAAGGGTAAAAATGTCTATTCATTCATGCTTTAAAAAAATGCTCCAGATCCACAAAAACCCAAACAAAATCCCACCCCCACCCACAGAAATCACCCCCAGCCAGCAGCAACACATCAGCCCTAGACCTCCGCAAATCCACCGCACATTCAGCCGGCACATCAGCACATCAACAAGTCCAGGGTCAAGGACAAAATCTAGGGCAAGGGCAATGTTGCATGGATTTGAGGTGCCCTTTGGCTACGACAAGGATGCCTCATTTTCACTGCAGTAAACCGAGGTTGGTAGCTTTGGGTTCACTGTTACCTAGTTGGGTTTGGTTTGACAGGGTTGTTATCCTCCAAATGCGGCAGTGTCTTTACTACAGTGAATTTGCACCTTGCAGGCATAGTATACGCTGGCAGCGTGCCAACAATATTGAACAGATGCGATCTTCAAAACAATAAAAAAATGAAAAAATCATTGCCGTTATTATGTTTTACGTCGTGAACGTATTCAAAACAATCAATTTTTCATACTTTTTACAGAAATCGCATGCTTGAATTATCATTGTCACGCTTCCAAGCTGTGACATATTTACCTACCTAAAAAACTGCACGTGCAGAAATCATGTCACCGGGGTAAATCCATTGTTTCTGAGCTGGCTCATTTCAGCATTCTCATCATCCACGTTCCATTTCACCAACTTCAAATCTAGCAAAATTAGGTTCACAAATAGAGTAGGAAAACGTCTAAAGTGTCTTTTTCACCCGCAGGTGTCATTTCGCGTGCCTAAATGACCGTGCATTGCACCTACACGAAATCGACTTCCACGCTACGGTGGAAATCCCATTGGGGTTTGAATGTTTTGACAGGCGATACGTGTGTGCCGTGCAAAATTGCGGTTTAATCGGATCACAAGCACCCAGACATTTTCATTGTGTGGAAAAGGGATGCAGAATGGTTGGTTGGGCATTTTTGCATTTTTGATTTTTCATGAAATGGTGACCTGTGGATGGTTGTGAGGTTTGATTTGGGTGATGTGCCCAGTGAGAGAAGTTAGCGGGTTTTGCTAAGTGTGTTGGCTGTTTGCAAAGTTTTAAATTTCAATTTGTGGGGATAGATAGGTAGTGAAAAAAATTTCGTTTGTGACTTTTGTGACGTGGTCTAAAGCTGAAAGTCGGTCTAGCGATAACAAGCATTAGGTACATATGTATACATTCATACAGTATTTTAGAATTTACACAGTTGTCTCGCCCTACATTTACACAGTTGTCCACAAAAGTATTCTTTGGAATTTTTTTTCAGAAAAAATGAAAGAGCTCCATTCCATGCCAGCGTAGGAGTCTTATGAAAAAAACAATCACATTTCATAGCAAAAAAACGCAAAACAAAGTGTTCCACACCATGCAAAAATCCACAACCCCCACCATAACCTTCACAGGGCTTTCTCAAAGTCAACGCCCTGGGACAGCACGTGCACATCAAAGCACCTCAAGCCCAGGCCACCTCACCAATCACATCAGCAGCTGGACCCAGCAACAGCATCGATGACAATGCCAGTTCATCAGGCTCAAATACGTCAACTGCCTTGTCAGTGGCGCCTGAGCAGCAGTGTGGCAGGCCATTTTGTAAACTGAAGAAAAGACAGCATTTTCATTGCCCAGTGTGTTCGCAGGTGAGTTGACGTGTCAAAATTTGGTTTTATGTTGTGGTATATTTACATGTGCCAATTCCACAAGTTGGCAACTGATCAGACAATTAGTGTGTGACAACGTGCAAGCCAGGGGCGACTTCCGCAAGTGGTAGAGTAGAGTAAAAAGGAAAACTTTCCTATTCACTCTTCACTCTACTACTCTACTTTTTACCCCATCCTTTACTTTTCCACTTGTGGAACCGGCACCAGCAGGCAATCCCAAAGTGTCAACTGTGTATCCAAATTCTATGTTTTGTATCCAGATCTTATGTTTTTGTATCCAAATCTTATGTTTGATAATGAGATTTGAATACAAAAAATAAGATTTGGATACAACTACACAGTCATTTGAGTTATAACTTATGACTTTCACTTGACAGTTTTTGCCAATTTACTGCTTTTTTGGACGGGAACAATTGAATTTCTGTTATTTTCCAGGGGTTCTCAGCGCTGAATCGTGTCCTGGCGCACATGACCAAACATATGAAGTGATTGTTACTTTTTGTAAATTTTGTTGCATATAGTTTTAGTGCCTTTTCATCTGTAAATAATGCCTTAAATTTTTCTCGTGATTTTGTGGAAGTGGCTTCTGAAATACTCAAATTGAACATACTGTATGTCTAAGTACAAGTGCCTTCACAGTATACTGTTCACTAATTTTCTATTCTTTTGCCTTATATTTGAATGTATTTTGCACAATCATGGCCAAAAAAGCATTTTTAAACACAGAAAATTAAAAGAGTTTCTGCATTTTAGTGGAACATAGAGACTGTGTTACTCGAGTTTAAAAAAGCAACTCAAAACACAGGTATTCGGTTTTGGAAAACTCAAAATAGAAAGTGTTGATTTTTTACAGAAAACTTACACATCGTTGACTTTGTATCATTTTACACACGTTCAAAGAATGTGCCTTTGTGTTTTATCCTCAAAATATCATGTCTAGTCATCTACAATTTCTTCAATATTGTGATTTGAAAATTTGCCTTAATTTGATGATTTTTTTGTTGATTTTTTAGATGTTTCCCGTACATTAAATGTGCCTTTCATTATTTTATTTTATCAATCAATGTTCTCTCCGCATACAATGTTAATTTTTTTCAGACATTGATACCACATTGGCGCTGCGTACACTACTTTATTGCCAGCAAACTCAGATTTTAGTAAACACAATCGGCTCTAACGCATTTGAGTTTACCAGAATGAGGTGTCTGTCAACTGCAATTGACGAAGATTTAAAACGCTCATTGAGGTAAACTCAAATACGTTCAAAGCTGATTAATGAGCATGAAATTTAAATTTACTTCTGTTATTAAACTACCTAGGTACTGTGTGCAGCAACATTGTGTTTCGTGTTTTTTTTGCAATTTTTAGAGTGAAGCGAGTAAATTTCATTCAAGCGCTTCGAAAGGTAAATTGTACACGTTTTTTTACATATGCCTGCATATTTCTGATTTTTAAAAAATACTCATTCACTTTGAAATATTTGAGCATTTGAAATATTTCGGCTGCCAAATGCGTCTGGATGCAAAAAAACAAGACAAAAAAATAAGAACGCTGCGCGGAATCAATGTAATGACTGACCGAATCTTTGATTTTGATTTGAATTAAATCAGACTAGTTTTTCTCTGGAAATCGATCTAGACACGAAATGTTGGGCGAAGATTTTAACTTTCGAATTGCGTTCGAACTCGTCAGTGACAACAAAATGCAACATCTTGCACAAAAAAACGGTGTCCTTCAACCAAATGCACGTTTATAATCCCCCAAAACATCTATAATCTGAAAATTTCCGCGGAAATAATCCGAAGCCAAAAAATTGTCGAAAAAACACTCAAATGCGCGTTCATTTTTGCATGGGCGATTTTTTCGAAGGCCACAAAGCACTGCAGCCATCCGCCAGGTGGCTTATGGGTTGTTTTTTGCTCGCATTTTTTACCCTGTGGGAATGTACCGTAATCCCCTCATTAGGAGACATAAGTTTCCTATTTTTGTTTGTTCCAACGATGCCAACCATCAAATGAACTAAACATGTACTGAAATTATCTGAATCAAAGATGACAACATATCGCTTTAATTTGACAGCCGATCTGAACAAATATTTCTAGAAAAATGTATTTATTTAATTTGTCGCAAATACTTATATTTACACGGAGGACTAAGAAAAGAGCGTGTCAAGAAACGAAACACAATAGAAAATATTTATGAAACTCAAACGAGAAAAATTGGAGCATTTCTAGGCGACCACGTAAAAGCCCCATTTCGTGCCTTAATCACAAAATCACGCTTAGTTATATAAATCACTGGCTAGACATCGACGGCATCATCCAGACAGAGGTATTCTCATATTCAGTTGTATTACGGTATCGTTTGGCCGTTTGTGCCGCGCGACAAGAAGAGCGATAAAAAATGACTGGCGCCCACAGCGCCGCTGCAAGGCTGCCGCCGAATAAAGCTATTTACACGGGCGAGAAATGTTGAAGATTTTCTGACAGTGAAGGTGAAAGTATCAAGTGATATCATTATAATTTTTTTTGGCATTTTTGCCTTTTTGATCTGGGGCAGTTTGCAAACGTGTAGTAATGTAAAAAGCGCCATGGCACTTTTTACATTACTACACGTTTGCAAACTGCCCCAGATCAAAAAGGCAAAAATGTGCCACATTAAAAGAGAACCAAGCAGCACCAAAAGCACCATGGCGCTTTGGCGTTAGCGACATGGCGCCTTTACATAACTATTCGTGAGCAAATTGTTTTTTTTTGCAGATTTTTAAATATTTGCTTGAACACTGAAGTGGGTCATTTGGTAGAGTTTGAAGTCACTCATAATTTTGTGGAACCAGCAACAATTTTCGCTTCGACTGCATGTTTTTAAAACTTTTTTTGAAAAATTGTGTCTCAAGACAAAAATTTTCCACCCATGCCAGCAGACAGTTTTTGTTGTCTCCCGCCCTGGCCGGCGGCCAGTCTTTCTATTTTTCCATCTGTTTTCGAAGTTTTCGAAATAGTTAATTTAAGTTTTTCATGTTGTTTTTGGATAATTTTTTGCGCTTATCGTATGCGATCTTTATTGCTTTTTTGGCGCGGTAAAGTTAGGTGCAGAGAACCTAGGTACTTTCCGGCATAGTTGTTAAAACGTATTTACTTTTACTCGATAAATATGTATACTCGAGTACCGTGTAAATACGTTTACGTTTCCTCCGAAAAAAGTTTCGGTATTATACTCGCTTTTACGTACTTTTTGAAAGTACTCGAGTACAGAAAACGTATTTCGGATGATCTTTTAAATAGATTTTTAAACGCATGGAAGGGAAAAAAGGGAGAAAATATGCTAAAAATATAGGAAACTAGTCGAAAATGGGTATAAAATAAAAAATATAGTCTAAAATTGCGTTAATGAAGCAAAAAGTTACCAAAATGGGTGATTTTGGCAATAATTTTGGCGACATTTCTCAAAAGTACTCACGTTTACGTTTTCTGAGGAGAAAAGTACGTCTACTCATGAGTAAAAGTAAAAAATTACCGTATTACCTCGAATTCTCCCCCCCCCCTTGAATTACCCCCCCTCGAAATACCCCCCTAAATTTCGGCTGAGGAAATAATAAACCCCCCCCCTCGGAATACTCCCGCCCCTTGAGTGTAACGTGAACGTACGTGACAAATACCGAAGTTTGTGATCTGTACTATGCAGAATACACGTTAACACTGATGATTAAGTGACGTTAGGGAAGGGTTTTTGTGTATATACAGTAATATATGCCTATAAACACATATAAATCTATGTGATTGTTCGATTTTTGTACGTCTGCGTATGGGGAATTTCCGAAAATTTCTGGCGAAATAATAGACCCCCCCTCGAATAAACCCCCCTCGAATTATCCCCCCCCCCCTCAAATTTTGCTGGCGAAATAATAAACCCCCTGGGGGTATTTCGAGGTAATACGGTACTTTAGGTTTTCTGTACTCAGGGGGTGAGTAAAAAATAAATACTTTACGTTTACGTATACTTTGAAAAAAGTTCGGTACTTTTAACAATTCCGGTTCAAATTCTGATATGTACCTAAATATGTACCGTATTACCTCGAATTATCCCCCCTTGAATTAACCCTCCCCCCTCAAAATGGGCTAGGGAAGTAATAACCCCCCCTCGAATTAAACTCCCCCCTTAAATTTTGCTGGCGAAATGATAAACCCCCATGGGGGTATTTCGAGGTAATACGGAATACAGTTTCGGACGATATTTAGGTAGATCGATTCTCGAATAGAATATCCAGCACTTTTTCCTATCGAATGAAGACACTTTATATTGAAGCAATATCAAATATTGGTTATTGACAGCTTATTCCGACCGAAAATCGACACATATAAATCAATACACATGATGTCGAATTGCTTTTGATATCAAAAATTTTTTTTTAAATTTATCGAACGATTGCATCGAATCGTATTGCTTATCGACCCTTGCGGAATTTGGAATTGGCCCCAGATGGAGTTTACGATGGTGACCTGAATTGAATCTTGTTTGAATTGCCCCTTTCTTTACCCCAGACAGACCCTTGTATGCTCCAAAATCTGGTTAAATTCTGAAAAAATTTACCCTGGGTATATTTTCAATCGAAAAACGCCTTTGATGTAACGTGTCTACACGTTTGTACAGATGAAGCCAATAATCGATCGCAAAAAAATTAAAAACTGGTAATATTAATCCAATTGAACAGTGTTCCTACGTCTACGTGTTTTTCGCGTGATAATTTCCTGAGTCTTTATTCAAATGTATTACGGTAGCCACTGAAAGACCGTTTATGTCCGCAACACAAAGCAGTCTGCAGCTGTTTTTCCTCCGGACGAGACACGTTTTTCAATTCGCATTTTGATTTCACAAAATCCACAGATGCTTCCGGAGTCGATTCATCGAGTTTTCATAAATAATGGTAATTTTCATGTGAAAGTTTTTGTCGAAATGGATCTGTTCGATATGTGGAATTTTTTTAGAGTTTCTTCTAAGTTGCGTCAATAGACCTACGCGGACTAGTTGACAATATAAATTTCCAAAGCTGATAAACCTTTTTTAAACCAGAATGAAAGTCCGTCAACTTCTGCTGACGTTGATTTAAAATGATTCATTATCATAAACTCAAATGTGTTCAAAACAGATAAATATAAGTTTCGGAAATTTAAGTGGTCGACTTCTGTGCGTAGATAGAAACAATGTGTTTTTTGCCTGTGAAATTTTGTGAAAATGAAATGAAACGTCATGCCTGTAAGGTAAGCCGACCCGCTAGCTAACGAGTGAAATGCTGCTACCGTATTTATTCCAATAGAATAACGACTTTCAAGTGCTTGTCAGTCTTCAACATACCTTGAATTTTTTATCATGTTGAATATGCTATTTTGGTTGTTTTTTATGCCTTCTCAGCAGTTATTTTTTCTAATTTTGGAGCCTTGGCACAGTTCCATGGTGGTACCGTTTTTCCTCGAAATACCACCGGGGGGGGGGGGGTGATTGTTTCAGAGTGAGAATTTTGAGGGGGGAAGGGTAAACGAGGGGGGGGGGGGGTATTTCGAGGGGGGGGCTTATTATTTCGCCAGAAATTTTTTGAAATTCCAGTACTAAATTGTCGTCTGTAACGTACGCAGACGTAGAAAAATGCAACAATAACCGCTATATATAAGAGTCTATTTGAGGGGGGTATTTCGAGACGGGGGTATTTCGAGGGGGGGGGGGGATTTCGAGGAAATACGGTATATGCATTTCTTTCAATTTTATACCCATTTCTGTTTTTTTTTCGTTATTTCAAACGTGTAGAAAACATCATCCTATTTACCGTATTACCTCGAATTAATCCCCCCTTGAATTAACCCCCCTCGAATTAACCCCCCTCAAAATAGGCTGGGGAAATAATAAACCCCCCCTCGAAATACCCCCCCCCCTGGAATGAAGACATCATGAATGCAATGAAAATGAAGATCGATGTTTGGTGAAGGATTTATGCAGGAGTGAAGTGGTGAAGCGAGTCCCCGAAGGTGCCCCAAGTGGGCAATATATTGAACTCAAAAGGAAAAGCCTAAATGGCTTGTATCACAGAACACGCGCGGATCACCGGATCTAACATATTCCCCCTCTCACACAAAGATGTTGATTTAGTCGGTATCTAAAAAACCCTCCGGATCTAAATCACATTCCACATGCTTGCTCGATTTTGCTGCTGGACCCTCATCCTGTGAGACTTGGGTGGGATCGGTTTCCGGGTCGGAATCACATTCCGAGTCTGACTCGAGAACCGAAACCCTGGCCGACAACTCATCGACGTTGTCAAACACATTAGAAACGTGATCGCCAACGACGCCGAGCTTCAGGCGCACCTCAGATTGACCCTTGTTCAAAGTCGCCAGCGACGACTCGAAATCCGACTGCTGTTTGATAACAGCATCTAAGTCGGACTGCAACTTCATGACCGCGGTAGTCTTGCCCTTTGCAACCAGAGCGGCCGCCCTGGCCTTAACTTGGAAAGTGTGTGTTTACTTGATGTGGCGGGAAAGGGTCTCAACCCTATCTGTCAAATAGTCGATTCGCTGCAATGGGCAAGACAACCTAAGGTCCAATTTTTGAAAATAGTTTTTGAAAAAACTGAAATTTTAAACAAAAATATTTGGCACCTCATTTTTGGCGCGCCAGTCCGCCTCTTTCACCACCATCTCCCCCTCTTGGAGAGAAATTTGATTCGGCGGTTTTATCGCCTCGACTGACTCTGGAGTGAGTTTGAAAACAGCGCGCTGCGGTGGCGGCACCGGCCCATGCCCCACCGTGACGTGTAAGCTTGCCGGGTCGACACGCTTCAAAATTATAGTTATCAAATTGTTAAAATATTTTCAGAAATTTATGCAAATTTGGATTTTGAACTTAAAATTTTCCATAAAAATTTATGTAAATACTGAAAAATTTAGCTACACAGTGATTGAAGTGGACCGTACTGGCAGTGGTTGCGGACACGCGTCAGCTTTTTTGCCATCAACTTGGTTGGCCGCAATGGAATGTTCTCGGTGTCCCAGGGGCAACTATAAGCATTTACGATGTACACCTCAGTCCCAAGGACATTTTAAGCTCAAAAATAAGATACCGAGTTGGGATTCACAAAGCGGGGTGGCTGCTGTCCGCTCCGGTACGGACCACTGAGATTGAGGCGAGACATCATGTGCTTTAGACTTTTTGTACCAAGGTTTTTATTGTTTTGCAGCTATGCTGTCTAACTAGTAAGTTGTTTTAATTTATGAGAACTAAAGGGATGTTGAAAACTTTGCCAGTTTCCATGTATGCCGTTGTGGCACAGAAATGACCGTGTCATCCAAGGAACTTTTTAACAATAAATTTGGAGAATTAACTTCTTGTACCACAAACGGTCCAGAAAATCGTGGCGCCATTCTATCTGATGAGTGAGTTTTCAACATCACCAAATCTCCCTCATGAATTATAACAGCGTGACGTTCATCGAAATATCTTTTATATTTCAACCTATTTGAGTCACTTCGATTTTTTGCCAATAACCTCGCAAATTGAGGTTCCAAAGTTTTCGCTGCCGCGTGAAATAAATTCCAATGCGGCAAATGTCCGAAAACAAGAAAAAATGGACAGCAACTCGTCACTTTGTTCATGGCCATATTATGTTTCAGGATGGCCATGGGAAGTAAATCTTTCCATGAAAAATGCGGATAATCAGTTTTGCATGCTACCATCATAGCACGAATCTGGCGGTTTGTTCTTTCCACAAGGCCATTCGCTTGTGGATTACGCGCCAAAATCGGTTTTTGTTGAACACCAAAATTCTGGCAAAGTGCCCGAACTTCAGAATTACAAAATTCCGTGCCACGGTCCGAAATCAAAATCCGTGGCGCCCCATAAACCAAAAATACATTTTTCAACAATGACTTTGAAATAACAGTGGCATGAAGCGGGCTTATTGGAACAGAAATTGTATACCGAGTCAAAGCATCGACAACCACCAAAATTTTTGACTTTTTGTCAGCTGAATTTACTTGCATAGTGTCAACATGTATCACTTCAAAAGGCTGTGATGGAGTTGGCACAAATCCGAGCGGTGCTGGTTGTAATCGATGAGGTTTGTTCAAAATGCAATGTGAACACTCGCGGCAGTATTCTAAAATGTCATTTTTCATGCCGGGCCATGCAAAATATTCACAGAGCAAATGTAATGTGCGTTCTTGGCCTCCATGGCTGGCATATACCCCCATGTGTGCTTGATTTAAACAAGCCAATTGCCATGATTTTGGTGGCCAAATAGCAAAATGAGATGTGGATATCGGCGCTTTAAAATATAAAACACCCTCTATCAACAAAGTGTCTGTCATGCTTAAAGTACCGTCCTCTAGGGAGGATATGACATGTGATAATTCTGGATCTTCACGTTGAATTTGCCTCCAATTTACTGAAAATTCGTCGGGTTCGTGTTCTAAAGGAATTGCCGCCATGCCCCTCACAATTTCAGTGGGTGTGTCTAATTCACCCTCAAAGACGGGTTCGTCAATCGGATTGCGGGAAAGGGCATCAGCCACTTTGTTCATAGAGCCAGGTTTATGGATAAAATTGGTTACCTTCCCCTGAAGGTAGATTGCCCAACGTTCAAGTTTACTGTGCGCGGATGATTTTAACACCTGTTGTATGCCAGAATTATCAGTATAAACTGTCAATTTTTGCCCCTCTACATAATCAGCTAGGCGTCGAACCGCCCAACAAATACATAAGCTCTCGAGCTCCGCTGCCGAAAACTTTGTATGTGGGTGTGATAGACGCTTGGAAATAAATGACACAGGATGAATTTTACCATCCTCACCAAGTTGCGACAATACGGCACCCAAACCTATTGAACTAGCATCACATTCTAAAATAAAACCACGGTCATCGTGGTAAGTTGGGTGTCGCAACACAGGTGGGTTGGTGACCAAATGCTTTAACAAATCCCACGAAGTAAGCATTTCATCTGTCCACTCAAACCCAGTATTTCCATGTTTCGGGAAAAAACCCGCTAATGCTGAGTACAATGGCGCCGCCACTGTGCTGAAGTTTGGAATGAAATGGCTGTAGTAAACGCACTTTCCTAGAAAACGTCTCAAGTCTTGTTTAGTATGTACTTTAGGTTGGTCTGTCATCGCTGCGACCCTTGAAGGTGTGGGTGAAATCCCGTTTGCGGAAATTTGATGACCTAGATATTTCAATTCAGTGGTAAACAAATTGCATTTTGCTGGTTGCATTTTTAAATTAGCCCATCGTAGGCGCTCAAATAGCCTCGTCAAATGTATCAAATGTTCCGCCTCTGTTTTGCTGCAACAGAGAATGTCATCGATATAAGTTTTGCACCATGCTCTAGCGGGATTCTCATTTAATCCGCTCGTCATTATATTGATGAGACGCTGGAAAGAAGCTCCAGCGTTGCAGGTACCGAATGGCATTCGGGTATACCTGTATTGCCCTAAGCTACAAACAAATGAAGTCCGTTCACGCGATTCTTCGTCTGCCAACGTCACATTGTAATACCCATGGCGTATGTCAATTGCAGAAAAAATTGTATTTCCCGATAATTCTGCCAATAATTCACCAATACGCGGCAACGGATATGAATCAATTTTCGTAATTAAGTTGACTAATTTAAAATCGACACAAAATCTGAAATTATCAGTGCCTTTCGGTGTTATGGTGATGGGGCTGGCCCAAGGACCGTCCGAGGGCTCAATAATACCCTCTTTGAGCATGGACGCTATCGATTTGTGGATGAATTCACGTTTGCGCATGGGCTCATACCTCACAGATTGTTTGATTGGCGGATGATTAGGATCAGTGGCTATTTTATGCACCACCAGGCTCGTTTTGCCAACATCGTATTCGTGACATGCGAAAACGTCATGAAAATCAAATAACAATTTTTCAAATTGTTGTTGTATTTGTGGTGACAATGTCATGCGATTCTTTGATGCCAAATTCTTCAAAATAAACTGAAAACGTTGAGATTGTGTTGACGGAATTTCTTCATCATCCACGATTTTTTTGTCAAGACTCGACCTAGGAGGTTCAGGCAACGTGATGGCTTTTGCCGCCACTGCACATGTCCCATAACTCTCCTGAGAAAATATTCCGAACATCGACATTGATGTTTCGTCTGCAAACAATTTGTGGAATTTTTTCCCACTTTGAAACAAAGATGTGTTTGGGTACACAACATAATGTGCTAAAGTTGCACCCGCTGGAATTTTCACGGGAGAGTTGGCTGGATTAAAAAGATGTAAATATGCATCCTTTGATTCGAGAGTGGAAACAGCAGTGTTGTACATTTCAAAATTTGTTTCGATGTCAGTGTTTGAATAAACAGCAAATGTATTTTTCCATTGGATGTCCGAGAATCCCTCTGGGCATTTTAGTTTATCTAATTGAAGTGTATACATTGAGTTCGGCTTAATATAGATTGGTTTCGAAGCCATCAATTTGTCGGCTATTAAAGCTTGAAAAATTTTTTCATTTTCTAAAATTGATTGTGCATGGTCAATATTCGGTGGCAATACCGTTTGCACATCCTTTTCCAATGAAAGTGGTATTAGCCATGATAATTTCAAAAAATGCATAACATCTGTTCCCAATAAAATTTCGTCGAGTGCGCCTTCAACTGTGTTCACCAAAAATGTTGCAAAAACTTTCCTCAAAACAGAATCTATCGGAGAAACATGTTCTAAATGTAACTGTATCGTTTTCAAAGCTCCCGATCTTGTTTCACCACTAACCATGTGTAAAGTGACATTGGATGGTTCCAAGTGTGATGTTAAATCGACGTTTAACTGTTTTGACAATTGCACAAGAAATTTCAGAGGAATCAAAGACCTGGTGCACCCCGAATCTAACAATGCTCGACATGGAATGTTTTCGATTCTCACTGTAGCATGTACTTGAGGTCCATTTGACGGTGCAACTTTTATGCATAATCTTTGATCTTTCCCAATAAGGGAACATGCACATAGGGATGAATCAGAGATATCAGAAAACATTACTTTTACATCAGTGATATCAGTACTTTCCAAACACTGTTCTGCATCATTTTTTTCTGGATTATTCAAAATCACTCTGCTGTTCGAACACCTCGTGGAAAAAGCTTCCAACACGGTGGTCGACTGTCTCTGCAAATTTGAAAAATGTTTTCTGACACCGGCAGATTTCTCCCATGACTGTAACTGACCAGGACTCTCTTCAAACATTTTAGCTAAACGATGTTTGAACTCCACACAATACGCGTTGTATTTGTCGTCCCCATCCGCGTCGGAATCTGGCTCAGCTTCCCCCTCGTGGATGTCGAAAGTCTCAGTCGCCTCGTTCAGCATTTCCGTGTCCGTACTTACCTGCTGTTCCAGCCCCACTCTTGCCATCACCTTTTTACCCAAAGTGGAATCATGGGTGGTGGCCGGGCCAAATTTACGGACCTGACCATATCCGTCCGACTTGTCGGACAAACCTGTTATAATTCGGTTGGTCGATTGGCCCGTATTAGGCAAATTTTCACGCTGGGTTAATCGACACTGGCTTGTTCGGTGGCCTGTGTGTCCCAACCGTGGACACCATGGGTCACTAGCAGATTCGCGTAACATTGAGCGCATGGTATTGCGGTACGGTGGCGCTCGGTTTGTGGTGACATTCGGGGTTTTGCTGCCCGTGACATTTGGTTTTTTGACATTGCGGAAAAATTCGTCTAATTTTTGGACGATTTCACTCATAGGTTTTTCATCAGACTGGTATTTTCCCTGGAAATTTGCCACTACAAATCTATCAAACCGGGTGTCATCGAAACGCGACCATATTTTGATACCCACCAAATTGTCAATGAGCACTCGGTCATAATTCACTCTGGATTTTAGTAATGGCGGCATTTTGGACAATAGACGCAAATAAAATGCCACAAAAGTTTCGTCGCGGGACATTGCCGCATTTTCCCACTCGATATACGTGTACTGTTTCGCCGGGTCACGGAAAATTTCTCCCAAAGATTTCAGCACCTTTTCGTGATTCGATAACTCCTGTGGCTGAAAAAGTGCCACCATGGTCTTAAATGCTTCTCCCCCCAATTTCGTTGAAAATACTTCCTGCCAAAATTGCGAAATTAAATCAGAAGAAGGAACCGACAAAACGGCGGTTTTCAATGAACGGTGCCATTCCGCAAATGTCAAAGGATCATTTTGACCCCTGAAAATTGCAATTTTGTCAAGAATGTGCGGTTTGAGTAACATCCAATATTGCAAACAATCGGCTGAAGTTTGTGATGCAAATGCTCCGGGTAGAGTGGAAAATGTTCGTGCATGCCATGGCTTCGAGTCAATTTTACTTGGCGCTGCATGTGGCGCCTCAGCAGTTTTCATTGAAGAAGAGTCATTGCCAGCACTCACCACATTTTTTGGAGTCAAATTTTCAATTTTGTCATTCAATGAAATTAGACAAGCGCGCATGTCTGAGAGCAGCGAGTTTTCTGGCAAAACTACCGGATTTTCCGGTGTACCCTGAGCCAATTTTGGCGGTGATTGCGACGCCATTTGCGGCGCCATTTCCGACGCCGATTGCGGCGCCAATTGCGGCGCCATTTCCGACGCCGATTGCGGCGCCAATTGCGGCGCCATTTGCGGCGCCAATTGTGTCGCCATCTGCGGCGCCATTTCTGACACCGATCGATGCGCCAATTGCTGCGCAAATTGCGGCGCCATTTGTGGCGTCAATTGTGGTGCCAATTGTGGCATCATTCGCGGCGCTAATTGTGGCGCGAATTGTTGCGGCGACGGTTTGAGGAGTTCGGTTTGAGCAAAATATGTGGCCGTGTTGACAATACAACATGGCTGAATCGGCGCAGAGAAAATATGCAAATCGATCCGTTCCGACGTTTCGCGTCGGAACGGTGTAGCCGAATGCGCGTACCGGGACAACCGGTCAAAAATATTCGCAGAGTGCTGCGCCCCACACCCATCCGCCTCTGTCCCCTCACCAACATACCTAACCGTTTTATTCCGTGGAACCGAGACGTTTGCGTGCCCAGCTGCAGCGTGAGAGCGCCTTTCCCGATGTCTCGGCACCAATTGCCCGGACGTGTGTTGCACATTTGTTGAAAAACGGGAATTATGGAAAACTTGAGGTGCGTGGTTGGCATTGACCGCCAATTGTGAGTCACCAGTCATTCCACCGGTCGAACCCCCAACAGAAGTATTCAACAAATAGCGAGAAGAAATAGGCTCTGATGCCAATTGATACCTTACCGGTGGCGGATTCTGAACAACCGGTGCAACGTCAATCCCCCAATTATTTATTTCCCTACCGCGCCAGCTCGAAACTGATTTTGCGGTAGACACCGACCGCAACGCGTACCGTTCCGACTCAGAAAAATCCTGAACCGCGGTGTGCACTGACAAATCAGCACCCGGAACCGGCTTTTTGTGCCGCCAGGCCATTTTCAATTGTAGATTTTCAACAAATCTCAAAGCAGCGGTGTGCGGTGAAAACTGTGGCACACCGTGGTTCGGATGGGCGCGTGTATGGGGTCTACGCCCGGCCGCTGACGTTTGCGACATTTCTCGTACACCATTCACCACACTCTGTCAACTAAACTGGACCTGACTTTTTACCTTCACAGCCTGGGTGTCAACTGGAATTGATCTGTCCCCAGGTCGTCCACCATGAAAATGAAGATCGATGTTTGGTGAAGGATTTATGCAGGAGTGAAGTGGTGAAGCGAGTCCCCGAAGGTGCCCCAAGTGGGCAATATATTGAACTCAAAAGGAAAAGCCTAAATGGCTTGTATCACAGAACACGCGCGGATCACCGGATCTAACAGCAATGTACATGATGTATTAATTTCGACCCAAGGGTAGTGATGGAATGGCGCCATGGCGCTGGCGCCATTTGAGGGCGCCAAAGGGCGCCGCGCCATGGCACCATTGGCGCTTGGCGCCCTTTTTCTGTGGCGCCCTTGGCGCCTGGCGCCCACATTCTGAAAGGCGCCATGGCGCCATTGGCGCTTGGCGCCCTTCTTCCGTGGTGCCCTTGGCGCCTGGCGCCCTGCTTTAAAAGGGCGCCAAAAAGGCGCCAGCAGGGTTTCAATGTGAGTGCTGTGTAAATGAAAAATGCATCTGTGGATGATCTAAATTCGTCAGAAAAATGGACGAAGTGGTGTGAGTCGGTGGAAATCTTTCGTCCAATGTTTCATCAGATGTGTCTGACGGATCAGAAGACAAGAATGATGGACCGTCGAACTTGCAAAATTAAATTAAAAAAGGATTCAAATCGTTGCAATTCCGTTTTTGTCCATTTCAGGGAAATATTGATTGGAAAAGCCTATTTGAAGTGAATGGATTGTTATCAAATGACAATTTCCATTGTGTTTGAATTCGTCATGTGGATTTTATTTAAAAAATTTTTTGTTGCCAGATGTGTTTTTGTTCATTACATCCTGAAGAACGCGAATTAAGACGTGAATGTGTGTATACTCGGCGGAGATGATGCTCTGCCATCGCACTCATTTATGTCTCGCGTTGGAAGCGTGCCAATGATGATTAAGCATGTGATTTTTGTAAAAAAGATGAAAAAATCATTGTTGTGAATAAGTTAAAGTTTATCTTATAGGTTATATTTAACAGAGATAACTTTTTCCTACTTTTTATGTAAATATCATGGGTAACAAATAGTTGGCTCACTTCCAGCGGGAACCACGCGTTCAGGGTGTAAAGTGACTGGAGTATACCACGGTGCTGTAGCAACATTTTTAGCACAAGCAGGGTGTTGTAGGCACTTATTTTTCCTGGCGTCCTTGGCGCCTGGCGCCCTATTTTCCAAATGGCGCCATGACGCCCTTGGCGCTTGGTGCCCTCTATCCGTGGCGCCCCTGGCGCCTGGCGCCCACTTTCCGAATGGCGCCATGGCGCCCTTGGCGCCTGGCGCCCTTTTTCTGTGGCGCCCTTGGCGCTTGGCGCCCACTTTCCGAATGGCGCCATGGCGCCCTTGGCGCCTGGCGCCTTTTTTTCTGGCGCTTTTCCATCACTACCCAAGGGTGATCGCAACTACACATAGAGAATATTTTGTGTAGCGATGCACAATACATCCTGATATATTCTGTTTGAATGCATTTATTACCTGTTTTGGGTACGAAAATGCCTACGCTTTAGTACAATACTTACGAAAATTTCTGACGAAATAATAAAAAAACCCTCGAATAACCCCCCCCCCCTCGAATAAACCCCACCCCTCAAATTTTGCTGGCGAAATAATAAACCCCCATGGGGGTATTTCGAGGTAATACGGTATGTGCACTTTTATTGGCGGCGTGTCATTCCATTACAACGTGTACGGTATTTTAAAAAAAACGAAACGATCACCAGTCATTTTTTTAAGTTCCCCCCATTAATCAACCATTTTTTGCGCCCATTTTCATCGTTTGCGAAGACAAAACCCAGGAAATGTTACGTTCCACTGTCGATCAAAAAACCAGATTGTTCTACTTGAAACACATCACTCGCAACAGTACATAGATTGAACATGGACTGTTTTTTAGTGTGATGGAATTTACAAACGGGTAAAAATAATCTATTTTGTGGTTTTGTATGATTTTTTGATGAGTCAGACACTAATAAATTGGTCGGAAAGTGGAGAGAAGGCGCTTTTTGTTATAAATATGAATATAAATTGTTATTGGAAATCATGTTTATTTTTTTGCTAAAGTCCCTGCTATCGATTTTTTCTCACAACTGACTGAGACTGGAGTAGGGTGTCAACTCCATTTCCTGAAGACCCGATTTTACATTTTACATCTTCCTGTTCCACTTCCAGCAATTTAAAAAACTTCTTCCGTTTTTTTCCGCCATCTTGTTTTCCAGTTTTTTCCCCAATTTTTTTCTGATCTGTATTTGATCTCTCGCTGCTGTCGCATCTATGTTTCAAGTCACCAAAAGTACATATTCCTCTCTCACATTTACCATTTTTATTGGCCCTTCCGCAGCTTAAAATTTTTTACTGTATCCAAAATCGATAAAATAAAATTTTTTCGGTTTACTATCATTATGGCCAGTTCAATTAGCCAGGCATCTTGGTTTGAGTTTAAATAACTCGTTTTAGCTTGACATTTTAGCTTAAATTAGCTTAACACGTTTTTTGACTGGCGAATAGAACACATAGCCTTAAAAATTGTGTGCATTTTGGTTGATGGATTTGAACAAAATTGTTCAGCAATTAGCAAGACAATTAAGCAGTGTTTTGATATGACAAAGTGTAAATTTGTAGACTCTAGTCTATAATGTCACTGTCAACGTCCTGTTTTTTTTAGGAAGCGAATGTTGACCCTTTCCGTTTTCCGTGCGATTATTTTTTGACACTCTAAAGACGTTTTGATCAAGTTTATAATGTTTAATATATGTATAAATATGGAGATCTGCATGAATGTCATTTTAAGCAAAAAATATACCTATTCAGATCTCTATAAAAATTGTGTTCGCTTAATAAATATGTGACAAGTTGTGTACCGTATTTGCTCGAAATACCCCCCGGGGGGTGATTGTTTCATAGTGCTCCCGAGAGTGGGGGGGGGGGGGTTGAACGAGGGGGGGGTATTTCGAGGGGGGGTATTATTTCGCAAGAACTTTTTTGAAATCCTAGTACAAAATCGTTGTTTGTGATGTACGCTGGGGTAGAAAAATGCATCAATAACTGACATGTAAAGACTCCTGTAGACTAATATTAGTACGTAGATGGTATAAACACTGTTCTAACGTGATTCCGACATTGTTTTAACGTTTGTTCTGCACTACGCAGAACACAAACTGCAGTATTTGTCATGTACGTTCTCTGTACACTCAATTTGGGGGGGGGGGGTATTTCGAGGGGGGGGGGTGATTGTTTCATAGTGGTCTCGAGAGGGGGGGTCAAACGAGGGGGGGTATTTCGAGGGGGGGTATTTCGAGGAAATACGGTATTTCGAATTTGATATATCTGGTGAAGTCAAGCCAGGACAGCTAGGTAAATATGATTGAATATTGACACGCTTTTGTTGTCTTTACATTATTATTTATTTCGTAATTGCGGCATATCAAAGTTGACATTTCACGTATTTTTAGTTTAGAAATTCTGAATGTGGTGTTTGTCAATCAATTCACGTAAATTAATCACTGTAATATTAATTTTTTCTTAACATTTCAAGCAATCAAGTGGAAGTCAATCAATGGAGGTCAATCAAGTCCAAAATAATTACCTCACAAAATAGATGATACAATTGTATCAATTACAGTATTTCCTGAAAGGGGGGTTTATTAATTCATAGTAGCTAAATATTTTGAGGGGGATATTTCGAGGAAAGACGGTACCTAGCAATAGATGCTTGTAATACAATATACATACCTATTTTATAAATTAGATTGCATGAATATTTATTTTCTTTTTATTGCATTAATATTTTCTACTATACATATATATTTACATACCAAATACTTTAAATATGCATATATCCATGATTCTCCATTTAAAATGCATCATTTTTTCAAACTCAAAATCATTCCCTGCATGTTTCGCAGTATATTTATAGATCTATGCGGTGTCCAGTATTATTCTCAGCTGAAAAATTTATGAACAAAAAGAAAGTGTGAAAAGCTTCCAATTTATTTTCAAAATGGTATTTAAAACGTTGTGTAAACAATAAATCATAATTTACACAGAACTATTGTTTGGTTCATTTCTTCAATCTTGGTGGTGGGATGGTGCATGGTAGGCTAGGAAATTTGGTTCTATGTCTGAACAGTTTTTAGACATAGAACAAGAAACATGGAAACCTGAAATTAACCAAAATTTGTGAAAAAATTGGTAATTGACAGAATGCAGCCCCATTCAGAAATGCCCCAGAAAAGTCGTTGTGAGTTGCACAAATATTGGACACCCGGTACATGTTTCACCCTGTGGATTTTGTGTACACAGCAGCCAGTTGTTTTTCATCTGTCCATTCTATTATATTTGCAAAACATTGCTGGAAAAGTGAAATTCTAAACTTTATATGCAGGTGAAAGGAAGTTCTTATAGCTGCTATTATCAATGTCATGTGCAACTGAATATCCACACTAACTGATAAACATTCACATGAAAAACTATTCACATTGTCATATTGTGGGAAATATAGCAACTATTTGGAAGTCTACCATGCTCAGGCTTTGCATAAGGTCTACCATAACCCACCTGAATGATGAACTAAAAATTCAATATAGGTAGATACTTAATATCATAATACATTCGTTTCATTGTGGGATATTTTTCCGTTTTATTCGTGGCGCTGTGTAGGTAGGAACAAAATTTCTGGTGCTGGCGCTTGGCACCATTTTGTTTTGGCGATTTTGGCGCTTGGCACAAGAATCCTGGCGTTTTTACATACCACTAGGTAGGCCGCCATCTTATCACACCACTCGAGCTCGATTAATTAGCTGCTAGATGCAAAAATGCTGCTTAATTTCCGCCCATCGACCGCAGCTAGTTTTTCGTGACACTGGATATATGTATTTATGTAGATACAATTTTTTTCACCGGTTGCGCTAAAAAATTCAATAGAGAGAGAGAGAGAGAGACACACTGGCGCTGCGTTACTTTTATGCATTCGCACCAGGTGACTTTGGAAATTAGAAAGTATTGCAAGGACTGGACCTCGTTTGCGGGGAGATTAGATGATCGTTTCTGTCAAAGTGACAAGCTACACGTATTGTTTTTTTCTGGCGTCATTGAATTTGAGTATTTTATCAGCGCGAGCAAAATCATTTTACACTAAATGCTCATTGTGGAGCATAAAAGCATAGCCAGCGTGACTCATCTCATGCTCATGGGACAAAATATTTTGGCCATGTGCAGAGCTTGAAACCTGGTTCGTGCCAGTTCCGCAAATTGAGACGTGGGATGTAAAATGGCAAAAGCGAAGTAAAATGGCAAAAGTGAAATGGCAAGTAAATTGGCAAAAGCGAAGAAAAAAATGAAAAGTAATTTCTGTTCGCTTTTGCGTTTTACTTCTCACTTCTCAATTTGCGGAACTGGTCCCTGATTTTTCAAAATCGAGTTCGAGTCACGGCCCCGAGTCACGAGTAGGGTGTCAACTTTCCGTTTTCCGTTTCCGCTTTCCGCAGGCAAACTTTTTTCCATTTCCGTTTCCGTTTTCCCGCTGCTCAATTTTTTTTCCGTTTCCGTTTTTCCGGCTCATTTTCCGTTTTCCGGCTAAAATTTCAGTTTTTCCGCCTTTTTTCCGTTTTGTGGCTCAATTGTCTGTTTTTCCAACTTTTTTTAATTTTCTGGCTCAATTCTCTGTTTTCTGTTTCAGCCAAACTGGTAAACATGCATGAAGGTTCTCAATTATGTGAATTGTTTCTATTTCTAGCAAGATTTCTGCAAATTTTTTGATTTCTGGATAAATTTCTGCAATTTTTTTTTCTGTTTCCGGCAAAATTTCAGCAAATTTTTTCCATTTCCGGCATAATTTCAGCAAATTTTTCCGTTTCCGTTTCCGTTTTCCGGCAAGTGCGAATTTTTTTCCGTTTCCGTTCCCGTTTTCCGCCAAAAAGTTTTTGTTGACACCCTAGTCACGAGCATAGGGGATTTTTGGGGTAGCATTTTAGGGGGGGGGGTCCGCCAAAGTTTGCATGGTTATAACTCAGCAACCGCTAGGCGAAATTTGTCGAAAATTGAACATAATGATGTTTCAGGTCGGGGCGCTATTGAAAATCGAATTCGATCTTCTACGACCCCCCTGACCCGAGATAGGGTGGGTCTGAAAAAAGGCACATTTTTCGATTTTTTCGGGTGTCGCCTCGAACACGCAAACTTTGAATGTCAATAACTCCGTTATTTCACGGCCGATTTTGTTCATTTAACTTCTTAAATGAAGAAAAATCTTTGGAGATTCGGTTTTTGAGGTCATTATGGTGATTTACTGTGCGGGTATCGGGTTCGGGTCAGGTCGGGTCGGGTCGTGTCGGGTTCCCAACCCTACTGATGGGTGGAACTCATACATAGGGTGGGTCATTAGGTCAACCCCCCCCCCCCCACAGTAGAAATATGGCATCCATCCTGCATATTTATATGTTCAACATTTTGTTAACCATAATGCAGCACCTTCCACTAAATTTTTGTTGCTTTTTTACATTTCGGTAAATGTGCGCAACCGTGAGCTGGCACTGTGCCAACATTTCGTATTGTTCTTTAACTCAAAAATACACACCATGTCGGGGCGATATTTGTCTGCTGACTGATGGCAGACAATTGTCAAAATTACAGCGAGTGGGAGATCCCAGTGGTGGTCAGCTGTTTTGAAACATTTCTAAATTCAAATTTGTGAATAAGTGATAAGTAAATATTTGAGCGGTGCATTGTTTTTCACATCGAATCACAGTTTTTTCATCATCTTAACATGTGTTTTCTTTGTTTTAACGTTTTCACAGAAGGGATAAAGACTTTTTTCCACTGGAATTTTGACTTTGGATCACTGACAAACAAGCAGCAATGCGCCCAGAAACCTAAAAATTGACATTTGGCATAAAAGCACCTTTGTCTACGAGAACTCATCCCATATCCCGACACAAGTAGCACGTTAGAATTTATTGTTCCCAATCAGGGGGATAAAGACTTTTTTCCAGGAGTATAAGCTTGCTTGAGAACTTCTCTACTGCGACTGCAAAAATGCAAGAATAGATTGATGTTTTGCAAATATATTTACGTGTATTTCATAAACTAAAATAACCTCCCGTTTTTTTCATTTCGAAAAACTTTTCCACTGAGTATCTTTCTTTGTTTGCTGTGCATTTTTTGATGGGAAAGTATGCTGATTCAATTAAATTTATTCACTGCATGGAACAATATCGCACAAAATAAAAATATCATATTTCATGCAGTTTGCTTCATTTGCGCATGATGAACGGAACACTTTGAAAATGAAAATTCATTTGAAAAGTTGGCATTTTCTTGTTTGTTTGGGGTTTTTTAACCCGATGTTGGCTCGCGCGTGTCCGAAGGCAGCTGTTTTTGGTCATACATTGGGATGCTATATAAATAGAAATACATTCTCTTTTAGAGCCTGCGTAAGCTCACTCTGTGAACTGACACTTTCAGGAAACTGAAAATTTGGAAACGTGTTTTTGCATAAAATTGTGTCATTTTGGAGCATTCTCTGGATTACTCGTATGTTAAGGCAAAAGTACACAAACAGGGAACACTGAGATGTAATAAAAATGACATAATGACATTTGATTCGAAAACGCCTTTGCAAATTTTCAGATTCCAGATCAAATCAGTTTACCGGCTGGTTTTGTGTTCGTTTTAGCACACTTACACTTTTGTAAAATGAAAATAGGTATTGTTATTTCAACTGTTGGATTCCTTCCATACGCCTTTCCTCTTGAATCATGACTGCATTTGTTACCGTATTTCTTCTAATAGAACGGCGCCGTTCTATTTTTTCGTCGACTTTTTTACCCGCCGTTCTATTGGAAGTGCCGTTCTATTGGAGGCTGCCGTTCTATTTTTTCGTCAAACATTTTCACACGATTTTCATTTGAACATCATTTTAAACAAAGCTAGATGTGAAAAACAACCCGTAATCGTAGTTCTGAACACACTTGAGGTTCTCACCACCAATTTTCAAAATATATTTCTGTTTTGGCACTCCTACAACGTAATTTCTACCTGCTGTTCTATTGAAGGATGCCGCTCTATTCTTTTCGTGGGTGTAAAAAGTGCCAAAACCTGCCGTTCTATTAGAAGAAATACGGTAATTTGTTTTTTTTAATTTTATTCTGAAAGTGTTTCGTTCTGTTGTTCTGCCGTCTGTACGGTACTAAGTTTATTTATTTGCGTCCGCCTTCTGTACGGAACTTGTCCGTGGGCGATTAATTCAAGTGAATGCTGCATTTCGCAATATCTCAGTGTTTGCAATTTTTTCAGCTGTTTAATCATTTCATATTATACTTTATACCGAACTGTGACATCCTTAAGGCAGTGAGCAAGCGATATGTAAGTATTTTATGTCGACAAACTGTTCTTGGAAAATGTCAGGAATCATTCAGCAATGGGGAAGCATTCTTAAAATGGTTCATGTTTTTCAAATGAAATTTTTTTTCAAAAAAACAACTTCAAAAAACAATCTGCATGTACAAAATATGAAGAGTCACCCTATAAATACACGGCTGAACCTCCAGAAATCTGATATTATTACCACTAATTAAATGAGACCAAAAATGTTCTCATAAGAGTAAATACCGTGATCCGCGACAGTCGAGGTTGTCATCTTTTCTGCATCGTTTTTTGGAGAAAAATGATAATTGAGCGACCCGCATTTGTGGTGTTTCAAAAAATTATGATCGCTGAGCGCCCGGTTTTTGGTGCCAGTTCAAATTTGGGACAGTTTATATGAGTGGATTGAAAAATGTTTGGAAATGTAAAATTGTTTCCCATTTTATTTATATAAAAAATTAGCGTTAGCATTTTCACACAAGATTATTAGAGGTGCAAATCCGAATAAGATTACGCATGAGGTAAAAAATTCACAGATAATCAAAATCTTCAATCTCCATGTATTGATTTATAAAAATAAATAAAAATTGTTGAAAATGGAGGATATAGCTGACACATCAATGCGCTTGGCCCCCTCTGAATTTCAATTAAAAACGTTCTCCACGTCCCACGGAAAACCCACTTCATATTGGAATTTGGCCCAGCTTGATTTTTGTGTTGTTTTTTTCAAAGCGGCCGTTCACTTTGCAAAATCCATAAATTATTACACATATAGAATTAGTGGGACGACAAACGCGCGCAGTGCCAGTTTTCTGATGTTCTTATCGCCAACCAAACGGGTGAACTTTTTAACTTTTCCATTTGTTGCCAGAGATTGCAGTTGATGCGCTGCCGCGCCACTAAATGATGAGATGATGTGAAATGGCGTTTCCACTTACGCCATGGAATGGCGCTGACGCCATGGATTTTTTTGTTGGATTTGTCAAATTTTCCAGACAGGACACTGTTGAATTATCTGCTTTCTTCAGATTTCTCAACGGACTGTATTTATGTGGGACTATAAATAGTTCTGTATGAAATCAAATATAAAATTGTTGCAGGAAGGATTACCATATTTCTTCTAAAATTTCTAGAATGGCGCCATTATATTCTTTTCATCAACTTTTTATACCTGCCATTCTATTGGAGGCTGCCATTCTATTTTTTCATCAAACTTTTTCAATTCAACATAGTATGTTTAGTGAGTGATGAGTGACATTATAATATCAGGCCATCATTTTAAACTAAACAAATTTGAAAACAACAACTGAATCATAGTTCTGAACATCCGTGATGTTCTAACCACCATTTTTTTAAATGTTTTTGTGTCTTGGCACTCTTACAATGTAATTCCTACCTGCCATTCTATTGGAGTTGCCGTTCTATTAGAAGAAATATGGTATGCACAATTACACATCCGCAAATGTAAAACCTTATTCACACACTCCCCATTTTTTACATTGTTAGCTACGTTTTTATCTAGAAACACCAAGTCTGGATGGAGATACAATTCACTTCCAATTTTCCTAGAATAGGGTTGCCTTTGACAAATAGGGTTACTTTTGCATTTGCAGCTTTACTCACTTTTTCAGCATTCTCAACTCAAATTTATCCTTGCGACTGTAAATATGGACCTAAATGTATCAAACTGTTGTTCTATTTCCAACACACACACACACACTAGTTTACCAACATGAAATGCCCGACCATTTTGGTAAACTGTTTTGAAACAACAACATACAACTCTGTAAAGTGCATTTCACAAGCTAGTTTTCAATCGAAACTTTGAAAACTCATAAATCAGCATTGAACGCATTTGAGTTTTCCAGAATGAATCATTTTTACTTCCCGTCAACTGTAGATGACGGGCACCTCACTCTAGAAAACTCAAATGTGTTCAATGCTGATTTACGAGTTTTCAAAATTTCGGTTGAAAACCAGCTTGTGTTTGGCTCAAATTTTTTAACGCCATCGTTGCGCCATTTTTCAATCTCTTATGTAGTCGCAGCCATTTTTTGAACTACACCCAGTTTCGTGCGTTCGTTTCATTCTCGCGTGAAGGAAATTGTGCAAAAATTGTCAGTTGAGTTTAGAACTGGCGCCGTGTCGTTTTTCTATGTCATAAAAGGACACATAATTTTTCTCTGCTTTTTTCGCCCAGTCGTTTTTTGTCCGCCCAGCCCGCATTTATGCTGGTTCTTTTGTGTTTTGAATACATACTTGCGTAGAGTTGCCAAAGTCGTTTTTTTCGTTGCTGGGAAGGGAATTATGCTTTAAATCACTAGATGGGTGAAAAGGTGTTGAAAAAGGTGAAAATGCGTCAAATTAAATGCAAGGATCTTCATTCACAAATATTTTCATGTTCACAGGCTGAAGTGCCGAAGAAGAAGTTTGGTTATACGTACATGCTTGAATAATTCCCCTGGGGAATTGTAGGTATTGTCGATTTTGATTAGAAAGGCTGTATTGTAGGCATTGCGCAAAATTCCTCTCCTAACGTCTGCAAACGCAAACATTCGAACTTCAAGATTGTCAGGACTTCCAGCGTTCCAGGAGTCCTAGGACTTCCATGAATCGGGAAAGATACTCTGAATTGTTTACACTTCAGGTTTGAATGTGCAAACACACGAGTTTTCGCTCTGAATAAGTGCGCTCGCAAACTCCCTTTGTCAACTGATTCCTTCTGGCAACTGAGGATTTCGACAGAAAGAAATTTACATCAAGTGATCAAGAAATTGAAATCAAATGTTTACATTTTCTAAATTCAGTGTTAGGCATTTCCAATGTTATAAGATTTCGTCACAATTTACGTTAAGTTAAGATTCACGTTTTATTCAAAAACGCTTTCCCTAATATTCAATTTACATAAAGAATCTGTTTACAGAATGAGCTTGTTCAGGCGGTAAAATACTTAGAAGCGCTGGTGCAATTATAACTTTTTTCTACTCTCCGTTGATAGGTTACATCGAAGAAAACTACAGATTGGGTGGACATTTATTAACTAAAACCAAATAGGTAATTGCTTCCCCTGACACCTAAATACTGCTATAAATCCGCAATGGCTCAGCTCACATGTCTCAAAACACACAAAAACATTCAAAGGTTGCTCTGATTAGTATTTAACATGCACCGCAACCTGATATCTTCTGTACAATACAATCCAAATTCAAATTGAAACAATTTTCAAACTCCGCCCTACCATGTCCTGTGAAACTTACACATTTAAAAAAATATATACACCGCGTGAGTAGCAAAAACCGGTTGGCCACGCGCCATTGTGTTTTTTGTCTGTTCGGTTCGCATTTTGTCAATACACACACGCCCAGTGCCCGGGATATTATTTAAATATGATGATTTGTGTAGCGTTCCAAATGACCGACTGCAGACTGCACGGTGTTTTGGGAAAATGTATGACGGGTGAAACTTTTGATGAGTGTTAAGGTGTACCCTTCATCTAATTCCCCGGGTGGGCAAGTAGCAGGTGTAGTATTGTTGGGTAAACAAAACCAAACAAAGGAAAAGTAAACAAAATTTTGACTTAGGGTGTAGTTGATTGAAGAAAAAGTGTAAGTGGTGACAAAGTCTCAAGTATACATTGAACATTTGCTACACTACCTTATTTACTTGAATTAGTTACCTCGAAATACAACCCATCCCTCAAAATACACCCCCCTCAAAAAGGTGCCACAGCAAAATGGTGCCAAGAGCCAAAAGTTCCATTGTATACTCCGGTTACTTTACACCCTGCACGCGTGGTTCCCGCTGGAAGTGTGCCAACGATGGTTAGCGCGTGCGAGTTTCATAAAAAGATTACAAAATTGATTGTTGTTATAATGTTATTCATTAACATATTCACATCGATGAATTTTTTTTATCTTTTTACAGAAATCGCATGACTTAACAATCATTGGCATGCTTCCAACACAAGACATAAATCAGTGTGACGGCAGAGTATCATGTACGCCGAGTATACTTGCCTGGTTTGGCACTAGGGCTATTTGCCAGTGCCAGGTGCATTTGTCCCTGGCATAACCGGAAAATGGCACTGAGTGCCAAAGTGTCATGGCACTTTTCATGGGCATGGTGCCACAGCAAAATAGTACCAAGCACCAAAGTTGCCATGGTGCTCCATGCCAGCTCCATGGTGCATTTACATCACTAGACATGATACTTAGTAATAATCATTCACTAATTATGCTAAATTTACAGCTGTTCGCTATAATTCACAATGACCCTATTCCCTATGCCTACACACACTAGTTTTCTATCAAAATACAATTTTTTTGGAAAACTCATAAATCAGCTTTGAATGCATTTGAGTTCACCAGAACAATTGATGGAGAGTTAAATAAACTTTTCCAGTCAGCTCAAATGCATCCAAATTGGATTTATCTTTTTCCAATTTTTTTCAATTTCTGGTAAGAAACTAGTGTTTGTGGTCATATATTTATGATATTTTCATTTGATGAAGTCATTTTGAGGAATAAATTTTTAAATAGATGCCGACCCCAAAGTCATCACAAATTTGTACAAAACACTGTAGAGTTCACTTTTATTGAGCCGCATAGTCTGCCTGTCTGGCAGCATGGGCTGTGTAAAATCCCCCCTGATTTTTGTGTTCCTGCATTTTATTAAGGTTGGGAAGGAGAATTTACATTTTAAGTACCCAAAATGGCTGAGTATTTGCAGTAATGGTAAGTATTTTCATTTTACTTTTTGAATAATATTTTTACATCATTTGCATTTTATTATTATTATTAATGATCAAAAGGGTAATTTACATTTTACTTAGAATCTTAGTTATACTCCATGGACAGCATAGTTTACATCTGCACATATACTTGGTAGACTTTATACTTTGCAAAAATTTGGGTGTAATTTCTAACTAGCTAGATGGCTGACCGATTGGGGTGGGGTGGGCCTTCAGGGGATAGTAGCCAAAAAATTTGTCTCTGGGATAGATAGATGTTTGAGCAACCCCCAGGTTAGATAGATAGCTGAGCAGCCCTGGTATAGATAGAAACCTGGGTTGTTTGGGGAGGGAATACCCATATTCATTTTATTGATTTAAAATAATTACAATTGTAACACCCCAATCTGAGTACAACTGTCACACCTTAATCGGATGAACTGTTCCCCCCAGAAATATGAACACAGTTAATAAGTCATTTGAGTATACTTAAGTCTTAGTGTCAATGAGCCCACACACACTAGTTGACATCGACACCAAATGTCAACTGGTTCCCATACCAATCCCAAGTTTGCATTTGAAACGTCTTTGTCGGCTCGTCAGCAAGCAGTGAATTGGGATCGGAACCAGTTGACATTTAGTGTGGATGTCAACTAGTGTGTGTAGGGTCAATGTACCAACTAGGGATGCAAAAAGTGCTTTTTCAATGACCTGGTTTAAAAAAACGTTTTTAAAGGGTTTTTAAACCCTTTTCTCAAAGCTCCCAGTATATCAGACAGGTGGCACTACTTTTGTATAGAAAACTGCATGCAAAAATTCCGTGGAGTAAATATATTTAAAATGACTTAATATTTTCAGTATCAATGCTCGAAATTTTCAAAAAAAAAATTATGTTTACATTTTCAAAAATATCAGTATTTAGCCAACTGTAGTTTTTACATAAACCTGCATACAGCCATGTTAACTGCAGAAGTTGTTTTATGTCGAAAATTTTTGCCGATATTTGAGTTTGAGCCGTTGCGCGTTGCGGTAAAAAAAAAGAAAATGACACTTTTTTTCGGGTTCATCACACCATATTATATTTGTCACGTATTAGTGAATTTATCAAAGTGAGTCGTGTGTTTGCTCAAGTTGTTCATGTTTTCTGGCAGGAAAAAAACGTTTGAATAGAGAAGAGAAACATTATGTAGAATATTATGCATCTTCTAGTGCTGGGTAAAATAGGTAATTGCTGGAATAGTTAATCTGTTTTTGAAATGTTGAAATGACCTGATCGAACACCTGAAATTTTTCTTTATTCCTTGTTCGGCACGTTTTGATGCCATTTTTCATGTTTACCGTAATTCCTCGAATGATTGCCAATAGGACAGGGAAACAATTACTGAATACGATTAGAGATGACCCAATCTAAAAATCATTACCCATGAAATAGTCCCCACGAGTTTAATGTAAATACCATAGAGTACGGTATTGGGTTCAGGTTATTTTAAATACACAAAAACGACGGCCGTTCAAATATTGTAAACTTCATTTGCCTAGATTGTTATCAGCCGTCAGGTGAACAGTTCCAAAACTCATATACGCACATTGTAAAAAATACTTTCATGTTTTAAAGCACTTATTAAAATACATAAACACATATCGAATGCGCTTTTTGTACTGAAACCTACCGCAACACATCTGAATACTAGACCAAATTTTTTTCACCAAAGATTTTTAGCTGGTATATTTACATTAGCTTCACTTTATTCATTAGCTTCACTTATTTATCACTTTATTCATTAAATTATGGTAATATTGCGTGTAAAGCACGCCGTTCGATCCGTATGTGTATTACAATGAAACTTGATTATCATTACCGTAATTTTAAACAAAGTGTTTTTGCGCAAGATTTTTGTTTGCAGAGCTGTTATTCTAATAAGAGAGGAGTTTTTCACGGTTTTCAAATAAACTTGTCGCAACTTGAAAGATGCTGGGTGCGATGCAACAAGCTGTATAAATATGTTCGCAATGTTTGTATAAAAATATTGATTAATATCGGAATATAGAATTTATATTTAGAGCAATTACAAAATTAACGAAGGAATGGTTCTATAAAAAAACAACTTGCAAGCTCGGGGACACAATCAAAGCATTGAGTTCTATGCACTCGTCAGGCCTCAATGGCGGCCCGCACACTAGTTGACACATGTGTGTCAACTCGTCTGTACTCTGTGTCAACTCAGATTTCGGCGTTATGTGATGCAGATCTTCTAGTGTGCTTGCGGTAATATTGATTTTCACACATGTGAGTTTGGAGATAGAGCTGTGCGACTCGTGAAGCCGAAATCTGAGTTGACACAGACCAGTTGACACACATGGCTCAACTAGTGTGTGGGCTGCCAATGTAGCTTTTGATATGATGAACTCCATTGCTTTTATTACTGTTCTAAATAGTGTACAAGTGCTTTCAATACAGTAGTTAACTTTAAAAAGCATGGAAATTTAAATATAAAAAAATTTCATGTTCAAAGAATGCACAGATAGAGGATCAGTCAGTTTTTATATTTATATGCATCGAGTGGGGGACTATTCAAGGGTGGGTATATTCCTGTTAAAATGCCATTATCTTTTGTTGCATCTTGAAAATTTGATAACCTATCAGGATTTGATAACACCAGCCAAAGTCATTGGTTTCATTTTTTTGACAAAATTGGTCTACCTACTCAGGTTTCAGCTTCCATTCTCTTTTTCGAGGATGGAATATATTTCGAGCAGGGATTTGCTTTCACATTTTGCGTGGGTCGACGCAATATTGTCACCGCTTTGTTTCAATATGAAGTACCTATATATAAATATTTATACAAGTATGTGTTTGTGTCTGTCTGTCTGCTAGTCTGTCTGGCTCAAAAAGGTGCACTTTTTACACATCCATTCAAATTTTCGAATTTTTTCACTTTGTCACAAAAAATGTCGCAAAACATCTATCAAAAGGAACTTTTTACCAGCATGCTAATTTGATTTATGCCCCAAATCCATAGGTTCATCATTTTTCCCACATTACGCTGTGTTCCGAACCGAAGTGAAAAAAATAGTTGCATGCATTGAATTTAAACGCGTTTATCATTTTTTAACTTTTTAAATGGGTATATAGGTATAGGTACTTTTTGTGAATACATGTATAAGATAAAATGCCGTTGATGTTGTCCCGACAAAAATTCAACTAAGCTTTTCACTTTTAATTTTTCCAAAAAAACATTTTCATCATCGAGCTTCTCTTTTTCATTTCATCTCAACAGCCATTTATCATTAATTTTCATTTTTGCGAGCGCATAGAACGAAAATGACATTGTGACACTAGGATATGCCCACTGGCCAGAAGCCTTCCTTGACCCGGTCGCACTTCTACTACAGTGTTGGAAAAAAGTACTCACTTTGAAAAAAATAGAGTACTCGGAGCCTTGGAGCGCCAGTGCAGGGCCTATGGCACCAAAAGTATTTTATCAGGCGCTAAAGTTTTTAATTATATACTAATTATTAGTTATTAATCATATTTATTAGACAACCTACTTAAGTCTACTTGTTTCTTGAATTACCACTTACGATTTTAGCTTTTGCTTATAGCCAGCTGACTGCAGGCTATGAGTTTTTCTGAAGGAAATATTCCATAATGACGTCATAATCAATAGAATCAAAGTTGTTTCAAAATGGAAATGACATTTCAGGAAAAAAAACATCCGTCGCTTGTACGCAACTCCACCTTTTTCTTTTTTAATACGTTGTTTTGTGAAAGTGTGCATAAGTATCCTGCTCGCACGTTATCGGCTAAGACATAACTAATTTTGGAGGCATACTTTGCGGTCCGCCGAGTATTCCACTTTTCTTATCCTCGCGGAATCGACCCCAGATTGTATAGCAACAGAAGATCGCAAAAAGACGCCCACAACAAAGCTGTCTGACTGATTCAATTACAATTTTCCTGGCGCCATTTGCTCTAGGCACTAGCGCCAGCGCCAGTGCCAAAGCCGTGGCGCTATTTCTTTTGCCACCGACAATGTGCGTTGCTCCGTGCACATGTGAAATCATTTGCCCCACAAGCATTGCAACGCACCAATGCAGCTAGGTCCGGATAAAAATGCGCATGTATGTACTTGATGAGTTCCGCATTTTTTGGGACAGTCCTTTTGGCACACATTGAACTGCCGTATTTCTTCTAAATTTCTTCATATTACTCTTTTAATATCTTCACTTCTAGCTCAAAGTCTAAGTATTATACATTTGAGGAAAAAGTGAATTGAGATATTTCATGGACATTCTAAATTCAATTGTCAAATATTTTTCAGATTTAGTTCCACCAGAAAATCATCTGGGGCAGTTCCAGACACTGTAAAGTGTAAAGTAAAGTGTAAAATGTCATCTAAAATGTCAATGAAAACAATAATGCAAAAAATTATTACTGAGCTTTGCATGACAATTGACATTTTACTTTCCATTTGTCATGACAATTGACACTTTGCATGAAATTTTACATGATATTTGACACTTTACTTTACATGACATTTGGCCTAACCCACCATTTCTTGAACACACCAATTACACGTTCAGCTTGCACCGTTTTCAGGCAGTGTTGGAAAAATGTCTGCATGTCTGCTTCATGATTTGTGGGTTTGGTGGGAATATTGTTTTCGTTCTACTGAAAAATCATTCTATTATAGATTTATGGCAGTCGAGGAAGTTATTTTTTGCTTGAAAATTGGAATGTTCGAGAAGCTTGTAATTATTAAGAGTTTTCAACAGAATGGCCATGTGATTTGACATGTATTTTCCATCGTGTTAGATGTCAACGTTATTTTCTTCCAAACTGCAGTTTGCACAGTACATAGTTGTGAACGCCGCATTTGAATGCCGCATTTGTTCATGATATATAACGTATTTCCTCGAATTACCCCCCCTCTTCGAAATACCCCCCGGTAGAATTACCCCTCGAAATACCCCCCCATTCAAAATGGCTGCAATGGATTTCTAAACCCCCATCGAATTACCCCAACAAATTAAGTGTAAAGAGAACGTAGATGGCAAAAGCTGCGGTTTGTGATTCGGGCAATGCAGAACAATTGTTAAAAACAATGACTGTGTTACGGTTTATATTTACCAGTTACATACTTATATACGTATTTAGTATATAGACTATGGCTAAATGGTGGTTATTGTCGTATTTTTCTACGTCTGTGTACGTTACAAACAACAAATAAGTACTGGGAATTCAAGAAAATTCTGGCGAAGTAATCAACTGCCCAGTTGAAATACCCCCTTTAAATACCTCCCTCGAAATACCCCCTCTCAAAATTTCCACTATGAAAAAATAAACCCCCTGGGGTATTTCGAGGAAATACGGTAAATAGGTAGTTGGTTGCGTTGGCCCTATATATTTCGTATTATTAAGATATTTAAATAGGTAAAACCCTACTCAACTTAAACAGTAACTTAAAATTCCTATTTTCAAAATGGTAAGAGCGAACCACTACATGGTGATGAAAGCGAATTAATTAAAAGTGCAACAAAATTCAACATTTTACCAACACTATTCCAGTATCTGGGTTCAGCATTTCTCTTTGTTTGTCTAGTTAGGCCTGCTGCACTTTCACCAGAATGCATATGTGATCCACTCTATGTACGCTCAAATCAATTCAATTCGAATCGCATTCATTCATATCAAATGGTAAAGCGTATATTTACATGCATTTAATCCATGACTCTTCTGAGCAGAAACTCGATAACCATAAGTGATGATCAAATGTCTTTTATAACTGGTATACTCGGCACCGGCAGACCGCATGCTATGCATTTTTCTGAAGGAAACACTATCATGACGTCATCGTTTGTAAAATAAAATTGTTCCAGAAACAAAAGAAAAGATGTTTCAGTAAAAAACGTTCATCACTTGTTAGCGACTCCGCCTTTAAAAAAATATTGTTCTTTTTGTGAAGTGCATATACTCGGCGGCGGACTGCAAGTATGCAGAGAATCTTACCATAATTTGATGAAAAAAATCTTGTGATGAATTTCATAATTAATCATCCTATAGTAAAAATGAAATATAATGATGAAAAAACTGCATACTTTTGGTTCATTATTCAGGTTTTGGTAGGTTCCCATACTAAATGTGCTGTCCGTGGAGTATACAAAGTATCATGACCACACGCTACCAGCCTGCCGAGTATACATGGGACCAACCAAATCAATCATTGCACCACTGTGCACCAGTTTTGATCACACTGGTGCATATTTGGTGATGTTGGTGTTGCTAAAGACCGGTGCTGGACAGTGGACAAAATCTACTTGGTTCAGTGTGTTTAATACCTCCGAAATCACTCCTGTTCAGTATTTACTATTGTGCTTTTTGTGCTGGCACCAAAAAACAGTGTACAATCGTTGAAGCCAGCTAGCTAGCTCACCCCAAGAAACATTTTTCTCTCACTTTCAGTGACACATGAGCGGCCGCTAAAGTATGTCTCTGACCCCACACCCACCCTTTTTCGCATGCTCTGAGCTCATGTCCATGTTTTTTTGTGCCCCATGCAGCGGTCCTGCATTTTTTATCCTTTCGCTGTGCATGTGCACACTTTTTGTCAATGGTAAAAGTTTTGTTGAGGCACATTCTGGGCGCTTTCAAGTAGAGAAGTTTGGAATTGATTTTTGTGATCGTTTGGTCTATAAATATTTAATGTGTTTTCCTGGTATTTTTAGCAACTTTCATGTAATTTATGTTGGTTGCATTCCTTCATTCTCTTCTCAGGTAGATTGATTTTAAGAATTTTTCTTTTGTCAAAAGTTTTACCATTCACAAATCTACCTTTCTTCTGAACTTTGCAGAATTACATCTTGAGAATTACATCATTGGGAGGACAAGCACACCTCCGTTATCAACGGAGCTAATAATTATACAAAACGTCCTGAACGGGACTAAAAAATTAGACAAATTATTATCACTTCCCTGCACTGTTCCCGTATTCAAATTTAATTACATCATAATTAATCGGATCTATATTTATACTGACATTTGACTTCGACCATCGACAAGGTGGAAACAAATCGAGACATTGGTCGGTCAGTCATTTTTTTGAGTTGTTTTGACATAAAGTGATTGCAAACAATTGGTTGATTGACAGCTTGTTATTCAGCTGTTGCTTTATTTGTCCTGTGACTGATTTATAACGTACTTGGGTAAATAGGTATGTATTTGCCTGCGCGTTTATGCTAATGAAAGCAAGACCCAGTTATGAAATTTCAAGGAACTTGACCCGAATTTTCGGGCGACCCGAATGTGTAGTTTTAACAGCTTGACTAGGTATATTTTGCGTTAACGTAAAATGAGCTGATACCCTAATTAGCTTACCATAAATCGTCGAATAAGTCCTCCGGGAAATTTTTATTTCGTTACCGTATTACCTCGAATTATCCCCCCCTTGAATTAACCCCCCCTCGAATTAACCCCCCCTCAAAATGGGCTGGGGAAATAATAACCCCCCCCTCGAAATACCCCCCCCCCCCCTTCGGAATGATGTACGTCATGTACATAATAAACACGTTATGTACGCAATGTACATGATGTATATTACTGTTAATTTGCATTGCAGCTACACATAGACTAGCCTGTGTAGCTATCTACGTTTTTATGTCCAATTATATCCTGTTTGGACACATTTATTACCTATTTTGGGTACACAAATGCCTACTATTTACTACGATCCTTACGAAAATTTCTGACGAAATAATAAACCCCCCCTCGAATAAACCCCCCTCGAATTAATCCCCCCTCAAATTTTGCTGGCGAAATAATAAACCCCCATGGGGGTATTTCGAGGTAATACGGTAGGTCCTTTTTATGGGGGGGTTATTCAAGGGGAGTATTATAGGAGGAGAGCGGTTATTATTCTTTTTGTGAGACGGTTCTGACGATGGAGTTTTTCGAGGGGGGGGGTGTCTTTCAAGGGAGACTAGGCAGCTTACCAGAACTCTATTTTTGCATTCATACTAAAAATGTGGAAAAAATGTACGTTTTCCAAAAGAATTATCAGAAAAAGTGTATTTTAAAGAATTCACACGCCAATAATGGATGGTCAGACAACTAAAAAAAATCAATTTGTCGGTCACGTCACCAAAAAATACCTTATTTTTTCCAATTTTTTGCCGCTTGTGTATCCAAAATAGTTCGTAAATAGACAGCCGGGAAATATGTAACAATGTGACATCTTTTATTCAATTTGCAAAAGTTGCAAGTGGTTTAAATAAATACATATAACAAATATGAAGAGAAATATTGTCAAAAAACTGTGAGCAACATAAATAGCAGAACACGCTCTAATATAAAGATATACTAGGAGAAAATGCTAGGAGAAAAACAGAAGCATTCTTCAATTGGAGGAAAAACGGTATGCAAAATGTGCATAAAAATTGTGGAAAAAATTCCGAATTTCTGAATATTAAGTAGGCGGCAAGAACACAAGGTGTGGGAAGGATGTATGATTCGTTTATGCACCCAATAGAGGAAGCATGATTATGCATACCGTAAGAACCCGATTACAGCCCCGGGGTGCTTAATTTGAGAGCATATTTTTCCGAAAATTGACGTCGTTGTTCAACATTTTCATAATTACTTTTTTCTCAATGGTAAATTTACACAAAATTGAATCCTGAAAATGGCATAAAACCAAAAGGTATTGACTCTTTCAAAATTCAAATAGGTACCCTTAATTATCGATTGCTAGGAACAGTAAGAAGCGATTTACCTCTTTCCGTCCAAACTATTTCCTTGGTTGACGACGAAAAAGTTTTGGGAAATTTAGGTATTATATCTTGTGCATTGTTAGCTGTCCAAAATTCGTGTACACTGTATTTCCTCAAAATGGGGGTTATACAGAGGGTGTAAAATCTAAGAAATACGGTACGTAAACATATACGGATGGTATTGCACCATTCCTGGAAATTTTGAAACTCCTTGTAACAATCAATAACAACTCATTCGTGCGAAAGGAAGTAAAATTATTTCAAGCAGGACATTTCTTTGTTTTCGCGCGTCTTTATACTCAATGCGCATGAATTTGTGTACAGTAAAATTTTGCGAACACGTGTATATTTACAACGATGCTCTTAGGTGTTTCTTCCCGCTTTGCATAGATGTCTCGATTTATTTTTGGATGATTTCTATTGCCATGGCCCACTGACGGCACACTCCGATCCGATGGGATCTGGTGCCAGTTCCGCAAAATGAGAAGTGAGAAGTGAAATGGCAAAGGCGAAGTAAAAGCGCAAAGGTCAAGTGAAACGGCAAGTGAATTGGCAAGTGAAATGGCAAAAGCGAAGAGAATTTTTTTATTTTTTTACTTCGCTTTTGCCAATTCACATGCGATTTTCACTTCGCCTTTGCGCTTTTACTTCGCCTTTGCCATTTCACTTCTCACTTCTCATTTTGCGGAAGTTTTGCCCTGGTATTTTACCAGTTCCGCAAGTGGAGAAGTGAGAAGTAAAATGGCAAAAGCGAAGTAAAAGCGCAAAGGCGAAGTAATATAATAAAATGAAAAAGTAATTTCACTTCGCGCTTGCCATTCTAAATCTCATTTCACTTCGCTTTTGCCATCCACTTCGCTTTTGCCACTTTACTTTTCACTTCTCCGCTTGCGGTACAGCCCCCTGATCTACCATATTACATCTGAATTGAAAACCAGACAAATTTTGTCTAATCATTCTTCTCATCAAATTATTAAGAAATTGAGTAACTTCTAAATCTAGAGAGGGTGGCAAACAAATTTTCGATGGAAAACGGAAATATAAAATTTATTTATAAGCCTTTATTTTGGTCGCTTTGGTTGGTTGGTGAAAAAGTTGAAATTTCAGCGGAACCAAATAATACCGAACCGAGTCATTTGAACTGAAAAGTATGTTAACCCATGGCGATTTTTCATCACCATCAGACAATGTTTACATTATGGCATGTGTTCCATCAGGGCTTTTCGTAATAATTCAGCAATTAGCTAACGGTTATTAATTAGTTGATTGACGTCAAGGAAATATATGGAGTAAAAAACCGACGTATTATTGTCACTCACTGTACAGTTTACAATGAAAGCTACCGTATCAGACTGGAATAAAAACTGTATATTTTATTTCTCCTTATGTGGAGTTTATGTGGCTTAGGTGGTGGGATTGTGCGGTTTCATAACCGTATAACACTGGGTAGGGCACAGTTAATAACGAAGAAATCACCAATTGCCATCGATAATTTTTTGTCACCAGCAGGGGCCAGTTCCGCAAGTGGATAAGTGTAAAACCTTTTGATCGGTGCGAAGTGAAATGTCGAAGTGAAGTGAGCATAGTCGTTGGAAACGTATTTACGTTTAACCGATAAATACGTATAGGTACTCGAGTACTGCGTAAACACCTGCGTTTCCTCCTGAAAAAATACCCGTACTCACTTACTCGCGTACTTTTTTAAAGTACGCGAGTACAGAAAACGTAGTTCAGATGGGCTTTTCCAACGCATAAATGAAAAAATCGGGATACACAAGTTAAAAATAGAGTAAAATATCCTAAATAGCTTTAAAAAATAGGCAAAAACACATTACCGTATTTCCTCGAATCCACCCTCCCCTCGAATTGACTCCCCTCGAAATACCCCCCTCGAAATACCCCCAGGTATGAGCGAACTGAGGAAAAAACCACCCCCTCGAAATACCCCAGTTTTTGAAATAATGTACATCATTTCATTTCAATTGTATGCAATGTACATGATTTATTAACTGCTACCAATTTGCATCGCATCGCATTTACACACATACCAGTTTGTTTTGATATGTATATACGTATACATGTGCAAGTATATCCCGTTTTGTGACAATTATGACCAGTTTTGGGTGCGCAAAAGCCTAAATTTACTATGATAGTTAACGAAATTTTCTGACGAAATAATAACCCCCCTCGAATAACCCCCTCGAATTAACCTCCCCTCAACATTTGCTCAAATTAACCCTGAGGGTATTTCGAGGAAATACCGCAACTAGTGAATTTCAGGGTGAATTCAGGGCAATAATTCTCAAAAATACCCACTTTTACGTTTTCCGGGGACAAAAGTAATTTACTGACCTTTACTCACGAGTAGTCATGGAAAAGCGCCATGGCGCTAGCGCCAAAGCAAACAGCGCAATGGCGCTTTTGGCGCTTGGCGCTAAAACGCTCTGGCGCCATTGGCGTTTGGCGCTGGGATCTGAGAAAGCGCCGTGGCGCTTTTGGCGCTTGGCGCCATTTCCTGATGGCGCTATTGGCGCTTGGCCCTGGCATTTGAAATAGCACCAAAAAAGCGCCAACCGTGATTATAGAATTCTTATGATTCAGTGAAAATCGACAAACCAGCTGATCAATTTTGAGAATAACTGAATAAATATTGATAAATAAATATACGGGTGTAAGGGGACATTTATATTTATTAAATATTGATTAGGTAATATCTGGGGCAAATGTATATTACTCATTTCCTCGAAATCATCCAGGTTTTTTTATTACAGAGTGCAAATTTTGAGGGTGGTTTTTCGTTAGAGGGGTTTATTTTTTCGCCAGGAATTTTCGTATAGGATCGTGTAATGAATACCGTATTTCCTCGAAATACCCCCAGGGGGTTTATTTTTTCAGAGTGGAAATTTTGAGGGGGGTATTTCGAGGGGGGGGGGTTATTATTTCGTCAGAAATTTTCGCAAAATTCATAGTAAAAAGTACGCTTTTATACACCCAAAACAGGTAAACAACGTGTCCAAGTAGGGTATATTTGGACATATAAACGTCCATCACTACACAAACAAGTATATGTGTAGCTGCGATGCAAACTGCGACCAATATATACATCATGTACATCGCATACATTATGTACATAATTCCTGACGGGGGGTATTTCGAGGGGGGGGGGGTTATTTTTTCCCCAGCTCAAAAACACCTGGGGGTATTTCGAGGGGGGTTAATTCAAAGGGGGGGGGGGTAAATCGAGGAAATACGGTAGGCATTTACATACCCTTAACTGGTTATAAACATGACTAGGTAGGTAAATGGGATATAATAGGACCTATCAATGTATGTACGGCTGTTTGGCTGAAAAATAGGTAAATATATCCCTTGGGATTTTAACAATGTATGATACATTGTTAGTGGTTGATTGAAGTTTAATGGCAATCGATGTTGAATCAACTACTACGTCATCAGCGGTATGTCACTGTTACAAATTCATTATTCTACAAACGAATTGCGTAAAATTTTTGGCGCTGGCGCTATTGGCGCTTGGCGCTGAGGTTCAGAAAAGCGCAATGGCGCTTTTGGCGCTTGGCGCTAAAGTCTGGCGCTTTTTCCATCACTAAGGAAAAGTAAAAAAAATTACTTTACGTTTTCTATTCTCAGCGGTGAGTAAAAACTAAATATTTTACGTTAACGTTTACGTTCAAAAAGTTCAGTACTTTTAACAACTCTGGAAGTGAAGTGAAAAGTGAAATCAGAAGTGAAATGAGCAGTCATAAGTCAAAGTGACGTAAAATGAGAAGTTAAATGAGAATTCATTTGTTCACTTCTACACCTACGGAATTGGCACCAGTTGTGGGCTAAAAAGTTGTTAGAATATACCGTATTTCCAGGGGGTTTTTTTCACAGTGGAAAAAATTTTGAGGGGTTCTTATTTCGTCAGAAATTTTCGTGAAATTAGTAGTAAGCAATACGTTCAAACGTGCGCAAAACCGGTAATGCATGTGATAAAATAGGACATATTTAGCATATTAACGTTAATCGCTACTTACACTAGGTATATGTGTAGCTGCAGTGCAAACCGGCAGCCATAAATGCATAATGTACATTGCATACATAGTGTACATCATTTCAAGGGGGTATTTCAAGGGGGTTTATTTTTTCATCGGCTCGAAAAGACATGGGGGTATTTCGAGGGGGAGTAGTACAAGGGTGTTGGTATTTCGATGAAATACGGTAATTGAAGTTTTTTTTGTATGGGAGAGCACTTCTAAAAAGGCAAAACCTTAACCAATACAGCACAGCGAATTTCAACGATCCCCTAAAAAATGTATAACGTATTTATGTTTTATGTTCCTGTTGTCGTGATGAGCGCAACAAAACAACGAAAAAAAATATTTAAAATTTTTGCAAGTCACAACTTCAGACCACCCAGTTTGAGGGAATTTTTTACTCCACCATAGCATATTTACCACACCTTTGTTATATGACCTCACGTTTTTGAATTGTCCAAATTAAAAAAAAAGAAGAGGAACTGTGTGTCACTTTCTTGGTTGTTGCATTCGGAATTGACGCAATTTCAACAGTTAGCTGTGAATTGCCCCCACTTTTTTATTCAACATATTTTGGTGAAATGACTTTTGTAAATTTATGTGAAAAGTTTTGGCCTGAAAAATTTGACACCTTGCAAAACACAATGTGCCATCAGTAAAAAAATCCGCTGCACGAGAGTGAAAAAAAACTGCCCAGTTTCTTGCACGAATTTTTTGCGCATAGGCGTAAAATGCTCTGTTTTTTTTACCACAAAAAGCTCTCATATACTTTAAAAAAAAATTGTTTTAATATATATTCCATCTACAGTTTCTTTGTGGAACAGGGATTGCAGGGGAGAGTTTCGATTGGCGGAATTTTTTATGGGGCTCATATCTCCTCAACATTTATTGAACAGATGCCCTAGGAATAAAACTGTCATAAAACGAATTTTATCAAAGCATATGAAAAGTATTGTTTATCATGACTGTGCTGAACTTCATTCAAATATTTACGAGCCTTTTTTGTGATTTTCATCACATCGTTTTTATTTTCATAACATTTTTTTTCTAGTGGCGCTACTTGGAGGGGTGTATTCAAGGGGGGGGGGGGGGTCTCATTCACTAATATAAATAGGTATACAGATTGTTTCATTTTTCGGACGAAAAGAACAAAAAAGGAAAATGGTGCAAACAGTAGGGGATGACCCGTGAAATTGCTTAGTATATATTTGAAGTTCGGATAATGCATTCAATTCATGTAGTTGTAAGACTTCGGGGAAAAAATCCCGAAAAGTGTCCCAATCAATCATAAAAATTGCGCATAAAAAGTTGCTATTGACGATATTCAATATCGATTTTCCTTCGCAATACATAATGCAACAGCGGTACAAGATTGAGTAAATATAAATAATTCTGCTAAAAAGCAAACATAAATATTTATATTGAAATCTTTTTTAAATTTTGATTGTAATTTTGTACATATACTCGGCGGACATAACACTTAGTATGGAAACCTACCATAACCCGTCTGAATAATGAAGCAAAAATTATACAGTTTTTCATCACAATATTTCGTTTTTACTTTGGAATTAATTATTACGAAATTTATCACAAGATTTTATTCATTAAATTATGGTACGATTCTGCACATACTTTGCGGTCCGCTGAGTATAAAAACTTTTACTCGTAAAGATCCACTAAATCTTTTTCTGTTTATTTTGCATATCTTTCAAAACATTGTTATCTTTCAAAACTGCAAATTTCTACACTAAAAATGATATTCCACACTTTTTACAAGCTGCTCGAAAATTTCTAAATCACAACAAAAAGAGCACCAAATTTTTTTACCTCCTTAAACAAAAAAGGCGCCTTAAGCGCAATTTTAGGGCGCCAAGTCACCCACCACCATCAACCCAACACTACCTAGTAAGCAAAAGTATTTATTGATGTTATGTAGAATGTATAGGTAAGTATACATAATGCACTTGAAATATTTGTGAACCGAACGGCAGGCCTGTTGGAATGGCGAAAAAAACAGCTGTGTTGCGCTGCCCAGTTTTCTTTTGTTGCCTCACTCGTTCTTGCGGTGAGCAGATTGCCGGAAAATGTCCGGGTTTTTCTTGTTGTTTTTTGTTTGGTTTTTGGGTTAGGAAGGGTGTTCATGTCTTTTTTATAAGTAAATAGTCTGAGCTGTCATGTCCGTAAGTATAACATAAATTCGCTTGTCGGAATCTGGGCGGGCAAGCTCGTTGGTAGCTGAAGGGAAGGGCCAGAAACATGGTGCCATACGCCAAACGATAATTAGCGCCATTAATTATGGCGCTGCTCGAAAAATAGTTCCATGCGTCACAATAAATGCACGCCAGGCGCCAATGTAGCCGTTTGGCGCCATCAAATCCAAACGGTGCCATGTCAGTATTTCATCACTGCTCATAGCTGGGCTTCGAAACTCGATAATACGTGCCGAGCTAATTAAATTTCATTGCTGGGTTGAAAACTTTTGCAAAAAGTCTTTCGAAACCATTCTAACAGAGCATTCCCCGCCGCTGTTCACTCTTGTGTGGCAGGTACTTTTTGAAGTGCACCTTCTAGAAAAACAGCTAACATTTGTTGAATTTTTCAATTGAAAGATTATCGCTGTGACAATTTTTTAATGATGGACAATAGAATTTGTGTCAGTACTGTTTTTGCGCTGAAATTTAAAAGTTTGAGTGAAAGAGAAAAACCTCAAAGTAGAGCAATTTTGTAATGATTTATTGACCCGCATTTCATACTTCACAGTCACTTTTTCCATCAGTCATTTGTCAAGTCCCAAAAAATTGACTCAACAGAATATTCCACAGAACTTCCCGCGTCAGTCAACTAAAACAAGTAAACTACACCGAAATTTCAGGCGCCAGAACCACAACGACAAGCATCAAAACGTGCAGCTACCAACTGAAAAAACTTAAACCCACTTCGCAACCTGCTCACTTTACAAGCCGACAATCTTTCAAGTTGCAATCTACTCACTTAACACTTTAAATGGACAAGTGCCAGGCGTCATTTTGCACCACTGACGCCATGCAATGAATCTGGTCGCACTGGGAAATAATGGAAGCAGCGAGCAACTTCTGCAGCACAGATACAATAGAATTATGCACCGTTGGTTGATTTTTTGGGGGATTTTTTTGTTTGTTTTTTTTGTTCTGATTTGAAGAGTGATGTGGCTGAAATGCAGAGTTGTTAGAATTACTGAACTTTAAAAAAGTATATGTAAATGTAAGTATTTTCTTTTTACTCACCACAAAGTATGTAAGTATGAAAATGTAAATTACTTTTTTTTACTTGTACTCATGCGTAAATGCGAGTAAAATACATTTTTCCCAGGAAAATGTAAAAGCGAGTACTTTTCCCGTGGAAAACATAAAAGCTACGACTTTTTTACATGTGAGAGTGAGTTTTACACTGGAAGACGTAATAAATGTTTCGCAGTGATTATTTAGTATCTGTTAGAAAAATTATATGATTTCTTCAAAATTTTCTTATTTTAGCAACATAAAATTATGATTTTTGCAACAAAAATACATTTTCTCTGTACGCGTGTATTTTTAAAATGTACGCGTAAAAGTGAGTACATTACTTTTTTTAAAGTATGATTGTGAAAGGATTGTGATGTAAATACGGAATGACACGATTTTTTTCTGGTGTGCTTTCACCGCGGTGAATTTTTCATCGGACGAGGTGCCCGTTGTGAATTTTTCGATGCAATTCCGCAAGTGGTCAACTGACAAGTTATAAGTTGTTAACCGGTCAGCGACTCCACTGGTAAGACAAGCAGTGTAAAACAAACTGTTATGTGACAAGTAGATTTGCACAAAAAATATTTCTCATTTATGGCCATAAGTTTACTGTCACTTCACTTGCTATCCACCATTTTTATTACCGCTTATGTAAACTAGTTATCACTATTCTGATCACTTGCACTTGCACCAGGGGCATAATTCAATACGCCCAATAGATTTGAAGGGTAGTGTGCTACGCCCGACCAATTTTCATGGTGCACTATAGCCAGCTCGACATCTTGACGCTGCACTGAGAGCAAAGCCGTTCACGAACTATTATTTTTATTTGCATAAAAGTTTGTCGAAACATAGACTAGAAGACGCTATATGACGTAGTTTACATAAACTTAGAGCTGGGAATAACGATATCGTTCTTTCTTGGCAGTGGGCCAACTATTTTTTTATTTTATTTTTTTGGTATTGAAGGTACCGCGATAAACTCTTCCTTACAATTTTTCGTTCACGTTATCTTACTGGAATTTCTGTCGACCAGTTCCCATTACTTGACAATAGTGACCACCCGACAAAATATAAAAAAGTTTCCCTGTAGCCAATTAGTAACGAGATGGTTGTTTCCAGCCCCAAATTTATGCAAACTACGCCATATCGCAATATCGACCAAGTTTCGACAAACTTTTTTGTCAACGACGATGCTCTCGCCTCTTAGTGCATTTGTGTCGATCTGGCTGAACGATGAAATTTATCGGGCACTGCCCTACAAATCTGTTGGGCATATCAAATTTTGCCCCACGCCCGATTCCATTGCTCAAGTGATCGTTTAAACAGTTGAAAAAGTCAGCGTAACCGTTTTGATCAGCTTGGCAAATTGCCAAGAACCAGATTGTAGAAGAGTCGTTTTTGTATTTACCGTATTTCCTCGAAATACCCCCAGGGGTTTGATTCTTCAGAGTGGATGATTTGAGTAGGGATATCGGGGGGGGGTATTATTTAGTCAGAAATTTATTTGTTGAAATAGGATAATTTAGGTCTTATAACGTACATTCTCTACTTACCCTACGTATATGTGTAGCTGCGGTGCAAACCAGCAGCAATAAATACATCATGTACATTGCATAAAACTCGGCGGACATTATGGAAGTCAATGGTCTAAGGAATTTTTGTACGAGTGCGGTATAAACCAACGATAGGATCACATGTGAATTTGGCCCACGTCCAAGTCGCTCTGCGTTTCAGACAAATGAGAGCGAAAAACGCAGGTTTCATGTGCGCGTCACTAATTATCGCTGCGGAATGCAATAAATCGACCGGAAATGATCACAAACGGCTGCCCGTACACTAGTTGACACATTTGCGATCATTTCCAGTCTTTTAATTGTATTCCACAGACGTAAGGAGTAACGCAAACATAAATCCTGCGTCTTTCACCTCATTCGTATAATACGTAACCCGACGCGTGCCAAGTAAACATACCGGATATCTATCACATTCGTCCTTTTTAGGAATGAATTCCTTAGCATGGTTTGAGCGAGATATCTAGCTTTCCGACTGTGTATTTTTATATCCGTGCTTAATCCATTTATTTTTCACACTTGAAAGTTCAATCGGTTTAAATAAACTGTGAATCGAACGGAATCCGTCCGTTCGAATTAGAATTTGAGACATACTTTACTCGTACATAAAAGATGGGAAGCTGACTCGTTTCATGTCTGCCGAGTTTACATGATGTACATCATTTCAGACTAGGAGTATTTCGAGGGGGGTTATTTTTTCCTCAGCTCGAAAAGACCTGGAGGGTATTTAGAGGGGGGGGGGGCGGGTTAATTTAACGGGGGGGTATTTTGAGGGAATACTGTAAATATATGTAAATAGTTTTTCTATTTTTTTATTTTTCAAATTATAAGGAAGTTAAGTGTAGGACCCTGGATCCTCACTTGACAAAAATAAATAAAAAGTGACTTCAGATTTTAAATTTAGAGAATATTGAACAAAACGCGTTTTTGTAAATCGTTACACATTACGAGGCGAAATTTTCTACGAGACAGACATTTTTTGCCTTTGGGCCTTAATATGTACAATAAAAATCTGTGAAATCGTTTTTGTCGTGTCTATATGAGCGATTTCCCCGGAGAGTTGGCGGAAAATATATTACTGCATATGAATTTCTTTTTGTTTTATTTAGAAAAGGAAATGTTTTTTTTGTGTGGTTGTTTTTATAACGGCCAATATCTATATTTTTAGACTGCTATTTGTGTCCAGACATGACATTTTCTTACTGTCTACTGCCCAAACGGCTGCAATATAGGTATAGGGTAATGAATGCTTTTACACAAAGTCGAATTCTATAAGGGTGAATCACAGTATTTTTCAAAATTGCCCAATTTTTTGATAGATTATGTGCAGTAATCAAGTTGTGGCGATATTTTGACGACTGAATGTACCAGTGGGCCAATATCTCACATTCATTTTCGTTCACTATGAAAATACTGATGTCATGCCAGATCACAGTCCACTCAGAATAAATTTTCCTCATTACTCGGCGGACCAGCATAGTATGTACAGAATTCTGCCACATTAAATGAATAAAATGTTGTGATAATGATAACTTTGATAATTAATCATTCCATACTACAGTAAAAATGAAATATTATGATGAAAAAACTGTAAAGTACAGATGGGTTATGGTAGGTTTCCATACAAAGTGTGATGTCCGCCAAGTATAACTTTCAATTTCAAACCAACCCACTCCAAAATTCCAACGCTACCCAAACCCCTGCAGAACAATCGAACGCATCGCTGGACGCCAACCTGTCCATCAGCACCAACTCGGCGCCGAACCAGCACCAGAACAGCACCACGGGTGGCGCATATGACCTATCACTGGCTTTGGGCGCCTTCGCAGCCAGAAACAACGCCAGCGGGCAAAATGCCAACCAGGTGCCAGTCCCAGACCGCGTATAATGCACTGTAAAATGTAAAATGTCACGCAAAGTGTCAAAAGTCATTGAAAATGCCCTGCAAACTGGCAACCGAGTTGCCATTTTTCAGGGCATTTTCCACTACTTTTGACACTTTGCATGACATTTTACACGTTACAGGGCATTTTACAGTGTCCGGGACTGCCCCCAGGGGCTCGGTTTGGGTTTGGGGTTAGGTTTGGGAGTTGGCAAGGTGCCAGCCGCGTGCGGGGTGGTGGGCGGCAGGCAGGCACAGCAGCATGAGCAGATGATTGCAACTGGGGGTGGTGCGAGACAACCTGTTAGGGTTCGTTTGGGGGGGGGGTGGGATTGAATAGTCGAGTGTCAAGTGGTGAAGCTTTTGTGATGTGTTGTTGGTGGACACAGAGAATTTAAGTCAATGGCGATTGAAATATATGAAGTGAGAAATTTCTAGAAAAAAATTGAAAGACATAAGATGTTTCAACACGAACAACATCTGTCGTTTTGCATGACAGTATGCGCTGATGGGAATTGAATTTTGGAGTAAATATTGCGGAGCGTCAGAATCTACTTAGTTTTCCAACCTTTCACCATTTTTACAGTACCTCAGTACCAGTACAAAATGAGAACGAATGTGTCCATAACCTATGAAACTTCCCACAGCACAACAGCGGTCCGGTTGGCGGCAGAGATAATCAGCCCAAATTGTCACCCGCTGATTCTATGGCTGTTGGGTACGGCGAGGAAAGAGTCATTGGTCAGTTAATTGCAAGTGTGAATTTGTTGTTAATTTGCCCAGTGACAGCAACTAGGATTGGGATTTTCAAAATTATCGGATTCGGGTATTGGGTCCAAGAAAGTTCGGGTCGGGTATTGGGTATCGGTTCCAAGAAATTTCGGGTCGGGTATCCGGTATCGGTTCCAAAACATTTGCTAGTACTGAGTGCGGGCAGTTTCGTGTATTCAGGTAGGGTATCGGGTTCGGGTAGTAGAGCCGGGTTCGGGTTTCGGTTCAAAAACTGTGCGGGTATCGTGTTCGGGTCGGGTTCCCAACCCTACCAGAAACTCGTTCACACTTCATGCTCGTTGAATGTGCCATGTTCTGAATGACAAGGTGGTGAATGAGGACGAACAAATCACGATTGATTGGAAGCACGAGACATGGGGGGTCTACTATCAGCACTGTACTCCAACCACCCAAACACCCCCCACCAGGTGACCCCTCGACCCACAACCGAGAAGACCACTGCACCAGCAACTCACCAAACTGCCTGTCAGCATCGTCAGGACGCGCCTCCATAGCAGATGCGGATGCTGTAGAGCCGGATGGAGATGCTGACATGGCAGCCACCAATGGCGGCGGTGCCAAGGGCACCGCTGTTGTTGCTGGGGGCCATCTTCTTGGCAGTATGCTGCATCAGAATGTGCTGCCTGTTGGTGGGGGGGGGGTGTTGAGTTTGAGTGTGAATGTTGAGGGGGGGGGGGGGGGGTTGGGGGGTTGGATTGAGTGTTAGGGGTTCTGTCTGTAGGCAACACTTTTGTCCATCTTTTTTTTAACTAGCATGTCCCCGTCCGGAAGTTGCCACTGTGGAATTTTTGGAACTTCAACATCAGTCCACAGAAAAGGTAAGATAATGAATGGTTACATGTAGATCATACATAGGCCACGAAACACCGAATTAGTTTTCACTGAATGGTGAAGCAGACAGCAGCATAGCGATATTCAGTTGCCTTTCTATTGTTTTTATTTTTCACAGTGTAAAAACAAGCTAAATCATGCCTATTTTTGAAGCGCATTCGGACAAGTTGGAATAAATATTGTCTGGGTTGTGCTGTGGTTATTTTATATTACAACGCACCGACCACTTCCCTGGGGGCCTAATGATGGCAAACACTGAAGAATATTTTGAAGTTTGATGTGATGACGAATTTTCAATGATATTTGCGGGAAAGAGTTTTTGAATTTTTTATCTGATGTCTAAATAATAAATGGAATGGCTGTTTTTTCAGAATTTGTTGCTAAAAGCTATAAGTCTCAGAACTACTGATGTTTCCCTGAATGAATGAAAATCTCTATTTCCCTCTGACCAAACCCCTATCAAATTTGCATGAAACCAAAATTTAAAAACTAGCCAAAAAGTGACACTGACACCCACCATTCATACCTCCAACACCCACCCCCCCCCCCAGAGTCAACACCAAGCACCAAGCAACCAAATGGCCATGGGCGGCAGCCAAGCCCACAGCAGACCAACTACAGCTGCAGCGGTGGCAGCCGCCTTGGCGCATAGGAGGCACCTGGAGCAGCAGCAGCAGCAGCAACAACAACAGCAGCACAGCTTACTGCATGGACAGGTTGGGTATAGGGTTGGGGTTGGGTGGTTGGATGGGGGTTGCTTGAGGGTGGGGGTTGTTTGAGGGTGGGGGTATTTGTGGGTGGGTAGTTATTTGAGGGTGTTTTTTTTAGGGAGGCGGTTAATGGAGGGTGGGGGTTATTTGAGGGTGGGTGTTATTTTAGGAAGGGGTTTTTTTGAGGAAGGGCCTGTCGTGTTGTATTTGAGGACATTATTTTTGATTGTTATCATTTTTTGGAAAGTGTGAAAGAAGGAATATGGTATCTAGGGTGTATACCGTTTTTACCTATTAATTGCATGGAGCAGAATCAAGTACTCTGCAAGACCAAGAAGTTTTTGCTCAGTTAATTAGTAGAGACACCGACAAATTATTATAAGTGACTTTTTCAAACCTCTGCGCATTTCACAGATAAGCCCTCTGAACTCATGCCTCTCCCTAAACGTGTAAAATATTTAGCTGCGTTACCCTTTCATAGATCAGAGCAGTGCTATTTTTATAGCTTGCTTGAATACTGCAACTTTCGTCACTTGTAACTGCAACTTTGGTTTTATGCAAAATCTAGAACAAATGCAACTTTGGTTTTATGCAAAATCTAGAACAAATGCAACTTTGGTGACCTGTAAGTATTGCCGCAGCTTGTAGGTTTCATCGTTCGCTCGTGACTTGCACCTAAATGTTCTATTTAGACTCGCTTAATTCGAGGGTGATTATTCAAGGCGTGCAGAGTTGCTAAAAGTATCGAACTTTTTCAAAGTGTCCAAAAAGTGTACATTCAAAATATTTGGTTTTTACGCACCCCGTGAGTACGTAAAGTAAATTTGTTCACTTTTACTCATGAGTAAACGTGAGTAAAATACGGAGTTAAAAAATATACCCAGTTTTGGCTATTTTCCCCTATTTTATACTTTTCTTATTTTCCTCACGTATTTCTTCTATGGCTTGAAAAAGCCTAGCTGAAATACGTTTTCTGTACTTGAGTACTTTGGAAAAGTATATGTAAAAGCGAGTACTGGTACTTTTTTCAGAGTAAATGAAAACGTATTGGGCTGTCGGGAAAGTTTTTCCGTTTCCGCATCGTCTTCCATTGAATCGTCCTGGGTCGTAAGGTTTCATCCGAGGTATATGAGCCGGAATTACAGCTCGACGAAAAATTCAAAAATGAAAGTTTACCGTGAAATTGATTACACAAAAGTGGATGATACTACATGTCTCCAACGTTGTTTCCAAATTGTTTTACATAAAAGTTTCATTGAAAACTCAAAAAGGTCGGAAATGTTGAGTTTTGGACATCTTTGAGAGAAATATTATTACTGGATCCACTTTCACGTGAATCATTTCACAGTAAAATTTTACGGTAAAACTAATCTCAGCTTATATATTCTCGGCGTACATGATACTCTGCCCTCGCACTGATTTATGTCTCGTGTTGGAAGCGTGCCAATGATTATTAAACCATGCAATTTTAGTAAAAAGATGAAAAAATTCATCGATGTGAATATATTAATGAATAACAGTATAACATCAATCATTTTTGTCATCTTTTTATGAAACTCGCACGCGTTAACCATCATTGACGCACTTCCAGCGGGAATCACGCGTGCAAAGTGTAAAGTAACCGGAGTATACCTTGGCTGAAACCCGACTTTTCGTCCAGGACGCCCCAATGCGAGACGATCCGCTAAAAGGGAGAAACTTTCCCGATAGACCAATATTTACTCAGCACTCGAGTATACGTATTTTTGAAGTTGGTGCCGTGCCAGTGTTCTTATTATAGGTAAGGTGACGTTTGTGACGACAGCCCCTGACAACCCCCTGACAATCCCCGACAACGAGAATAAAATTAATCTAGTGCGCATGGTTACGTAATCTATAAAATTTGCTGTTTGTCCAACGCAGTGTGGATTATCAAATCATGATCAACTCGTGTATCGCACATACAAAATATTTCATATTCATCCCACAAAATTGTTTCAAATCCAAATTACCGTATTTCTTCTAATAGAACGGCGCCGTTCTATTTTTTTCGTCAACATTTTTACCTGCCGTTCTATTAGAGGTGCCGTTCTATTGGAGGTGGTGTTCTATTTGAGACTGCCGTTCTTTTGTTTTCGTGGGTGTTGAAAAGAGCCAAAATCTGCCGTTCTATTGGAGTTGCCGTTCTATTGGAGGTATGCCGTTCTATTAGAAGAAATACGGTATTGTCGTTATTTTTTATACAAAGAAACCGCGTTATTGTAAACTTAGGTACATTGCGGTCTTATACTAATTAATAGTTACCTAATTTAATTTAATTAGTTTAATAGTAATAATAGGCAAATAGGTTGTCATTATTTCAAACAAATTGTTTCATTGGATGCTTTTTCAATGCTTATTTTCCAAATCAAAAAATATCAACAAGCTTCATTTCATTTTCTGCTTGGGCTCAAACGGAGGAGATGTTTGCGGACACGAATGTATGAATTTGTCACAGGACAAATTGACATTTAATTTAATGTTTTAAGTGTTTTAATTTCATTACTAGGGGGCCGATGTCCGAAATATTTGGCATTGTTTTTGTTCGAATTGGAAAATGCAAAGTTTTAGAAAAATGGTACAATAATTGCCATAAGTATATTCGGCGGACATCAAACTTAGTATGGAAACCTACCATAACCCATCTGAATAATAAAACTACAATTACACAGTTTTTTCATCAAAATATTTCGTTTTTTACTGTGGAATTATTAATTACGATATTTATCACAAGACTTTATTCATTAAATTATGGTAAGATTCCGCGCATACTTTGCGGTCCGCCGAGTATAAACAATATCAAATTTGGTAAACGTAAATTTGCATAATATTCATTATCATTGGTGATAATGAATAGTTGGTAAAAGTTATTACACAATAGCATGAACAAATGGAAGCTTTTACACTAAAAAATGCCTAGAAACCAATCAAAACAACCACAATGGTAATGTGTATGTGAAATGCGTATGTGCCTTGCTAAATACCTAATGAATAACTAATAAAAACATTAGCTAAGGGTTTTTTTTAAAAACGGTTTCGATGCCTGCTTTTTAAAAAACGTTCTTTAAAAAAACCTTTGAAAAAATCCGTCCGACTCCATCCCTTGTGGGGAGGTCACTCGATGATTTTGTTACAAATCTTACTGGCTAACTAAGCACTTCAATCTTCCTTATTAATGAACTTGTTAAGCCAATAACTGCGGTAAGTGCTTACCTGCAAGTATAGTGTGCAATGCGCATGTAGCCAATGTGTAATTTCAGAAATGCATAGCCAATTTTTCGGAAAATCAAGATTACTGAAAGGTTTCTGGAACTTATATTTGAATTGGTTTTGAGTATACCAGCGCCATCAACATTCAAGACGGTCATTTTTAAAATTTCTCTTTTAAAAATGATAATGAATTTGAGAGTTATGTTATACGAGCACCGATTTCGATTTTGTGATTTTTTTGGCTAGTAATGCAGTAATGCGGGCCAAATTAAATTTCGTTGGCATAAAAAATATATATAAAATGGTATACTGACTTCATACTGACTAAAAGTTCCAGATTTGAAAAAAAACGTTACAATTTCTTCTTATTTTGTAAAAACCTATTTGTATATCCATATCCAGAGAGATTTCATCATATTTTGTTTTTGAGAGATTTTCCGATGTATTTAAAAATATCAGAAAATCTCTCAAAAATGTAAGTTTGACATTTATTCAGTTTTCAAGCTTTTTTGAGAGAGAGAGATTAAATCATAGATTTCTTTTAGAAACTTTCTGAAATTATATTTAATTATTTTTCCCAAAAATTACCAATTTTTGGAACGCTATAATGTCTGTGCAAATTGAGCACTCAGCATAGTATATCTGCCGTTGATTTCACAATCCAATTAATAACATCTTCACAATCTACCGTATTTCCTCGAAATACCCCTCCCCCTCGAAATACCCCCCCTCCCAAATTGAGTGTAAAGGGAACGTACTGACAAAAATTGTAGTTTTTGTTCTGTGTAATGCAGAACACACGCTAAAACAATGTCGGAGTCACGTTAGAACAATGTTTATACCATCTACATAAATACTAATATTAGTCTACAGAACCTTATATATGTCAATTATAGTTGCTTTTTCTACCTCAGCGTACATTACAAACAACGAATTTGTATTTACTAGGATTTCAACAATTTTCCGGCGAAATAATAACCCCCCATTGAAACTCACATTGTGAGACTACCGTATTTCCTCGAAATACCCCCCACCTCGTTTAACCCCCCCCCCCTCTCGGGACCACTATGAAACAATCACCCCCCGGGAGGTATTTCGAGGAAATACGGTAATAAAAAAGCTACACAAATTTCGCAGTTTGAAGAGCCTTAAAAATGGCGCTGCGGTACAACTTCTGATATTGCCACTAGATGAAGCGCGTTAATTAATTATTTTGCGCTTTTCAAGCAGCATTCACACTTCACTTTACATCGAAACTTGTTGTATTTATTTATGGCATGAGTAATTTTAATTATAAAATAGAGGATTTCTCCATTTTGTAGCAAAACACAATATTCTGCAAATGCACCGAATTTCTTTGAAAAGAAATCGAAGGGAAGTTTCTTCGTCTGATTTTGTGAGTGGGGGTATATTCATAAGATATTTTCTCACATCACAAGTTTAAGTCAACTGTAAAGATTACAGCTCAAAATTTCTTTTGTAAAATTATGACGTAAATATGTCTTGAAAACATTCTATATCTATGTGTAAATATATGCGTATATGACTGAAATTGCAACGCCGTATCTTTATCCATTCCCCTGTAATTATACATTACGCACATATTTATTTTACGTCATAATTTTCCGAAAGAATTTTGCGCTGTAATCGCACCTTTAAATAGCTCATTTTTAAATTCAACATTTTTGCCAGCTGAACTGATTTTAGTGGTTTCTAGGAAGGCAGACCAGATTCTAGGAATTTTGCCTAACATACTCATCTGATAATTTTGTATTAGTTCTGTTTCACAGTTTTGTTACATTCCAATGTAATCAAACGAGTTGAGTTGTTGTTCACTGTTGGTTGAATGTTTGCGAAATTTGGCAAAAATAATAAATAGTGTGCATCGATGTAATAAGCGGTACCCTGTAACTCTAGCTGCAGAAAAAAGTGACGAAATCAAAAAGAGGTATACCTGCTATTGGAGGCATCAAAACATTTGTGTATTTTAAACACTTCTCACACTTTTTCAATGATTCTTACTTACCCTCCGATAGCTGAGCTAGCTATCTCATCCAACAATCTGGAAGTTATGAAAGGGGTTATTGAAAGGGTTATCATCTAAAGGGGTATATTCAAACCACAGCAAACCACACAACAAACTCCAACCCCCCCACCCCACACGCACCCCTTAGACATCCGACGACCCAGTAAACAACTCGTGCGCGCTGCAGTCGACCAACATCGACCAGGCGCAAGCGCAATCGCACAATCACCAGCAAACGCACCCGATTCAATCGCAACTGGATCAACAGGCGATGCACAATTTGGGAGTGGGCGTCGGTGGACATCATCACGTTGGGGTGCAGAATCCCATGGATGTGGCCATGCTCGCTGCGCATCATATGAGCAGTATGAATGGTTGGGGGGGGGGCGGTTTACCGATTTATGGTTGTTGTCGGTAATTTGTGGATATCTGTAAAATGGTACTACATTTAGTGTATTGAAGAGTTTCCTTGTGCGGTCGCCCTGTAAATCTGTAAACTGTTTCTCTGTGTGGAAACTGAAAATTTGAGGGAGTTCTTTTGATTGAATTGGTGTCATTTTGCGCATTTTCGGAATGCCTTGTTCGTGTACACGTGCCCTAGACCAGGGTTGGCGAAATCTCAGGAAAAAAATTGAAGAATAAAATGGAAAATAAAAAAAATAAAATACAATTCTAGTAAAAAGAATTTTACTAAAATCAACCATGCCCTAGACAGACAAAGAATTCAGAACGTGCAAAAAACGACATAAATATCTCCAAAAAAAACCTATCACAGTTTTTCTGTTTCTTGAAACACTCAGTCTACAGAGTGATATTATGCAAGTCTATCTAGGGGGATCGAACGGAACAGGTAGTTTTCGATCTTGATAGTCGACATGATTTTATTTATTTCCAAGGTCCTAAATTGGAAAAAGCGAACTGTATCAACATTATTTCAGCATTTTCGATGTTAACATGCAACGCAATAAGCCGTCCACCTCCAAACCCTTACCTAATAATTGCCTGTTTATGCGGCGATCTCAACTCATTCGGATGGATTCATCAATGCCGAAATGCAAGCGAAAACTCAATCCAACATTCCCACACCTCACACGAAACTCAACAACCACCCCTCAACCACCCACAACCTCAATCAACCCCCCAAAACCCCCCAGGTCTGGGCGGGAACCCGGCGACCGCGTCGATGAACATGCTGTCTAGCTACGGGCACGTGCTGCGGCCGGGCACCTTCGGCATGCACATCGGCGCCGGACAGGGCAGGCACGGCGTCATCGGCAGGTTCCCCTGCAAGCTGTGCGCCATGGTCGGTACTGGGGGGGGGGGGGGGTTGGGGGTACGCGGTTATTGGGTACGCAGTGTGTGGGGGTTGGGGGAGGGTTATTGGGTACGCAGTGTGTGGGTGGGGAATCTGGTCCCGGATCCAATTAGAATGTACGGTGTACGTCAGGTGCCAATCTCAGTCCCTGTAAAATGCCCTGTAAAATGTAAAATGTCCTGCGAAGTGCCAAACATCACGTAAAATTCCCTGCAAAATGGCAACTAGGTTGGCAGGGCATTTTACGTGACTTTTGACACTTTCTATGACATTTGACATTTTTCAGGGCATTGTACAGGGTCTGGGACTGCCCCCAGGTAAGCTCATGAAATTGCTTCCGTTTATTTCTGCGCACCATTCCCCGTGCTGTCCTACGTGCACCTTGCATTGTGACGTAGTCAGAGGGCAGTCCCAGACCGTGTGAAATGTCAAATTTTTTTCAATTCAATTCAATTAGTTTACTCGGCGCAGACTATTCAAGTCAAATGCAAGTAAAAATAACAACGTACACCCGTCGGCTACCCTTAATGCGGTCATATTTGGTGAGATTTTAGCCTCGTTGCTTACTGCTACAGCATAGAAATGGCATATGGTTGTCAGTGTGGATGAGATAACAGGTATTGCGATTGCCAGTGAAAAACAAAATCTACAAACTACCTAGCGTCCTAATAAATGAGTCGATACAGGAAAATGGCAAACAACATCGCCAGTCACACCGGTGTAAAACACGCTAATACCCCTGACCCGGGTTGAACACTCGCGTATAAAAGCGAGCACAAAAAAGACCAAAGTAACAAACGGCAAGTGAATTTTAACGCGATTATAAGCAAAATACGCCACACAAATACATCTTTGTCATAATTAATCACATCCTTAATCTAAAGATTTCCATTATTTTCCAGTTTCCAAAAGTTAGTTGAAATTTTGCATTCAAAAGAAAAAGCATCTTTGTATTGATTTGATACACTTGTTATTGGTCCACACTTCGTACATTTTCCGTCACAAATTTTGATTGCAAGTTCTCATATTGTTCACAGGTTTCACTTCATAGACTCCTTCCAGTTTACATGACAGAAATACTTTGCATCTTAAACATCAGTCAGATTACGGGTTTGAAAAACTCTTACATCACGTTGAACGTATTGAAGCGTCATTGCAACTGTAACTCTAAAATCCCCTACCAAAGTCAAATGTCATGCAAAGTGTCAAAAGTCATGTAAAATGCCATGTAAAGTGGCGAACGTGTTGTTGTTGAAATCTGCCATTTGAACCGGCGGCTTGCGGACCAATCTTTTCTGTCCCGGGAGTTTGGGAAATTGGTTTCGGGGTTAGATTTTATGTGTTATTTTAATGGATTACGTTACGAATATCTGTTCTGTGGGTCAATATTCTTCATTATTCATCTTGTTTAAATACTCGTATGATCTATGCTGTCTGTTATGCTTTTTTATGGGTATCTGCGGATGTTGCGTGGAAGACTTTCACCTGCCTCATGCAATCTGGTTCGTAGCCCAATTATAACAATTTTGTCGTCACTATCCGCGGTAATTGTTCGAGAATGTTCGAGAGAATTCAGCTCACGTACGCACGTGCTCAGCAAAATCTAATGTTCAAATTTTGAAGGATGCGTAGGCACACTCAGACCTGAAAACTGAGAGCCATCAAAACGGAGCATTTTCTGACGTCATAAAATTTTACAAACCGTGTTGTCATTTTAAGATTTGGTGTACCGATGTGAAAAAGCCATGACATTGGCGCCTGACGCCAATCACTCGAATTCCTTCATTTAAGCTATCTACCAAAGATAGGTGGGGTGCACGTGAAAATGGAAAATCCCGCAATTGTCTACATTATTGGTGTAAATTGGGCTGGAAAACGTTTTATTTTACGTTTTCTGTACTCAGGGGGTGAGTTTAATGAGAAATATTATGGGTTTACGTGCACATAATTTGAAAAATGTTTGCTATTTTAAAAGACTGACTGTGGGTGAGTTCGAGCAATTGACGAATTTTTATTCGACCCGTGTATTTAAATTAATCTGCACTCCTGCTTACGGACGAATTTTGACAGACATGCATTGATAGGCTCTAAGCTCGAATTTTGACAAAAATTCACGCCAAAACAAAAATGCGGCAAAAAAATCCGACGCTTTTCCCACCACTTATACCTGAGATATGGAACATGCTTTTGCATAAATAAGTACATGCATTCCATGGAAGCTGAAACATTCGACACATCGGAAATAAATGTGAAATGACCTTGGCAGCGTTCAGTGGGCGCAAATATATCATATTTTGTCAGCGCACATCATAATTCCTGGTAATATTTGGGTTGGGACCGGGGTTCCTCATGATAGTGAAACGCTACCTGTTTAGCCAGGCTTTTACGGCATGATTTCGCATTTTAGGGTAGAAAAATTATCATTGAAACAGATAATGTTTTACCTAGGTAAATATGTTATTAGCTATTGCATTTGTCGTGCTGAGAATTTCGTCACTTTGATCATTCCGCTAGTGTACAAGTGACAACAAAGGTGACAAGTGTAGGTCAAGTAACACGTATTTTCAGAACTTGTCACTTGACCTAAAATACCACCTCTGTCTTTAACCTGTGAACCATTTGTTTTGTCACTCGTGCACTTGCGGAATTCGCAGTAGCAACTGATGCCAATCCCAGACCCTGTAAAGTGTTAAGTGAAGTGTCAAATGTCGTGTAAAATATCATGCAAAGTGTCAGTTGTCATGACAAATGTAAAGTGCTGTGTCAATAATGTCGTGCAAAGTTCAGTAATAAAATCTTTCTTTTTTTGTTTTCGCATAATATTTTACACTTTACAGGGTCTGAGACTGCCCCCTTGTGAGGTGGTATTCAGAAGCACACCACGAAGGTACCGCATCGTCCTTGCAGGTGCTGGTGGCATTTAGGCAATACCTGTGAGTAGTGATAGAAAAGCGCCATGGCGCTGGCGCCTGGCGCGAGCGAGCGCCAAAGGGAAAAGCGCCATGGAGGTTTTGACGGTTGGCGCTATTTTGATGTGGCGCCACACATAAGGAAAGCGCCATAGCGCTTTTGGCGCTTGGCGCTTTTTTGGCTTGGCGCCAGGAACAAAAGCATAGCGCTGGCGATTCTGGCGCTTGCCGCCATTTTGCTCTAGCGCCATTGCCACTTGGCGCTGGGGTTCGGATAAGAGCCATGGCGCTTTTGGCGCTTTTTCCATCACTACTTGATAGTGAAAAATTAAGTGAACTTCTAAATGCCTACCGATACCGTAGACCCTCGAATAAATCCCCAGGGAAGTTTTTCGCCAAAATTTTCAGTGAAATGCATAATCAATTCATTGTATGAATGGGATGATCATTAGCTCCCTAAATCCATAGTCGATGCTATACGCGAGCAAAATTACTTAGTGTACTTACGTTTGGACTTGACTTGACAAAGAAAAAGACAGGGTCGCGTTCTAGCGGCGAATGTTTTTCCGAAAGAATTTTTTCTTGTTTCTTGTCTTTCTTTTAATTTTATTCACGATGACGTCATGACAGAGTGTTTCCTTCAGAAACATGCAAGCGTGCGGTCCGCTGGGTAGGGAAATCAATACTAGTGAACATCAGCTGCAAAGGAATACATAAAAAAATTTATATAATACATGCATGAAAAGTTTTTTATGCATGATGTCACATCTTTATCCTTTCCCGACCATTGAAGAGGGGGAATGTACCGAGGGGGTGTTGTGTTATTTCTTGAATTTATGGTACCGTATTTCTTCAAATAAAAGGGCAGGCTTCGAAAAGAAGGGCGTATCCAATAGACGTACACCTTTTAGACTTAATTTGGGCCACGAAATAAATAGATCGGCGGTCTCCAATAGAAGGTACACAAAGTGCTGGAATTCTGCCAAATGCATAAAAAATATCAGCGGACGCAGTGAATTAATGACTTTGGTCTATTGATTTTGTGCTATTTTACCATCAAATGTTGAATGAACTCTATGTATCGTCATTCTATGAACTCGCTTTGACGTAACACTCTGAAAAACCTTGGCAGAACTTGAAAAAGATTGACTGAAAAGTTGACGAAAAATAGAAGGACGGTCTCAAATAGAAGGGCGTCTCCAATAGAAAGGCAGGTAAAAAGTTGACGAAAATAATATAAGGGCGCTCTTCTATTAGAAGAAATACGGTATTCACCCTCACTCATCACTATGGTATTCACCCTCACTCATCACTATGGTATTTAACCTCACTTGACGTGGCGCGGTATTTGCCTTTGGTCACATTAGCTGCTCGTCCGGTGCCACTCCGTCACTAAAAGCTTTGTCATTTTCAAAAATGTTGGTCACTGTCAAGACAACCGTCAATTCTGAAGAAATTCAGCTTGAAAATTCTCAGACATGCACTAGTACAGACAGATAGACCCATAAAAAACATTTATGTCCACCGGGGACAGAATTTAATTATCCCGAGTCCCGACGGCGATAGATTGACATACTTGCTGAGGTAATCCTAAATACACACTGTTAAGTGACATGTTCAATACATAGGGCGTAACATGTTCCAAATGTTCATAGGTATATTCCAAATTTCCGTTGAAATATTCACTGCGTTCGAAACACTTATGGCTTTTGAAATGGTCCGCGACAATTTGAAACTACCTTAATATTTACAATGTTCTACTTTGAATATCCTAGTTTATATAAATGCAAATCATTTTTACTATTGACGTCTTTTCATTTAACATACGCCAACGCACATTTTTAATTGAATGAAGATACCGTTTTTCCTGGAAATAGCCCCTTGAGTTAACCCCCCTTCGAAATACCCCCATGTGTTTTATTTCGAGCTGAGGAAACCCCCCCCCCCCCCCTCGAAACCCGTCTTGAATGATGTACATCATAATGTATTTATTGGCGCAGCTCATCGCAGCTGTACAAAGCTCATCGCAGCTGTACATAGAGTAGTTTGTATAGCTATTTACGTTTGATGTTCTAATACGTCCCGTTTGGTGACGTTTATCACCAGTTTTGGGTATGTAAAAGCCCATTATTTACTACGATATTTACGAAAATTTCTGGCGAAAAAATAAACCCCCTTCCTCAAATAAGCCCCCCTCGAAATACCCCCTCGAAGTTTTCACTCTGAAAAAAATAAACCCCCGTGGGGGTATTTTGAGGAAATACGGTATGTATTTTTTGTATTCACCGTTTGCATAAAAACATCAATTATCTTTTAATCAACGTCATGTTGACCATAACTTTTGTTCGCCATGTGTTTACATTCATTGTTCATAAAATATTTATGTACTTTTAATGCACACCATATATTTTAATTATTTTTTTTTAGCAATAGTCCCATTTATGCACATTCATACCGTTCCTACATGTCGTACCCGTAATCTTAGAGTTTAAAGATTACTGAGATTAAAAAAACTGCAGCAATAGTAGTGTAAAGGCTCCATGGCGCTGGCGCCTGACCCTAGCGCCAAACCAAATTAGTTTTTGGCGCAATTTTTGTGGTTTGCAGTAAAAAACCGTGAGTAGGTAAACCGTTTCAACAGTTGGTTGAACCTGCTACAACGAAATTTTTAGTAAATTCAATCAACTACAACCAAACTCAGTGTTCCTGGCTGCAAATCAAAATCACACTGAATGTGGAACTGAACCCGATGATTGCCCGAAAAAGGTATTATGCCATACAGGTATCCAGAGTTGTTGAAAGTACTGATTTTTTTAAAAAGTAAACGTAAACTTAAAAGTACCGCAAATCCTCGAATAACACCCCACTCGAATAACACCCCCCTTGAATAACTCCCCCCTGTTTGAGAGGTGAGGAAAAAATAAACCCCGCCTCGAATAACTCCCCCCTCTTGAACAACTCCCCCTTCTGTATGTCAAGGATGCAATACAAAAATACGCAAGAATATTAGCGTACGGCAGCGACAGCAGATACATGATGTGTATGCAGTGTATACTCATCATTTTGTTGTTGTTGGACAATTAAATACCTGAATTACATGAGTTGACAGACTGCGCCCATACAATCAATTCAGTCCAATTTTCTGAGGAAAAAATAACTCCCCCTTGATCAAGTCCCCCCTCGTAAACCTCTGACGAAATAATCACTCCCCTGGGGTCTTATTCGAGGATTTAGGGTATTTTATTTTTACGCACCTCTGAGTACGGAAAACGTGAAGTATTTTTTTTTTACTTTTACGCTGCGTAAAATGTGAGTAAGCGTAAATACCTGTCTTTGTACTCAGGGAAAACGTAAAAATAAAATCTTTTTCGATTTTGCAGCCGTTTTAATTCATTTGAGTGGTTTTTGCTTTTTAAACACTCCAAAAAAATTCTCAATTACGTTTTCTGTACTCGCGTACTTTTAAAAAGTACGCAGAGTAACTGAGTGCCGGTATTTTTTCCCGGGAGGAAACGTAAACGTATTTACGCAGTACTCGAGTATACGTATTTATCGAGTAAACGTAAATACGTTTTAACAACTATGCTGGTACGCTCCCAGTCTTGTGGTGTAAAAAGCGCCAGCAAAGGTTCTATGACACTTTTTTAATTGGCGCTAACGCCATGGCGGTTTTTTCATAACCTGCCGGACTACCGGTCCACCCTCGTATAATAGTATTGTCCACCAGTTGACCAATTAAGTCTATAAATTCAGTAAACTCATCAATCTTCAAAACTCATCATCAACCAGCTTTCTAGTTGACTGGAATGAGTCGTTTTTACTCATCATCAACTGTAGTTGACTTGACAAACACCTAATTCCAGTAACCTCAAATGCCGTTCAAAGTTGATTTATGAGTTTATCCAATTTTTAGTTTACTGGCAGCAAATTAGTGTGCAATTGGAGCAAATTATGTACCTTGGCACACAAAAGTGACACATTCGGTCAACTCGTAAACATTTCAATATTCAATTTTTTAGCGAACACAAAAACATTCACCAGAAAATATTTATCAACAAAAACCAAGGAAAAAATTTCCTGCTGCCCTCAAGGAATTTGAAATCAAACACAAACTGTCAAAAAAATTCCCCTTATATCGGCGAGATTTGCCCGGCATTTTCCTCATGTCCCCATTTTTAATTTTGCAAAAACTGCGCCAATATTTTTCGGAACGCGAATGCGCGCATAAAAAAAATCGTCGGGATTTTTCACAAATTGACTGGATGGATGAGATTTTTGGTGGAAATTGTGACCTTGGGGTTCGCGGAATGTTTAATATGAATTGAATGGATAGATTTTTGGGATTTGCGCGTGGATTTGAGTTCACGATTTAATGTGGTGAACTTTTTCTGGGTTGCAGTGATAAGTGATAAAAAATATCTAAGACTTAAGTTAGGTATCATAAATTTGAAGTGTTTTCCAAAGTTGATTGTTGATTTATATGATGGAAAAAAGTCAACGAAAAACAGATTTTACGTTGGCTCATTTTTCATTACACAATCTCCACTGAAATTAGGAAGTCACACATCTCTCATTCTCATGTACCTAATTAGTTTTTGAATCAACTTGAATTGGGACATTGATATTTAATCATAAACTTGAAAACATGAAAATAATAAATTTTTGCAATGACTTCTTTACGCTTCACCTTTACCCCTCAATGCGACACTTCTTTTTAATTAAATTTTTTTTTAAGTTTCGAACAGAACTCGGCCTTAAATCCACAAAAATTACGCCAAAATGGTGGTAATAATACAATTAAAAAATTAGAAATTTATTGAACCACCCTGCACAAGGAGTGGAGCTTATGCCCCATGGGATATCAGAAAATACCGGGTGACCTTGAAATTTTTGCGCGGGCCTTGAAAAACCTCCGTCTGAACTGACCGAACGGCAAAAAGACACTGTATCATATTCTATACGAACAAGTTACACTGGCGGGAAATGTGTGAAAAATGTGAAACATGTCATTGTTTGTTTGAAAATGTTTGTACTTTTTGGAGTCTTTTGGTGATTTTTTAAGGCCCTACTATCTTAAGATGTAAACACATCGTTTTGGTCTCTTTCATTTCAAGTATCGATGTGACACTGTTCATTTTTTAACATCATAACAGACTCTTCATTCATGAATGCAACATCAATCGCATCAAAAATTTGAAAATTATCATAAAGTTTATTTTTTTCATCATTCTAATGGATTGGCACGCCGATAAATCGTATGCCATAATTCACACTGTATGGGGCAATGTCGCACCCTGTAAATGACATGTTGAGTGAAGAATTTCAGAATTTTTTTTCAAAAGGTTCATACAATGATTGCAGTGTATCCGAAACTTGACTTGTTACTAGTGATGTAAAGGCACCGGGGCACCGGTGCCCCGGTGCTGGGCACCGAAGGGCACCAGCACCGGTGCTGGTGCGGTGCCATTGCGATCTTCAGGGGTGCCATGCCGGTGCCGGTGCCATTTTTTTCAGAATAGCACCGGTGCCGGTGCGGTGCGGTGCCATTTTTTTGCCGTTGCCAAAGGTGCTAGCACCAGGCCAAAGTAAAAGGCACCGGGAAAGGCACCGGCCAAGGCTTCATGTACTGTGCAATTTTGTCCATTTTGTTTATTCATATTTCAAAAAACAGCGATATATTTACCCAACCGTTTTTGCCTATTTTGTAAACCTCCCATCAAATAAATATACGTACTGTGAAATCAATTATACCCGAGATGTGATCTGATGAGCGAATCTAAAAGTTTGTTGAATTTTGAATCATTTTTATATTTTATATTTATCTTACTTTTTTGTTCAAAATTTGTTGTCAGTTTATGACAGAGATAGTTCCATTCTCTGTACAGCAACGACTCCGATCAGTAGACAATAGTGGCTATGGACATTGTAGTAAATTAAATATTTTATCTTTCATTTGTAATCATTATAAATGCTTCATAAAAGTGATTGCCACATCATTCTGATCATTTTAAGTGCTCAACCATCAAAATCGGTTGAAAATTCATGGAAATATGCACTTCCAAAGGTGAGACCACTGAGAACCTGCCCGATATTTACTTCAGAAATTTCAGCCCGGTGCGGTGCCTTTCGGTGCTAGCACCGGCAACCCGCCGGTGCCCTTCGGTGCCGGTGCCATTTTTTTCAAAAGGCACCGGTGCCGGTGCGGTGCGGTGCCATTTTCTGACCGGTGCCCCAGGGTGCCAGGTGCCCTTTTCATGCGTTGGCAAAGGTGCCGGTGCGGTGCGGTGCCATTTTTCCCGGTGCCTTTAACATCACTACTTGTTACTTAACATAGGTACATAATCTTTGAATCATAATCCAGAAGTAAGTTGTAACGTGATTTTTAATTTGTGACCTAAAATGGCGCTTTTTATGGCCCGGCACGTGCGTCGTACATAAAATATTAAATATTTACATTTGAAATTTATGTTTTTTTAGGTATTTTAGTTCGAAAATATGTCCTACTCACTTACAAAATATTTTTACGCCAATGTCCGTTCGGAACTGAGCGGTGGGTAGGCCAATTTTGATTGCAATTTTTTATACCTACGAAAACGATCCTTATGAAAATTTAATGACTATTTCGAGTCTCGATGGAAACATTTTCAAATCCCATTTTGCGTGGCAAATTCCAGCGCAGAATAATCCAATTTTAGTGTTTTTGTCGTATGTTGATACATTTTGGGACGTTTCATAATCCGTCAGTATCCTTGAATTTTCTGCCACACATTTGCTGAAGCCATTTTTACAATTACATTTTGCGTCATTTCGCTGACATGCGCAGTTAATCCCGATCAATTTTCACTGTTATTTTGTTGTTTCATTATTGCAGAAAAAAACTAGCCCCGCAAGTATATACATTTTTAATTATGCTTTTCAGACAGACAGACACCCATATGTCTCAATCAACTGACTGGGTTCATTTAAAAAAGAGATAACAGTCTGAAACATCTCATCTCATGTGCATTAATGAATTTTTCGATAGATATTTCATCCACTGTGTGTAATTTTGCAGATTATGTGCAAGCATCATCAATCTTTTAACCGTTTTAAAATGGATGTTTAAAAAACTGGAATCATCAGCTCCTCATATTAATGTTAGGCCTGATATGGTGCGACACTGACTGGGGCTAGTCCCAATTTGTATTGAGGTGCAACTGACACTTCAAAGACAGCTTTTTGTTGAACTCAGCAGACATTATGCTGCACAATGTTCCTAAGGATTTCTTGTATGAGTGTCACCACTGTATTTATCAGCGGCTGTGTTGGTGAGAGATTGGTCACAAAATATTGGCACTGAGCCAAAAAGATGCACATAGGTTATTCATTATTCAATAAAAAATGTCAGTCTGAATAAAATTATGGAATCTGTCCATTCAAATGTGAATTTGAGACATAAGTTCTTGTGTCTGAGTGCAAACACATTGTATCATAAAATGACCACTCAGTCACTAGATATTCATTGTGAGCTGACACAAAGGGGATAAATTTGTGTACACTGTTCATTACTGAATCCAATTCAAAATTAAATAAAGACAAAATAAATCTTCAGGCATAGTTTTGTGGTTATGATTAGAAATTTTAAGATGGAAGTCATATTAATGTGGGATACATGTATTTTCTGAAGGTTTGTACCATTAATCAAATGCCATAGACAGCAATGAATTCTAAAATTCATATTTGGACTAGATTAGGTTATTCAGGATGTGCAACACACTCCAAATTAGCCCAATCACAGCCAGGTTCAATTTTTGTTTTTAGTGAGTGCCTTTGTTCAGGGTATTTCCTTCAATATGGCACTGCTTTTCTGCACTACTTTTTGCTTCTCAGTAGTACACCAATCATACATATTTATGATAGAGAATTCAATGGAATTAATCCCTGAATAAATCAGCACAATCACTCCCCCAACATTCAAACCGTCCCACAAACTCCAAATTAGGATACACCCCAGTCGCCAGACCATGGGGGAGTAAATACAGTGGCCAGTCAGCCGCTCCCCCTTTACGTACCAAACTGTTGAATGCGGCCGGGCAGCATGGCGGCGGCTGCGCGGCGACAACTTTTTGCGGCGCGACCAGCCCGAACCCCGAACCCCGGGCGGCGCTAAAAAGTGTCTGTCTGTACCCCGCACAGACCTCCCCCCCCGCTCCCCTTTGGTATGTTTTGTGTCGCGCCGCCCCGCTGCACGGCTGTCATCTGCAATGTCACTCAGATAGTGATGGGAAGTGATAAGTGGTTTTTATTTTTGGTGGTCTATTTGGTTGCACCAACCACCAAACTAGTTGGTCACTGCAGCTGTGGAAAACCTTTCCCTGCATCAATGGTGTAGCGATCGAGTTGAAGATATTTGTTAGTGTTTGGCTTTGTCAGTTGTGTAGCTGTGGTTCACATGTGAACATAGTCCCTTCAGGATACAGTTTTTTTGACTTGTGAATTGTAACGATAATTTGAATTGTGCATTCACTATGCAGCCAAAATTTCATACATACCTTGACAAAAATTCTTCACTGAAGCCATAACACCAGAGAACACTGCCAACTGTCACACATAAATATTTCAGTATTCAGAAGATCTGTATTCTCAAAGAGACACACTTATGTACATTCCACTAAAATCAGTCATTAAATATTTTATTATTTATCTGGTTGTTCAGCTGAAGTGATTGTATTCACTGTTTTCCAACACAACTTTAAATCATAAATTCTTTCTCTCAAAGTGTTCACAAAAGTTTCAGTGTTTTTCCAGCCCTAGTTCAAGGGGGTGGTGCATACAGAGAGGAACACTTGCAACAGTACCAGAATAACCCTGTTGTTTCTTGTGTATATTTTGTATCTAATGGGCTTATTTTAGTGTACTTTGCATTTTAAGGGGGTATGCAAATACATACACGTGTAAAAGTGTTCTGTTTTTGTGATGTTTGTTTTTTGTTTGGGTCGTTGGAAACATCAAAAATTTTGTGACTGTGGGAGATTACTTTTTCCAAGGAGATGGCATTCCACTTTCTCTCTAATGCTCTCAGCCATCCAGATTAGACATGATGAAATACAAAAAATGTTGGTAAACACTACAATTGAAAATCTGATGCTCAGACAGACTCATCCATTTTTCAGTCACAAAAATATGTGACATTTGATTTGGGTATTTTTGAACAAAAAGTATGCAAGTGTCTTCTACATCATTGTTGCATGAATGTACATATTACATACTCATTGTATCATACTTGCTTGAAAGAAACAAATGGATAAATCGAAATTGACTGAATTTTCTGTGACAAACCATTCTAGATAATTAAAAAATCTATAGCATCAATTTAATTGTAACTTTTCCACCACTGAGCTGGTATGCCTGTCAACAACCTGCCCCCCACCAATCTACCACATAGTTGTAACAGCCTGTTAACATTTACCTAGAATACCTGGGTATTCAGGGTATTTATACTTCAGTTTATGGCAATGTTTGCCAAAAGATACAATTTTTGAAGTGAAATAAAAGCGAAAATAAGAATGAAAATAATGCATAACTGCTTGAAATTGTGAAAACAGTGGTTTTTTCAAATGCTCAAATATTGGGAGCACTTTATGTTTACAAAATGCCCGTTAACATTCTATATTCTATACTTCTCACGGTATTTTACATTTTCATAAAAACAATCAACATTTGGAGAAAAAATTACGTTTATGTTTCCCAAAATACCAGTATTTAACAACTCAGTGTTGTCTGCCCCAAAGCTCTGTGACACACATACATGTACATAAATACATACACACTGAACACTGATAGAAAAACTTGGGAGGGGGGTTTCATCAAAATGTTTGCACATCGTGTATGCATGGGGGGGTACATCAAATGCATGATCCTGCTACAGGAGGCGTTTGGACATTATGGTGGTTTGTCAAAGAGAAAGCTGTCTTATCGCTTATGTTTAAAGATTATTGTCTGGTTCCATACATTTTCAATCAAGCTACCTGTCAAGTGCCCAGTCCCTGCTTCAGCAAAATTGTAGCAATTTATTCCTGTAAGTAGCATATGCTAAGGGTCAAAAGTTCAAATCCCTTGTCAAATAACAGGCAAACTTTCAAATACCATATAAACATTTTTACAAAATCATTTAGGATTCTCCTATGAAATATGACACACTATATTGAAATATGAAAATTCAAACAAACAACGACAAATTGAAAAAGTCCAGCATTGATACAATAATGGCCACATGCCTCCCAGCGGGCTGAAACGCTTATGTGAGCGCGGGGGGAGGGAAAAACACGTGAAACTAGGACGCGTTCGGTGTTCTTGTATGGCCAGCCGCGCTGCCGCGTTCCACCGCACTTCCCCGGTGCGGCAGAAAAAGTTTCACAATTTTTTTATCGCTTCCAAATTTTTTGGGCAACGCGCACAAATGCGGGTTTTTGACTCCGGTCGGCGCGCATGTACTTTTTTATATTTGTGCGTTACTCTATGTTGTATAACTTTTTGGGCGCAATTAAAAATCGAATATGAACCAGCTCTTACTCGGTGACTGGCTGTGATGCACGCAGTACAATGACATCAATGGGTTTTGTCGTGCTGATTGAATCTGCAATAAAATTGCAATTAACTGCGACATCTGTGTGATCGAACCCAATTTGCAATATGTGTCAAGTCACTTGACTATGTGTCAATATGTGTCACTGCCATATGTGTCACTGCCAAAAGTGCCATGGACCATATTATGTTGCACTAGTGCCAAGCGCCAGCGCCAGGTGCTTTCGTTCACAGCACAAACAAAAAATAGCACCAACCATCAAAGGTGCCATGACACTTTTATTGAGCATGACACCAAGTGGATGTGCCAATAGCAAGCACCACAGCAAAATGGTGGCAAGTACCAAAATGGTCATGGTACTTTTTGCATTGGTACTAGTGCAAGGCACCAGCACCATGGTGCTTTTACATCACTAGACAATAGATCAGGCACTTTACTGTAGCAGTACTGCTGGCCATAAAGGCACCTAATTTTGAATGAAAGGTATACATATTTACTGCTGAATTTTTACAGCTTTTACTGATCTTTACTGGGCTTTACTGAACAATGGCTTTTCAGTTTTTCATCTGATCTCAAACAGCCTGAGGTGGCCAAACCCCATTTTCAGGAAAGGGGCCACTGGGTTGCCATAGCCACTTGCCATTTTGCTGCAAGTGCTGAGATGTCACACTGTTTCTGATATCGAACTGTCTCCACCAAAATTTCAGTATGCATGCCGGGTGGCACTGGCATGTGGCACCAGGAGTGACAACAAGCAGCACCAATTTTTGTGGTTGAATGGATAGATTCGCATTAAAGTGAATGAATTTTTGGACAGTGTTTCTTTTGAGAATTCCTTCCATCCATATATCACCCGTTAAAAAGTGTACCAGACCGACATTTACCATAGATGTCACGTTTTTTTGACCGAAAAAGTGGAGTAAATTTCGCTCCTGTCCAAAAAGATCATCGAATCTCTTTTGAGACGAGTTTTTATGTCACGGTTGAACTTATCTAATCTGTTTCGGCTCCGTTCAAACTTCAAGGGTTCGTTGCTCTAATTCCTGATAGGGAATGATCAGTGTTCGCTTAAGTTTCAAGTCTGTTTACCGCTGTACAATGACTCGTAGTGATGATGGAACGGCGCTAAAAAATGGCGCATAGCGCCTAGGGCGCACAGGGTGCCATAAAAAATGGCGCATTTTACACTACGATGGCGCCATAGAATGGCGCCATTCCGTCAAGTTACACTTATAACCAGGCGGTCGCGCGTTTTTTCCCCAGCGTTATGTACACTTTCGTTCCGAACAGGGGACACTTTTTGCACATAGACGGCGAATACGCCTGCATATGGAAGTTTGGGTCCGAAAATTGCGTCCAAATTGCGAGCTGTTTTTCAAATTTTTTGCAGCGTTCGCTCTCGTTTTCATTATGGGAGGATATATATGTGTTATAGTTATATTTTTAACGAGAAAAAGCCTACAGTAAGACTCCGTATTAAATAAATATTCTGATATTATTCGACAGTTGGCGTTAATTGCTGCCACTGTCGGAATAAACATTTTAAAGAAATTTTTTGACTGCACTTTTTTGTTATCGAAAAACCTTCCGACTTTCGACGGGATCAATTTACGACAATATTATTTAGTGCACTACACGGATACAAAAAGTGTACATGTTTAGTTTATAGGGTGAAAATAAGTGCTCCAAATGTTTGTATAAATATGAAAAAAAACGTGCGCACATTAGAGCACGTTCTTGTTGCGAACTCGTGATTTTTTGGAACGCTGCGTCCCGCCTGGGCCGAATTTCAATTTGTAAAAGTTTACGAAAAATTTCGGCAAATGCAGAATGGAAAAACATCATTAGACATTGGTGGCAGTAAATGAAGATGAAATGTGAACACTTTCACAGAACAATCACTTCAGGACTGAGTGAAAAAATACTAGCACTTTGGGAAATATGTACACTGGGCTTTCAGGTTTAAAAAAACATTTGCAGCACAACATGAGGAAATTAATGAACTTTCACACAATGTGTATCCTTGATTTTCTCTAATAAACACATTTAGTAGGTGCAAAATCTACTTCAGGAAGTCAATATGCAAGTGAGAGATCTGGGAAATACCCAACTTTGGCTTTATAATAATTTTCTGCAAACTGATAGGTTAATAATAGTATAAGTGAATAGTAAAGGTCATCTCGCATAAATGAACATCTTCATATTTTTCACTCAAGTGACAATATAGCATTTTACAGATCTCTTATTTGAGGTGCTACTTCATTTGCACGGACTCCATTTACATGTACTTACATACAGAACTACCTAAAGATATTTGAGCTTCATTGTGAAGTACCAAACATCAAGTGTTATGTGATTGAACATGTCAAATGTGTCAGATGTTGTTGCAGTATACTGCAAAAATTATGACATTTTCATGGAAAATTCATGACACACAAATTGGAATAGAGCACAGAGCAGGTATGGCAGGTACAGTGTGACAATATTTTTTACCAAACTCATTATTGAACTGGAGCCTATAAATGCATAGCTTCCTACATAGTTACCAAATCATTTTTTATTGTAAAAACATATGTCCCCACTACACTAAAAGTTTACAGGTTTTGGTGGAAAATCTGTATACAAACTGTTGTTTTTTACATTCTTTTTTATTCTACATCATTATGACGAGAAGTTGCAACTGGCATCACAGATTCATAGGTAGGTTTTACATTACCTGCTGAAGTGACATCAAACACTCTGTCAGTTCAGTAATGTGTGCCGATTTTTTTTGCCAGGAACCAATTCCTCCTACTTTTCTGTGTTCATTTTGCTTTCCCCATTTTCTTGAGGTTTTTGTTTTTCCCAACATTGAAAGAAATTCACTAGAAACAGTTATAAGGTATTCACAAGTTATTGAATCCAGATATAGAACAATCCAAATCCATTAGGCCGGTCAGAAATTGAAACTTCGCCCAGGTTAAAATTTGTTATACCCAATGTTTAAACATATGTCAATACACACATAAATACACGTATACCTATGTACATATTTATTTACCTATGTTTTTTGTTTAACCAAGGTACCTAATAATATAAAGGAACACTGAATTTTTTTCTCATATTTATGCAAACGTCTGCCAGTCTCCACTTGGCACCGGGAGCGAGACTGACTTTTTGCAATAGAATTCGATATTCAAGTGGATAAATAAGTGAAAAAGTGGTCGTAAAATCTTTTCTTTCAACCTTGTAAAACAGGATTTGCGGGCATAGAAAAAACATCGAAAAATTGAAGTACAAACTCTTTTTTCGTTGCAGATGTTCAAGATGTCTCTTTTTGTGTTTGCGTTAGATATTTGGATTTGATTTTGTGTATGTATTCTTTTTTCCGCACGCTTTCCGAACTTTTTAAACAAACAAAAATATGCGACAGAAAAAGCGCCTTTATCATTGTTCTCAACACATTTTATCAATACACTTTACGCAAAAACTGCGCAAGACTTTTTTTGGCGTATCTAAAAACACGTCAAACAAACCTTTCCATGAAAAGTAAATTACCGTAGTAATTACACGTTCGAAAAACGTGATAGCAGTTCCGAAGTTGGTAAGCCGCTACGCTCGCTGAGCGATGCAAAAGCGACAGTGCAAAATCATAGGCGCGTAAGGAAACATTTCCACGCAAAAAAATTTTTGCCGCTCTACACAGAAGCAAATTGCTTGTCGATGGTAAACAAAATAACAACCGCTGCGTTGAAACTAGTTACCGTATATTCTTGAATATTCCCATGGAACAAATCCACCGCGAGTAACGTTCCCTTGAATAAATCCCCGTCTGACGTCAATATTGTTCACCCAGAGCGAAGCATCAAGTCATAAAAGTCATTTAAATATGTTTTTTTAAGTCTTCCAAGTAGTGAAGTAGCTTATGAAAAACTTATCCCTCAGTTAACGTCTCTGTCAAACTCGTAGTAGTACGTCAAAAAAACTGAGTCATATTCAAAAAAGACGGTAGATGCTCACAAATAATTTACAAATTTGTAATTTTCACAATTTTGAGCATGCAAATGCACAAAAAAAAACAGTTTACCTACTTTCCAGCCATCGCGCTAAAAGTGGGCGGAGTCGAAATACTTTTTTTATAACTTTTGCTTTTCGCCTTTCACAATGACTTTTTAGTTGCAAATATGAATCCGAAATTTTTATGCTAGATTTATCCGATTAAAGACTGAATCAATTTCGTGAAATTCAACTGCACTTTTAGTATTTTACGCGTTCATTTGAAACAGGTGAGATTTTCTGTTCGACAATTTATCCGATATTTTTAACTGATATATTTCTATACGGTGTGTTTCAAAATAGCTGGGACATTGTGTTAAGTCACTTTACAATATGCGCAATTGTTCTGGGGGCATGATGTCTTTCATTAATATTTACAGTAGAATGTACTTTTGTTTACACTTTTGTTGAAAAAAAACTTTGTAAAAAGTATTTAGACAAGAATGACTGGGCCACACTATAAAATGTACGGATTCATACAGAACATGGAAGTGTGGTGTATTCAGGTCGCACTTGTAACAAAATAGTGTTTGAAAAAATACACCTATCATTTTGGACATCTTTTGCCTTTTGTCTCAGCGTTTTCATCCTTCAAAGATTGGCATGTGAGATGAAAGTCACAATAAATGCAAAAAAAATTCAAAACTTTTTGTGATTCTGGGTGCATTCGGAACAGTGACGCCAGCTGGCAGGTATCAAAAATATGTACAAACGTTTTAAGGCCTTTGCAAACTATTTTGGATTTGTAAACTAAAATTCTCAGTAGTCCAATAGAAATTATTGAAGGGACCACGAAATATTCTTCAGATTGTTATTAAACCAGTTATTAAATGGCATTATAATTATAAAATTTCAGTTTGCATACTGTAACTTTGCTGACTACCTAACTGTACAGAAACATCTGTCACTGTGTTTTGTACACCGTTCTGAAAATGAAAATTAGAAGGAACATTGATGTTTAAAAACAACAAATTTGTATTATTTTCATGTACATATTACATGTAATTATTACACACAAAGATTTTAATTGTAATTAATTTGAACTAGTTTCAATATTGAACACCTTTATGAGTGCGTCAGAAAACAGCAGTACATAAATATTCTACTTAGGTAATGTGCACATCACGCCAATTTTAATTTTTTTTACAAATGCACAATAATTCAGTAAATATGTATACTCAATAAAATTTTTCCCGTCACTATGTCTCCAGCTCAAAATCGCAAAAGTTCAACATTTTTTTCTATCCGCATCCCATGCGTGTAAATTTGATTTCGGCACGATTTTCGCAACGAAGATAGGAAAAATGGCGATCAATCAGCGAAATTTTCTGGCGTTCAAAAAAAAATTTCCTTTTGAATCGCGATGACACGCGTGCACTTTGCGCGGTTTTTTTCCGGATTTTTTTCCGTCCGCAGACTTGATCGATGTTCCCCGTGTTTTTAAATTGACATTTTATCCCCAGGGAATAATAAAACGGGTGGTAGTATTGATTTCTGACCTTTTTTCGTCAATTTATTCGCGGCGATTCCATTTTTGGCCAATCTTTTTTTTCTTGCAATTTATCTTGATAGTTTCATATTGTGTTTTTCACTTAACTAAAAATATGTTGTGTTGCATTGTATATTCTTTATTGGATAACACTACCTATATTTCTTGTAACTTCCATTTCAATACACTTTTAGGTGGCATTACACCTTGGAGAGTGGCATAACATCACCGAGACATATCACTACTATTAATTAATTGGCAATTGGCTCTTTGCCAACAGATCACCATTCAAATTGCACCACCAGCGTACATACCTAAATGATAGTTGGTAAAATGCCTCTCTCATTTACCTGAAAAAGTTTCCTTAAAGTTTCATTCAACCAGAGGAGAAAGCGTTTTTAAAAGTCACTCACAAAAAAAACCCTAAAAATGAGCGGAAATTCATCACCCGAAAGTGAGAAGTTCGGACATGGGTCATCAAATTTGAGGCAGCCTCATGTGGACACGGCAGCCACAACAAGCAGCAATAGAAGCAGTGAAAATGACCATTGTGATGTGGTGAGCTGGGTTTTCTTGAAATTCGTTGTATTTTTTTCTCCTTTTTTAAAGATTGAGTGGATGATTGTGTGGCAAAGGCAATAAACATGTTTGATTTGCATAGGGGCGAGGTTTTTCCTGTCTAAAAAAAATAAAATGAACAGATTTTGTTCGAAGTATTAAGGTTCCATAACATGGAAATAGCATCCAATTAGGTAGATGCAAATCCAAAGTGTGAGTAAATCAAATCGTGATGAAAAAAATCAAATAACGGAAACTTCCCGATTCCTTGCATGATTTCTTAAAATTTTCTAATTTCATTTTGCATATGCAAACCAGTCGCTTTGACAATTGACCAGGTGCCAGTTCCGCAAAATGAGAAGTGATAAGTGAAATGGCAAAGGCGAAGTAAAAGCGCAAAGGCGAAGTGAAATAAATGGCAAGTGAAATGGCATAAGCGAAGAGAATTACTTTTTTTCGCTTTTGCCAATTCACTTGCTGTTTCACTTCGCCTTTGCACTTTTACGTCGTCTTTGCCATTTCACGTCTCACTTCTGATTTTGCGGAACTGGCCCCTGTTTGCAAATTCCTCGTCACACCCCTCATGTTTACTTATCATCTGACAGTTTAAAAAAAGAACGAACGGTGTAGGCGCCCGAAAGAATGTGCACCACACAATCACTCAACCCAGACACAGAAAAAATACCATTTTTACCCCAAATAACCCCCACCCCCGAAATTCCCGCAGAACGGCCGGCGAACCCCCCTGGACGGTGGCATAATGCCAATAATTTACGGGCCCAATTGCAACCCGCTAATTCCCACCACCAGTGCGCCGGCGACCGCTACGCAAGACGGTTTACTATCCGCGTTTGTGTATTATTGCAATCAGGTGAATGGAGTAGTTGCGAGGGGGGGGTGTTATGTGTGTGCATTTTGGATGAGGTGTTTTTTGGAGCTCTTTTTGTGTGTGATAATGTTGTGTTAGAAATTTTTTGGGTTTTCCCAGTGAGGTTTATTTTGCGAACAGTTTTCCCAGTGCAGACCGAAAAGAGCGGGTCGGAATAAGTTCCAACGCACAACACAATTGTGTCGCGCAGTTTTTGCGCGACACAATTGTGTTGTGCGTTGGAAATTCCGGTGAGCCAAAGAGCGATCGCTCTTATTTCATTACTAGCCTACTGCCTCTTCCTGCGTTTGAGGTCTTGAAGAGGGGGGGGGGGGTAAATGCGTCCAGAACCTGGTAGACAAATGAAAAAATGCCAGCCACATGCCCACATTCAAACAGAGCCATTTGCATGATGATGATTTTCAATGTGCTGATTGGAAATTGTCATTTGAGTACGAGTGTTGTGTAACGTTCGCGATTGACGATAGGTACTCTGAAGATAATGTGAACATTTGTCAGATTATCCATTTGCACCTGCAAATTGATGTTCACCCAGGGTTCGGAACCACATCGCAGTCCTTCAGGATTTTGTCAGGGAGTATCGGACATTTGTTGCAGTGCACCGCATACGCATACGCAAGCGACACAATCTGCGTGTCGCGACTAGTGACGGAAAAAGAACCAGGAAATATGGCACCGCACCGACACCGGTGCCCTTCCACAGAAATGGCACCTGGCACCATGGGCACCGGCAAAAAAATGGCACCGCACCGCACCGGCACCGGTGCTATTCTGAAAAAATAGCGCCGGCACCGAGGTGCACCGGCCAGTTGCCGGTGCTAGCACTGAAAGGCACCGCACCGGGCTGTGTTTTTAAAGTAATTATCGTGTATTTTCTTAGAAGCCGCACCTTTGGAGCTGCATATTTACACGAATTCTGTACCGATTTTGAATAAGCACATGCTGTGGACAAAATTTTACACCCTATGAAGACGTGGCCGGTGCCTTTCCCGGTGCCTTTTACCTTTTGCCCGGTGCCTTTGGCCCTGGTGCTCGCACCTTTGGCACCAGCGATAAAATGCCCCGGTGCCAGTGCCCCGGTGCCTTTCCATCACTAGTCGCGACGACGCATTGTGCTGTAACATAAAATTGAGATCAAAGCAGCAAATGACTGGGGTGATTTTGCCACCAGGGGACAGTACCAAACCCTGTAAACTACACATAAAATGTCAATCAAAACAAAAAAGAAAATATTTTATCACTGAACTTTGCATGACAATTGACACTTTACTTTACATGCGTCATCACAATTGACACTTTGCATGACATTTTACATGACATTTGGCACTTTACTTTACACTTTACAGGGCTGGGATTGGCACCCGCAATGGTGGCTGGGACTAGGGTTGGAAAGTTAAAAAATTTGAGTTCGGGTATCCGGTCTAAAAGTTTGGGTTGAGTATCAATCAGGTGCCAGTTCCAAAAAATAAGTATCGATGTTTGCTATCTTTATTACCAAATGAACCCTATGCCTTTATTGCCAAATGGACCCCCTTTTGCCATCGATAGAACCAGTACAACTGAACACATTTTCAGGAAGAAGCAGGTGAACCCTGATATCTGACAACAATTTTGGTCAAGCATAAATAATGATGAGCATGATCTGCATTGTGTTCAATTATATGAAATCAATATTGAACACATTTATGCACATTGGCAGCAAGCCAAATCTGATTGTTTCAAATATGAATGAAATAGTGCCAAATAAAAATATAGATAAAAAAATCAGATCCGAAAAAAATGGAAATCAGCTTAGTACTCTAGTACTTAGTACAGCTTAGGATGTAGCCAGGGGGCTGGCACCTACCCTCCCTCCCAGGGACTGACATAAAAGATGCCAGGAATCGTTAAGGATTTGGGGAAAAATGTAGGTTTAGCTAGGTATTTTTGTAGGGTAAAGGGGTTGCGTTCGGGTAGTTCAGTCAGGTTCGGGTTCCAGATTTTGGCTCCAAAAATATCCGGGTATCGGTCACGGGTCCGGTTCCCAACACTACATGGGACGTCACTCGAACAGCCTGACCGTTGTTTTCGGGCTATTCGAGTTGTCCATTTGAAGCTATACGCTGCCCCCCGTTTTTATCAATCAGGGGCCAGTTCCGCAAATTTAGAAGTGAGAAGTAAAATGGCAAATGCGAAGTGAAATGAGAAGTGAGAAGTGAATTGAGAAGGAAAGCGGCAAAAGCGAAGTAAAATTTCTTTTTCTTTTTCTCTTTTTTTTCTTCGCTTTTGCAAATTTACTTGCCATTTCACTTCTCACTTCTCAATTTGCGGCTCTGGCACCTGACCACCTTTTCCTTTCACAACTAAATTAAATCGCGCATTGTTTTTCTTCTCAACAAGTTGATGCGTTTATAAAAATGATCAATATCGATGAATAATGTTCTTGTTATATTGCGAAAAACCTCAATGCTGTCATTTCTGATAGCCAGAATTTCACTCAAAATTTTAACCACAAACTAAAAATTCACGCTTTTCATTCAAATAATTTACCCAGTTTTCGCCACACGCCATAACTTTAGTAACATAGATTTTTATATTTACATCAGTAAGAAATGCAATATCGCATCACACTATTAACAACTGAAATCTGAATATGGTAGTAGTATCCATCTAACTCCGCCCACACGCAATTTCGCAAAATTATCGCTATCATTTCACATCACAATTATCACGGCAATTATCAGTGAAAATGACATAGGAATTAAAAATTGTTACATTTAGTATCAGGCTAAAAATGTTGCCACAAGGCAGCACGGATACCTGTCACAAAGCTTCCATTATTCCCCATTTTACCATTTTTTTCATGAATCACACCTCACGCGCGCATTTTACGGTAGCTAGCGGTGCCTTTGCGATTTGTAAAAAAATTTGCTTAGTCACTTCCGCTGCGCAATTGAACTGAGAAAATGACCATTTTCCTTACAATTATTTTCCAGCAATTATTACACATGTAAATGTGACAGGGGTGGGGTAAAAATTTTGCCATATTTTATCATTTGATGACCTTTTCGGTGGTTATAAATGAAATCGACCACGATTTTTTTGCAGTTAAATGCGTAGGTAGCGTAGTTCACTCATTGGTTGCGGTGCTCATTTTCAGCTCACTTAGTTTTCATGACATCCTAATACCATTTTTTTCTGGCAATGACTTTTCAAGCCATTTTTATTTTTATTTTTGATACTGATCATTGCATTATCTGCTATCTTTATGCCAAAATAATTTTTTTATCAATATTGAGAAGAAAAATCTTCAAAAAAGATTCAGATATGTAAACCGAACCTGTGCAGATGCTTCTTAACAAAACAGTTCAAACCGGAAAATTCTTATTTTTCATGCATTAAAATTTTTAGCATGTTTATGAAAAAAAAGTCATGTAAGTTGAAATGGTTCCGCGTATCATCGTGATTTTGCAGTCAGAATTTCATATGCAAATTAAAGTGTTTGCATAGGCGACGACTGAACACAAGGATGCACTTTAACATGGTGCCAATTAAGGAAATTAGATCTCAAGTTTCTTGCTAACAGAAAATAAGTTGCAAAGTTCTCATGGGAAACACTTCTGTAAATTGACCCATATATTTATTTGAAGCAATCCAGAGCGCTAAACAAGCGCCAACACCTCAGAAATCGCCACAATTAACTATGCTACCCACCTAATTACCGTATCACAAAGCTACCATAACCCAAATCTGTTATCAAAGGGGGTGGGGGGATGCAAAAATGTGACCATGAGGTATGAATTACATCCGGTTGCTAATACTGCTGCCAGCGTCGATTTTTACCTGAGCACATGCAATAAATACATGCATTGTATGCACGCTATTTACTAGGAGACAATACATAATAATGCATGTGCTCAGCGGATTTGGTGTAGCGGATGTGACATTTGGATGTTGGGGATATGGCTAAATGAGGTATGAAATAATTACTTGGGGAATGTCATCAAATGTGACTTGTGCTTTCTGGGCTATGGTTATGTTATGGGAAGTATTTCAATATATAAATAGAGTGGTTTGATCTATATACATGCATTCAGTTGAGTCATGGAAATAATTATTTTTTACAATGTCTTTGGTGAAAGTGTACATCAACATGATGTCTCATGCCCAAAGAGTAAGTATGTCTAGTTGATAGTTCGGAATAGTTCATTGCAGCTATGTGTGCATCAATTACATGAAAATTTGAAGTTACTGGAAAAGCTAGAAAGCAGTTACTGTGACTTCACCATCTTCTTTTCAATGCACATGGACAATTGGGCATAAGCAACCATTTGTTTTTGTTCTGAAACCTGATATTTCATGTTTCATGGGTTGAGTGAAATTTGGCAAATCATGAACTACTAAAATTACAGAACTGTACAATTTATGGTAACTAGGAGTGTGAACCACAAGCTATAGTGAAAATTCTTTTCATTCAGACATCTGTAAAACATAAAAACCATGCTTTTTGGGAGAACTCACCAACACTAGCAATAAAAATGTAAAAATATTTATATCAATTGTGCATAGTGACTACCAAACAAAGTCACATTTTTCATCCTACCTACAAACAATGCCATTCGCTACAACAAAAAGCGTTCCCCTGACCTCTCGCGCGCAGCCTCCCCCTTTCACGAAAATGACAAAATATGATGCAGTTGGTCAAAAATGCACTGGACATTTGATGTGTGAGAGTCTACTGTAGCTTTTTTCGTGCTTATTTAGCTTTTCCAATACACAGGATTGGCTTTTTTATCACTCTGGAAGTTGGGAAAACGTTTTTATAGGGGTAAAAAATGTGTCAATAAATGTAGGTTGGATTACTTCAACCATGGTGCCTTATTTTTGATTTATTTTCATGACGCGAATAATCACAAATTAAATGCCAATGGGATTCGCTGCGATTGGGGGATGCATGTGAAATGTTGCAAATGCGCGAATTATTAATTTTAATGTGGAGATAATCGGGCGAGATTTGTAGGGAGCGAGTTCCGCATGTGGACGAGTAACGTGTATATTTCTGACGAAAAGAGTTGTCACTTAACTTAAACACTTACAACAGCACCTATTTATAACTTACCACTTTCTTTTTACCGCGTCCACTTTCGGAATTGGGCATTGTTGGCTACCGGCCAAAAACTAGTATAACCAGCGACAAAAAGCATGAGTTCATGGGAAACATCGAAAAAAATCACTTAAGACGAGATCCTTGTCAGGATCGAGAAGCTTATAATGTCAAATACAACAACTTCTGGCAGCCCGAACAAAAATCGGGCTTTTTACACGACGTTTGACACTTTGCATGACATTTGACATTTCACAGGGACTGGGACGGGCCCCAGGGTTATATTGTACATCCACAAAATCCCATTTAACCCCCCCCCCCCCCCAATCATCGCAGGCATTCGACACGAAAGCGGAACTGCAAATTCACACCCAAGTGCACATGCGCGAGGCGAAACCCTACGCATGTCAACAGTGCCCGAAAAAGTTCGCAAACAGTTCGTACTTGTCGCAACATATGAGGATTCACAAGAGAGAGAAACCATTCGGGCCGTGCAAATATTGCGGTAGGATGTTTACGCAGGTGTGGGGGGGTTTTCGACGGAGAAGGCTATTTTTGTTTGAGGATGGGTATTTAGGGTTGTCGGATAGAACAAAATAATGGAGGGTTTTCCAGCGCCCGAAATGACTTTGTAGGCGACCGAATTTGAGCACGCCCACTCCATCTGAATAGAATTTGATTCGTCCGGCGATCCGCCCTGCACGCCCTACCCACGCTGTGCCCTATGCAGAATCCTATGCCCGCCCTATGCATCCGCGATCAAGATTAAAAAACCTATAATACCGCAACGGTAATTGTGAACATTCTCCATAGCGTAGATAAGTCGAACCGCTTAGCGAGGGTCTTCATCATTCCACACCCTACCTACAAAAGACAAAAAGCCCTACAAAATCAGCGCCCTACAAGCCCTAAAAACGAATGCGCAGCTGTCCCATCTACAACAACACATTCGAACGCACACCGGCGACAAGCCCTACAAATGCAAACATCCCGGCTGTGAAAAGGCCTTTTCTCAGTTGTCCAATTTGCAATCGCACTCGAGATGCCATCAAAGTGACAAGCCCTACAAATGTAACAGGTTGGAGGGGGCTGGGAATTGGGGGGTCCTGTGAAAATAGGATATTTTTGGAATTTCAAGTCATTTTGTTATGGGTAACTACTCAATGTAAAGTTTGAATAGTGCCGAAATTGGGTGAATGAAATTGTCCCAAATTCATGCCAAGTGCTGAGCGGAAGCATTGTTTCATAAATATTAGCTGTTTGGTGGGGTTGGGTATTTCAATTTTTTTGATTTGAGTATCGGCTCTAAAAACGTTTGGGTTGGGTATAGGTTCTAAAAAAATTTGCAGATATCGGGTGCGGGTATTGGTGTTGGGTATCAGGTTCGGGTCGGGTTCCCAACCCTAGTTGCTTACATGAACCCTATTTAAATATTTAATGTCCTGAAATCTCAAACAATCCCCCACATTCAACCATTCAGCTGTTACAAATGTTTCACCGAAGAGCAGCAACTTTTGGAGCACATCCCCAAGCACAAGGAGTCGAAACACCTCAAAGTGCACATCTGTCAATATTGCGGCAAATCATACAACCAGGCGACTTATTTGGCTAAACATATGACAATAAAACACAATGAGAGGGTTGAGAGGGAAAAGAGGGGGTTGTGAGTTTCATAATTTTGTTTTTTATTCTTATCTGAGGAAACGCGAGAAGTTTTTTCTCTCGTGTTACTGCCGCGGGTGAATTTGTGCACAATTTTTCACCTGACTTTATTCATCAAAACATGTAACCTTTCCGCACAACCTAACTGCCTACTCACTCTGTAAACTAGAAAGTGTGTTTAAGATTCTAGGACAGACGAAAAGAGAATTTTAAAATGTCGTAATTTATTGACATCATAATTACCATTGGCACTTTTCCAAATTTCCCAGTTTCCAGAGTGAATTGGAGCAGCACTAAACACGCGCATGCATTATTCACGAGCGTTCAAACGCGCCGATGAATGAATCAATTGAAACGGAAGCTTGCGCAGCGCAAACCCAAGTAGAATTAAATGGCAAATAAAGCCTGTAGCTCGGTAGCTCGGTGGTAAAGAGCGCCGACATAGCTTACGCTACTACAGTTGGGCCATGAAAGTGGCTCCAGCACTGTGCCGTTCTCACGAACGGCGGAACGGCGCCAGAGATCTGAATAGAGTGATTCTGAAGATTTCGGAGACGACAAACGGACAAACTTCGGCCCACCGGGCTACTAGACAGGCGGCCGTCACGTCGGAGAGTTCGTGGGTTCGAATCCCACCCGAGCTGCTCACTTTTTGCATTTTTTCTGCGAACGATAAAGTTGAAAAACGGCGAACGGTGAAAAAATTCGAAAAGTAGAGTGACATTGTTTCGTAGGAGTAAATTGTTATATAGCCGTTCGCCGGCCTCCGTATTCACCCCCGCTCAAAAATCTTGGCTATGTCCCTGAAATTACGTAGGTATTCACCAAATTCGCCGACAGTGGAAGCAACGGAACGTGATGAAGAAAAATTAAAATGCAAATAAAAGATTAATACGTCAATGCAATAGTTAATTAAAAACACAAAAAAATGTTTGTCAAACGTGACCACCAACATACCACCCCCCCCCCCCAGGGACATTGGTGCCAACTTGGCTTCTTCATCGTGGCAAGGCACGTCGGGAATTGGCTCCAGCGCTACAGACAACAGATCAGCTGGACTAAATCTACATTCGCCTGTGAGTGTTTTTTCTTCTTAGGATTTCTTGAAGTGATGATTATTACACTAAGGATGATGAGGAAACGACACTGTAAAGTGTAAAGTTAAGTGGCAAATATCATGTAAAAATGTCAATCAAAACAAAAAAGAAAAGATTTTATTGCTGAACTTTGCATGACAATTGACACTTTACTTTACATTTGTAAAGACAATTGACGCTCTGCGTGTCATTTTACATGACATTTGACACTTTACTTTAAGTGTCATTTAAAGTCACTTTAAAAGTCACTTTGTCACTTTAAGTGTTAAGTGTAAAGTGTCAAATGTCATTTAAAATGTCAGTCAAAACAAAAGGCAAAAAATCATTACTGAACTTTGCATGAGAATTGACATTTTACTTTACATTTGTCATGACAATTGACACTTTGCATGAAATTTTACATGACATTTGACACTTAACTTTACACTTTACATGGTCTGGGATTGGCACATGAAGGGAGTGTTAGGCTTGTCACCATAACAAGAAGTTTCAAATACAACCTAAAAAATAACGATTGTTGGTTGCTAGAAAAGTGCCACTACGTAAATATGACCCTATTCGAACCGAGCAACAAGAAATAATCCTCAAACTCCACCACAAAAAAAAAACTCATCAAAAATCCCCCCCAGGTATCCCTCCTAGAAGCCCAACAGTCAGCCGCAGCCAGCCACCACAACCAGTCGCAAGCACCCCAGTCACAACAACAGCACTCGTCCACCAGCAACAATGACAATCTTGTCAGTGGGGCCCGTGGTGGCAGCCACTCTGCCAATGTGGCAGCTAGTGCAGCAAGTGTTTATGGCAGTACATTGTTGGATGATGCTTTGGCTGGGAGCCAGTTCCCTATTGGTGGGTTGGGGTTCTAGCGGGATCGGGATGGTTTTTTGAGATTTCGGGATTAGGACATGTTTCCGGAGTGGGGTCGGGATTTTGGAAAAGGTTCTAATATACACGGGTTTGCACCGATTTTTCACGAAAAAATGTCTAAAAACATAGTTGATGTCAGAGGAGTGGCATAAACTGCACACTGGAGGTTTCCGTACACAGTTATCAGTGCAAAAAATCATCTGGCAAATTTGCCAATTTTTTCTAAAATCGGGATTACGGAAATCTTTCGGCATCGGGACTGGGATTTCAAAAGTTTCGGGATCGGGATCCCGTTTGAACCGTATTGGAAGTTGGAATTTATTTGCCGTGTTTTCTCGACTACTAGTATAATGAATAAATAAGCTTTTGCACATGCAAAACCACCCGAATCGCAGGCATGGCGGCGCACTACGCGTCGGGTCACAGCGGCGCCGCAGCGACCATCGACCAATCAGCGTTCAGCAGACTGGCGGGGCTGGCCGGCTTGCAGCACAACTTCAACTCCACCACCAGAAACTACTTTAATTATGAGAATATTAGGGGTGAGCTGATTTTTATGCTGATTTCAAGTGGGGTTGAGCGAGGAAAAAGGGTCTCATTAAACAACATAACATCGACAAATTTCAGGCGTCTAATTCTAAAAGTCGACAAGTCCACAAAATGCGATTTTGAGTAGATCACATTTTAAGAGTCGACGATATTCAAGGTCCATGGTGCGTGTCCAATTTGGCTCTCTCATGCTTTCCATGGACTTGCCGACTTCTTGCCGAATTTTTTTGCATTTTCCCAAAAAATATTAAATTTGACACTATCTTACGATAGTGTCAAACAATATATACGCATGTGAGGTCAAAAAAGTTATGCAAAACAATGAAAAATGTGAGGGAGTAGCCCAGGGGGCAGTCCCAAGCCCTGTAAAGTGTAAAGTAAAGTGTCAAATGTAAAGTCAAATGCAAAGTCAAGTGTCAATCAAAAAAAAAAAAATTTTATTACTGAACTTTGCATGACAATTGACACTTTACTTTGCATTTGACTTTACATTTGACACTTTACTTTACACTTTACAGGGCTTGGGATTGGCACCAGATGACGTTTTCGGGCCTAACTCGAAATTGTCATATTTTGGACTTGTCGACTATCAGAATTAGAAGCCTCATTTAGAAAAATCCGAGGAAATTATCTACCCATAGTGCTTACGCGGGTAATAGTGATTGCGCGAGCTCACTCTGTGAAGTGCCCGTTATGGTAACTGAAAATTTGGTCAAGTGTTTTTGTATAAAATGAATTCATTATTTGTTTGAATTGACTCGCACAAACACGGATTTTGAAAATGTCTTGACAACATTCGATATTTTTCCCAACAGCAGTTTTCCAAATTTTCAACTCCCATAAAGAATCAGTCCTCAAGTGTGAACCTGGGGCCAGTTCCGCAAGTGGCAAAGTAAAGAGTAAGGTTAAAGGTAAGGAGTAAAGTAAAGATATAAGAGTAAAGTTAAAAATAACGTAAATGACAACGGAAAGTAAAAAAGAAGTGAAAAGTAGCCCCTGCTCAAACACGAGGAAATACCCCCCATACCACCTCCATCAAACTCAAATAACCCCCCCAGGCAATTCAACCAACTCGAGTAGCGGCGGCGGCGGCGCGGCGCACCAGTCAGTTTCCGCAGCGACGATAGCAGCCAGCAGCGCCGCCAGCCACATCAACGCGTCGCACACGTGAGCTCCTGTTTTTGGTGTTCAGTTTTTGATTTTGGAGGGTGGGGTCAAGCCAGGGCCAATTGTGCAAGTGGATAAGTTATATGAAGTGGTCAGGTGATAAGTTTTGTCGGAAACAAATTTACTCACGGGGCTGGATAGATAGCAAATCGCTTCTCCGGAGGGTTAGATAGCTGATAATTTTTCTGGTGGTCTGGGGGGGGGGGCTTGGCGGTGAAAAACAGGTGAAAAACGGCAAAAAATAGGTATATAAACATGTGTATAGGCGAAAGCAGCGATTTTGGAGGTGAAAAAGTATATAAATTCCAAAAATCGCTCCAGATGGATAGGCAGCCCCCCCCTAGGAGACCCCTGGCTTGAGCTAATAAAAACAAGTAACCACACTTGGCACATGGGGAATTGACTAGAATTGTAATAGAAAATGATACAACGGAAACGACATGCCACATCGGTGAAGGTTAAAGATAAGTGCTCGTCATCTGAACAACACCTCTCACGCCAGTAACTACCCACAACCACAAGGCACGGGCAGACCTAAAGCACATACAAAATAAAACATCATCACCCCAACCCCCCCCCCCCTCAAATCGCACCCAAAACCCAACCCCCCTCACAGTCCAGCTGCATTCCGGCACCAGCTAATCCGCCTGGACGACATCCAACGTTACGCCGGCCAAGCCGCCAGCGCCACCGACAGCAGTTCATCTGCGGTGAGCACGCACCAATTTCACCAGTCTTTGCTGGGCGCCGCGGCCAGGCATTATCAGTGAGGGTTTTTTTGGTGGGGGCGGGGGGTTTCAGGGTGAGACTTTCTGGATTTTGGGGGGGTGTGCCTGCCTACCTGGTGCCAGTTCCAGACCCTGTAAAATGTTTTATGTCATGCAAAGTGTCAACGTACGTTTGCCATTTTACATGACTTTTGACACTTTGCATGACATTCGACATTTTACAGGGTCTGGGACTGCCCCCAGGGTTCAAACGGGACCGGTTTTCCGGCCCAGGACCGCCCAGTACCGGAAATTTGCATAACCATGTACCGGGACCGCAGTCCAGTTTGAACCATACCGACGGCAAACAGAATTTTTAGAGAATTCTGTATTTAAACTGCAGTCACCCTTCATATTGATCATTCCCAATCCACAAACAACCAAAAACAAAACCAACATACATTTGCTTATCTACCCAGAGCAAATAATACAGAATTCTCAATTATTAAAAATCCAAACATCTCACCCTGAAAATACACCACCCTCACAGCAAGTACTTTTCAGTATTGCAACAAGTATTGGGTGAAACTTTCAATCCAACACAAGTGCTAAATAATGTTATTTTTGTGACTTTTTTTGGTGTGACTATAAGAAGTACATTTTTTGTAAGATGTCAGTGCAGGGTACATAATTTTTCCTTCAGCCAGCAAAATGAATATATGTACTAAATTAGCAAATGATCCTAATTAGATATTTACTTTCTGATTTAGGCATTACAACATTTTAACACAAGAAATAGTACCTGATTAGGGCATTCAGCAGCTGAATTTTGCATGTTTTATTGCATGTGCTGTACAATTTTCATTGTTTTTCTCACGACATTTTATATTTACTAAGATCTAAACCACCAAAATGCAGTTTAAGATATTATGTTGACGGGGTTAATTTGAAGATGAAAATTCCTCTATGACAATCAACCGAATAGTGCTGGTATCAGACTGTATATTTTCATTTTTTGCTTTTTGCAGGGTAACATAAAATCAGACCAATAGTCAAGTTGAATGGGGATGTGATGAACATTTTTTTTCACCAAGTAAAAAATAGTTGAAAATACACATTCATATTGGTCATGATTTTACCTGTAAAATTAATCAATAGTTGTTGTTCTTATTCAAATTCTAGTAACAAATCATTTTCAGATGACTGACATTTCAAGAATACATGTAAATAAATAGAATCCATTCTCACATCATTCCAGTTGTCAAAAAAAGGTTTGTTATCGATCTACCACTGCTAATACAAGTTGTTTTGAACTTTTCATGTCTACAAAAACAGTGCGGGTGATTACAATATCTCTTGTGGTATTTTGCAGTTTGTTTCTCTCGTACAATCGAGGTTAGGGGCCAGAAATTCACCTTATTCTTCCTTATAAAAGCATCAATTCAGAAACCATAATTTACAAAATAACCTAACATGCTAAATTTTTGTGTCTCATCTCAATGTTTGTGAATTGATGTAGTTTGTATGCTCAATCAATCATATGCACAAAATTACAAAAAAAATCAATTTGAAAAAAAATTTTGTGCAAATGACTGGTCAATGAAATTCACAAGTCAATCTCTACTTGTCCCAGTGTCAGAATGGGTGTTGTTGTAGTCAAAAGGTTATATATGACCCATAAATATTTTCCCCTGTGACAAAACACCTGCCACTATTGGTCACTGTTGTCATTTGTTGTATTTGTATTTTATCATACTTTGTGTTTGATGTTTTTTTGCCATTTGTCATAGACAGTCATTATTGGAGACTCTAAACCAATATTTTATCCTTATTTTTCTGCTGATTGTATTTAGTGGATTACTGAATAACATGTACAATTCTTTCATTTTAAAAATGATGATGTATTTTGTGTAAGTTTGGTGGATTATTAATGTAAGAAATTATTGACACTGATTTGAAGTTTACATTACTTAATCACCCCCTGCTCACGCAGCCCATTTCGTAACCAAGAATAATAAAAGATATTAGACATTTTGTAGAGGAATATGCCACATTTGATTGTTCTATTTTCAAACATACATCTGCATCTCTCAAACATTTTTTTACATTTCATACAGAATCTACAACTGTTCCGCTTGATTGAATAGTGTTATTTTTAAGATTTATGATTTTTTCGGATTTCTTTTGCATCAGTTAAGTGGCATTCGCATGGATTTGATATTATGAAAATGCTAAGTAAAACATTAAAGTTATATCAAGTATAATATTTTAGCAGCATTCAACCAAAAAGGTATGACTGATTTGTGCCAAATCTCATTTGCAACATTGAAAAATGACAATTTTTGCACATGCACTTTTGTTGTAGCCGGCAAAAAATAACAAGGGAGTGTGTCTTGCTAGCAAGGCAGTTTTTGTCACCAATGATAAAATTGCATGCAAAAACTGCCATTTTTCAACATTTCAAATGAATTATGCCCAGTGCCGTGTAAAGTGCAAACGGCACACATGTTTGTAGCACAAAGGCAACTTTTTATTGCAAATTTTCCTTCTTAAGCATTCACATCAAATTCATGTGAACCAGTGAACACCCTTTCAGAGCAAGTATGTTCCACCCATCTAGTTTACGCGTATGGCTGCATTATGCACCCTAATGTCGGTATAATTATGAGAATAAGCAATCAATTGTCAGTGATGGATGCAATCAATGATGATAATTTACGTATAATTAGTCAGCAGCATTTGCCGCTTAGATGATGAAATCATTTTTGAAAAATTTTGTTCAAGAAAACAATTGGACATCAAATACATGTTTGCATGTGGATATCGTATGGTACAAGTGCAAGATTGGACCAAGTCAGGGTGTGTACAAGAATGAATGAACTTTTTATTTTTAAGATCGGTTGCGTTTATTGGATAAAACTATCAGACAGTATTCATTTTCGAAAATCCCAGAACAACAGTGACATAACATTTAGGGAAGAATTTGACATCACAATTCTTGATAAAATTACAATCGACACAAATATGTAAGAGTTTACTACCCCTCGTTAGCTTTCCACATTATAAAAAACCAGACACTCTGCGGAATGGAACATATAAAAGCCCCCATATTGTTACCAGTAACGTAAAAATATTGGAGTTGCCAAAAATTATGGCTGCAATCACCGGTAGAATGAAACTTGGCAAGTAGCCAAATGAAAAACCCACACTAAAGAGTTTCAGAAAACGATAATAATATCGAGTGGTTTTCCCATAGACAATAAAAAAGTCTTGCATTATTTACTTGCGAAGTGTAATTGAGGTGAATGCGCACACCACAAGTGACTTAATTGTGAAAAAGATCGTAAAATGAAACGTTTCACAGCAACATCACCGAGAGTATTTTAGTTGACCAAATCGAATTATGTTGCTAATATTTTGATTGATTGCTACCTATGTTTGAGCTATGTAAGTATTTAATATGTTTTGGGACAGGTTTTCATTCTAAATCTGTTTTTTTTTAATAAATTTTTTGCTGTTAAATAAATCAATTTTATCAAAAACCCACGCATAAAAAACACTGTCCCACAACATTCGCAAAACATTCAATTCTAAAAATTCGCAAAACACTCGACCTCGACAATATGCAAAACCCGAACAAGGCAAAACCAGGTTGCATTTTGTAAACAGAGACAATCAAAAAAACTAAATAACATAGACCTAGGCCAATTATTTCGTGAAATGGCCAGAAAACTTGTTAGCCCAAAAGTCGCTTGGAGTAGTAAGTGTATAGTTCCTGCCACCACATAGATGTCTCTCGCAGCAGCGCCTAAAACGGGAAAAATGATGGACATTTACATTACAATAACAATCTCCAACAACTGTAAATACTTAAATATAAGTCCACGGAGAAGTTGTTATTCGTCACTTTTTTACTAAGGTATGATTCGCGGGGAGGAGCTATTCAAGGAGGGGGATTAATTCAAGCTTTCATGGTAGGACAGGCACGATGCCTATAACAATGCACCCACTGGGGCAGTCCCACACCCTGTCAAATGTCAGAAAAATTTGTCAAATGCCAAGTAACTTAAAATGCCCAGCAAAATTTACAATTGTATAAAAACAATACAAAAACGTAACCATTATAAAACCTAGTCGCCCCCGCCCCCCGCCAAAACGACCAAACCAAACTTGAAACCCTTGCAAACCTGTCCATAAATCTGCGTCAACTTCAGTGCACCAATTGGGTCACCGTGTACCACTGCGGTATTCAGCACCACGGCCGCGCCACTCAACGGTACCATACCCCTACCGTAACACACCAAAAAGGTGCCCTGTGGTATGTGCATGGTAGCCGCTTCGAAACGGGTGAAGCGTACCGACTCGCCCGGTTGGTAGGTTTTTCTTGGTTGGGGTGGGAGTAAATTTGTTGTGGTTGTTGCGGATATTTTGGAAAGGTGCCAGAAAATTGAAGAGATTCGGGGTGACACAATCGAGAATCTAGAGCACGATTGCCCGCTATCAATCCCGAGTAACAAACCTGAAATTTGAACGATAATTCCACGATACAGTTGAAAACATATTGTCACAGTAAACAAACTTTTTTCCTGCAGTCACGACTTTGCAAAACTCGTTTTGGACACGAAAAATGGTTAAAGAGGCCCTAACCTGCCGGCGCCGGCGGTATTTGCATCGGCAATGTGCAGCGCGCCCACGGTCACCGTGCACGATTGGTTCATGTAGTGGAAACCTGAAGAGATTATGAGATAAATTCACCGATATAGACATAAATAATATTTTTTATTCAGATCGAATATGGTATATATCACTGTAGAGTCAGGGGTCAGTGGTAGCGTTCAAACGGGATCTCGATTCAGAATCCCGATAATTTCTGGGATTCAGCGGTCACGATCCCGAGACCCCAATCCCAATACCGAAAATTTAAAATTAAATTCCAAATCGATCTCGAAAAGTCAGTAGGCATCAAACACAACGAGAAAAACCGAACAAAAAACCCCAACCCCTCAAAACCCCCCTGGCAACCCACCCAAACTGCCAGTCACATCCAGCGGCGCGGCCCAAACACCCACGTACTCGGTCCAACCCGCGTGCAACAACATGAGCCTGGCATGGACCCCCGTAGCGGGGGACACCTGCAGCCAGTGCAATTCGTTCGGCGCCATGATGTGGTGGGCGTAGTCGCTGCGCAGGGATGTTGCTAGGGCGGAGGCACCCCCGTCCGCGCCTAGGGGGCTGCCGCCTGGAAGGGGGTTGAGTGAGGGGTTTCGGGGTTGTTTTGGTTCTTATGCTTTTTTGAGAATATGAATTTATCGAGCGAGAGGGAATTTCGTGGTCAAAAAATCTGACCGATTTTAAGAACCCTCTAGCCCAGCGGCAAATTTATCAGATAAGGTATTTTCGACAATGTGAACAAATCAAACGAGATGTACGCTGATTGAATGAAACCAAAGCGGACAAACCAAAAAAGAGTAACCCCCAAAGAAACCCACTGCCCACAGAAGCTACAACGGCCTTGAATTTCTTCGCACTGATCGTGTACGATTTGTTCTTCAGCCACCAGTCCGCCACCGTGTAGATCACCACCAGGAAAATCAGGTAGCGAATGGTGCGCGTGAATAAAAAAGCCATTTTGGTGTTTCTGGGTTGGATTCTGGTGATAGATATTATGCCACCTAGAAAGAGAAATGGGAATTGATGCCATGTTCAAAAGTAAAACTTCTTGTTTTGTAGAGTGGTGCGCTACGGTGGGCGAATCCACGGTTTTACACAAATTATTATATCGCGGTTTATGGGCCGATTATTAAGTGACCACTTATTTAAAGGACGGTTAGTCAACGAATTTTCGAAGCCGTTTTAAACGGGTCCTTACATATTCATAGTTTAACCGCGGACCGCACGCTACGCATTTTTCTAAAGGAATCACTCCATTATCACGCCAATTTAATAAAATGGCAAATGTTCAAAAAGGTTCCAGTGAGAAAAGTTCGTCATTGACTCCGCCTTTTTCGATTTTTAATATTTTTCTTTCTTTTGTGAAAGCGCGCGCATAAGTTGTCTGCGCGCGCGTAAACGAGTAAGACATAAGTAATTTTAGACACAAAGGTACTTTACGGTCCAGCGAGTATAATTACCGTATTTCTTCACATTGCCCCCCCTTGAACTGCCCCCCTCGAAACACCCCAGGCGCCAATCCCAGACGCTGTAAATTGTAACGAATCCCAGACGCTGTACATTGTAACGACAAGTGCCAAATGGCATGCAAAGTGTCAAATGTCAACCGAGCAGTGTCAAATGTAATGCAATTTCTTATGACAATTGCCACTTCGCCTGACATTTGTGCGATAGCGTTGCCCCCCCCCTGTATTTAGTATAAGATAAAAATAAGCATACTCGGCGGACATAGCACTTAGTGTGGAAACCTACCATAACCCATGTGAATAATGAAGCAAAAATTATACAGTTTTTTATCATAATTTTTCGTTTTTTTCCCATGGAACAATTAGTAATCACGAAAATTTATCACACGATTTTATTCATTAAATTATGGTAGAATTTTGCGCACACTTTGCGCTCCGCAGAGTATAATTCTATATAAAACAATAACAAAAAATATTCAGTCAAATTTGACCTCCCAGGCATAATATCAAAGCCGTAAATAGTTCATTCACACGAAACTACTCAAATTTTGGATTTTATTTTATTTTTCAATCGAAATGCAAAAATCAGTAATAAATACATAAACTTCAAAGGCAAGGATACTACTAATAAACGCGTAAACGGTTTCATTCTCAAAAGATAAGCCTTTGTAGAACAAAAAGGTAGATATCACAGAGTGGTGCTTTAAATCATAATTTTCGAATAAATATACCTATCCCGGTGAACGAATTTCTATCCTAACAAAGATAACTAAACGAAACAAATATTGCATGTCTTAATGCACCACACGGCAATACATTGTAGAAATATGTAAACGCAGATCCAGGTGCCACTCCCAGACCCTGTAAAATGTCAAATGTCATGCAAAATGTCAAAAGTCATGTGATATGCCCTGCAAACTGGCAACTCGGTTGCCATTTTGCAGGGCATTTCACATGACTTTTCATGACTGACACTTTGCATGACATTTGACATTTTACAGGATCTGGGATTGGCACAAAGTGTAAAATATACGCAAAATCATAGATTTCTAACGAAAAAGAAGAGGAAGAAAACGAATAAACCAAGCGTATAGAAATCATTGAAATAGGGAATGAAATGCACCAGAAAGTTCCAAAGTGCAGTTTCAATCGGTTCCTAGAAATTTGCATTCAGCGTATGAATACAATAAAGTAGATAAATCTAATTGAAAAACAAACAATAAATATCCATAATCTATACAGACACTAGATAACACAATCGTCCAAAAAAACACCAAAAACATCGATTCGCGAGTGGGGGGGGGGCTAATCTTGAATAGCATCATGGTTAGATGAGCAATTTATAGAATGTGCTATATCTTGACATCATAAAATGTCAGTGAGTGTAGATCATTCGCTTGTTTGTCAAAAAAAGAGCTGTGAATGAGGCGAACCCCCTAACCCCCCCCCCGGAATCGAAAAATAGGAAAAGAAGGATAAACGGCACTAAATATGCAACGATCCCGGATATGGCAATTTTATAAATCTGAGCATTAAAACACGAGCCACAGATCAAATTAAGATTCTATCTGCGTGAAACCCGATACTGTACCGAGCTGTGAATTAATCGACAAAATATTGATGCCTAAAATAGACAAAGCCACAGAAAGAGTACGGTCATCATGTAGGGGAAAAAGATGACCCCTACAATTCACAGTTCATACTGGTTGGGCAAAATATCGTTCAAAAATCGCCCTCAAATTTTCAAACTAAGCCCGAAATCCACTCAACTACCAAACTACCATAACTCCCACACTACCATAATCCAACTAATACAAGGCCTCCACGAATCATTCAACCTTGGCATAAACAGCGCAAGTCCTAGCGGGCACATAGACGCAGAAATGGTTGGGTCGCCCGGCATATTCGTGGGGATATGTGACGTGTTTTGAATCGGCATTCACCCTACCCTGTCCGCCCATGTTGTTGTCGTCGGAACGAAGTACGGGCATGTATCTGTGAGGGGGGTGGGTTCATTGAAAATTTAATTGGGGGGGGGGTGGGGGGTTCCTATGGGATAGAATTTTGAAGTGGGATGTGGACGGGAAATTTTATGTTTCGTGTCATGATTAATCCTGGTGTATGCCTCGTATCCAATTCCACGGAAAATCAAGTCACATTTAAGTGACAAAAAGTTTCAAGGGGACGTAGAGGGGAGTTCCCCTTTTCCCTTATAAGGATGCCTAAATATTCCTATATTTATTTGCAACACATTTCTTACCGCTATCAACACCTTGACCGTTACGATGCTCCATTTCCTTTTGTCGCTCACAATTCACACCAAAATACGCCCAATATCAAAATCGACAAAAGAAATCTAGGAAAAAGCCAATCCCACTCACGTGCCGGGCAATTTCGCGCCCACTTTATAATCGGTAAACGATTGGCTTTGATGGAAATTGAACACAAACACGCAAACGCCACGATCGAAAACGACCATTTTGTCGCCATTGTGCTTCCACGACACGTATGCCTATAAAATGAGAGATTTTGGAAGTTTCAGGGGGTTTTCGGGTGGTTAACAAGCGATAGGCTCCGCCCACTTGTTTTTTGTGTTTTATTTTAAATAGTACTGCTAGAAAGGTACTCGAAATCTCCAAAGGTGAGGAATGAAATATATCATAAGGATATGGTATAGTTTGAAAAACCTTATCATTAACCAAAGTATTTGTTTAAACACAAACGCGCAACTCCCTGAGCCATTTTTCTCTTTACTACAAATATTTTTTTAACGAAAAAAACTGACCGGTCCAGCGTCGAGCCAATGATATTTCTCCTCACACTCATTCATCTGCTGATCCCACAAGTTCAAAAACTTGTACCTGAAATATAATTCAACAACCAAAATCAACCAATTTTCGACCAAAAAATTTCAACCAAAATTTCACAATCAAACCTCAATAACTCATCATCTACCAAATTCCACTGCCTTCTAGCATAGTGATAACTTTCTTGATTTCCAACACGCGGAAAGTCGAGCCATTCCGGGTGCCCGAATTCATTGCCCATAAAATTGAGCCACGCCTCGCCCCCGAGCGCGTGGGTCACTAATCTGAGGTGTGTTCGAAAACTTCCATTTTTCTGCAATTTCAGAATCTTGAAATTAAATGTTATGAGCTGGAGAAATTGCTGCGCAAAAAATAGCTTGGATGAATTAAAATGGGCCGTTGAAAAAAACGCTTTTTCCATCCCTATCTTATTTACAAGCGTATTGTAAGCCAACTGTATCTAATTCCACTCGATCAATAAACAATTTTGAACATCTTGAGTGCCTTATAAATAATTACTGGCGTCCAAAATGTCTCGTTACAAGCAGAGAGGTGGAACATCTACACAAATCCAGGTGAAAAAAATACAACCAAACAAAGCAAAATCGAACCTGATCATTTTGTGCAGCGCGATGCCCCGCTCCACCACGGGCGTGAACTCAGACAGGCAGGACATGTTCGTGTACATTTGAGCGTCCATCAGCCAAAATGCCAGCGTTTTGTCACCGACCAAAGCCTGAAAATATGTCAGTTTATTTAGCCCACATCTTGTCACAGAGAGGAATGTAAATTTTTGTACACTTTGAAGTTGTATTTATTTATTGAAATGAAGAAGTAATTAATGCTGTGTGAAAGCTTGCAAGTGTTTGGATTCAAAACAGACAGAGTGCGTAAAAGGGATCTTAAACCTTTGAAAAAAACAAAGTCGTTGGTAAAAAACCTTTGGTTTCAGTATTGGACAATTTTAATGCCAGTATCGGTATTTGAACCCTACATGAAAATTTTACAACACAAAGTCATTGCAAGTTTTAACTAACAAACTGAATACCGTATTACCTCGAATTATCCCCCCTCGAAATACCCCCTAAAATTCGGCTGAGGAAAGAATAACCCCCCCCCCCCCCCTCGAAATACCCCCCTAAAATTGAGTGTAAAGAGAACGTACATGACAAATGCCGCTGTTTGTCATCTGTACAATGCAGAACACACGTTAAAACTGATGATTGAATGACGTGAGGGGCAGGGTTTATGTGTATATACAGTTATGTATGCCTATAAACACACATACATCTGTGTAATTGTTTGATTTTTCTACGTCTGAGTATGGTATAATCTCCGAAAATTTCCGGCGAAATAATAGACCCCCCTCGAATTATCCCCCCTCAAATTTTGCTGGCGAAATAATAAACCCCCTGGGGGTATTTCGAGGTAATACGGTAATTGTCGTAAAATTAACGCGCCGAACCTGATCATGACTCTCCGCGTAAGCTACGCAGCATTCTCCACACCTCCTATTTTCCAGAGTGTGCACAATGGCGCTCATGTCCCAATTTTCATCCTGTTCGTGCTTCAGCAATTTGATCCACATGTCGGGGATGGCCATGGCCAACCGGGCGTCGAAACCTAGGCCACCCTCCGACACGCCGCGGCACAGCGCCGGCATGCCGGATACGTCCTGGGGGAGGTTGAGGGTTTGGTTGTGTAGGCTGATGTAGGGTTGGCACTTGATTTTTTTAAACTGTTTTTTTTTAATCTGATTTTTTTTATCACAGGGTCGAAACCAGGGGTCTCGAATGGGGGGGTTGGGGGGGGGGGGTTACCCCCCCCCCCAAACCGCCCAGCTATCTATCTATCCCGGAGGCCGCTCAGCTATCTATCTATCCCGGAGGCAAAATTTTGGGCTACTACCCCCTAAACCCCCCCCCCCCAAATCGCCCAGCTATCTACCTATCTGGAGCGATTTTTCAGAAACTATACCCCAATTTTCGCTCAAAATCGCTATTTTTCATACCTATATATAGATTTTCACCTCCAAAGTCACTGGTTCATGCGTCTAACTGCCTATTTTCAGCTATTTTAAGTACTATATGCCCTTGTATACCCATTTTGAGCTATTTTACACCTACTTTTAGCGATTTTTCTCCCTCTTCTTCCTACTATGCCCCGAAAAAGCCTATATATCGAACCACCACAACCCCCCCCCAACCCCCCCAGAAAATTTTTCAGCTATCTTTCCTTCCGGAGGAGCGATTTGCTATCTATCCAACCACTCGGAGGGTCAAAATTCAAGATACCCCTGGTGGAAACTGATTTTAATTTTTTTTAATCAAAATGAGATACAGTGTGTAGCATCACTGACAATGTATTCGGCTTCCCTTACAACCTTATTTAAGCACTATTCCATGCTGAACTTCACTTGAAGTCACACGAACGTTCGACAAAAGGCGATATAAGTAATAAGTCGACGTAAAATGGATATCTTTGAAAGAACTCACTGCTTATAATGCTATCCCATGACTCCACAGTCATAATATGACCACAATAGACATAACAATACATTGTCTGACACTTAACATACGCATATTTTTCCTCTTTACCCCCATTTTGGGCGATTTAAAAAAACTGATTTAAATTATTTTTTTAAATTGATTTCTTTTTAAATCAAGGCGTTTAAAAAAATTGATTTTTTTCCAACCCTAGGCTGATGTAGGGTTCGAGTGAGATCGGAACTTAAAAGGTTATAAATATGTACCGAACTTTTTTTAATTTTTTAACAAATTTAATTTTTTTTATGAATACTTAGCGCTGGCTCAGTTGGTTCTCCACCAATGTACACTATGTACACCGAAAATACTTAGGGTAGCAGAGGAACCGGCCTTGCGGTAAACCGTACGATACGGTAAATTTTCCATTTTGCTGCCACCGGTATGGTACGGTAAATCTTCAGTTTTGCGGCAGTGCGGTACGGTAAATTCTGCCACCCTACCAATACCCCCATCCCTTACCTCAGCGACCGTGTAAACTTCGGGAAACAATTGATGCATCGCGTCATTAGCCAGCATCAAATAAACGCCCGAATCCATGTCAGCATTGGGTCCGAAATAGTCATCGTAACCACCCCCGAAGCCGTGGCCCATGCCGTGAGAATGGTACAGCATCGATGTCACGCCATCGAAACTGCGGTTTCGGTAGATGGAAATGTGGTAGAAGGAAAAAAGATCGTTAAAAATAGGAGAAAATGACTAAAAATAGGTGTGTAAGCCAGGGATAGTAGTGATTTTCACCATAGTGATTTTGAAGGTGAAAAACTATAAAACGGGCATGAAAATTTGCATTTTTGTTAAATGGTAAATACAGTCCGGGTTTAGGGGATTATAGCTACAAACGTTGCCTTGAGATAGGTAGATAGCTAGCTGGGAACGCTTAGGGGTCAACTAGGGTTCAAACAGGATCCCGATCCACAAAATCAATCCCGATTCCGAAAACGTTTCCCCAATACCGAAAACGTTTCCCCAATACCGAAAACGTTTCTCCGATCCCAGGAATTTTTCCAAATTTGCCTGATGACATTTTGCACGGAGAAATATTAACAAAAAGATCCAGTGAAGCATTTGATGCCACTTCTCTGGTATCTAAGTGTGCTTTTAGAATTTTTGGTGAAGAAAGACCCTCAATCCAAAATCCTGATCCAGAAAAATGCCAATTCCTATCCCGAGAACCCAATCCCGATCCATAAAACTCAAAAAGCCAAACACAGAACCCAATTCCGTTCGAACCCTACCCCACCCAATCCACCATAGTAAACCTGTTTTACCGTTACAACCATTTTCTGATGTTACCATCCTGCAGCCCACTGGTAAAATAATTACCGATTAACAGTGGAATTTTAGTCTACTCATTTTACCAGGCATTCGAAAAGTGGCGATATCACTCTAATTTGTAAAATTTCATTTTTTTGTTGTTTTTATGTCTCCAAGATTTTCACCCGTGCCCAAAAAAAACTGACCGAAAACCATCAAATCCAAACTCGTCCAGCCACCATCTCAAATTGGACAGCAAAAATCGCAGCACCTCCAACTCCGAATAATTGAACAGACGCGAGTCCCACAAGTCGTGAAAACCGCGTTGATTATTGTGAAAATAACATCCATTTGTGCCGTCCCACTGCAAAATAAAAAACGAAATTGAGAGGGGAAATAAAAAGAAGCTAAGTTTGAAAGGTGGATTGCATTCATAAGGTTATTGTATAGGCGAGTAAATGCATCCGCTATGGAAAACTTTTCGCGCAGAGACATAAATATCGCGTATGTATAAAATAAACGGAGTGTAATTTTGCACATGGCACGTTGAACATATCGCGACTTGTTTGGCATACGCATAATTATATATTTGGAAACAAAACTGAACTTTTCAGTTTGAAAATAAGAAAAAGTCAACGGAAAACTTTTTTACTGGCTATTTTTTATCGATTATAGTTTTTCGTCTAGAAAATAACGACCGCAAATCCTTGCAAAAAGAACGACCTCCAGCATAAAATTATCCCGAAAACAGAGTATCAAAAAGCCATATCATCCCAACCTAGGGCGCCAACTTTCCGTTTTCCGCAGCCAAAATTTTTACCGTTTCCGTTTAGTGGCAAGCGCAAAAAAATTTTCCGTTTTCGTTTTCCGGCAAGTGCAAAAAAGTTTTTCCGTTTCCGTTTTCCGGCAAGTGCCAAAATTTTTTCCGTTTCAGTAAAAAAACTTTGCTGACACCCTATCCCAACCCCATCGAATCCCCCCTTCTCTAAAAGGACAACAAAAACAACCCCAAAAAACCTGATTCAATCCATCAGCCGTATTCTTGCTCGCGTGCGAATGCACAACGTCCAAAAGTACAAAAAGTCCGGCCGCGTGGGCCTTATCCACCATGTATTTCAGGTCGTCCGGCGTGCCGCAGCGGGAACTTGCAGCGAAAAAACTGGTCACTTGGTATCCAAATGAGGCGTAGTAAGCGTGCTCCATTACGGCCATTAGTTGGATGGAATTGTAGCCTGATTTTGTTATGCTGGTTAATTGCGAGTTTTTGGGCTACTTTTGATGTATTTTTATATACCAAGTTGATCTTAGTCGATATCGTTGATTCGACAACAAAGATATATCGTATCGACAAAAATTATCGGATAATGCATTGAGACAAAATATTGGCATCGACACCACCAATAATGTCAAATACGGCGGTCTGGGGGGGGGAATCCAGAGACATCTAAAATAAAAAACTAATAAACCAACCCTGCTTTTTTATCCTTGGCACAATATTATCAGCGAAATGTCTATAACTCGCAACTTTTCCCTCCCAGCTAGAAATTCCCACATGCGTCTCATAGATTCTAAAAGCCCTGGGCCTTTTAGGTTTAGGCACTTTTAGAATATACTTTTCTGGGGGGTTGTAGAAAACTTGATGGAAGGATACTGAATCTTTTGGCCTCTGCACGTAATGTGCCCAGGGGGAGAGTTTGTCGTAGACGTGCCCGTCTTTGCATACCATCACCTGGGGGGGGGGGGGGTTGAATGATATTGAAATTGAATGCAAATTTGAACGACGTTTTTGACTGTGTGCGGCCACATGTACTTGTTTGCTATCTGAATTTCGGAACATGGTAAATCTGTTCGACTGTTTGACAATTGCATGACAGGAATTAATAGATGGCATCTTGATCTTTCCCATTTCGATACAAATCGGATTGACCCGTGGTTGAAAAATTTACAAATCAGGGAAAACAGAAGCGCCATCGCTAATTGCAAGTAGGATTCGACGTAATGTTACAACGATAGATGGCATAATTTTTGTATTTGGATGGGATTTCTTTGCAAAGCATGCGCTTACAGGATTTCATCCAAAATTCATAAAGACGAACTTCATTCAATGTGCGCGCAGGCATCAGCAAACTATACCCCGCATTTCCGAAACAATTAACCGGGGAGTCCGAAAATCAATTATAAATGTATCCAAATAATATCAGTGAACAAAAATCACAATTTTATGTGTGTTTTTTATTACTTTTTCTTTCAATTTTTCCTCAAAAAACGCCCGACCTTGACAACACTGAGATGGGGAATTGCACAGGATCCATCCGCATTGGGAGGCAGCGAGAGCGACCATTTGCCATATTCCAACTTGTTGTACGGGTGCGACTGTCGGTTCCAGCCGTCTGCAGTTTTTGTGGGTTTAAATGGAAGATTTGGACCGTGTGTACGTAAACAGGGCACTCAGGCACAACATGAGTGCAGAATTAACTTACATCAGGGGTCTGGTAAGGGGGGGGGGGGTTGGGGGCGGGGTTACCCCCCTCAAACGCCCCAGCTATCTATCTATCCCGAGGCGAAATTTTTGGCTACTATCCCCTGAACCCCCCCCCCCCTCCCCAATCGCCAGCTATCTATCCTGGAGCGATTTTTGAGAAATTTACCCTAATTTTCACTCAAAATCGCTACTTTTCATACCTATTTATATATTTTCGCCTTTAAAATCATCAATGTGTATGTCTTATCGCCTTATTTCAGCTATTTTTGGCTACTCATGTGCTTATTTATGTACCTATTTGGACCTACTCTTAACCTAGTTTAGGCAATGTTTTTCACCTGTTTTTAACGATTTTCCCCCTTTTTAGCTTCTAAACCTCAAAATAGCCTATATATTGAACCCCCCTCCAATTTTTTCAGCTATCCATCCATCTGGAGGAGCGATTTACTATCTATCTGAACCCCCGCGGGGGTCCAAATCTACAAGACCCTTGACTTACATACCCTAGTCATCAGTCGAAATTGCCAAAAAATCTGATTTAATTCAGATTGAACATTTTGAGTTCACCAGAATGAGGTAGGTCGCGTGAAGCACCTTAAAACCCAAACTACTTTAACATCAAACGGCGATTTGCATGACATTCGAAAATATTTATGCATTCGAGCATTCACCTTTGCGAAAACCCCGAACTTTGTCATGTCGCAGCCATCAAAAAGTGGAAATAAATTCCCATCCCACACCCATACTCACTGAAATCGCCGAGCAAAAACAGGGCATCGGCGCCAGGGGCCCACTCCAAAGCGGACACACTGTTATCTGGCTGAACGATTAATCCGAATTTATTGTATGCGGCCGTGAAGTGGTCGTAGCCGCCGAAATCGCGCTCTATGCGCGCGCGGGTACGCTGAGAGAATTTTTAAAAAATGATCAAGTAAATTTGAGGTTATTTAGAAGTTTTTTTCAACGGTAGAAATGATAAACTGTTAAAGGAACAAAAGAAATTCGGAACTGACTCTACGCGTAAGATGGAAATTCTGTAGTCTCAGTATATAAGGGTTTATACACCACGGGTGTCCTGTATAGGATTCCGATACGCACTTCGTATATTTTTCAGAATCTTAAAAATATACAGTAGTTGCTACCATAATCCTATGAATAAAATACCGTAACCCTTTCACTACCATAACCTTCTGAATAAACTACCGTAATCTTCTGAATAAGGGTTACGGTCTTTTTGTTGCTACCGTAAACCTCTGAATTCAAGTGTATTATGTGAAAACTGGTATATTAACCAAATGTTGACATGTATCCAAATTAAATTTTTTTCCAAAAGATAAAATACAAAATTTGTTGAAGGAGATAGCAACTTTAAGGGGAGATAGACTGCAACAGGTATGTGATCTTTATGTTTTAAGTTGTTGCATTTAGGTGTGTGTACTTTCCCTATTAATTACAATCCCCCAATGGCACACCGCACACTGCAAAGTGTAATGGGAAGTTCGGACGATTTTTGCATGGGTGAATTTCAAAGGCGGAATTAAAAAGTGGTGGAATTAAAAATTGTCCAAACCGACCCAAATTTCAGTAGTTTTTTAGATGTGTCGTAAATAAAATCGTCCTAACTGACTTTATAATTCTGCCCGGGCGGAAATTAAAACGTGCGGACCCAATCGTTACACTTTTCAGTGTGCGGTGTGCCAATAATTTCTATTAAAAATTCAAATTTTCCTCAAAATCACCATCTTTTTCATCATGCAATATGGAATGGTTTTTGCCCAACCGTTTCAAGGTAAATACTATTTACCTTGTAATAGTTGGGTAAAAACCACTCTACAGGTCAAGTACAAATGTCATGAAAAGTTTCCCAGAGCGGTTTTTACCCAACTGTTACAAGGTAAACAGTAATTACTTCATAACGATTGTGTAAAAACTGCTCTGGAAAACTTTTCATGACATATTTACTTGACCTGTAGAGCGGTTTTTACCCAACCGTTTCAAGGTAAATACCTTTTCAAGCTATTCACCTTGTAACAGTTGGGTAAAAACTGTTTCAAATGCAAATCCATTCATATGAATGGGCTCAAAATGTGCTTTACTGCTAGGGTGTCAATTTTCCGTTTCCGGAGGCTAATTTTTTCAGTTCCCATTTCTGTTTTCCAACTGCTCAAATTTTTTTCCATTTCTGTTTTCCGGCAAGTGCAAAAATTTTCCCGTTTCCATTAAGTCCAAAAATTTTTCCGTTTCCGTTTCCCGTAAAAAAGTGTTTGTTGACACCCTAGTATGAAAAATAGCAATTTTGAGCGGATCAGCAGCGGCTGATAATATTTTAATTGATAGCGCCAGCTGCGAATTGCCAGCGCTATAATCACTTAATTGCGCAACACACAATTAAGTAATTGGCAATTGGAGGGCAATTGGGCAATTGTCATGCGTCACGTGTGATTTACATGTGCACATGAAAAATCGATCCAGAAAAAACTATTTGCAAAACCACATTTATCACTAACGTGATGCAGCGGGTTATTTTTGGCCGGAAAATTCAAATTTTTAGCTAGCTTCACACTTTGTTAAAAATTCCCGGAAGTAGGTACAGAAATAAGGTAAAGTGCATGGGTAAGTACAGGGAAAAACCTAGGCACATGCACAAAGTTCAGATACCCTAATCCTTATTTAATCCCTACATGGTTTACACAAAAATGCCATTTTGAGAAAAAAATTAGTGATAAAATGCAAATTATCTCCAAGCTTGACAGCTTGTATTCCAAGGTAAGGCAAACTGCATGAGTAATTAGAGGGTAAAATCTAGGCACATGCACAATATCAGGTACCCTAACCCTTGTTTAGTCCCCACATTGTGTACCTGAAAATGCAACTTTGAGAAAAATGTGCTCTCATTTTACTAACAGATTTTGGTATTCATTTATTATAAATATCACTCAACACTTGACATTCAAACCCGCCCGCTTGCTGGGAGCTATCCCGGCGAGTGGGCTGCCGCCTGCTGGGCCTACGCCCAGCACTTTGCGTGCGGCATACGGCGCTGCCGGGACCAGTGCCCAACCCAATTTGGGGTTCCGGCACCGGGGGCTTGTACCTGTACCCGGCCAGTCGCCGGTGCTCCCTGAGCATCAAGGTGCGGTAATACCGTAACCCACCTTTGATGTGCAGGATTTGCAGCATCGGTGAAATGCGCATTTGGATACACGTCCAAGTGTATCCAAATGCGCATTTCCCTGATCTTGCTGCAAACCTGCGCATCAGAGATGGGATTACGGTATTACCGTACTACCAGAGTACGGTAGGGACATCGGTGGTAAAATAACCGTATATAAGGAAAAGGGTAAATCCGCGAACAAAAAAATGTATGCAAAAAATAACCAACAGAGAACACGCCGTATCTTTTAGAAATCGCATTTTCGAACCCGCTCAGGTAACCGTCCAATCGCAGAAGTGTATCAAAATGCGGCGGCTTCTCAGGTTTTCCTTCGAAGTCCATGACTTCAGCGACGTTTCCTTGATATTTCGGTTATTTAAAATTTTGTAATCCCGAATGACACACTTGTACTGAGATTGGCGTATATTTCTGTGTACATAATACCGTGAAGCGCGAAGTGAAACGTTTCGATCATTTACATATTGTAATCAGGATATTTTTTATTTAACTGGTATGTTTCCTACCGCTTCAATATTCCAAATTAGATATTCCCGCTGAGATACATTGAAAATTATGATCATTCATAAGTATTGTGGAAGTTATATTTTATCTATCAGACATTAGACTCATCAGACATCTTGAAAAGCGCAAAGCAGACTGAAAATTTGGTTTACGCATTTGAATGAATCTTGTTTGGTTTATGCATTTGGTTTATGTGTTTATGCATTGGCAAAGTATTAATGCATAACTAGAACCTAAAAGAACAAATCAGAACTCAAAACGAACCTTTCAAAAATCTGTATGGCAGCCTCTTTTTCTCATAACTAAAAACATTTGAACACACTTCTGAACACCTTAGTCAAGTTAGCCACCCATTTTTTTATTTCACTTTGGAAGCTATATCTCAGGCTATGGTGGGGCTATAGAGCTTAAACTTTGTAAATATATAGTTGTAACATCCCTCTACTCTGAATCAATGGTGGGAGGCATGGCGACAAACTACAGGGAGAGTTGCCCTATATGCAACAATTTTTTGTGGGGTTTTCAGTGTGCCAAACAAGTTCACCACCCACTTGATTAGCTACACTACAGAGGCTGTATCTCCAGTGGTGGGAGTGGTAGAAAGCTGAAATTTTGTGGGTGTCTTGGCAACACCCACCCCTACTATACACCAGTGGGGCGGCTCCCAATGACCCACTACAGTGTGGGTTACTGTGTATAAATTTGTTGTTTTTTGAAAAATGACCCAAGTGTCCCGAACAAGCTCACCACCCAAATGCATTTTAAAAATGTTTTGAGAACACCTGATATAAAAACTTAATCAGGTTTTAACCCAAGTTCTGCTAATAAATTTTTTTTGCCTTTGTTTAGCCACCCCCATCAAAAATGGCAGACCAAAAATTTCACTCAAAACCAATTTTTTGTTCCACACTTTAGAAGTTGGTTTACAAAGTTCAGTAGGGGAGAGTCTAATGTTCAAAGTTATGTAAACAACTTGCCCTCCAAAATGGCGACATAATGGAATTTATTTGGGGTGAATTCTCAGATGTCATAATGATGTCATTCCAGGAACCAAATTTAACAGATTTTTTACTTTTTCATTCCACCCAAATAAATCTCCTTATGTCAGCATTTTTGAGGTTATGTTGTTTACATAACTTTGAACCTTAGACTCCCCCCTTAGTTACTGAACTTTGTAAACCAACTTTCAAAGTGTGAAACAAAAAATTGGTTAAAAGTGTAATTTTTGGTCTGTCATTTGTGGTAGGGTGGCTTAACAAAGGAAAAAATTTAATTAACAGAACTAGGGTTAAAACCTGATACAGTTTTTATATTGGGTATGTTCTCAAAACTTGTTTTAATGCATTTGGTGGTGAACTTGTTCAGGCACTTGGGTCATTTTAAATAATAATAAAAAACAAATTATACAGTGACCCACACTGTAGTGGGTTGTCGGGAGCCACCCCACTGGTGTATAGTAGGGGTGAGTGTTGCCAAGATACCCACAAAATTTCAGCTTTCTACCACCCCCACAACTGGAGATACAGCCCCTGTAGTGTAGCTAATCAAGTGGGTGGTGAACTCGTTTGGGACACTGGAAACCCCGCAAAAAAATTTTGCATATAGGGCAACCCTCCCTGTAGTTTGTCACCATGCCTCCCCCATCGCTTCAGAGTAGAGGGATGTTACAACTATGTATTTACAAAGTTTCAGCTCTGTAGTCCCACCATAGCCCGAGATATAGCTTCCGAACTGAAATAAAAAAATGGGTGGCTCACTTGACCAGGAAGGTGTTTAGTTATCTATATATGTGTTCATTTTTTTCCAAAAATCATTCAAATGGATAGACCAAATCTTCAGTGTGCTATGTGCCAAATGTCTTCCACGCAATATTCCAGGAATCGCTCCCATCTTTTCATTTAATATGAATTCTTCAATATGTTGCCCTCTTGTTTATTGTAGTTTTTAATCATTTCAGAAAATGTTTTGCGTTGTGATGTCTACAGCAATAGATGTCTTTCGCTTACGATTTAACTCGTTCCTACCAGTAAAGGAAAGCAGAGTAAATGTCAGCTGAACCTTGGGAACGCAGTTTGACATTTGCTGCGTCAGACAAACAAAGTGCACATGCATGTAAAATTTGAATAAAATCCACAATGGAAAATTGGGTCCATGCACTTCTTAGCAAAAATAAATTGAATCACGGAAAAGCCATTTTTGATGCAAAAAGCATGGTTCCATGCTTTCCAAAAATAAATGCTATTCCACCTGAATCCCACACTTTTGTTTGCATAGCGTCACTGGGTCCCGCTAACGGGACTAGAAACAGTCACATTTTTATGTTTATGTACCCTTTCCCCGGTATTTTAAAAATCCCCTACGCTATAGTATAAAAAATTTTAAACTAGAAAAGGTATTTATTTACGTTTAGGTACGCTTTCCAAAAATATCAGTATTTTCACAACTCTGCATGCTAGTGGGTATTACGGTATTAAAAGTAATTTTTGGAGTTGAGTGCCGCACGGCACACTGAAATTTTGCGTTCAGCTTTTGAACGTTTTTGCATGCTGCACGCTTTTGCACGTTGAACTACAAACGCTGTAATAAAAATCTAAAGAACATAACGTTTTTAAATTGAACTTGAAATAAATAATTTTTCGCGCAAATTGCATGTGAGCCAAAATTTTACACTTCAAAAACGTCGCGTTCTGTAGATTGTGATTTCAGCGTTTGTAGTTCAGCGTGCGAAAACGATCGAAACGCTGAACGGAAAATTTCAGTGTGGGATGCGCCATTCGATACCGAAAAACAGCGATCTAAAACAGCGACGTCGAATCTCCCTCTCACAAGTCACAATCACAGGTCTTCACGCGGTGGCAAGTTCATCGCGTGGTCAGGCTTCATATTTTTAGGTAGGCGACAAGCGTCGACAACCACGCAGGAGTTGCCGTCGGCGCTGGGTGTATATGGATGGCAGCAGCACTTGCAACGACCGTTTACCCTGAGATGTTGTGCTTTGAAGAGAAGAGGGTCATTGTGTGTCATTGTAGCGTGTACCGTAATTCTTCGTAATACCCCCGGGGGTTTATTATTTCAGAGTGCAAATTTTGAGGTGGGGGTAACTCAAGGGGGGTATTTTTGCCAGTATTTCCGCGTAGTGGAGGAAACCATTGAAAAGTTTTTACCAGGAGTGTCAATGCATTACAGAATCCTTGAAAATACCAGAGTTGTTAAAATACCGGTATTTTTGGAAAGTGTAAGTGTAAGTGTAAATACACTTTCCAAATTCTGAGTATGGATACCAAAAGTGTAAGGTATTTTAAAAATACCTAGGAAAGTGTAAAAAAAAGTGTAAGTGTAAAAACATTTTTAGAAAGAGCTCTCACTGTTGACCATTAAAAAACACCTCTGTTTTCACCTTTAAATCACTTTATTTGTCATTTTCATACATTTTACTGCATTTTATAAAACATTTCAGACTGTAACAAATACTGTAGTGGTATGAAGTTCCCTAATAATGGCACTTTTTTAGTGTTGATATTTTACTGATTAAGCAATGCGATACACACTGTTTAAATGCAAGAATGGACATGCAGCAAATGTCAATGCAAAAGCCAGTTGACTTTGTGTCCAGCTGGTGAATTTCCATTGATCTTGTCCTTTTTTACAAAAGAATGATGAACTGTAAATGGAGATCAAAGGCTAGTTTGTACATTTGTCATATTTTCAACATTCAATGCATAACTGCATGTGCAGTTATTTTTTGTTCATGACCCTATTTTATGCTTTCTCAAAAGCATAAAACAGGGCCATCTGAAAGAAAAAAATACACTTTCTGTACCCGGGTATTTTGCTCAGGAGAGTGTAAAAAAAGTGTATGGGTTTTTAAGGAAAGTGTAAGTGTAAGTGTTAATATAAATACCCATTTACCCGGGTATTTCGGGTAAGTGTAAATACACTTTTGCAACTCTGGAAAATACCCGTGTAAAAATGAAATGGAAATAACTGTTTACAATTTGGGATTTTTGTATTTAAATTTGGTAAAAGCCAAAAATGCTCACACTACTGCAGCTATTCCAGAAATTGAACCAGCAACTATAATGTTTGGGCAACTAACTCTACACATTTCCCAAATGGCAAATTGGTGAGCAGTTTGGTGATGCCCCGCTTCATGTGATAAGGCAATGATTCAATGACACTCAGCTGATCAGCGGCCACATTGAGAATGTTGTCAGTGTAGTCGCAGCTGCCCTCCACCTTGGGAAGAGTTGAAGTACATGTAAAACACTTTTCAAAAAGAAGGCATATGTGAATGACTTATTCACATTATCACACACAGGGTTGGTTTTATGAAAATCATTTGTATACAAATTGTATAAAAATGTATTTTATTTTAATTTTATTCTTGTTTCATTTTATTTTATTTTATTTTATTCCAAAATAATAATAAAATAATAAAATGGACCATTTTACAAAAAATGTACAAAAATTTTACAGTAATTTTACAAAAAATCAGAATTTTGCATGCAAGGTCAGAAAAATGTGATAATTAGACCTAAACATGAAAAACGTGTGACAAATTTTTCCATTACTTTGCAAAAGTTGCATGCAGTAGGTATTGTTAGCTTAGTTGCAAATGTTAAGTTACAATTATCGATAAGAATGGTTTGCATTTTCAGTAGAAGGATTACTGGAGTGTGCTGGGCGCATTTGTAAAACATCATGCAAAGTGTCAATTGTCATGACAAATGTAGTAAAGCGTCAATTGGCATCTCAAATGTCAAGCAAAGTATAATTGTCATGACAAATGTCATGCAGAGTGTAAATTGTGTATCTGAATCTTATGTTTTGGTATCCAAACCTTATACTTTGGTATTCAAATCTTATGTTTTTGTATCCAAATGTTCACATAAGATTTGGTTACAAAAACAACAAGATTTGGATACAAAAGATACGATATGGATACAAAAGATAAGATTTGGATACAATTTGCTTTACAGTTTCCACTTTAATTTATATTTGTCATGACAATTGACATTTTACTTTCCATTCCATTTCATATGACATTTTGACACTTTACATGGCTTGGGACTGCCCCAGCTCCACCAATGAACAGGTTGAACTATAAACAACGGAAAAAAACTTTTACAAAAAATAAGAATTTTTATACAATTTTCACAAAAATATTAATTTGTATACAATTTTACAAAAAAGTTACAAAAATTTGAATTTTTATACAATTTTTATTTTTATTTTGAAATTTTCCATTTTATTTTATTTTATTTTATTCTTCAATTTTCCATTAAAAAAAAAATTTATTATTCTTTTCTGAGATTTTGCCAACCCTGATCACACACATTCATCAAATTGTGTATTTAAAAAAAATAGACCATGCCAATTCCCAATCTGGCAAGATGTGTGAATTTTCCAGTCCAAGTGCCGGTTCCGCAAGTGGAAAAGTTAAGAGTAAAGAGTTAAGAGTCGAGTAAAATGATAAGTAAGAGTAAAGTTCAAAGTTAAGAGTTGAGTAAAATCATTCGTCGTTTTACTCAACTCTTAACTTTACTCATAACTTGTCATTTGTCATTTTACTCAACTCTTAAGTTTTAACTTTTACCTTTTCCACTTGCGGAACTGGCCCCAGAAGCTGATCCCAACACTTGTGACGAGGAAATGTTTCAGAATAATCTATTGAAAGAGGTGAATGATTAAACTGGTCAATATCTTTATGCAACAGCCTTCTAGCCATTTTTCACTTCACCAAATGACACCAATAAAACCTATAATAAAATATCAAATAAGTTTATAAAAAAATTGAAAAAACGATACATAAACAAAAAGTACCTTTTGAACATAACCACAAAAAATACCAATTTATGTATTGTATGAACCTTTGGCAGAGTGCAGGGTTCTCCACAGCCAGCACAGTCATCGGGTCCACATGCGAGCTTCTCTACATCCAGAGGAAAACACACGGGCCTGCCCGACAGCGACTCAGCTGCCCGTTGGCGACACTTTGCCCTGAAGCTGCAGTAGCCGCACCTGTCGGGCAGCTGGGACCCCTCGGGCACCTTGAACAGGGTGCTCACCCTGCATTGTTGTGATCAGGTGACAGTTCCACTAAAGGTGAAGTGAAAAATTGTTTGAGAAGTGATAAGTGAAATAAGAAATGAATTAAAAAGTAAAAAACATGATAAATTAATAGAAAATGCAAAAAAAGTCAAATAGAAGAACACTTTTTCAAAATTGAAAAGTCACTAAAAGATCTTTAGAAGTTGAAACTCAAGTGACCCTTACAAAGGGTGGTCGATGGATCCCAAATCGATGGCGCAGTGCTGCTGCAGCGTGTCCACCATATCATTGGCTGGGGTGAACCACGTGCACTTGTCTGACCAATCATTGAACTCCCCCCAAGCGGTACACTGCTCCTCAGCTGTTGGAATCGGTTCACACCTGAATTGGATTTATAATTGCACTTCTAATTAAACAACAGGTGTAAAGCACATTTCTAAAAGTGGAAATCTCATCTGTTGAGTTGCAGCCAGTCAGGTAGCTGTAAATTGTCATGAAAATTACTGTTCAAACAAAATCCTCATCTCAAATTTTGATAATTTTCAGGATTTTGCAGCCCCAATCCTGATCCCGATCTGATACCACTATCCTGATTCTGACAATTTCTAAATTCCAATTTTTTTATCCGGGAAACTTCCAGAGTGCATTTGATGCCACTTCTCCGGCATCCAAGTGTGATTTAGACCTTTTTGTGAAAAATTAGAAAAAAAACCCTCAACACCAGAACTTTGTCCTTTATTTTTTATTTTTCCAAAAATAGTGTTCCAATTTTCAAACTGTCACAGGTTTATTTTCAGATAGCAAACCTGGAACCATCTGCAGATGGCTTGTAGCTTTCGCAGCAGCACAGCACATCGTCGCCTCCTCTATCAATGCAGTTGAATTTTGGATAACTATCAAAAACACGATTTCTTTCATCACGCCGCCATTGCTCAACATCCACTTGAACAGTGCACTGCCTCAGGAACAGCTGCGATTCAATGTGTATGGGTTCTTTCATTGTGATGTCACAGCAAAAAATTGTGTATTGGTGCACAGTGAAGTGTCCTGAATAGTGATGTAAAAAGCGCCAGGACTTTGACACCAAGCGCCATGGCGCTTTTCCGACCTCCAGCGCCGTGCATCTAATGGCGCCAGAGATAAATGGCGCCAAGCGCCAGAAACGCTATGGCGCTTTTACATCACTAGTGATGAAGTTGCTTCACACATACTGAAAAAAAAGGTTCGTGAAGTGCACGCTCAAGTGCCTTTTCACTGGCAGTCTGCACTAGCGATGGAAAAACGCCAGGACTTTGACGCCAAGCTCCAAAAGCGCCATGGTGCTTTTCCAAAACTCAGCGCCAAGTGCCAGAAGCCCCATGGCGTTTTTGTTTTGGCGCCAGCGCTAAGCGGAAAAATAGCGTCAAGCGCCAACAGCGCCACAGCGCTTTTTCCATCACTAGTCTGCACTTAATTATCCTTTTTTTGAAATACCTAGGTAGTTTACTCACAACACTGGCATCATACAGGAATACGTCATGTGTGTCGGAGAAGCCAGATCTCCGAAGGTGGCAGACATCAGAATACTCGTCACAGTTGGTTCGATCGATGTCGATACATCTAGGGGGTAGGTCATTTATGTATTTATGGTATGAGTCACATCATAGTTTTGGATAATACAGGTTAAAAATTTACATCTTGACTGATAATTTCTGTGATTGTTAACTGCACTGCATGCGAAAACAAATTGAAAATGTGTCAACCTATAATTGATATTAAGTAGGCTATTTTTTTCGAATACATTTTTCATAAAAATCACAAAATATCTAACACCTTTTGTGTACAACAAAAAAAATGCTTTCGTGAGCTCGTGCAAGCTGGCTGGATGCGCGTGAAGCGGCACGCTTACACATGCTTCAACAAGCATCACGACATTACATGTGAAGTGTATTCAACAAGCCTCACCTAGCTTCACCGCGCACTTCAGGCGCTTCCAAAAGTGTGGAAGACACTTCACGACGCTGGTGCTTCCACATGCTTGACTAACATATACCTAAATATTCACATTTGCATGCCAGCGCCATATGGAGGTACGGACGCTAGCTAAACTGTAAACTGTGTACTGGTAAACTCATGCATCGACTTCCAATGCATGTGAGTTTACCAAAATGAAGTGTCTGTCAACTGCTGTTTATGGGGATAAAGAATAACTCAGTCCAGTAAACTCAAATGCGTTCAAATCCGATTTACCGAACCGATCCAGCACACAGTTTACAGTTTAGCGTACGCACACGCAGTGCTTCGTATGTTTGTGGAAGCGCTAGCATGTGAGGTGAAGTGTCGGGTAGCATTGGCGTGAAGGCACTTCATGAAGCTTCACCGCGTTGGTGGAAGCGTGTGGAATCGCACAACATAACGAGTACACTAAATACACATACAAACATACGAGCATCCTTCTTGCATTGGGCGCTTGCGCACCCTCAGCTTGAATGAACAATGGCCGCAGCGGGCTGGCGGATCCCCACCTGGTGCCACTCCCAGACCTGTAAAATGCCCTGTAAAGTGTCAAATGTCATGCAAAGTGTCAAAAGTAATGTGAAATGCCCTCGGAAATTGGCAAACGTACGTCTGCCATTTTCCAGGGCATTTTACACGACTTTTGACACTTTACATGACATTTGCCATTTGACAGCACATTTTACAGGGTCTGGGGCTGCCACCTGGGAAGATGATATTCGGCGCTTCAAACGCGTCTATATCAAAGTTCAGCGCCTCTAGATAAATCCTGTCTTTTGCCGTATCAAAATCGCCCCAAATGCACTCGGACCACGGGCCCCAGTCACCCCATCCGGGACAATTTCGTTGGCTACTTGCCAGCGGTGAAATTAGAGCTATGTGCATAAGCACGGTTGTGAGGGCTTTGGACATTTTGGGTATTATGTTTATAAATAGTTTTAGAATATATATTTAATAGCTGTGTCTGGTGCGTTACTGTACGTTTGTTATATACTTATTTACCTACCTTTCATTGCGCTGTTGTGATTGTGCGTGCAGACCGGACCGGAAGTCACTTCCTGATGCGCTTTTTTATCGAATGTGATTAGACGTAGGTGAGTTCCTTGGAAAGTATTCCCTTGAATAACGTCCCACTACATGATATTCAAATAAACTATTGGAGGTGCCCTTCCATTGGAGGTAAATATGCCGTTCTATTAGAAGAAATACGGTACATATTAAAACTTGAAAACAAATGTAAAACAATAGGTTTAACCAGCAGTTCCGGTGTAAGTGTTATCACCAGGTTGGTGAAAATTATATTTTATGCTGTCTTTTTTGACCAAGCCTACTTTTTTTTTATTTTGCCTCCTTTTTCGAAATCACGGCGATGTAAAGGACCATGTAAATTGTCATGTGTCGTGTAAAATACCCTGTAATGTATCCTAATCTTATGTTGTTGTTTTTGTCCAACGTCCCTGAACATAATAAGAAATCAGATTTGACACATTACATGATTATGACATTTTATAGAGTCTTAATTTAATTTAATTGAAGGGTAGAGCGGATCAATGTACAAGCAATTTAAAAAAATTTACTCATACATAAGGGACAGCCAAGATAAGGTCTGGTCCTTCTGCACAGGATACAGTATATAGGAAATATATAGTCAATGTCAACACAAGAATGAACAAGATTCCAATGTCAACAAAAACATGAAGAACATCACCTAACATCAAGCAACTTGCCAATGGCACACCACCCAGCAAGCAACTTGCCAATGGCAATGCATCCCATTATCTGAAAAAAATGTGCTGCACCCGATATTATTTATTGAGGTCTTACGCATGATCACATGGAAAACACTGTTGGAATTAATCAAACATTTGTTCAAAATATTTGATCAAAGAATTGTTCAAAATATTTGATCAAAGATTTGTTCAAAATATTCAGTTTGGGCAGAATAGCGTTGTTAGGAATTTGATCAATCTGCCCCAAAAAAGTGTGTATTTCCACATCTAATGCAATTTTAGCATATGACAGTGTAAAAGTGTGTTTTGATTCTGAAAATCATCACATCAATACCACCTGAATTGACCGTTAAAAATTGACCACATCAATCACCACAAAATTTTCCATGTAAACATACTGCTGTAAATGACAAATGACAGTGCATGAATATATATACAATCACCCTGACTGAGTATTATTCAGACTTAGGTGATTGTGATACTCAGCACTCATTTACCATTTACAGCAGCATTCAATTACCAGTACTATCCACGAAAGTATAACCCAGTGCAGACTAACTTATCTATAAAATCTCTGTGTCTGCTGCAAACATTTCCATCAAGTAAATCATATCTAGATGCACAGTTATACATACATTTAAGAGTGGCAATGTCATTTTGCATTCTGTCTAATTTTGGGCAGGTATAGAGTATGTGGGTCACACTGCTAGGTATTTTGCAATTGTCAGTGCTACATGCTAAACATAATTTTCTACCTGTAATCGCGTGATCGCGAAGCCCGTTATGCCGTGCGGCAAACCAGTTTAAATGAGTGTATTTTAGGCTTTTTGGACTACATTGACTATGTGTTTCTGGGCGTATGTCAGCAATCTTTTGGCTTTGCACTGCCTGCAGTGATGTCACACGTCTATTTTGTTCAACCATTTGTTTTAGGTTGATCTTTGTCAAACAAAGTGCTGTTTGGTTAGTGATTCTTACATGTTTACATGCCCCCCTGAATTGACTTTCTGATGTTTCACATGTTTTTGAGAGTCGGGCATTCCCATATAATTTTTTGTCTGAATTAAGCGATATTTTGAGGAGTCTTGAATTATCTAGTAAATGCATGTATCTGTGATATGTTATGACCATTTGGTGATATTTGTCAGAGGGTAAATTCCCGCCCAGGTCAAGAGTTAAACTCGCTGAACTACATGTGTTTGGCAAGCGGACACAGCGTTTCATTGTCTTGATGTATAATTTATCCATTTTAGATAGAATTTTTGTATCCGCACCGGTGACTTCTAATCCGTACATACTTTGTGGCTCGACATAGCCCTTGTAGCATATTTTTGCATAGTGCAAGGGCGTAACTGTCTTTTTAGAAGATAAAATTGCTAATGAGCTGAATTTCAACATTTTAGTGTAAGAGTCAAGTATATGTTTGTGGAATGGATTATGCTCCGAGGTGATGGTTATGCCGAGGTACTTAGTCTCGTCACATTCATGTATTTCACCTTTGATTTTTTCAGCTGACCAGCCCAGTGGCCATTTCATCTGAGTTGATCGTTCCCCCCAGCGTAGGACCATGGATTTTGATGTATTTATACTTACGTTCCAGTTCCAGGCCCAGTCACTGAAGAGGTCTAATATTTGCAGCAATCCAAGTTCTGTATTTGACGTTAAACACACGTCATCTGCAAAGAATAATCCAGGGATTTTGCTTGTATTTTTGTCCAATTTCGCACCTAGTCCTGACTCCTGAAGTATGTGTGCCAAGTCGTGCATGTAAATGGCATACAGTGTTGGGCTCAAGGCACAACCTTGCGCAACTCCATAAGGGTAATCAAGGTCTTCACTTGTATAGTCAGCATATGTCATTTTTACCTTAATATTGGAGTAGGCATTAGCAATCGCTGTTACCAGTTTGCTTGGTATACCCATATCCATCATTTTTTCCCACAATTTGTCTCTAACAACACGGTCGAATGCCTTCTCCGCATCCACAAAACATGTGTAAAATTTATTACCATTAGCCTTTGCATAGCTATTGCATGTTTTTAGTATTTGAACATTATCACATGTTCTTCTGTTTGGTCGGAAACCCCCCTGCAGTTCTGTGAAGACATTGGTTTCTTCACAAATTGTTATTAAACGCTTATTTAAAAGTGTCATGTATAGCTTCTTAATGTTACATGAGATTCCTAGGGTTCGGTAATTTTTCATATTAGATTTTGGACCCTTCTTGTGAAGTAAAACCATTTTGCAAATTTTTGCTTCTTGTGGGATCTCTGACCCATTCAGCCATGAGTTGTACATCAACCGTAAATTTTCTTTGAATGATACACTCATATGCTTAAAGTACTCGTGATGAATGTCAGTAGTCCCTGGTGATTTGTTATTTTTTAAATGTTTGATTGCATTATCCAGTTCCGACATTGAGAATTCTGAGGTGGCACCTGTATCGATTAGTACAGACGTGTCTAGTAATTTATCAACTGTTGGACATTCTGTGTTCCCTGGGTTCAGTTTCATAACTGTAGCCCAAGCTTTTTTCATTTCTACGTTCATTTCAGAGTGAGACTTTATCGGATCACCGTTCTCGTTTTCCATTGTGTGTACTATCCCCAAGTTAACATTTTTGTTTTTGTTCACATGTTTATAGATGTGATTAATGTTTTTATGACTTGCTGAAACCAATTTATCCATAAGTTTTCCATTATTCTCCCTTTCTTTTCGCTTTTTTACCTGGCGTAATTCCGCTCTAAGTCTTGTTTGATTTTGTTTATGTTGTAGCTCCCCTGTTTTCTTAAATTTGCGGCGTTCCTTAGCCATACGTCGATGCAGTTTTTGGATTTCTCTGTTAGGCCTATTACCTGAGCCTGTGGTTAATTGTTTGCGCCCAGTTGTAGACTTAATTGCTGCTTCATGAACACTTTTTATCATATCTGTGTAATCTGTCGCATGTGCATTTTCTGTGCATGTATGAAATATCTCCCATTCATCTTGAGTTGGTTTTAATATTTTAGCCTTTGGTTTTATTTTATCTGGGTTCATGTTGATTTTCATGATTATAGCATGATGGTCTGAGATTAAAGGGCATTGTTCACCACAGTCATCTATGCACCCTGTTATGTCAATATCTGCTGAGGAGAAACAAAAATCAATTATCGATTCAGCATTTTTTCTTTCAAATGTCCACAGACCTTTTAAGCGTTCATTGAGCAGGATTGGTGTATATTCACATATCCAATCCCTGATTAATTTTCCATTTTCATTCACATCCTGTTTGTTTCCCAATATACCTAATTCATCGAATCCAATGTGACCGTTGAAATCCCCTATCAATATTGTTATCTCATTGTTCTGTCTGGATCGCACAAGAAGGTGTCCTAGTGTATCTAATATATCACTGTTTAATTTTTGAACTTCCATCGATTTTTTTGCCTTGCTGTTATTTTCTAAATAACAGGCAAAGATGTTATAAGCTTGCCCATGGTTTGTTAATATGCGAACACCTGAGATATAATCAGAATGTGAAGTAGTGTTCACTGTGTATCGCAATGTATTTTTCAGATACATTGAAATACCGCCTGTTTTTTTGCCACTCTTAAATGTATGTACAGCTGTGTAACCCTTCAATGAACCTGCATCAGTAGCACACATCAAGCTTGTTTCGACAAAGCAAAGCAGATCTGCAGCAGTGTTTGAAATAGCAGTCAAAACTTCACTCCACTTTCCTTTCAATGACTGCGTGTTTTGGTACAACATAGTAAGACCAGCTAGGACATCCAATGTGCCATTTTCTGAGTCAATAGAACAAAGCGATTCTAAATGTGTAGCATGTACTAACTTGCACATGTATAAGAGTAAGCATATCCTAACAAAATAGGAGCCTTGAGATCGAAAACCACACCGAGCAGTGCATGACAATCTTTCAAAGTAAGACATTGTTAAAACCGTCAAATAATAAATTGAAATAAAATGACTAAAAATCGTTAAATTGTGAAATAAAAGTTCCACAAAAAGTATTATTGCTCTCAAAAATATCCCCACTTCCCTGTTTGGGTTAAACACTACACTAGGGGTTGCATGTTTTGCAGTGCCCCATGTATGTGTTTGCCAGTTCTCACTGCATTTTACATGACTTTTAACTCTTTGCAGGACATTTGACACTTTACAGGGCAGTTTACAATGTTTTGCAGTGCCCCATGTATGTGTATGCCATTTCGCGCTGCATTTTACATGACTTTTGACAATTTGCAGGACATTTGACACTTGGCAGACCAATTTACAAACTTCAAAAGTGCCTCTCATATTTGCTTGGCATTTTACAAGACACTTTGCATGACTGTTGACATTTTGCAGGACATTTGAAACATTATAGAACAGTTTACAAAGTTTGGGAGTGCCCCTTGTATGTATTTGCCATTTTGCATAACATTTTACATGACTTATGACACTTTGCATGACACTTGTCACTTTACAGGAGTGTTTAGAAACTTCAGAAATGCCTCTCATGGTTGCTTGGCATTTTACAAGACATTTTACATGACTTTTGACATTTTGCAGAACATTTGAAACATTATAGAACAGTTTACAAAGTTTGGGAGTACCCCTAGTATTTGTTTGCCATTTTACATAACATTTTAAATGACTTTTGACACTTTGCATGACACTTGACACTTTACAGGAGTGTTTAGAAACTTCAGAAGCACCTCTCATGTTTGCTTGGCATTTTACAAGACACTTTACATGACTTTTGACATTTTGCAGGACATTTGAAACAGTATAGAATAGTTTACAAAGTTTGGGAGTACCCCTAGTACATGTTTGCCATTTTACATAACATGTTAAATGACTTTTGACACTTTGCATGACATTTGACACTTTACAGGAGTGCTTAGAAATTTCAGAAGCGCCTCTCATGTTTGCTTGGCATTTTACAAGACATTTTACATGACTTTTGACATTTTGCAGGACATTTGAAACATTATAGAACCGTTTACAAAGTTTGGGAGTACCCCTAGTACGTGTTTGCCATTTTACATAACATTTTAAATGACTTTTGACACTTTGCATGACATTTGACACTTTACAGGAGTGTTTACAAACTATGAACTCTATAGAATTCATGTCCAGAGGGACACCGCGCACACGTCTTCCGATCACCGCATACATGCACAAGCTGTGTATCGACATTTTTTCGTGTTTTGCTCGTCTGGAAAACACTACAACCGCTGGTAGTATCGGTGTCTGTATTGTTTGCACCATGGTACACATTCTACCCACCAACATCGATAGCATGTCAAAATCAGACCCAAAAAGTAAAATGCACACTTCAACAGTCACTGGTGGACGTTTGTCCATCGCGTTACCGATTGTACACACTGATATCGTCAACACATAACGCCACCGACCCGCCTGACTGCGCTCGTTTCGTGCTTTGTCGTTTTTTGTCGTTTTTACACGCTAAAAAAGATTTGGATACAGGTTGTAAATCATTCACTTGGCAACGTGCCAAAAAATCGATTTTGGGTAGCAGCGTTTGACCCAGAAAGGCATCGATGCCAAAGCTTGCGATAAGCGGTAATGAGCTCTTTGTGCGAGCAGTTTCACCCATCGGGGGTGTATAGAGTGCTAGAATAACCATGTTGAATCGTTCTCGTAACGTTTCAGGACATGTTCTAGGCAACTCTAAGTTGAAGACAGAGGCCTGTCGGAGGCATGTACAATCAACTTTTTGGCACGATGCCAAGAGAACGAAAAACGCCTTTGGAAGCTCAACCCGACTTCCTCGGGACGTCAGACGTTCAGAAAAGGGCCATTGAGGTCCACGCACTACGTCGATCACCAGCAAACCCACCACAAACACGCAGAACAGTCGCCGCAGCCTGTATAGTTGTCACAAGGCAAGAAAAAAAGATGTCGTTTTTTCTTTTTTTTTTCATTTACGTCTTTTACATTTTACAGGGTCATTTAGAGGGTCTGTGACTGGCAGATCGAGATTCAATTCTTGCATGCAGCGCAGCAACTGTGAGCTGTCTGGCACGATGGGCAGGTGGGGCGGAATTAAAAAAAGAAATCTGGGAAATCTGGAATCTTGCCCAACCATTCAATGATTTTTGCATATTTGCAGCATTTGCATATGTGCAAGTAGCACCATCAGAAACTCTCACATGCATTGTTTCAACGCGCTTTGCCTGTAGTCGTGGATCGGGGGAATTGGAGCACAATTTCAAAAAAATTTAACATCACTTTTGGATACATTAAAAAAAACAAATGTGAAATCGTGTGCGAGCAAATACTGTAGGACACGAAAACAGACACTTAACTGACGGCAATGTCGTTTCGCGGCCGTGGGCGGGGACGCGGGGGTGGCGCCAGAGGAAGAGGGGGTCCCAGAGGTGAATCATTCTCATATTCATGCTATGAAGACCTTTTTAGGCATTTTATTCAATTCTGGACGAGTGCCAAAAGCGATTTTTTTCTTGTCAGCGATGTTCTTTCAACAAGCAGTTCATGGAAATTCCTCAAATGCACTGTATACGCAGGCTTCCGCGGCGGGGGCAGGGGCGGTGGTCATTTTGATCAAGGACCACCCGACAATGTTATCGGTTGGCGCGCATTTTGGGGTCACTTTTTAGTTGTATTGTGGGCCGGGCCGGTAACATTGTCGCGTCGCACACAGGAATTTTTTATTATGTGTTCGAACGTTTTTTTAGGCGGAATGTTTTGGACGAAAAAGGCCCACCATAAAAGTTTTTTTTTCTATCAGTTTTTTTAATTTTTTAAAATTCTAACCCTCTAATTTTTTCGCGAAGGACAGTGCAAGCACACACACAATGAAGTGTGTTTAGTGCATAAATTGCCGTAAGGCACACACTAGGGATGGATAGAAAACGCTTTTTTTTAAAGCACTGGCCATCCCTAGCACACACACACACATACCCACATGTAAACTTAGGGATCCTTTTCATTGGTTTTGCGTCGCGTGAAATTCGTGTCGCTAAAACTAGGCTATTAAAAACGTTTTTTTGCATCCCTAGCTTCCAGGGTCGTACCCAGGTTTTTTGAGCGGGTTTGGGCGGGTGTATACGATGCCTCGCAAACGGAGGGGGGGTCGGCGCCCCCTAAATTTTCCCCGTTGCAATAACGGAATGGAGTAATCTCACACGGAATTGTTTCTATATAACTTCTGCTCTGACGGAACTGAATAATGTTTCGAAATCTTTGCAGAAGTAGCGTCATTATCGCACACTGTGGAAGATGACTTGGTTCTCAAATCGAACACGGAAAAAGTGCCCAAATTCAATTCGGCCGTCTATCTCAAGAATAAACAGAAAGTTGGCAATGTGGATGAGATATTTGGCAATATTCGCGACCACGTTCGTTTGGTTGAAATGATGTTTCATATGTGCTATTTTCTAAGTGAAAGTGTTGGGGTGGGATAGAAGAGATGAATAAAAATGCGATTTTTTAAGTCGACCGATAAAAAATCAATTGTACTTTTAAAAATCAATTTCGAATTGCACCTATTTTTTCCAACCCATATGTTTCAATTCAGGCCACATTTGCTCACGTTCGATTTTTAAAAATCAGTGATGGCACATCCCGATGTTGAAATCAAGTGTAATTAATTCACATTGTGTGTCACTTTCATTTAATATTTACTGTTCCCCACTGAAAAATGACCTGCCCCTCCCGCAGTCGTTCACCGTGAAACTGGTAGATGGAACGAAGGCAGCCTCATTCGATCCTAAACAGACATTTTACATGGATCCATACCAGCTCATGCCCGTGGAAAGATTCCTGCCCGGCTATAAGCCGCCCCCGAGGGGTGCCAGGTACGGTTTTGGTTACCATAATCTGGTGGCTTGTTGCAGTCTAGCCTAAGTGGATAAGTGATGGGGAAAGTGGTAAGTGGAGGGACTGGGGAGCTGATAAAAATGTGACAAAAAAGTTTGTCACTGTAGATACGTGTTTCTTACGAGTTTACACATCCTAAAGCCAACGGAAGATAACTCTGATTTGAAATAATAGAAGGCATGTAATTCATATTCATATCCTGGGAGGTAGCGATCATTCATGTTCTGGGAGGATCATTTCTCATCCATAACTTTCGTAGACAATATACTTTAATTTTGCTGAAATTCTCATTTCCAACTTGTCCCATGGTCGTTCACTACGATTCAAAAAGTGTAAAAAATGTATAAAAATATGTAAATAGGTCAGAATTTGAGCCAAATTGTAAAGTACCGTTTACAAACCAATCTCAGAGGCGCCCGTGGGCGGGGCATGCAGCGAGGCGGTCGCGGCTCCTTCGATAGGGGACGAGGTTTGTTTGAGATTTTTGGATTTGAAATTTAGCGTTTCGGGAGGACTTTCAATTGGCATTCATTTACGGGATTTTATGTTTCTATGATATGGCTTCGAATATCGTATAATTTTTCGAGATACACGTAAAAATCGAGAAATTTGTGAATTATCGACTATCGTTATCCAATTACTGGGGTAGGGTGACGTTACCCGGCACCCGATAACTTTCGAGTCAGAAACCATAACGAACATCTACCTATCACATCAATAAGATTTCGATTAGGTAGTCGGCAGTCGGTGTTGCCCAATTTTCCAAATCCGAAATTAGGTTGTCGCTGACGCAAAACTCAGAACCTGGACCTCCTTTCACATTTGCCAAAAACACATGTCACTCAGCCCCACTCTTCCAGCATTCAGTGCACTTTAACCACTGGAACTACACAAAAACAACGCAACCCGTTTTCGCAGGCCGCGGCGGGTTCACGCCGGGCGGCGGCGCCGGCGGCGGCGACAACAAATGTTTCAAGTGCGGCGAGTCGGGACATTTTTCGCGCGAGTGTCCCAAAAGCGGCGGGACACCTGGTGGGTTCATTTTGCGTTTTATGGGCACCTTGTTTCTTTCATTGGCGATCTCTATACGGAAGCCATTGTTTTAGTGATTTTGCCCAAATTTTCACATTAATTTGCTGATTTTGTTCACCGTTTTGCACTTTTCTCTTCTAAATGCTGTATTTTCTATATAAATACATATTACCTAAATATATACCTGTTTTTGACTACTTTGAACATATTTCTGTCTATTTTTTTTGCGATTTATCTCCATTTTCTGTGTTCTACACTTTGCCTGTATATTAAAAAGCGGCTGCCAACCCTATTTCGCTTTGGTGCCGTGCCGATCGACTGCATATATGATAAAAAAATTCAAACGTACGCAGGCGGCGGCGACAACAAATGTTTCAAGTGCGGCGAGTCGGGACATTTTTCACGCGAGTGTCCCCAAGGTGGTGGGACGCCTGGTGGGTCTCTTTGTTTCATTGGCGATTTTCGTTGTAAGTGTGTTGGGATTCGGGTTTCCCAGGTGTCAGTAATTTTGGGCTACTATTCCTTGAACCCTCCGCTTTCCAAATCGATCAGCTATCAGTATAAAGGGGTCGATTTTTTGTTATTTCCCCCAATTTTTACTTAAATATGCTAATTTTGTTGCCGTTCTGCACTTTTCACCTCCACATAGGTAGCTATTTTTGCTATAAAAATTCACACTTATTTTTAGCTGCTTTCAACCCATTTCTGCTACCATTTTAGCGATTGTTCTCACCTTTCTGTTTTCTACACATTGCCTATATATTAAAAAGTAAGCGTGAACCCTATTTCGCGTTGTGCTGTGCCTATCGCATGTATAAACGATAGCATTTTCAACGTACGCAGGCGGCGACAATAAATGCTTCAAATGCGGCGAGTCGGGACACTTCTCTCGCGAATGCCCAAGAGGTTCGAAACCACAGCTCAATATATTTTTGTTATTTTTTTGTTGCAATTTTTGAACCTTTTCAGGCGGCTTTCGTGGCGGTCGCGGTGACCGCCGCGGTGGCGGGAGAGGATTTAATAGGTGCGTGTAAATGTGTGTTTACTAAAATTTTTTTGGCAAATGTCCAAACACGATAAAGGAGCACGTCTTTAGATAATTAGCGATGTAATGACAAATGCCTCGGCGTCAGTTTTCTGGCAATTTTTCCATCGAACCATCCGTTCGATTTTGCGGAAAGTTTCCTTCACCCCACCTGAAAATTTACATATACACTAGCGGTCAGAATAGTTGAGACTCTCCACTGTCGTCTCATAAGGGAAATTTGTTCAGGTGAGGTCCGACTGTTCGCGTGCACGTCACTCATCAAACGCTGAGCGAAAATTGTTGATATTTGAATATAATGTAATTTTATGTTGGGGCTAACGTAAAAATCGATGGCATCTTTCTACAACTCCCCTGACCCAAGATATGGTGGGTCTGAAAAAAGTAAATTTTTCTAAAAAAATTTGGGTGTCGCCCAGAAATAACAAAATTTTCACGTCAATAGCTCGTTCATTTGTTGACCTATTTTTGTCAATCGACTTTAAAAATGATAACAAATGATTGGAGAGTTTATTTTGAGGTCAAATCTGTGATGTAGAATAGTGCATATATCGATTTGACCCTGCTGTTATTGATACAGATGAAAGGCAAAAGTTTGAAGTGCTATAACTTTTGATTGGTAAGACATATCGATCCGATTCTTTCGTTATTGTGTTTCTCTCAATCAAGAGTATATGATAGCATGTTCAGAAGAAAAAAATATTTTCGTGTTGAAAAACTGGGTCAAATCGGCATGCGGAATTTATGCATCACCAATCTGACATCAAAAATGGAATCTTCTGGTCGTCCCGATCATTGTAAGAGTTGAATGATTAAAATCGGCCCAAAAATGGCCAAGTTATTAAGCTACAAAATCAATCACCCAGATTGGCCAGATTTTTTTATTGACCACCTTTTTATAGACCCCCTTATCTAGTGTCTGGGCGATTATTCAAGCAAACAAATTTTTCTAGTGATAGTCCTGACCTGAAAACCCAACATACGGTACTCGAACAGCATCAAAATTCGGCCAGGGATAAGTAACTGGGAAGCAACAAAAGTGTGGTGGACCCCCATCCTCCCATTTCTCTATGGTGAAAAGTCTCCACTATTCTGACCGTTAGTGTATTTCATGGCGCCCTTGAATTTCAGGGGTGGTTTCGATCGCGGTGCGAAGCGATTTTCTGAAGGCGGCAGCGGCGGAGGAACTCCTCAGAATAAGAAGATCAAATTTGATGATTAGAATTTACATTAGTTTTTATTCCTGTTATTGGTTGGTTGTGTGTGTTTTTCGTTTATTTGAATGTTGTATTCAGTTTTTACGTTTTTCGTATCTTGTGTTTAGTCTGCGCATAGGTGCGGGTAAACTTTCAACGCCCCTTGATTGTTAAAAATCATCGTGTGCCTTGATGAAAGAAAAAGAAAGTTATTAGCTACCCTGGTGCCGATTCCGCAAGTCGTAAAGTAAAAGCTGAAGAGAAAAGTAAAATGGCAAGTTAAACTTGAATGGTAATTTTAAATTTCTTTCTTCAGTTTTTACTCTTTACTTGACCACTTGAGGAACTGGCCCCTGGTGCCGATTCCGCAAGTAAAAAGCTATAAATCGTAAGAGAAAAGTGAAGTTTATGTGGAGTCAAGCGACCGTAAACTGATGAGAAATGAGTTTTTTAAAGGACTCACCATTTACCAGTTCTTCTGTCACTCGCTCAGCTAGCACTTTACTTTTTGTCACTTGTCCGCTTGGGAATTGGACCCCCGGACTAGGGTTCAAACGGGATCCCGGATCCCGTGAAATTCCCGGATTTAGCAGTCCCGATCCCGAAATCCAAAAATTACAATCCCGATCCCGAAAACTTTGAAATTCCGATCCCGAGAATATCCCAAGTCCGGCATCCCGATCCCGGAAAAAATAGTGGAAATTGTAAAAAGTGAAAAAATGTCATTTTTGCGTGCAAAAATGTGAATGCAAACCCCCAGCGTCCATTTTATGTCACTCTTCTGGCATCCAACAATGTTTTGAGCCCTATATTAACAATTGTGATTGCCAGAACAGTGACGAAAATCTCTATCCCCAGACCCCGATCCCGAAAAAATGCCGATCCCGCTCCCGTGAGCCGTGACCCCAATCCCGGCCAATCCCGATCCCGAAATCTCAAAATACCAATCCCGATCCCGATCCCGAAACCCCAATCCCGATCCCGAAATCTCAAAAAGTGAATCCCGATCCCGAAAAGTCAATCCCGTTTGAACCCTACCCCGGACAGCTGAATTCATTTTTCACTGTCATCCCCAACTGTAGTACATGTTTACGGAAAATGAGATGTTTACTGCATATACGATTTGTTAATTATCAAAGTGAGGTTAATTGATATAAATATGTTAACATACAAGAAAATCGCATATGAAAATAGAATTGAGATTCAATATTTTATGCACAAACACGGTGAGTATAGTCATGTTAAAAAGACATCAACTGTCATTAGAACCAGTAGCTTGATTCTGGTGATTTTCATTACCCACTTTTGAATCCTGTGCAATTGATGAAGTTTCCTCATTTATCTGAAAATAGAAACCTACAATGTGCTCACAAAAACATATCCATAAGAGGAAAATCTGAAAACCATACCGTGCAAATATTGACATCCTGCCTCTGTGCGTGTCTCAGTGTAACCGCTTGTTTATGCTGCATTGGGCCGTGTGTTGGCACTGTGCCAGAACTAACTCCCATTGTTCTGTCCACCCCAATTACAATTGAGGCTGCATGGCTTTGGGGATGTGACATTGACGGCCTGAAAAGTGAATTTCATGCTACATTTTGTTGGGTTTTGGGTTGACTACCGAAGCCCCCTGCTCATCTAAAACCTGTGCTCATCTAGCCCCGTACCGGTGCATAAGTTAACCCTGTGCAAAAGTAGTAAAAAGTCGCCATGATGCGGCGTACTTCAGCGCACTCTATTGGCGCCATTCGATCACTAATCATGTGTATACTTGTAGTTTTTGGAGTGAGATTGGCAGGGGTTCAATATATAGGGTTTTTCAAGCTTTAGAAGAAAAAAAGATAAAATCGCCAGATAGATATGTAGATAGCTGGAGCTTTTGGGGGGTAACCCAACCCCCCTCCACCCCCATACTGAACCCCTGCAGTACCCATGAAGACTCAGTGCTCAAGTACGGGAGCCGTACCTAAGCACCGGGTATTGCTACTTGTGCACCGGGTAAACATGTGCATGGGGTTCTAGCCCGTGGAGCATGTGCCCGCCGGCCACTGGCTGGCGCGGCGTCCGGCCCGCAGGAGTGGCAAATGGCTGACATCAAAGTCACGTTGCCGGCTGGTCGGCTCATTCCATCATAACAATTTGAGGTATATTTTTCGACCATTCATGGAAGGGAATGGTCGAAAAAACAGATCAAATTTCTTTGAATGGATGAGTCGACCAATCGCCTACGTGACGTGACCAGCGGCCGTCGGCACAGGCCCCTTCATGTGCACCGCCGCGGGTGAGGGGGGGGGGGGCTAGTTAAACACCGGGTTTAGATGAGCACCGGCACAGGGTCGTATATTTCTGAGTATAAATGCGCAAAAGTTTGGAGTAGCATCGACAACAGAATATTACCTTTCTTTCTTTATCTTCGCCTTCACTTGTGCAACTTCCGGGCAATTTTGCACGTAGATAACTCTGTTATATGCGTGCCATCTTTTGCACAGGTGAGCATACATTTTGCACTGGACATACATGAAGACAGCACCGCCCGCTAGACCTGTACAAAGATTTCCTTTATGTGAATATTTACAAAATTCACGTTTATATCCGGAGGTGTGCCCCACCGCTAGTCGTGTGAAAGGATCAGTTAGGAAATTTTTTAGTTTCCGTCGAAGGTTCGCCAAAATCAAGAAGAAAAAACACGTTTGCGCGGTGCGCCCTTTCCCCACAGCGCCCAGCAGAGTGAAAATACACCTGTATTCAATGATAATCGCCAGCGGCTCGCATTTTTCGCCTGACTACTTGAACAACGTGGGCAGAATGTTTCCATTCATTCACGGGCAAGCTCAAACCATGATATTTCTTATTTAGGTTACCTACCCTCGAGCCAGTCCCACACCCTGTAAAATGTCACAGGTAAGTTTGTCAGGTCAATATTGTTATATTTCCACCAGGTATCTTACATTACATTTGACAAACTTACCTGACATTTTACACGGTCAATGGTCCCAAAATAATCCGAACCTCCCGCTTTGTGTTTCCCAATTCTGCACAAACTAACCCACAACGACCACAGCCAATTTGGTCCAAAATGGCCAGTAAAAATTGCTGGAAACTGCCTCACTAAATGTCCTGTCAATGAGGACATAAAGTGACCAGGAAACACAAGTGATTGCAACCAGATGAAATGCTATTGAGCAGAGCACTTTGCGACGTTCTGCTGCTGATAGATCCAGTTTTTCCCACTGAAAAGTGAGGTTTTGGGTGTTTGAAGGTTTTTAAATGTGCAATTTTTTGTGTTTTGAAAGTTTTCTATATGTGGGTTGTGGTTTTCTGTTTCTGTTCAAATTGTGGGAGATGGTCATATTTTCGATTAGATAAGATCTTTATGAAAGTTGATTCAATGTTAATCAAAATTTTTTTACATGTTCAGTGCAAAATATCTCACCTCAATTACCTATCAGTTCACAAATGAGTTGGTGATTAAAGGGACCAGCTTTATATTGGCTTGAATTTTACATATAGGTATACCCGGCGGACCGCAAAGTATGCGTAGAATCTTATCATAATTTAATGAAGCAAACCCGGTGATAAATTTCGTAATTAATTATTCCATATTGAAATCAAAATATCACGATTAAAAAACTGTATAATGTTCGGTTCATTATTCAGATGGGCTATGGTAGGTTTTCATACCAAGTTCGATGTCCGTCGAGTATACATACAGTTAGTTTTTCTATTCACATAGTATATGGTAGTGGCCATTGTATTTACACTGTTTGTTTTTTGGTATCCATGTTCAATATACCAAAACCTGTCCAAAACTTCACATCTAGTATAGTCCACCCTCAACCCACCTTCAAAATGGGCTTCAACCTAGAGTGCATCTTGAAAGTATACCTGCACACCTCGCACCCTGTAGTCTGACTAGATCTTATCCACTGTTGCAGGCATTTCTGGTGCACGTATCTCAGCGACCCGTTGCAGTAGCAGGGGGTGATCAGGGGGTCCGTGGGGGTCGCCTCGCAGTGGCAAATGCGGCACGTGTCGCCGGAGAGCGAGCTGGCACTGGGTGAGGGGGGGGGGTGATTGGGTAGGGTTTTTGCTTTGTTTGGGGGTGGCACCAAAAAGATGGTGTGGGTTTATTTTTTTCTTGCTGCAACGATTTTTTCCGCGGGAAAAATATGTATTTATCTTACTTCACTTTTGCACAGCGCTATTTTGCTTGCTCGAAATAAGCAATCATTGGAATGGCCAGTCGTTGTCAAAGACAAAGACATAAAACTAGGGTTGGCCGATGTTTTTTTTTAAACGTTTTTTTTTTTTAACATGACGTCCGAAATGTTTTTTTTTTAAAAAAACATAGGCCGAAATTTTTAGTACTAAGCACTAGGTATTTTGCAAAATTTTTGCGCGCAAGCGCGCAATTTCACACACAAATTGACATTGGTGGTTGTTTTCATTGGTTTTGTGGCATTTTTAGTATCAAAATATCCATTTCTATGTGCTACCATGGGTTAATAAGCCATCATATGTTGCTGTAGTATATAATATTGAGGTAATGTGCTTCCATGTACCTCCACAGTGTGTAACTTCACTCCCAAAGTAACAACCTCCTTTTATCACCTTGTTTGATCACTATTCGGTGCCAAACTTTACCTGAAGTCACGAACATTTGACTATAAGGCGATATAAGAACGATATGTCGACGAAAAATGGATATTTTTGACACAAATCACCACTTATAATGCTATCCCATGGCTCCACAGACATTATATGGTCATATATAACATCACAGAGTATTGCCACTGTCTGATATACCTATATATGTTGACACAAGGTCATATCTGGGAGCTTTTAAAAAAAAACGTTTTTTATTAAAAAAAACGTTTTTTATTTAAAAAACGTTGTTTTTTTTAAACATCGAGTTGAAAAAACGTTTTTTTTTCCAACCCTACATAAAACCATGCCAACAATAAAAAAGTTATTTCTGTCCACAAAAAGATACATAATCAATACGAAGTGTCTAAAAACAATTAAAAACTTTTATCAAAGTGTTTCACAAATTTGGTACCTTGATATGCTGGAATGGTGTGAATGCTTTGTGTTCACATGAGCAATTGGCGCTCCATGGCGCATCTGAGACAGTAAGCAAAAATACATTTTCTTATCAAATTGCATGGCATTCCAAAAAGTATGAAAAAGCTCACTTCCTGAACAATATCCCTGTGATGTTTTCCCTTGTCACCCCTTCTATCATTATTCACCCCAGCCGAGTGTATAGTGTTTTTGACATCAATCACTTGAGGCAGTGGCACCTTTTCCGGTATTGCAGGTTCATTTTCATTCACCACCACACTGCTCCAAACCTCGCGTGGTGTCATTGGTGGTATTGTCTCAGTTTCTGGCACCATGCCAGGTGGTACCCTATTTATGGAGCTACCCGAGTCTACCATGTTGCTTCTGCTACTGTTGGGACATTCTGATATGCTCTGAAAGTTGTCAGGAGTAGATAGTGTGGGGTGAGCTTTTGGTGATGTGTGTGGGTTCTCATTTGCTTAAATATCTGTAGAACATCTTAAGATATGGGTACATTCAATTGCAATTAAATTTACTCTGGTGCCAATTATGCCAATGAACAAGTGACTGGGGTCTCCAGAAGTTTCTGGAGTCGAGTCAGCCACTTATTTATATGGGATCCGGAAATAGATAAATTTAGCACATCAAGTACTGAAGTAGACAAGTGAGGAGAAAAGTAGTAACTCAAGTGACGAGAAATCTTTTAATATTATCACTTTTCTGAGCTGTCTGTAAAAATACATATGTACATAACGTATTTTTTCTAGTAGAACGGCATACGTCAATAAATAGAACAGCCCCTCCAATAGAACGGTAGGTTTTGGCACGTTTTTCACCCACCAAAAAATCTAACGGCAGCCTCCAATAGAACGGCGGGTAAAAATGCTGACGAAAAAATATAACAACGCTCTTCTATTAGGTGAAATACGGCATTTAATGACAAGTAAATATAACAGGGTCGTTTCAAGAACCGTATTTTTGGCCGATAACTCTCTTTAAGTTGTTTGTAAAATGAATGTTCTAAGACCTAAGTGTCAAATGCTCACATGTGTAATTGTGGACGTCGCCGTGGCCGGGGGAGGCGGGCACATTTCCGCCATTGGCGCCACTCTGAGCGACGCCATACTTTCATTTGTTAGCGTGCAATTGTCTGCTGCGATAGGTATTGAATGGCTCATTTTAGATGATTGTTGACTTTACAATGGGAGAAGGGTGGTTGTAAAATTCAAATAAATACGGTAGAAATGTGTTTGTTAATTTTTATATCATAACTAGAGTATTCATAGTCTTGGGTAGGTTTGTCTTGATTGAAATTTTGTGGTTCTGTGAGCAATTAAGTGGATTTATCAACTGGAACGTCAGACAAATCAGGTGTGAAATTGACTATAAAGTTGTGTACACTTTGCCAATGACACATATAATAACAAATTTCTAAAGAAAACAAACCTGATGGGTGTCAATGAAAAATTTACATGAATCACCAATTTAACGATGCAATATGTAGCTGCACACTTCATGTTTTATATATGCATAACATGCACACGAAGGAAGTAGGTAAATGAATAGTAAATGAACATTGATTAAATCTCACGAGGATTCGGGTATCTATTATTTTTATTTCGTAAAAATTTTCAAGCATGTTTCCATCAACTCATTCCACGAAATATGCTTTATAAACACGATAACGTGCCACTTTTGTTAAAATTAGGTATAACAAATAAATCAAATCTTTAAAGGGGGGATTATTCGAGGGGGGGAACTATTCAAGGGGGTAACTATTCAAGCAGATACGGTAGGTAGGTTCACATCCACTATGTAATTTATGAAATCTAGAAACACCGCGTAAACAACACCAATCGACCTGCAGTAATTATAAGTCATCAGTAGTGCATCGGCATGTAAAAGTGCACTGTACTAAAAGCAGATTTCTGCTTCCTAGCTCAAAGCTGGCTGTTAACTAAGCAGCTGCCCACTGAACCGAATGATGTATAGTCAATTGCAATAGATCAAACACACGAGAAGCACTGGTGTGATGGTGGGAAACGGAAATGGGAAAATTTGAAAAACTTTTTTTTGAGGCTTTTGTTAGGGTCAGAAAAAACACCAAATAATCGAGTTTTAGCAAAAATTCAAAATTTCATAACATTAATTTCAAGTTCACGGGATGTAATGTATTGCTTATACACAATGGACATGTACTGCGGGTTGACCAACGGATGGAAAAATAGGTTAAAAAAATCGAGTGAAGGCAACGCATCAGCAGTTAGAAAGCCGCTCAACAACATCAGACATTTTAAAATTGGCTCAAACTTCTAAATCCAGTCTTTAAAATTTCCAAAAACTATTGTACAAAAAAATGCGAAAATCAAAAACTCAAACGAAGAACATTTGAAAATTAGAACACTTTTTTCAGATATTTTGCCATCCTAACCATGCCCACATTCACACACTGGCACACACACACATGCATAGCCTGGGACATGAGCCGGGGTAGCTCGGGGCAAACACTGCTGGAACACTGCAATCATGCATATGGCTAGTGGCGGCAAAAAGTGTTAAAAACCACCAGTTTTGTTTTTCCACCAGTTTTTCTAATTTCTTTATTATATTTTCCCAATATAAATTTCGAAATACTTGTTCGGATTCCAGAATTTTTTGATACAAAAACTTTCCAAACTTTCAGTTCTTGCTGAAGATCTTGCTGCTTTCCAGCTCTTTCACTCATTTTTACCTATTTTTGCCAATACTAGCAGTATTCTCATACGGACCTTCGGTCCGCTCTCGCAGTATTGAAACTTTCGTCGCAAAAACTGCCTATATACCTACCTATCATTCATGCAAAACCGACAGCGGCCACTAAGCCTCCAGTCCCAGTCATTTCTTTTTTATGTAGGTAGTTGGCCTTGTATCGCTACAGCTACACCCCTGTGTTATCCATTCGCGATATTACCCTCCTTTTTTAGGGGGGGGGGGGGTCCGTCAGAGTGCGATTTTTTGATTACAAGCATACACTACCTACACTTGCATTGTGGGCCCTACAGTAAAAAATTATCATCGAATTTTTTATTTTTTTTTGCAATCGATGTGAAAATAATCTCGGAAAATTGCGAACTCTTTTTGATTACCTGATATTTGCAACGGTAAATAACTAGGTAGTGCTGTTTCAATGTGTTGCTGGAGTACAACTAGTTGTAGCTAAGAAGTCACCTACAACAGACTTAAAATTGTAAGTAGCTTAAATAAAAATACATCTACCTACCTAGTTTTTTTTATCGAAATCTATAGTAGGTAAATATGAACCCATGCAGAAAATCATATTTTATTAGGCTCAGACGAATGCCATGTCAACAATAAAAGTGATTATTTTTTAATCAAAATGTTTGGATAAGATTAACTTAATTACTGAATGACGCAATCTTCTGGAGTGGATGATATGCTTCACTAAACACTTGAAAATTGCTTATAAGGACACTTTTAAGGACTCAGTAAATCCATACTCAGTGTCATATCATAGAAATAGAGTGCCACTTAAAGCTCTCAACCGGATTAATCTCTTTCAAGAAATTCAAAAGGAAATTAATTGTGTAGAGGCCTGACGCCTGTCAAATAACACTAGCAGAAACAACAGGCATGCGGCACGGAAATTGCACAGTTGTTAAAACATATTTACGTTTACTTGTACAATACATACCTGTACCCAGGTACTGAGTAAATACATTTAAGTTTCCTGCAAAAAAGCACCTGCACCTTTAAACATACTTTTTTGAAGTACCCCAGTACAGAAAATTTACATTTCAGAAAAATATATGGTAGGGCATAAAAGTGACCACACTGTTGTGTATCAACTAATGGTCATAACAAATACTGGTGCACAACAAACTTGTCTGGCTGTTTTTTGTGCAACAAAAGTTTGTTGTGCAGGTATTGATGGGTTACCGCCATAGTGCTGGCACCATTTGTGGATGCCAGCACTATAGCGCTACCACATCACTCATGCACAAACTTTTGTTGTGCAAAAGACAGTGCAACAAAAGTTTGTGGTGCACCAGAATGCGTCATGTTTGTTGTGAGCCATCAGCTAGTGATGGAATTGTGCTGTCACAGCAAAAAATGGGTGTGTGATGCGTCGGGAAGCTGGCTGGATGCGCGTGAAGCGGCCCGCTTCCACACGCTTCCACACACTTCCACACGCTTCACCAAGATTTGTGAAATTTTTGGTGAAGTGTCTTCCACACGCTTCACCAAGCTTCACCAACGCCCCCCCCCCTTGAAATACCCCCCCCTACGTTTAACCCCCCTCAAAATTCTCACTCTGAAACAATCACCCCCCGGGGGTATTTCGAGAAAATACGGTAGTGATGGCACCATTTACGTGCCAGTTCAGTGCATCGTGAAATGTTTACTTGTTATGCCATATCCAAAGTTTAATGATTGGCGAGCATGTGTGCCATATAATTACTTCTATTAGTGATGTCTATTGTCTAGTGACTCTTTATTGACACCCGCTAACACCCATGCATTGTGTTTTGAAATATTTGTTAATAATGCGAAATAAATATTTACTAGGTATTTGTAATCAATTCATGAACATTTTGGAGCGTATAAAATAATACAAACATACGCAGCATAAAATAGACTATTTACCGCAATATTTTATTGTGAAGTGTCTTCACCACAGTTGGTACATTGTGAAGACACTTCACATCAGTCACTTCACATCAGTCACTTGATGGTGACGACACTTCACGAATATTGTGCAGCGTCGTGAAGCGCGCCTGCGGCGTGAAGTGTCTTCACGAAAAATTTCGTGAAGCGTGTGGAAGCGCAGGGCAGGTTCGTGAAGCGTTCGGGAAGCGTCAGCGTGAAGACACTTCTCGACGCTTCACCACGCATCCAAACACCCATTTTTTGCTGTGTGTGGTGCTTGGCAGCCTTTTCTGGCACCATGTGGCACCCAGCGCCATTATTTTAAATGGTGCCATGGTGCCATGGTGTTAGCCATTAGTGCTTGTCACTATTTATGCTGGTGTCCATTTGAAAGCCAGTGCAATGGTTTTTTGATGGTGCCAGAAATGGCACCGAGATATCCTGTTGAATTTTGATGTGTGCCAGCACTTTCTTTGACATGTAAATATCATAAGTGTAGTAGCGATATAAAACCTAGCTTATGTGCTTACACTAACACCTAACATATGAAACATCACTCTCAATATACCTATTCATCTAATTCACTCACATCTTTAAGACAGTTCCACACCCAATTTTTTGTTGATGTAACGAAATTTACATGGGATTGTGATATATTTATGTGACAAGTAAACCACAAAATTGACTTTTGGAAAAATAACAGTTTTGAAATGCCCTCCCATATTTATCATGAAATGCAACTCCACAGTATATCCATGAATAATAAAATGTCAGTCATTTAGTCTTTTTTGTTATTATACCACACTTTCATATCCTTGCACTATTACCTACTTCCATCTGAATATTAAAGTGCAGCTCAAGAAAATATAATAAAAGTATCCCCTAAATTATTTTATGCAGTGTACAAGTAAAAAAAATTACTTGACATTTTCTGTACTTAGTGGTGAGTAAAAAACAGATACCTTATGTTTACGTTTACTTTGGAAAAAGTTTACCATTTTTAACAACACTGGTAACTTGTTGCAATGGTATTATACCGTCTATTCTTGGAATCCCTCTCCCTGGGAGCTAGAGTCAAAGATAATTTCTTCACTGGGGACTTATACAAGGGTGTCCATGAATCGAGGGGCTGGGCTATCAACCTTTCTTCATCTAGGTAAATTGCCTTTGAGTTTTACGCATTTATTGCTAAACATGCTGTGTGAACCTGAATATGAAAACCTGATACCGTATTACCTCGAATTAACCCCCCCCCTCAAAATGGGCTGGGGAAATAATAAGCCCCCCTCGAAATACCCCCCCCCCTTCGGAATGATGTACGTCATGTACGTAATAAATACATCATGTATGCAATGTACATGATGTATGTTACTGCCAATTTGCATTGCGGCTACACATAGACTAGTTTGTGTAGCTAGGTATCTACGTTTTTATGTCCAAATATACCCTGTTTGAACACATTTATTACCTGTTTTGGGTACGCAAATGCCTACTTTTTACTACGATCCTTACGAAAATTTGTGACGAAGTAATAACCCCCCCCCCCCCCTCGAATTAACCCCCTCAACTTTTGCTGGCGAAATAATAAACCCCCATGGGGGTATTTCGAGGTAATACGGTAGGTAGATAACTTGATGAATTCCTGCCGAATGAGACAGTGATTATTTGGTGGTGTATCATATTATTTATAGTCGGCGGACGTAATGCTCTACAAACAGTCGCATGACGTCATATCTAGTGATGTTAAAGGCACCGGGAAAAATGGCACCGCACCGCACCGGCACCTTTGCCAACGCATGAAAAGGGCACCTGGCACCCTGGGGCACCGGCCAGAAAATGGCACCGCACCGCACCGGCACCGGTGCCTTTTGGAAAAAATGGCACCGGCACCGAAAGGCACCGGCGGGTTGCCGGTGCTAGCACCGAAAGGCACCGCACCGGGCTGGAATTTCTGAAGTAAATATCGGGCAGTTTCTCAGTGGTCTCACCTTTGGAAGTGCATATTTCCATGAATTTTCAACCGATTTTGATGGTTGAGCACTTAAAATGATCAGAATGATGTGGCGATCACTTTTATGAAGCAATTACAATGATTACAAATGAAAGATAAAATATTTTATTCACTGCAATGTCCATAGCCACTATTGTCTACTGATCGGAGTCGTTGCTGTACAGAGAATGGAACTATCTCTGTCATAAACTGACAACAAATTTTGAACAAACAAATAAGATAAATATAAAATAAAAAATTGATTTAAAATTCAACAAAATTTTAAATTCGCTCATCAGATCACGTATCGGGTATAATGGATTTCACAGTAGGTATATTTATTTGATGGGAGGTTAAGAAAATAGGCAAAAACGGTTGGGTAAATATATCACTGTTTTCTGAAATATGAATAAGCACATACTATGGACAAAATTGCACAGCACATGAAGCCTTGGCCGGTGCCTTTCCCGGTGCCTTTTACTTTGGCCCTGGTGCTAGCACCTTTGGCACCGGCAAAAAAATGGCACCGCACCGCACCGGCACCGGTGCTATTCTGAAAAAATGGCACCGGCACCGGCATGGCACCCCTGAAGATTGCAATGGCACCGCACCAGCACCGGTGCTGGTGCCCTTCGGTGCCCAGCACCGGGGCACCGGTGCCCCGGTGCCTTTACATCACTAGTCATATCATGCACGCTGTATCCAACCCGTGGAACTCTGTTTTGGTGACTGCTGCTTATGCATATACGGAATGAAAGTATTCAATTGTGCCCGCACAATTCAACCCCCGTCAAAGTGTAATTGAGTTTTTTGGCACGATGCCATCCAAGCGTCGTCTGGATGGACATCATCTGAATAAATACAAAGCGGGAACGTTTTCCGAATTACTATCTTTCTATTTTATTTTTTACTATTTTCCTTTCTCGTTCGCTCTTTACAAGAACTAAATATAACTTTCCGATGCTGTAGAATGATATGTCTGTCGACTATACTTGAAAACAGTAAAGTTGGCTGGCATACAGGCAAATCTATTATTTTCTTAATTCTGTTGTGAAAAATCGGTCCTTAAAATTTTCAGTTTGACACAGATATTTGACTTTGAAAAAAAGGTACGTAAACTCGGCGCACATGATGGTATACAATGTTCTGAACGAATATGCAATGACTGTAGTGTTAACCGAATGGGCACTTTGCCAAACATAGCTGCACAAATTATTTCGCAATATGAACAAAACGAAATAATTGAAATCTTCCAAATAGACCTAGAAATTAGGTAACAATTTATATATCTTAAGTAAATAATGTTTAAAGAGTTTATGTAGCGTTAAAACGAGAGTTATTTCGCTCGTTTCGCAATGATGACTTTTTCGTTTACACAACTTTATCTGTACATCTCTATCTGCTTGTGGATTAGGATACATACGTGTTATTTTGGCACTTTTCGCGTATGTGTCTAACATCCCAGTTCGATTTCAAACTGGGTCGTTGAGCCTCAAATGGAAAAACGTTTGGTTCTCACATCACATGGTCGGACAAAAGTTATATCGAACTTAGTTATACTTGAACGTGAGACATGAGTATTGGGAATAAAGTCCACCAACATTGATTGTAGAGTTTCATGTCCGCCGAGTATAACTCCTATCTGTTTGTAGAGTATCGTGTCTGCCAAGTATACTATGAATTTCACGAAAATTCCTGACGAAAAAATAGCCCTCCTCAAAATACACCCTCCTCCTTTAAACCCCAACCCCAACCCCAACATTTGCCCCATGAAAAATACCCCCCGGGGGGTATTTCGAAGAAATACGGTAGATATAAATAGGTAAATAGGTAGCATTTTCAGTTCCCAGTTTATTTGTAGTTTTCATTCTTGTTATGAAGGGCTCTTCATTAGCAAGCAAAATCCCCAGGTATTATAATAAAAAAACGCAATCCTGGTTTACAAATAAAACAGCTTAATTGGTTTGGTACCATTTGTTTTGTTTACAGGAAGTGGCACGTTTTCGCCTTAGGCTATGGGCAAGCTCGCGTTTAAATTAGTTTACCATGCGCAAATTTTCAATTTTGGAATTGTCGGGATATTTTTATCGGAAATTCAGTAAAAAATGGATACCTAATTGGTTCATAGTTACATCCACGAAAAGTTGTAAGCGATCTGCACTCGGAATGATTGTTTTTAATACATAATTTCAATTAATTTCCACATGAAATGATACTGGGTGTTGTAAGGTACGGGACACCATACATACTTATTTACCTACTTACTGATGTATAGATTTAAATTAAACAGGCTATCTCTACCTACCTAGGTAGATTGCTTTGTAGGCAAATGTTATTTGTAAGTGGGCAAGGTGTACAAAATATTCATTACAAATCTGTTATTGTAACCGAGTATACCGAGTGAACAACAAGCACAGAATGTTACCATATTTTGAGGAATACTCTGCACAGAATATTACCATATTGAGGGAATGACGTCATGGTATAAATTCTTTGATAAATTTTCCAATTATAACAGGATTGTTCTGCAAGGAAGGTATTTCTTGTTCTTTCTTTATTCAGATGGGATATGGTTAGTTTTAAGTACCACGTGTGCCGTACGGACTCTCCCCAGACGCCTCATTGTGCCCACACACACTAGTTTTCCGCGTGACGCTTGGGAAAACTCAAATGGCGACATGTCGCCATTCAGTTTTCCCATCTTGCATGAAGTAAAATTTAGAGGTAAAAATAAATTTGTTTTGGTTTCGGCAAGTCACAATTTTTCCCAACATGAATGCAATAGGGGAAAACTGAATGGAAAATGTCGCCATGTGGTATGGCAACACTTCCTGAATGTCGCCATACCACATGGCGACATGTCGCCATTGTCGCCATTGTCACCATGGACAACTATATTGAATTTTCGACATGTGAATGCAATAAGTGAAAACTGCCAAACTTTGCTGTGTAAGCAACTCTGTTGAACTAGCAATTAACCACAGCCATTTTTGACATGCAGACAGAGGAGGAGGAGGAGGAGGAGGTGGAGGAGGGCAATGTGAACAAATGTGATGTTGTATCAACACAGTTTAATCTGTGAAAGTACTGACATCATGCTTTATCAGATACATATTTACTATTTTTGTGCTTTACATGTGATATATTTGTTTTTGATTTTGTTAATTTTTCATGCTTGATATTTGTTCCTGTTTTTCATTGTATATTTTTAAGAAAAATATCATGTACACACCTGTTGTTTTCCATTTTACTTTTTACATATGAGAGAAATATTGCAGACAATACAATTGTAAAAAGACAGCAATGAATGTTTTTGAGAATAATGTACCATATTTCCTTGAATTACACCCCCCCCCTTGCATTAACCCCCCCTCAAAATACCCCCAGGTGTTTTCCTGCTGAGGAAAAAATACCCCCCCCTCAAAATACCCCCTGTCTGGAATGATATACATCATGTATGCAATGTACTATTTATTGATGCCAATTTGCATCGCAGATACACATATACGTTAATATGTGTACAGATGTACGTCTAAATACCCGATATGTCCCGATATATCCTACTTACCCATGTTTATTACCAGTTTTGGGTATGAAAAAGCATACTGTTTACTATGAATTTCCTGAAAATTTCTGATGAAATAATAACCCCCCCTCGAAAAAGCCCCCCTCAAAATTTCCACTCTGAAAAAATAAACCCCCTGGGGGTATTTTGAGGAATTATGGTATGTGAATAATGCCTTAGTAAATGGAATCATGGATTAGGATCAGAATTTTGAAAAATGTAATGGGAACACAAACATTACAAACAAAAACATGATTATTGTATTTTGACCATATTTCTGGAGCTTTTCATAGCTGTAATTGTATTGCACAAACTTTGAAAAGTGAATGAGATTGAATAAGTGACTGTATTGGAAATTTGCAAGTGTGTATGAAACTATATCGATGTTTAACAAGATAGGAACTAGTTACTCACTAATTGCACAACATTTAACTACTTAACTAAGTACTTCACAAACTACTTGCTAAACCAATTTCCAAATGAATTAAACAAACTTAAATCAAATGACTTCAAAAGTAAACACTGCTATTCTCATTCACCAGTAATTACAAATAACACTGTTTGCACTGTTTAAAAAAATGCATGTTGAGTTTTCACAATGTGCCAGCATGTTGACAATATTCCTTGGCTCAATAGCAGTTTTTGCAATGCATGAAGCAGTTTTCCACTTTGTCTGTCATTATGGGAACAGTATGCATACACTTTGTGAAAACTGGCGACACATGGCGACAGGTGGCGACAGGTGGCGACAAGAAATGTCGCCACACGTGTCGGCAGTTTTCACAATATGCAAGCATCTGTGGAAAACTGTCGCCATGGCGACAAAAATGGTGTCAAAATGTCGCCATTTTTGTCGCCATATCGGTGAGTTTTCACACAGGTGGCCACTTTGAAAAAGTATCTTTAAACGAGACATGAATGGACCAGAGATGTGAAATTTGGAGGTCTTATGCAGAATTTTTTCCTCTATTTTGTGTAGAGAGATAGGCACTTAACGATATGTATTAAATGAGTAATAATTTTTTCAAATTTTTGAGTTTTCACATGGTTTTCATGGTGACAACCATGGCGACAGTAAAGAAATAGTAGTTAAGCACAAATAACGTCATGTTAGGAAAACTCAACTGAACTTTGACATGATATTTTTGGCATTTTTTGTAAAAATCGTACATTTCAGACAACGGCACACGTTACTACAACTTCAAAGAATTTTATTCAGTGATACTTAGGGTGTCAACAAAAACTTTTTGGCAGAAAACGGGAATGAAAATTGAAAAATTTGCTGTAATTATGCTGGAAATACAAAAATTTACAAAATTGAGAACTTGCATGCATGTTTACCAGTTTCACTGAAACAGAAATACTTGAGAAAGAGAAAATTGAGCTGGAAAATAATTTTTTTTTTGAAAAGCAGACAAGTGAGCCAGAAAATGGAAGCGGAAATGGAAAAAAATTTGCCTGTGGAAAGCATAAACGGAAAATGGAAAGTTGACACCCTAGTTTTGACACCTTGCATGACACTTGCCATTTTACACGGTGATTTTACACAGTTTGTGACTGCTACCAGATGGGGAATGAGAAAGCACCGCTGCGCACTCCAGATGAACAAATGCTTTGCAACCATACAGTTTGTTTTGTTTTTGTTTTACATTTATCACTGTTTTGACATGTTTTTTTACAAAGAATGTATGCTAAATAATGCAGTTGGACTGGAGGGATGCGTATGACGGGCTGGTCAACGTGCAACATGGTGATCAACGACGCAAGCGTGACCACAGAGGGTTGAGAGAGAAACTAAAGGAGTGGATGAAGACTCCAGAGGGGGTTCTGCCGTGGATAAATTGGCGAAATTGTTGAATTTTTATAATTTTTTATGACAGGTTTTGATTGTTCATGTGTGTGCTGCATGAATTGGTAATAAGTGAAAAGCTAAATGAAAATTTTACTACCAAGTGTAAATTATTTTTCACCTTCTGCATGCAACGTGGGAAAACTAAATATTTTAGCTTTTCAACTATACAATTAGTTGAGTTCGTGATTAATGCTTGATTTAGATTTCATGTGTTCCCGCATATTTTTGTCTTTCGATAAAAGTCTAATGAGCGCTCAGGGTAAAAAATTTGATTTTTAGGACATGTTGTAGTAAAAGAAATTGAAAAATACTTTTTTTTGTTTTTTTATGGTGTAGATAAATCACCTTTTTTTTGACGATATACTGAATACATGCTGTGCCTCATGTGAAAAAATTGCAGCTGATTGCCAAGTGATTAAAAGTTTATTGATTTTTTTTATGTCATACATGTTAAACTCATTCATTTTTCAAACTGTGGTAATGACAGTGTGTGATTAGTATCAAATAAAAGAGAAAAAAAAACTGTACGTGGCTCTCAATTTACAAGTATTACAAAGTAACCAATGATTTTATAAAAATTATTATATTCATGATTTTCAAAAATTATTTAAAAAAGAACAAAAGTAACTGGAAGCACAAAAATGTACATATATGTACAGTTTCACATAGTGTGTAACATGCAACATAAATAACGTTCCGGAAATCAATTTTTTTATGGTGCAAAACTCATTAAACTTTCACCATTTTTTCACAGTTTTCCCAAATGGGTGTCACAAAGGGATCATTGTAAAAAAATTGCAAATGGCGGCCTCTTGCATCTGTTGCCTGCACAATGGGAAAACTAAATTGAGTTTTCCCATGAAAGTCACGCGGAAAACTAGTGTGTGTAGGCCCATTAATACAAACTGTAGTGGTGTAGAATGACTTTCAATAAGATTTTCACCTGCTCACACATTAGAAAAGATAGGTTTTTATCTAGGTAGATAGGTTTTGTAAATATTAACTCACAGTCAAAAATCAATTTCTTTGTAGTATTTACTTGCCCAGAAAAGCCTGCAGCTATTTATCAGTTGAGCAAAACGGGAAAACACCTTCAAACGACAGTAGTTTTTTGTTTGTTGACAAATAAAAATTGGCCTCCAGACTCGGAAAAAAATGACGGAATTAGGCGGCCAGAAACGGATGCAAAATGACACAATTTTTGTAAAAATACGTAAATACGATCCAACATTAATACCTACCTACTACCTAATGTACCTAATACCTACAGCAAACTTGAGGGAACACAGGGCTAAGTTTTTCTTAACTATAGCTTTTAGCATGTGCCCAGACAGCTGCATGTTTTCTGTATTCTGTGTGCGATGAAAGCAAAATGCACATGCTTTAAGCCCAGAATCGATATATTTGTTTAGTAGGGAGAGGTACGTACGTATAGCATTCCAAAAAAATGGCCAGTTTTCACAAAATACGATTGAATATAATGTCAGAAAATGTCTCAAAGGATATTAAATTATCTATCTAACAAAAACCTTACAATCGTAAAATTTAAAGAAAGGTACGATTGATTTTCTTCTTATTGCTTTCAAACGTATAAAGCGCCCCAAGAATGGTCGATTTTCACAACATGGTAAGTATTATGTAGGTACCGTATTTCCTCGAAATACACCCCGGGGGGTATTTCGAGGAAATACGGTACGTAGATATGATTAACTTTATGTTTTAACTTCCACGTAGATATGATTACTTGAACCTTAAATTGGAATTTTTCACAGTTGACCTTTTATTGTGAGGACTTTCAAAGTACTGCATTTCTTCTAATTATCCCCCCTTAATTAATCCCTCTCGAAATACCCCCGTCTGAGCGAGCTGGGTCTTAGAAGAAAATACTCACCCCCAAGTATTTCGAGGAAATATGGTACCGTATTTTTACTAATAGAACGGCATACCTCCAATAGAACGCCAGGTTTTGGCACATTTTTACACCCACGAAAAGAATGGAACGGTAGCCTCCAATAGAACGGCACCTCCAATAGAACCGCAGGTAGAAATCACGCTCTAAGAGTGCCAAAACACAAATAGGTACCTATATTTGAAAAATTGGTGGTGAGAAAATCCAGGGTGTTCAGAACTATGATTCAAGTGTTGTTTTCACATTTGGTTTTGTTTAAATTGATGCCCTGATATTAAAATGTCGTTCATGTCTCACTAAAAGTACGATAAAAGGCAGGTAAAAAAGTTGACGACAAAATAGAACGGCGCCGTTCTATTAGAAGAAATACGGTAGTGTGTTTGAATGTTGGGGATGACGTGCGCGTTTCGTTGGACTGACTATTTCGTTTGGGTACATCAAATTGTGTACTAAAAAGTTGTAGACCATAAAACTCAATTGTCGTGGCGCTTACTTTCCCAGGTCCAGGTGTAGCGCGTTTATGACGTAGTAGGTATTTAAATGATTTTTAGTTTTTAAAAATGTACCTTATTCACCCAGCATTTTGTATGTAGAGTTAGAGCGGTGCAAAATGTGGCCTCCTCGTAGCTCAGTTGGTTAGAGCATTCACACGCTTAGTGAAAGGTCCCGGGTTCGAGTCCCGGCGAGGGCGAAAACATTTTGTACCTTTTCTGGTGCCGCGACCGTGGACTGTGGTTCAAGCTCTACTACACCTTGCTGGTATGCGACGTCAGCACCGTGAGGGCAGTGTCGATCACTGTTTGGTGGGTGGGCGCCACAGTCTGAACACCTAGTGCGCCCGGCGAGGGCTGCACTGATACGCATCGACTGCGTTACATGCTGTGATCAGCATCTTCCTTTGATGGGAAGGAGTTAGAGCGGTGCAAAATGTGGCCTCCTCGTAGCTCAGTTGGTTAGAGCATTCACACGCTTAGTGAAAGGTCCCGGGTTCAAGTCCCGGCGAGGGCGAAAACATTTTGTACCTTTTCTGGTGCCGCGACCGTGGACTGTGGTTCAAGCTCTACTACACCTTGCTGGTGTGCGACGTCAGCACCGTGAGGGCAGTGTCGATCACTGTTTGGTGGGTGGGCGCCACAGTCTGAACACCTAGTGCGCCCGGCGAGGGCTGCACCGATACGCATCGACTGCGTTACATGCTGTGATCAGCAACTTCCTTTGATGGGAAGGAGTTAGAGCGGTGCAAAATGTGGCCTCCTCGTAGCTCAGTTGGTTAGAGCCAGGGTTGGCAAAATCTCAGAAAAGAATAAAAATAAAATAAAAATAAAAGAATTGAAATGAAAATTGAAGAATAAAATAAAATAAAATGGAAAATTTCAAAATAAAAATAAAAATTGTATAAAAATTCGAATTTTTGTAAAATTTTTGTAAAATTGTATACAAATTCATATTTTTGTAAAATTTGTATAAAAATTCATATTTTTTGTAAAATTTTTTTCTGTTGTTTATAGTTCAACCTGTTCATTCGCGGAGCTGGGGCAGTCCCAAGCCATGTAAAGTGTCAAAATGTCATATGAAATGGAATGGAAAGTGTCAATTTTCATGAAAATGTTAAGTAAAGTGTCAATTGTCATGACAAATATAAATTAAAGTGGAAACTGTAAAGCAAATTGTATCCAAATCTTATCTTTTGTATCCAAATCTTGTTGTTTTTGTAAGCAAATCTTATGTGAACATTTGGAAACAAAAACATAAGATTTGGATACCAAAATATAAGGTTTGGATACCAAAACATAAGATTCAGATACACAATTTACACTCTGCATGACATTTGTCATGACAATTATACTTTGCTTGACATTTGAGATGCCAATTGACTCTTTACTACATTTGTCATGACAATTGACACTTTGCACAATGTTTTACAAATGCGCCCAGCACACTCCAGTAATCCTTCTACTGAAAATGCAAACCATTCTTATCGATAATTGTAACTTAACACTTGCAACTAGCTAACAATACATACTGCATGCAACTTTTGCAAAGTAATGGAAAAATTTGTCACACGTTTTTCATGTTTAGGTCTAATTATCAAATTTTTCTGACCTTGCATGCAAGATTCTGATTTTTTGTAAAATTTCTGTAAAATTTTTGTAAAATTTTTGTAAAATGGTCAATTTTATTATTTTATTATTATTTTGGAATAAAATAAAATAAAATAAAATGAAACAAGAATAAAATAAAAATAAAATACATTTTATACAATTTTTATACAATTTGTATACAAATGATTTTTATAAAACCAACCCTGGTTAGAGCATTCACACGCTTAGTGAAAGGTCCCGGGTTCGAGTCCCGGCGAGGGCGAAAACATTTTGTACCTTTTCTGTAGGTAGGTAGGCAAATAAAATGCGTCACAGAACGTGTACATACATTCAAACTCTAAGTACGTGTAATTCAAACTCTAAGTTCAAAATAAGCTTTCTGCGCTTTTCATATAGGTAAATGTTCATACGTTCACGAAGAATTGAAACATACCGTAAAAGTGAATCCATGTGGAAATGTTGGGGTCGAGGCGCTATGTTTCCGAATGATGGAAAATTCAAGTACCTAAATAGTTATTTACGTACGGATTTATACCTTCGCAATCTAAACATACATATACTCCGGTTACTTTACACCCTGCACGCGTGGTTCCCGCTGGAAGTGTGCCAACGATGGTTAACGCATCCGAGTTTCATAAAAAGATGACGAAATTGATTGTTGTTATAATGTTATTCATTTACATATTCACATCGATGAATTTTTTAATATTTTTTTTGGAAGTCGCATGATTTAGTAATCATTGGCACGCTTCCAACACGAGACATAAATCAGTGCGAGGGCAGAGTATCACGTACGCCGAGTATACCTAGGTATTTGTTGGTGTGGTAGACTTCAGTGGAAAGGATCAGGTACAAAAATTATCTAGCAACGTATTTGAAAGTTGATCGCAATTCGCAAAAGACACATGCATCGCACTGTACCCCAGAAACAGAATACCGTATTACCTCGAAATACCCCCAGGGGGTTTATTATTTCGCCAGCAAAATTTGAGGGGGGGATAATTCGAGGGGGGGGGGGTTTATTCGAAGGGGGGGTCTATTATTTCGCCAGAAAGTTTCGGAAATTCCCTATACGCAGACGTAGAAAAATCAAACAATTACATAGATGTATATGTGTTTTTAGGCATATATAACTGTATAAACACATAAACCCTTCCCTAACATCACTTAATCATCAGTTTTAACGTGTGTTCTGCATTGTACAGATCACAAACTGCGGTATTCGTCATGTACGTTCTCTTTACACTCAATCTTAGGGGGGAGGGGGTATTTCGAGGGGGGGTTTATGATTTCCTCAGCCGAATTTTAGGGGGGTATTTCGAGGGGGGGGGGGTAATTCAAGGGAGGAAGGGGTTAATTCGAGGTAATACGGTACCCACAATAGTTGGAAGTATAAGAGTTTTTTTAAGTGGCCTACAAATCTGCGAATGTCGAATGAATTCTTAATAAATTTACTTATATGCACCTAGGTTACTTCAACAAAGGACGTTTTGTTTGCACATTTCCTTGTTTCTAGCATTTCGAGTGTTAAACTACCGTATTACCTCGAAATACCCCCAGGGGGTTTATTATTTCGCCAGCAAAATTTGAGGGGGGAATGATTCGAGGGGGGGGGGGGTTTATTCGAGGGGGGGGGTCTATTATTTCGCCAGAAATTTCCAGAAATTCCGCATACTCAAACGTAGAAAAATCAAGCGTTTACATAGACATATATGTGTTTTTAGGCATATATAACTGTATATACACATAAACCCTTCCCTAACATCACTCAATCATCAGTCTTAACGTGTGTTCTGACATGTACAGATCACAAACTGCGGTATTTGTCATGTACGTTCTCTTTACACTCAATTTTAGGGGGGGGTATTTCGAGGGGGGGGGTTATTATTTCCTCAGCCGAAATTTAGGGGGGGTATTTCGAGGGGGGTTAATCCAAGGGGGGTTAATCCAAGGGGGGGATAATTCGAGGTAATACGGTATTGTATACTCCGTACATTCTACAGTATTATCATGATGAAAAGTTTCAAAAATAGTTCCAACAAATATCGTTCAACGGTATCCAATTCTGAGAAATTCTGAAAAAATAAAATTAAACGGAGTAGATCGTGCAAAAATGGAACAAGACAGCGATGGGTTTGATTTCGGCGGACGATTGCCTTCAGCTGAGCATTTGATGGCGCCGAGTGATTTCGAAGGTATCTTTGAATTATATACAACCACTCTTTCGGGATGTGGCGGCTGCGAACTGTTAATTTCTGTGTGTCAACGTTTTGGCACTGTGCCAAAATTCTGGGCGATGTCAGTAATTTTCCGTGCCGTGGTTTCGATACGTTCCTACCAAGGAATCGAATGTATTTCAGCAAAGCCTTACTGTTGAGCACGGGAGAATCGCATTAGCTAAAATGTTGCCTCATGAAAAACGGTTCGGTGTGGTTTGTATTAGCCCAAAAATGAGGCTGCTATAAATTTTTTAACTTTAATTTCCCTGAGAACCGTGTTTCCTTCTAGCTAATATTATAACACTCCTACCTTTTCTGGAAATTCTGATAAATAAAATACAAACTTGAACAAAACATATTCAGTTGAGGGTGCCCACGTGACTAATCCGACGAATCGTGCCAAATATGAATTTGTCACCAGCTGAAAATACCATGGCAGTGTTTGCAAACATTCTCATGTCGTATTCAAAATTGATATCCCACACTATAAATGCGATTTTCCCAGTACTCTTTAACTAAACCGTTAAAAACCCTTCAAAATTACACAGAGGCCGATGCACTTAATGCGGAGACTTTTGCGTGTGTCGAAAATGACGACGAAACGTTCGTCAGCGATGTGGTTGATGATCCAGAGTTGGCAATGTGCCAATTGGCCGACCGAACCGCCCAGTTGCAAGTGGGTTGCTCTCTGCCACTTTCGCACATTGTCATGTGATAAACCTGTGACTTTAGGTTAAATAATTAGTGAGAAGGATTTTCTTTTGACTTTTACACTGAATCACCTTTTGAGTTTCGAGTTCACACTTGTCACTATTTATCGCCTGACAAAGTTTTTCTAGATCGGCGCTGGGATGATACTATCGGTGTAGATAAGATGTAAAAAGCAAAATGAGGAAATATGATTAGGTAAACCAACTAAAATTAGGTATGGAAATACTTTTGAAAATATGTAATGAGGTAAAAAATGAGCCATTTTTGGTGGAAATGGGGGAAAGCACACAAATAGATTATTGTGGGTGAAAATTGCTCCTGGTAGATAGATAGCTGCTGATTTTCGCTGTTTGAGGCAATAGTAGTCCAAAATTTTGCTCTGGAATAGACAGTTTCCTGGAGCGTATCTCTGACAACATAAATACAAGCAAAACAAAAAATATGCAAATTGAATGAGAAACTGCCCATTTTCCTTTCAGCTGCCCGAAGCCCGACAAAATGACGTCACTTTAGAATCTGATCGGACTGGCGGCACCATCAAAGGCGACGCGTGGCTCAGTCAAATGGTGGAGGTTAGTGTTCATCAAAATGTTTAAAAAAATAGTTAAAAGAGCTTTAAAATTTTAATTTAAAAGAGCCATTTATTTGATTATAAACCTGTTCGACTTTAAAACTGGAAACCAGTGCAAGTCAGAAAAAAATGGCAATTAATTTCAGGCATCGGTCTCCCATTTACTAGAAGATGACGAGGACTTTGGCTGTGTGCCAGGTATTGGCAGTTATCCAGCTGAGATCTCGCACTCGTACCCACCGGGCCGGATTATGCCCGGCGAAGTGCAACAGTACCAGCAGGGTACAAATGTAAGCACCCAGAGGACACAGATGCCTATTGGTTTGGTTGGTTGATTGGGGGGTACAAGAATACCAGTGAAAACTTGTGGTTGTGAACACCACTTTTGGGCAGTGCTCTATTCCGCATCAAAGCCCATTCCGCATGTTGACCCACATTTAATTATACCTGGCATGTTGAAAATAGGTGATAAAACACATGACCTAGTTATTTTGAAGGTGAAAATCTATAAGAAGTAGGAAAATTAGGGAATTTTGGTGAAAATTAGGGTAACATTGATCAAAAGCGCTCCAGATAGCTAGATAGCTATGCAATTTGCGGGTGTGGCGGTGTTCAAGGGAATGTAGCCAAAAAAATCTGCGCCAGGGATATATAGATAGCTGGGCGGTGTTTGGGGTGGTGTTACCCACCCCCCTTTCTTACCCCTGCAGGCATAATGTCTCTATAATGGGTCTACATGCGGAATGGGCTTTGATGCGGAATGGGCCCTAGCCCCACTTTTGTGCGGCAATTGTTACCTTCGTACAGTTGAGGTGATAGTTGAGTTCAGTTTTCTGCTGACTTACATTTTCGGGTTACCCTGCGATGTAATGAATAGTCCCACACACACTGGATGTCAACTGTTTCGGTGTCAACTCGAGTTTAGTTCAATTTAGATTTGGACATAATTTCGCAGCCCATAAACTATAATGTTTTTATAAAACTGTTGGACCAGATAGTTTTTCAAAAAATTTTTTTTTGTTTATGTTCTTGAAAATTGTCCTGCGACCTAAATTGAACTAAATTCGAGTTGACACCAAAACAGTTGGCATTCAGTATGTTCCGGCGCCAATGTCATGAAATGTCTTGAATAAATAAAGATGGGATAAATTTCTCGAATAAATCTAACTAAAAAGATCATAAATAGTTGACACAAACACAACACTCGATTCTTGACACTTAACAAATACCACTGTAAGAACTGATCAATGTTGTCATTACCATAAAAACAAATGTAAAATATCCTCAGGGCCGTATCCATGGGGGGCGGGGGGGCTGCAGCCCCCCCCCCCCTCCCGGGGCGAGACCAAAAAGTGACCGGAAAATGCGACTTTTTCAACGTCGGCGTTAAAAATTTTGCGCGCAAGCGCGCATTCTTCACCAGACATAAGGTATTATCATCGGATTTGCTCTATGTGGCCACAAATCATTATAAATACACTCAATGTTGTGTTTTTGCTGTTTTGTATGTATATTTACATACGTATACAGCATTCCATGGCGCTGACGCCAACGCCAATGGCGCCATGGCGTGGCGCCTACTAATGGCGCCATTCCGCCACTATGTAGCTAAAATTTGAGGGGGGGGGCTGAGCCCTAAAGTCCTGGATACGTCCCTGAATATCCTCACCTAAAGCTAAAAGATCAACGCCTTTTTATCATTATCTACAAAGCTTAATAAGAACACTGTGAGTTGTGACCATATTAAATTATTTCCATAATGAGGCCGACACTACGCAGCTACTGTGAAATTTCCGATCCATTTCTTTTTCACCATTTTGTCAAAATATCCACATCATTCGTTCAATGACATTTCAGCGCCCCGACTCCGTATGGGCTTATGGCAATTTGACTTCACCGGCAATGCAACAGAACGATGCAAATGTTCAGAATGCGCCTATGTCTGGCTCAATTGATACAGCCGCCTTGTGAGTTCTTTTTTGTGTTTTTTTTCGGAGGGGGTTGGTAGTGAAAGCCAGTAGCCAATTCCAGAAGTCGACGAGTGACAAGGGTAGTGGTTAGTGATAAGATACTATCAGTGGTAATTTTTTTGGCTATAGACCCCTGAGCCCCCCTCTCAAATCGCGCAGCTATCTATAGCAATTTTAAGCGATTTTTCCCCAATTTTCACTCTAAATAATTATTTTTGCTTAATTTTGCAAACTTCATTTCAAAATCGCTGTTTTAGGCTACGTACATGCTTATATTTTTAGTTATTTGAACCTATTTTGGCTATCTTAAAATTATTTTTAGTCATTTTTCTGCCTTCTATACGTTGAACCACCCCCCCTCATTTTTTCCGCTATCTATCCTCCTGGAGGAGTAATTTGCTATCCATCCAACTCTCGGAGGGTTAAAAATTTTGGACACCCCGGTTTCGACTTGACCCTTATAATGAGCTAATCTTCCCTATAATTTTTAGGAACTTGCAGCAGTTGATCACGCTTCAGAAGTTGCATCAACAAGCGCAGCAACAGAGACAGAACACAAGTGCCGTGTGAGTTATGTCTTCGATTTTTGGTCGCGTTGTGAAATCACTAAAATCTCAAATTTAAAAAGTTTGTCATTTTAATCCTCTTTGCAGACCAATGCCGAACATTATTCCGTATGGATCTTCACAGGCTTCCAGTGTGCCTAGGTAGGGGTATTTTTTCTAGGCTTCAAACTTTCGTAATAGGTTTCGTAAAAGTATTGCGGTTGGAAAATGCCGGGTTTTCTTGCCTGGCTTAGGATCGGTATTGACACTGTTCCAGTTTCGGGTTGAAGGGTCGGGAAACTTAAGTATATTTTGAGCTGCTTGAAAAATAATACATTGGTTTCATAAATGTCAAATGTAGGATTTTTTATCAATTTAGCAAGAATAATCGGAAATGGATACGTCTCTGCCATCCAGGGGTTCCTTCTACTCATTGAAAAAGCCTATATATTGAACTCTCGCGAACCCCCCCCCCCCCTCGCAAAGGGGTCCAAATTCATCAAAACCCTTCAGCTATCACCGACTAAACTCCACAAAAACGTCTCAGATCGGTGCCCACCACCAGTGCGGCCATCACAGCCGAGGAATTAGAACGTAAAATGCGACAAGAATCGAGAATTTCAAATCAAAACGACGCGTCGCAACAAGTGCCCAGAAGAATATCGCCCACGAGTTTGGTGCGCGCGTTCGAACAACAGGCGAAACAGGGTCAAAATTTGCCGCCACTTGGCGCCAGTCCAAATTTTGGAGCGGCTTATGGTGAAGCGATGCAGCAGGCGCCCCCGCAGCATTTGATGCAGTTGCTCGCGATGCAGCAGAAACATAATGGTCTGTGAAGTTTTTGGCTAGGGCTGTAAAGACAGGCAAAATTATTCGATCATTCAAAAACGACATTTCGGCTGCTTTCCAACGATATATTAGTGTCGTTAGTAGGGATGAAAAAAACGTTTTGCTTCTTCAACGAACTGTTTGTTTTTTTTTAAAAACGTTTTTTCTTTCAAAAAGTGTTTTTTACACCGTTTTATTAAATCGAATAGTGATCGATACCGATACTGACATTCAACTTTACAATGCTGTTATTCACCGATACTGATATTGTTTACCGTATTCGCCAAATAGCCGTACCGCTTATCTCGAGATCGAAGATATATTTACGGTACCTTACCCTACATGCTACGTAAGCACCCTATATGAAAACCCCGTAAAAGTACTCTCATTTAGGTTAAATACCCGGAAATCCCAATACGACCCCCCCCCCCACCCGCAGAGACACAATCTATCTCAAACGGGGGTCTAGTGCCGGCGACACAAGCACTGCCCTGCACAACGGCCCTACCCCCTCCCCCGATCCAAATGCCCGGCACCAATGTGCCACCCCCTTTGCCCAGTCACAGCGGCCACGGGCAGACGCCGGTGCAGGTGTCAAATGCGGGCAATTGGGCTGCTCGAATGCAGCCCCCGCCCACGGGGAGACCCCCGCCACCTGGAATGGGGGTGGGGTTGCCCCCTGGTATGAGGGGGTTGCCGCCAAGGGGGGTGGGCGTTGGCGCGCCCCCGCCCCCGCCCATGATGCAGCAGATGCACGGGGTTAATTGGAGATATGGAGGCGTGGGTGAGTGGGGTCGTTTGTTGCTGTAAGTGGCTTTTGCACGGTCATTTCTTTGATCTTCATACTGTCGCAAGGTCTCAATGGCGCATGGTACGCGCGGGAAATTTCGTCCCGCACTCGGAACAGTTTGGAAAATGCGAGATAGTGAGAAATCTGCAGAAAATAACTAATTTGAATGGTAAATATAGGTCTTGATGCTAATTCCACGAAGGATCACAAATTCATTTCATAATTACGTGATGTGTATCCCTTTTTTCAAAAATAATGAGTTTTCAAAATACCATTTCTGGTACGCGGAACCAAAATTATCTGTGTACCGTGCGGCATTGTTTCCTCAGAGTGGTGTTTTTAATGTAGACATAATTGATCACAAACCTCTACCCATTACGCTTTCCACACGCAGTTAATGCTAATATTGTCGATGTTTTGAGATTCTTGTATACATTTACATTTGCAGGTCCGATGCGCGGCCCCGTCGACCCGATGGTCATGATGCGCCCACCCATGAGGTAATCCCCACACTTTTTCGCACTTTTCCCAACTTAACTTTCAAGTTGCATCGCCACTTTAGACCCCTGGGACCCCCGCCGCATTTCGGTCCGCCGCCGCCCGGTTTCCACAAGAATTTCATGCCGCCGGCGCACATGCAGAGAATCATGCATCGACAGCGCATGCCCGCGCCCTACGAGGGGGAACGGCCCAGATATCACATGCATTATCAGAGGGGCGCCGATAATTGGCAGGTTTGTGGGGGTTCTTGTGGGGCGGGATTTTGGGATTGTATCGGTTGACTTCTGGCGCTTGAAATGGAATAGTAACTGGAAATTCCCGAAATTTTTAGCTACCCTGACGGGATCCACACTTATATTCGTTTGTTCGCGTAGGGGATCGTTTTAGATTTATCGGAATCGGGATTCCGAACCGGTATTTCGTGACGGAACTGGTAAGGTTTGAAACAGTGCAGTAAATTAGTTCATTTTTCCACAAATTTTATTCATCGGTCATCAACGTTTCAGAATGAATTGTGTTCACTTATTATGCTACATTTTGCACCATTTTTACTTTCAGCTCTACGGCGATCTTCTGTCCCGAAAAGAGCGGGATTGGCTCGTGAGAATCTATACGCTGGCACTGCACGAAACTGGAAATCCATACGTTGACGACTTTTATTGGACGGTATGTTGTTGACGGGATCTGTATTTTTTGAGAAAAGTATTTTGTATTGCGGCAGCCTTACGTGCCCTGGTGCCAATTCCCGTAGTGTACCAAGAAAGGTCGTAAGTACTGTCAAGTGAACGTAGACTTGTAAGTGACAAGTATTTTCAGTGACAAATTTGCTGATCACTTACGTAAAACTCGACTTGCTTCGACTTTCGGCGTAACTTTTTTCCCCACCTTTGCCTCGTCTTGTCCTTGCTCAGTTGCGGTACCTGGAAATATCGTTGAATCTAAAATTCCCAATAGAAATTATTTTTTGCAGATGTACAAGAACAAGCAATTCGCGCGCGAACGTGCTAGGATGGGCAAAAGTGCACTGGCTGAATACGTGGATGAAAGTAATGCAACACAACCGGCCTATGTCTACACACCGCGTATGTTTTTTTGTGCGGCGTATGTTATATTTTTTGTACCTTGTTAACTCACTGCACACTACCGAAATTTGAATTGTTTCTGCAGTAGACTAATGTGTGTAGGTCCATTGGCGTTGTTTTTTATTTGTCACTTACGACTCCTATTTGTCATTTCACATTTTTGTCTTTCGTCAACCCATAACCTACCTAACCCCCTCCCCTCAGCCAAATTCGAGGGCTCCCTAGGCAAACCCACCCTCGTAACGGCGTTGCAACCGCGCACGCTGATCGACGTGGCCGCAGTGGGGCACGGTGAGCTTGGAGCGGAGGCTGAGGCCGAACTAGGGGGCGCTGTTGGAATTGTGGACAGGGGTGCCAATGGACACACTATTAGCCCGGATGTGGTCTGTGGGGGGGGGGGGGGGGGGGTTCGGGAATTTTATAACTGGGGGTGTTTTAAATTTTGTCTGTGTTTGTATCCTTAGGTGATGAGTTGCATTTAATTATGTGTGCTTTTTGAAGTGGATTAATGGGGTGGGCTTGTATCAGTTTTTTGTGTGGTGTAGTTGTGTGCGAAAATGCCAGAAGTGATGATCAATAGCTGCAAATGAGAAAAAGGTACTTTTGATAAGCTAAAAAGACGAAATACCATGAAGAATTGCTAATTTATAATTCGTGAACCGTTTAAATACATCGGTAACTTCATGTTTAAGATGAGTGGGCTATTATCCCTCATCAAACGCTGTACATTATACCAAAACTTTTAGGACACGCCCACCACCATAACTGAACGATCTGCATCCGCGCATCGTTTAGCCCATCGTCGTTTTAAAGCCCTGATGTTGGACATTGAAAATTGTTGGGAGGCTTTGTTGCATGCCGAGGAAGTGAAAAGACACTTGACTGTGACCCAGGACAAGGAATTGGGGTGGGTTTAGATGTGTTTTTGTTGATTTTTCTGGTTTTGTGGCGATTTTGTGTGTGCGCGTGGTTGTTTAAATCGATATGCATGTGCAACTAGGGTTCAAACGGGATTGACTTTTCGGGATCGGGATCGGGATTCACTTTTTGAGATTTCGGGATCGGGATCGGGATTGGGGTTTCGGGATCGGGATTGGTTTTTTGAGATTTCGGGATCGGGATCGGGATTGGCCGGGATTGGGGTCACGGGATCGGGATCGGGATTGGGATTGGCATTTTTCCGGGATCGGGATTGGGTTCTAGGGATAGAGATTTTGGCCATTTTTCTGGCATTCACAGTTGTTCATAAAGGTCTCAAAACACTGTTGGATGCCAGAAAAGTGACATAAAATTGACGCTGGGGGTTTGCCTGCACATTTATGCATGCAAAAACGTCATTATTTCACTTTTAATTATTTCCACTAATTTTTCCGGGATCGGGACCCATGACTTGGGAGTTTCTCGGGATCGGGATTTGAAAATTTTCGGGATCGGGATCGGGATTGGTATTTTTGGATTTCGGGATCGGGATCGGGATTGGGGTTTCGGGATCGGGACTGGTAAATCCCGGAATTTCACGGGATCCGGGATCGGGATCGGGATCCCGTTTGAACCCTATGTGCAACTGGGAGGTCCTCGAAATGGCTACATTTATTCGCAGCTATTTTTATTCGATTGTTTTCTTCACGCTGGTTGATCAAAGTCATAGGGGGATCGCGTGTGGGTGAACAACTTCATTTACTGTACCCGTATGCTGCAGGCATTTATCATATCCCCAATTTGCACGTGCAAATCGATGTGCACAGTTACCATGCGTACCCACCTGGAGATACTAATGACGATTATTTCGAGGTTTACAAAATAGCATGTGTCCTTCAGTATATAGTTGTTTGCATTATTGCTACCGTATGCCCTGAATACTCCGCGCTGTGCATTGAAACCCGTTTCGTTTTTAGTGTCATCTGTAAGAGTCTGCTACAGATCACCCTCGTACAGTTTCTATCATGCCTGTCAAATTGGGGGGTTTGAATCAAATTGTTCGGATAAACTTCCTTGGGGGTTTGAATTAAGTGAATTGCGTATTTAGTTTCTCCAACGCGAGCGAAATTCTTAGTAGGTAACCACTTGTAGTTGTCAATGGAGATCTCGCTATCCCAATTCTCCACTTAATATAGTATTATAAAAACGGCTTAAAAATCCACAGATCTGAACTGGCGGCCACCCTGCACGCGTTGTTGACTGAATGCACGCGTTTGGCATACGGCCAGAGGTTGCCGCTTTTGTTTGGCGCGAGAAAAGGCGCCACACTTGTTGCCAGATCGTTGGCGCTGGCGCCAGCGCACATTGGCGCGCCAATTCTGGCCGATTTGGGTGGTTATTTACCGCAGGTGGTAAAGAGAATGGCGGCGATTGGGGCTGGGGAGGTTGGCTTGTGAAATTTTTCCGTTGTGCAATTAGTGCTAGTGACAATTTTGAACAACACGGAAAAAGCTTGCAATAGCTTTCGTGCGACATTCTTCTCTGTTATTCCTGATGATTTCGCAAATATTTTTAGAATTAATTTTCAAAGCCATTGCGAAAAACCCTATACACATTTATCGAAATTTGAACCCAAAAATAACCCCCAAAAAATTCAACTCCCCCACACAGCAACAGCGCATAACCACCGAACTATGGGCGGGCTGCCGCGCCGCCGTGCGTCGACTGGACTCTGTGCAATTGGCAGCCATTTGCGTGCCATTGTCTCGCGTTGCGTTGGTGAATGCGCTCAATTCAGGGAGTACGGTAGGTTTGGGTTATGGTAGTGAGATGGCGGTGGGCTTTTCTTGTGAGTGTAAATGTAAAGTGTTAAAGTGTAAATGTAGTAAAAGGTTTGAGGGCATCCGGCGCTTAGTCTATCAATATTTGTCACAAATTTAACACAATTTGCCTAATTTCTGGTGACATAGCGCATGACGCAGTTATTTATCAGCGATTAAAACCTAGTAGGTTCAATAAATTTGCCACTTGGCGACCACTTACATGGTGTATCGGTTTCAAGTTGTCATTTCAAAATTGCACTGGCCGCTGGCCACTCCCAGACGCTGTAAAATGACATGCAAAGCGTCAATGGTCATGTAAAAATCCCTGTAAAATATCAAATGACGAGTAAATTTTTAGGCATTTTACAGAATTTTTGATTGGCACCAGGGCTAATTGAGTTCGCATAGTTTACCCCCTATCTTGCGTGGGCCGCGGACGCGTAAACAACACAATAGCATTGCATTAATTTTTAATTCATAAGGAAATATACCGTATTTCCTCGAAATACCCCCCGGGGGGTGATTGTTTCATAGTGGTCCCGAGAGGGGGGGGGGTTAAACGAGGGGGGGGTATTTCGAGGGGGGGTTATTATTTCACAAGAAAATTTTTGAAAACCAAGTACGAAATTGTCGTCTGAAACGTACGCAGACGTCGAAAAATGCAACAAAAACCGCCATTTATAAGGTTCTGTAGACTAATATTAGTATCTAGATGGTATGTACACTGTTCTAACGTGACATCGACATTGTTTTAACGTGTGTTTTGCACTACGCAGAACACAAACTGCAGTATTTGTCATGTACGTTCTCTTTACACTCAATCTGGGGGGGGGGGTATTTCGAGGGTGGGGGGTGATTGTTTCGTAGTGGTCTTGAAGGGGGGGGGGTCAAACGAGGGGGGGGGTATTTCGAGGAAATACGGTAAATAGTGAAACTGTTCGGTAGTATACCAGCGTATGCCCAATGTACCTTCTTTTGTAATTTCACACTCCCAAATTCCAAGCGATAAAAATTTTTTACCTTTGATAACTGAAACCTCAAACATATTTTCAGTTCGCTTTTCTCTACCCGCTGACTCTATTGTTGGAAATGGCTCAAAGGGCTGAATTTGTCACGCCCCCTGGTGCATTTGCCAACCAGATGAAACATTGGATTCAAGCGTTGAACCACAGTTTGGGTGCAGATGAAGAAAACATTAAATTGATGTCGAAAGATTTGTTATCTCGCGAGCAGTGTGTGTCATTAGGCAACTGGTTATCTAGTGATAATGGTGGCGTACTGCTGGATAGAGCCAGTGTGCAGGCGTTTGTGCTAAAACTACAGAAATGCTGTGTGGGTTAGACAGGAGTTATTTTGTGTACGGTAGATAAATTTGTGGGGATGGAGGGTGGTTTTATGTCATTATAAATGTTTTAATAATTATGTTGGCCGATTTTTTGTCATTTGTTGTGGCAATGTGTGGTATTTTTAGGTATGACACTGTGCGCTCATAGCTCATCTCTTCATTTTCTGTGTGAATTATTTCTGTTATACAGTTTACGGTATTTTAAAATGATTGCGCGCAACAATCTGCCATCCCCCCAGCGCAAAACATTTTCAATGCAAAACGGCGCAATTGTTAAGATATTTTCATCCTTCTCTCTTATAAAAGTTTTGACGCTTTATTGTAGTAGCTGTTTGTATTGTTTTTATATTTTAGGCGGTTCAAAGTGTTCACCAATTTTGACTTTGTTTCTCTTTATTGGCCCTTTTACTAGTTGACAACCGAACTTTCAAAAGCTGACAGATTGTTTCAAACATACATGGTTACCAGAATGGATAATCTGTCAAATACTATTGAAGGGGAAAACTGGTTAATTATTGTATACTCGAATGTGTTCAAAACAAAGTTATCAGCTGTGGGAATCTCGCATGTCAACTTCTTTGGGCACCATTCTTTGGAATTTGTCCACTATCGACAGGTAAATATATTGTGATCAATTGATATAATAGTAAATACATACTTATATATTTATGTATTTTTGCTTCGTAAGTCCATATGCGTTAATATTTTTACACTAGCAGGTTCTCCTCTGTACCTTCGGTCCGGTTTCGCAGCATTCTACACTTTCACATACACTTACGGACATTAATGATGAATGAATACCAAGACGGATGAAACTCCCAGTGCATAAAAACTCTCAGCGCATCTAAGCTTCCAGCGCATCTGAACTCTTAGCGCATCTATGTACATTACGCGCGATGGCGCGGCGGCACAAACCATACATCAAACTAGTGTTTGAAAAATGATTAATACATTTTTTTCACATGCAAATAGAAATTTCGATTTGCAAATGAATATATAAATATTAATGAAATCAAAAATAAAAGTTTAAATCCCAGATTTCAAACAGTAGTTGAAATTCCGAAAATGTTGCGCAGATGCGCTGGGAGCCATTTTAGAACTCTGGGAGCCATTCTAGATGCGCTGGGAGGGCGGTGCACTTGTACGCACAGATGCCTGGTACGCACAAACGCCCGGTACGCACAAAATTGTGCCCACCACGCACATCTGCCCGATACGATACATTACATTACATTTTGAGCGTGTTTTTCACTTCACACTTGTGAGTGAAGTGAAAAAAAGTTGTGTAATGACATTAGTTAACTTTTTGTCACTTCACATATATTTGAACATCACTTGAAAAAGTGTCAAGTGAAAGAATGGTGGATAATGGCCATTTTTGACCGTTTTTTTTCACTTGACACTTTTTCAAGTGATTTTCAGATATCAGTGAAGTGAAAAAAGCTGTGCAATAACATTAGTGACCATCTGTACGGTACGCAAAGATCATCAGCCATGTAAGTACCGGGCAGATGTGCGTGGCGGGCACAATTTTGTGTGTACCGGGCGTTTGTGCGTACCAGGCATTTGTGCGTAGGAGGCCTGGCCCCGCTGGGAGTTCAGATGCGCTGAAAGCTTACATGTGCTGAGGCGCACCGTCATCAAGGCATCTTGTATTTTAATAGTTGGCCTTGTTTGTATCTATTCGACCCGTGTTATCCATTCATAATACTCTCATCACTACATATTTAATGGGATGTAATATGCGCAGTTATAGTGATAGCGTGTTTCTATTTGTTGGCTTTGTGTTTTAATTCAGCTTATCGAAAAGCATAAATGAATAAATTAGACCTTATGGCCCTGCGCAAGCTACTGTCTTAGATGATTTACGCATCTGCACAATTGAAATAGATATTTTCGAGTTTAACAAAATTTCCAGATAAGGCATTGCAATGTGAGTTAATATTTTACAAGGTAAATCAATAAACACAATAACTAGTGCAGGGATCAATATCAATTTGGCATAATTGCAATCTTCAAAAAAAATTGGTTTAAAATGTAATAGTTAACAACAAAATCAGCTACCTCGAACTCGGACGGAATTTAATTTGTCCGACATTTTTTCGAGAATTTCAATTAATTAAATCCCATTTCCCACGCACCCATTTATCTGACTAAAATTGACCAAATCTCGCGCCCTGTAAATACATGGTATTTACCAAAATCGACGCAAAAGTTGACATTGAATTTCAATATTGGACCCGCAGCACAATGGAGCACTACCCGAAATTGCCAATGCCTGTAGAAAATATAAAATACCTGATAGACGAATCGAATGATTGGGCTGTTGTGAGTTGTTCGGTTTTTGTCGGGTGGTTATGTATTTACGTTTGTTTTGGCGGCTTTGGGTCTCTTGGTACACTTTTTCATGTGCTTTTGTCTGCGGTAGAATGTCGAAAACTAGGTAAAAAGATATTTTTTTGAAGTTTTGTACGGTTTATTTGTTATTTCGACTTCACCTCAGCCACTTGTTTGTGGCTGAGATGGTTTCGAGTCGGACCCATAGCGGATTTTGGGGTTAGCATTTTGGTGGGGGGGGGGGTCAGCACGCGTTAATAACTCGGGAACCGCTTGGCGAAAAATGTTGAAATTTGGATATGTTATGATTTCAGGTCGGGGCTAGTTACAAGTCCGACGATTTTTTTCTACGACCCCCCAGACCGGAGATAGGGGGGTCTATAAAAACACTGTAATTTGCGTTTTTTTGGGTGTCGCCAAGAACATGCAAACTTTGAACATCAATAGCTCGGTCATTTGTGAACCGATTTTAGTCATTAAAATGTTAAAATGATCACAAATGTTCGGAGAGTTCATTTCTGAGGTGAAATCGGAGATACACATTTGTTTATATATCGATTTAGCCCAATTTCGAAATGCAAAATTTCCGCAAAAGTTTGCTTTTTGAACATGCTATTCTATTCTCCTGATTGAGAGAAACTCAATGAAACAAAAATGAGATCGATATCTCTTTCCGATCAAAAGTTATGGCGCTTTAAACTTTTCCCTCCCATCCACATAAATAAGCACATGCATGCAACTTCAAAACTCCATATCTCGGCCATTTCTCAGCCGATTTTCACTGATGAACACTTAAAATGATCAGAATGACATGGAGATTTCATTTTTAAGACCAGATTATCCCTATATTGCAACAGATTTCCCATACAAGAAATTAATGCGAACTCTTGAATTAAATTGTCATAATGAAAATGCATACAAATAAACTGTGGATAAAAATGATATCTACATGTCATTCTGATCATTTTAAGTGTTCATCAGTGAAAATCGACTGAGAAATGGCCGAGATATGGAGTTTTGAATTTGCATGCATGTGCTTATTTATGTGGATGGGGGGGAAAAGTTTGAAGCGCCATAACTTTTGATCGGAAAGAGATATCGATCTCATTTTTGTTTCATTGGGTTTCTCTCGATCAGGAGAATAGGATAGCATGTTCAAAAAGCAAACTTTTGCGGAAATTTTGCATTTCGAAATCTGGCTAAATCCATATATATAAACAAATGTGTATCTCCGATTTGACCTCAGAAATGAACTCTCCGAACATTTGTGATCATTTTAACATTTTAATGACTAAAATCGGTTCACAAATGACCGAGCTATTGATTTTCAAAGTTTGCATGTTCTTGGCGACACCCAAAAAAACGCAAATTACAGTGTTTTTATAGACCCCCCCTATCTCCGGTCTGGGGGGTCGTAGAAAAAAATCGTCGGACTTGATACTAGCCCCGACCTGAAACCATAACATATCCAAATTTCAACATTTTTCGCCAAGCGGTTCCCGAGTTATTAACGCGTGCTGACCGGCTGACCCCCCCCCCCCCAAAATGCAAACCCCAAAATCCGCTATGGTCGGACCGTAGAAAGTATCTCTTGAAATTTGAAATATAATTCGATTTTTTTTATATCGCTTCGACATCATATGAAAAACTGGTCATGTTCGATGTTGGACACTTCAAGCTCTGTTCCAGTTCACCCTTGAGTACTCCCCCAAAACCGAATGTTTCAAATCGAGTCCAAGTACCCAGCATGCGACAAGATGCCAACTTTGTCTCTGAAACCATCAAAAATAACCTAATTTCAGTCTCATGGCTTCGTGATGCGGCACACATCAGGCACGACGAATAGCCGATTGGTAACCCCCTGTCCATACGCTTTGCTGCCCACTTTGTTCCCCAGAAAGTGTTATGAAAAGGCGGCTGATGTGCAGTTGGTGAGTGTCAATTTTCTGGCTCTCTGCCAACTTTGGTGGGTGCGGAATTTTTCTTTGCTATTTCAGTTTGTTGTTGTGGAATTCGATTGGGGATATGGAAATTCACTTGCCACTGGACTCATCGCTTACACATTTCTAGTTTTTTTATTAATTAAGTTACAAATTTAATAGCAGCTTTCACAGCTGAGAAAATACATAGTTTCCATCCTATTGCCACGCTTAGGCGTTGCTGTTATCAAACTGATTCGCATAAAAAAAATTTTAAAAAAATTTCACGCATGCCTCTAGATGATGAACAAGTTATACTACAATGTATCCCAAAATGGTTCACTGCTGAGGAAATCACTGGTACAGGTCACTAAGTCAGATGAATTTGCGCGGAATTTGATGAAAATTTATGACCAAGCTTATGACGAGACAGGTTCTTTTTGGGTTTGGTTTTGGTTATTGTGAATTTCATGTTACAGAAAAAAGCTCACATGAATAATTTTTTGGTTTAATTGAAACTACTAAGATCATCAATTTCATGGATGAAAAACGCACATTTATTTCAGGTAAACGGCACGATAAACAGCCAGTGTGTACACTTGTTCTCATGCGGTCTGATTATATGCTGGAATCTAAAAGTCAAAAGTTGGAAGATTCTACGTTGCAGCAGGTATCTGTTTTTATATATGAGTAATAATTTCAGGGGAATCTTAGGTGGTAAAATTGTTGTCGAATGTTTGGTTTTTATTGGTAAATAGAAAAAAAACGATAAAAATTGTGAGCAAGTTTTCTAGATTTCTGCAGGGGTATTCTAGATTTTGACCCTCCTGGGGGTTGGATAGATAGCAAATCGTTCCTCCGGAAGGATAGATAGCTAAAAAAATTTCTGGGGGGGGGTTCGCGGGGGTTCAATATATAGGCATAGAAGGGAGGATAAGGAGAAAAATCGCTAAAAGTAGGTAAAAAATGGCTAAAAATGGGTATATAAGGATATGTAGTATTTTACTAAAAATAGCTGAAAATAGGCAGTTAGGACGCATGAACTAGTGATTTTAGGGGTAAAAATCTATATAGGTAAAGGTATGGGAATCGCGATGAATTTGATGCTTGAATTTGATTCACTTAGAATGGGGTGCCGATCCCAGACCCTGTAAAATGCCTTGTCAAATGTCTAATGTCACGCAAAGTGTCAAAAGTCACGTAAAAATGGCAACCGAGTTGTCATCTTTAGGGAATATTACATTACTTTTGACACTTTGCATGACAATTGACATTTTACAGGGAATTTTATAGGGTCTGGGACTGCCCCATGGTTGATTTGACAGATATGGATGTGATAGATGAACAGCGGGTAGAAATAAATAAATGGATGGCTGGTCTACGTGACTAGCGGATTCATATGACTAAGAGGTTTACGTCGTGGATTTCACTAGAAAGAGTGCACTGGATTATACTTCCTTAACCGAAAATGCATTGATATTCAACTTCCCCACTCCCAACACAGATTGAAGTCAATCTTATAGCGGCTTCATTTGGTGGCTTGGCGACAAAATGTTGCGCTATGCACTCGCACACGATGCAACAATACCCCGTAAATTTGCCCTCTGAGACGGCGGAAAAAAGCTTGTTTTCCGGAAAAAATACAGCTTGTGAGACGATTTTTTCCGGCTTGGCAAGCGCACACGACATTTACAAGTGCAAGAACGCCAATAGGCCAAAAGTTGTGTTATTTGTGGTTGAAAGTGAAAATCGGAATGCTTTGGATCAAAGGCATTTGGAGTATGGCCTCAACTCCCGGGGAATTCGGTGTATCAGAAAAACACTGTCGCAGTGTGATTCTGAGTGAGTTTCTGCTTATGCGAACGTTTACATGTGAAAAAATTATCATAAATCGTACGTTTTTTGACTTTTTCCAATCCGTGAAATATTTAAACAATATAGGATATAAACTGAAATGAAATAAAAAGTTGAGTATCACCGATGATCAAATATGGCGCATTTTGGAAAATACAAAAATTACGACATCGAAAAGTGAAATCGTTGTAAGCCTAACTGCTGACTAGTGTAAACGTTTCGGGTTTTAAACGTTCTTTGCTAAGTAACGATTTTTTATGTGCAAACGTACGAACTTGCGCGACCATTGTTGAATATTTCGTAGCTCATGAATTCTGTTTCATATTTGGTATTTCTTTGCAGTTTGAACCTGGATGAAAGTGGTAGTCTCTTGGTGAATGCAGAAAATATAGAAATATCTGTGGTTTATTTCCGGTGAGTATACATTTACAAATTCTTGCTTCAGATTTTCTACGAATTGCTTTTTCACATAAAAATTAAATATTCACAGGGTTGGCTATGTGCCAACACAGTGTTAGTGTCCAAAATTATGTGCTTGCGTGGTAACGTTAAAAAATTCATAGGGCTGTCGTCAAAGTCAATTTACAGACGAAACAATAATCCCCGTTTATGTGCTGCTACTATATACTGGTACATGATGCAGTAAACAGTACGGTCGGGTACGGTAACGGTATGTATTTCATCAAAATTAAGTTTCATAAAAATGACAGCAGCGGTAACGTTTGCAGTAAGCTTTAGCCAAGGCCTACGACGTCAATAGCAAATTTTTTTTCACAAAACCTCAATTACCGTATTTCCTCGAAATACCCCCGGGGGGTTTATTGTTTCAGAGTGAGAATTTTGAGGGGGGGTTAAACGAGGGGGGGGGTATTTCGAGGGGGGGGTTTATTATTTCGCCAGATATTTTTTGAAATCCCATTACTAAAATGTCGTCTGAAACGTACGCAGACGTCGAAAAATGCAACAAAAATTGTCATTTATAAGACTCTTAAGACATTTATAAGTGTGTAGACGTACAAACACTGTTCCCACATAACAGAGTCATCGTTTTTAACGTGTGTTCTGCATTGCCGGGATGACAAACCGCAGCCTTTGTCATTTACGTTCTCTATACACTAAATTTGGGGGGGGGGGTATTTCGAGGGGGGGGTTTATAAGTTCATAGTGTCCATTTTGAGGGGGGGTATTTCGAGGGGGGGGGTATTTCGAGGGGGGGGGTATTTCGAGGAAATACGGTATATATATTTTTTGCCCAAAAACTAGATATCCTCAAACATGCACTTTATTTTGGACACGCTAAGATACACTATGGACGCGGAGTGGCGAGCTAGAGAGAAAATGGAGTTATCGTGCGCCATAAAAGTGCCTACTATACCTCAACAATTGGCAAATATGAAGAAGTTGCAACAAGTGTTGTGTGAGACAAAAGTATTGCAAACGATGGTTTGTCAAGTTTTTGTTTATGTTATACGCTTACTTGAGCGTGAGCGCTGCACGTCATTTGTCGTTTGTCGTTTTGAATAGTGGTGTTTTTTGTGTTCATGGCACCTTTCCAGCGCAACTAAGGCGCCACACACGCTGGATGTCAACTGTTTCAGTGTCAACTCGATTTTAGTTCAATTTAGGCCGCAGGACAATTTTCAAGTGCACGTGCGGCAAAGTCGAAGAGTAATGTATATTGCCATGTGCATTTGAACATGGTTTCGCAGCCCATAAACTAAAAATTTATGAAAAACTGTTGGAACAGTTGACATCCAGATGTCAACTGGGCCGATGTTTTTTGATAAATCTTTAGTTTCTGCGCTGCGAAACCATGTTCAAATGAAGGGTGTGCTTCTAAAAGTACCGATCTACAAATTTTTCAAATTTGAGTTAGGACCATTTTTGGGGTCCCCATAAAAATGCGCTTCAAAAATATATATAATATGTGGGGGGTGCGAAATTCAATTTTGAGATATGGGGGGTCGAAAAAAGCAAAAAAATCGCAAATTACAGTTTTTGAAATTTTAAAAGTACCGATCTACAAGCTTTTTCAGCTTTTGTGTCTTTAAAAGTACCGATCTACACACTTTTTTCAAAACTGTTCTTTGAAATGTACCGATCTGCACATTATTTTTTGTGCTTCTAAAAGTACCGATGTCAGATCGGCGTCCGCTTGCGCAAAAACTCATTTTGTGCTTTTTTATTATGGGTAAAAGTACCGATCTACAGCTTTCTGATTTTGTGCTTTGAAAAATACCGATCTACACGCTATTACCAATTTGTTCCTTTAAAATGTACTGTACTGCAAAAATACAATTCCCTAAATTTTATATAGCTAGTGTTATGTGTATAATCAATGATTATACCCATGCATGTGGATACCCAACAATATGGCCGAAATACCCTTACCCAAAATTCCCATACCCAATACCCATGTATGGGTATTGCATGCTCCAAACTTTCAATCGCGATTATCTCAAAATCGATTTTTTGTAGATCGGTACTTTTAGAAGCACACCCTTCAAATGCACATGGCAATATACCTTACTCTTCGACTTTCCCGCACGTGCACTTGAAAAGTGACCTGCAACCATATTTGAACTAAAATCGAGTTGACACTGAAACAGTTGACATCCAGCGTGTGTGGCACCTTATGCATGCGCTTCTTGCAGGGTATTTTTATTCTTTTCGTGACTGCAAGAGGGAATTGACAAAAAGTAGCCATTTGAGAATGTTGTACAACATGATTTTGCTACCCCAATTTCCCAGCTCGATACCAATGAAATCGATCAAGTTATGTCCACCTTCGTGCCGCAACACGGCTTGGATGTGGGCCAAAATGAAACGCAGAAATATGTCAATGAAGCTATAAGTTCCCCTGGAAGTTATGTACTCAAACCGCAGTTGGAAGGTGGCGGCAACAATTTGTACGGTGAAAAAATGGTTGTCGCTTTGAAAAAGATGAATGAAGATGAGAGGGCTGCGTATATTTTGATGAGAAAAATCGAAACTTTGAAGGGTCAGGTGTGTCTTACATTTTTCTATCAAAAATGCACCCAGGGGAGCAATAAATTTGCAAAAGACGCAATTTCTTGTAAAATTTCACGTTACCTATATGTCAGACAGGTCAAGCATAAAATTTAAATTGCCCAGTAAAATTTCTGAGAAACTAAATTCTGAATGGACACCATCGTTGTTGTTGTCAACTAGGTCAGTGTGTGTAGGGCCATATAACAGAGAAAAGCACATAGATATTGAATTGAAATGACATGTAAACCTTTAAAAAAAATTAAAATCGAACAGTAAAACGTAGGGCTATACATATGTTACCGAGCACCCTCATTTTGTCTAACACCCGACGAATTTTCCCTTACATTTTTCATTTTACATGACATTTTACAGTGTGAATGACTGTCTCTAGAGGGAACCAACTTATTTTTGAACATTTTTTCAGAACTACCTCATTCGACCAGAAAACAGCACCGAAGAGAATTGCACGTTGAGAAACACAATTAGTGAATTAGGAATTTATGGATTTCTTTTAGCCAATGCCAATGGACAGATTGTCAAAAATCAATCTGGAGGCCATGTGCTAAGGTGAGATTCTTTCTAAATACAGTTTTTCCTCGAAATACCCCTGGGAGTTTTATTATTTCGCCAGCAAGTTTTGAGGGCGGACTATTCGAGGGGGGTCTATTATTTTATTAATTTTGACATACTCAGACTTGATAAGACGGATGAGTGTTTATATACATATATGATTGTATACATTTATTTACGTATATACAGTCTGGCCTAAGGTAACTCGGTAATTGTTTTTAACGTGCGTGTTCTGCCATACACAGATCACAAACTGCGGTACACTCTCTTTACACTATTTACATTTGGGTATGGGTATTTCGAGGCGGGGCTAATTCAAGGGGGAATAATTCGAGGAAATACGGTACGTCACTTTTTAATACAAATCTGAAAGCCTAACTTATAAAATCAATTTTAGGACCAAGGCATTCGGTGTGGACGAAGGCGGCATCATGGCCGGAGCTTCCGTGATCGACTGTCCATTCCTTGTGTGAATTTTTAGCACTGTAGTGTAGATAAATCCCATTCCAGAACCCCCTCTGGGTACCTAACCTCACTTTCCCATCCATTTCCCTGGGGCCAGATCCAATTAGTAGAACGTAAGACGCCTGAAATGCGAGTAAGTGTAAATATGGTGTTGACTGTTGCTTCTATTTTATCCGTCTGGTTTCATAACGTGTCCAAAATGCACCGGGCATCTTTTCCATCCAGGATGAATTTTTTCCTCACATGGCAAACATAGTTGCAGTTGTTAAATCTACTCTGTGGCGTCAAAATAGATAGGTAAAACTTGATTGAACTCCAGCGACCTTACACCTGCCTTACAATGAGATCTACCATATCCCATCTGTATAAAAAAAAAACATTAGTCATCATATATTTATCACACAGCTTCTACTTTGGGTGGATTTTGTACAGTTTTTCACGTGATTCCATCCATCAAAATATGGTATCATTCATTGTATAGCCACTTGTTTGTCCATTTTATCTTTGTTTTTATTTCTGTTGGTTTTTTTGTTGGTGAAAACTCATGGATTTATAAGACAAATTTTTACAAAAACCCCCCTGAGGTTTTACACAGAAAACTATGTTTCCATGCAATTAAAAATAAATGTATAAAAATAATAATAATGTATTTATAATATACCTACCTAAGTGAAATGATGATAAGATGTTAATATTCCGACTTGTGGAATGCATGGAGGATGGGGCGTCGTGGACATTATTTTTTTAATACAGCCAGCTCTAGCAGGCTACGTCCTACCTTTCGTCAACTGTTTACCCGCCCTTCTATTGGAGACGCCCTTCTATTCGAAACATCCTTCTATTGGAAACCGTCCTTCTATTAGAGACCCGCCCTTCTATTAGAAGAAAAACGGTGTAATATAAATATATACCGTAAGTAGGTAAATAAAGGTGAAAGATGCGGCCGACAGCAACAGACCCTGCCGCCGCGCGGCCACTGCGACTGCGCCGAACTTCACATCGTTTCATCGTTACCGCCGCCGGCGACATTCACCGACGACACATTTTCTACAACAAAAATGCCGCCGCCTTGACTCTATTTGATCGGCGGCGGCGCACGATTCACGGGTCGTGAAACGCGCAGCCAGTTTGAAACAACAAAATTCGTAAGTGCGGCAGTCGCCCCGCCGCGGTGAACATAATTACGTGCGAGGTGCTTCGACATAATTAGTGTAAAAAGTTGCATAAAGTGTCAAAAATCACGTAAAGTGCCTGGTAAAATGGCAAACATTTTTATGACTTGACACTGCATGACATTTGTCATTTTACAGGGTCTGGGACTGCCCCCATGTGTGCATAATCAGCATTTCAAAAATGGGTGTTTTTTTAGAAAGTCTAATGTATTAAAGTATCAGAAAATCTATCTAAAAATAAAATATAATTAAGGCTCTAAAAACGCAGAGAAAGCCGAAAAAACGACTCTGAGATTAGCAACTCTAAACCCCCTCGAACTTTTCACTCTGAAAAAATACCCCCTGCGGGTATTTCGAATAAATATGGTAATCAATTTCTCTGGTGGAATTCATCGTTTGATTTTACATAGAGCTGAAATCGCAGCTTAAGAGACAAAAAATATCTTTTATCATTTCACAAAAAAATAGTGATTTTTTTCCTGGTGTCGATAGATTCCTGGTTAATGTTCTGCACAGACAACATGACTGATTTTGTGACTGGTATTTTAGTAAAACATGATTTATTGTTTAGACGGGCCATGCTTAACCGACATCTAAACCCATCTGACATCTAGACTGGGACACGGAACATGTTGACACGGAATACATTGAATTATACCTGGCATGCTGAGAATAGGCAATAAAACACATGGCCTAATGATTTGGAAGGTGTAAATCTATAAGAAGTATGAGAATTAGATATTTTTGGTGCAAATTAGAGTAAAATTGCTCAAAAGCGCTCCAGATAGCTAGATAGCTAGGTAATTAGCGGGGTGGGGGGTTTTCAGGGGAATGTAGCCAAAAAAGATTGTCCCAGAGATAGATAGATCGCTGGTCGGTTTGGGGTGGGGTTACCCGCCCCCCGTTGACACGGATGACACAAAATTAGATGTGTGGTTGGTCTAGATGTCGGATGGGTTTAGATGTCGGATGGCACGGGCTCGTTTAGACTCGACTGACTTGTTGACGACTTTTTTAATTGTTTTGTTCTTTACTTGTTTACGATTTTCAGAAAATTCTTGAGCTCTATTGGTGGTCATAAAGTTACCGTATTACCTTGAACAGTAGGTAGATTTCAGCACTTTTTTCCTTTACCTACTGTTAGAGGGTACCTCTTATTCCTGAGGGATGCGCACTACTATTTTTGCCACATTTACATATTTACATTGGCAGGGTGTGCCACGGTGTGCAGGGCTTGCTTGCCTTCCTAATAAAACTCCTAATAAGGGACTCTGTGTGACTTTTTATTATACACGACATTACTGATTTCGGTAATAGAGCTTGATTAATTATCTAGGTACCGTAAATACTCTATTAGTACGACCCCCTCCAACAAAGCGACCCCTCCAATAGTGCGACCCCCTTGCGCACGTTGTATAAGTATAATGCGCCCCCCTTCAATAATGCGACCCCCAGAGAAAAAAAAAGGTTGTAAGAAAATGATGTGGCAATCTTCGGACGCCGCTAATTAGGCGGACAAAGTGGCGGCCACTTCGCCAGTGCCCAAGAAGCTGCACCTCCGCCACTTCAATATTGCTTTACAATGCCATGCTCATACTAGAGTTACATGAACAGTTGAGTTGTTGAAAAAAACAATGCGACCCCCTGCAATAATGCGACCGCCAACAATTTGCTAATAGAGTATTTACGATACCGTATTTCCTCGAAATAACCCCCCCCCCCTCGAAATACCCCCCCTCTCGAGACCACTATGAAACAATCACCCCCCCCCTCGAAATACCCCCCCAGATTGAGTGTAAAGAGAACGTACATGACAAATACTGCAGTTTGTGTTCTGCGTAGTGCAGAACACACGTTAAAACAATGTCGGAATCACGTTAGAACAGTGTTTATACCATCTACGTACTAATATTAGGTAGTCTACATAACCTTATAAATGGCGGTTTTTGTTGTATTTTTCGACGTCTGCGTACGTTTCAGACGACAATTTCGTACTGGGATTTAAAAAAAAATTCTTGTGAAATAATATCCCCCCCTCGAAATACCCCCCCCCCTCGTTTAACCCCCCCCCCCTCTCGGGACCACTATGAAACAATCACCCCCCGGGGGGTATTTCGAGGAAATACGGTATATTGAATTTAGACATAAAAACATACCATTATTAATTATTTACCTATTTGTTTACAGCTGTTTGGTTGAAAACGACATTTTGAACACATTCTCGCATTCCAAATAGTTTTCTAGGCGTGGTCTGATGATACTTACCTACGTAATATACCGGTTCAAGATTTCAATGAACTTTACTACATTTTTTATGGGACATCGTTCATCGAAGTGTTTAAAATTGAAAAATCCACCATCAATAAACTTTAATTTGTAGGAAAAGTTGATTCGAGTTGATCCAAAATTTACAACAACAGACGAAACTTGAACAGCAAAAAACGGCAATTGCATCCCAAACATCACGAAAACTGCCAATATTCACGACTAGTGATGTAAAAGCGCCATGGCGCTAGCGCCAAAGCAAAATGTGCTATGGCGCTTTTGGCGCTTGGTGCTAACTTGCTGTGGCGCTATTGGCGCTTGGCGCCATGCCCATGAAAAGCGCTATGGTGCTTTTGGCGCTGTTTTTGCCCGGCACCAGGAACAAAATGCCTGGCGCTGGCGCTTGGCACTAGCGCCAAAAAGCGCCATTTTGCTCTAGTGCCATTGGCGCTTGGCGCTGGGGGTCGGAAACGAGCCATGGCGCTTTTGGCGCTTTGCGCCAAAGTCCTGGCGCTTTTTACATCACTATTCATGACAAATGTAAAGTAAAGTGTCAATTGTCATGCAAAGGTCAGTAATAAAATCTTTTCTCTTTTGTTTTGATTGACATTTTACATGACATTTGACACTTTAATTTGCACTTTTAAAGATCTGGGTCTGGGAGTGCCCCCCAGCGCTGTGGGGCCATTCCGTTTTTACTACCCATGACCAGGGTTGGTTTTATAAAAATCATTTGTATACAAATTGTATAAAAATTGTATAAAAATGTATTTTATGTTATTCTTGTTTCATTTTATTTTATTTTATTCCAAAACAATAATAAAATTAAAAAATGGACCATTTTACAAAATTTTTACAAAAAATCAGAATCTTGCATGCAAGGTCAGAAAAATTTGATAATTAGACCTAAACATGAAAAACGTGTGACAAATTTTTCCATTACTTTGCAAAAGTTGCATGCAGTAGGTATTGTTACCTAGTTGCAAGTGTTAAGTTACAATTATCAATAAGAATGGTTTGTATTTTCAGTAGAAGGATTACTGGAGTGTGCTGGGTGCATTTGTAAAACATCATGCAAAGTGTCAATTGTCATGACAAATGTAGTAAAGAGTCAATTGGCATCTCAAATGTCAACCAAGGTATAATTGTCATGACAAACAGAGCAGAGTGTAAATTGTGTATCTGAATCTTATGTTTTGGTATCCAAACCTTATATTTTGGTATCCAAATCTTATGTTTTTGTATCCAAATGTTCACATAAGATTTGGTTACCAAAACAACAAGATTTGGATACAAAAGATAAGATTTGGATACAATTTGCTTTACAGTTTCCACTTTAATTTATATTTGTCATGCCAATTGACACTTTACGTAACATTTTCATGAAAATTGACACTTTCCATTCCATTTCATATGACATTTTGACACTTTACATGGCTTGGGACTGCCCCAGCTCCGCGAATGAACAGGTTGAACCATAAACAACAGAAAAATTTTTTTACAAAAAATATGAATTTTCATACAATTTTTACAAAAATATGAATTTGTATACAATTTTACAAATTTTTAAAAAAAATTGAATTTTTATACAATTTTTATTTTTATTTTGAAATTTTCCATTTTTTTATATTTTATTTTATTCTTCAATTTTCCATTTTATTTTTATTTTATTTTTATTCTTTTCTGAGATTTTGCCAACCCTGCCCATGACGTGCCATGGCAGCGCCAGTAGAACAATGACCAGTATCAAGAAAACAGACGTACAAAGATTGTATCCTCCCCAATACACCCTCTTCAGGCCAACTTCAGGCCATTTATGAAGTGACAAATTTAGTTACCTATTCGGCTTCAGACAAATATACTTTACGACAATGCTAATCCGATTTTGCGGTATTTTCTTAGCAGTGCTGGTTGTCAGTAACTGTGTCCATGGTCAGGTTGGTGTTGTCGGTCAGTTTCAATTGCATATTTCGCTTGGATGATTGAGGCGTTTGCTTCCGAGACTCGATAACTCCATGTTTTACAGTTTTGTGAAAATTTAATTTGAAACTTTGAGAGTGGCCTGAGCGGGCTTTGAGTGACATCCCTTGCCCAATACTTTTTGAAAAGCCAACAAATTTCTCTACTTTTTCCATATTTACAATCCTCTGGTCGGCAAATATGGCTAGAGTTAGGCCCATTTGACTGTCATTACGGCAACAAATTTTACTAACAAAATTTTATAACGAGTTTAATATGCAAACTTCATTTTTGTATGGGGATTTAGCCAATCTCCTTTGAATTTATAACGAGTTTCGGATGCAAAGTTTTTTCAGTGGAGATATCGTGTTTCGAGTGGAAAATATGATACCGTATTTCCTCGAAATACCCCCCCCCCCTCGAAATACCCCCCCCCCTCGTTTGACCCCCCCCCCCCTCTCGAGACCACTATGAAACAATCACCCCCCCCCCTCGAAATACCCCCCCCCCAAATTGAGTGTAAAGAGAACGTACATGACAAATACTGCAGTTTGTGTTCTGCGTAGTGCAGAACACACGTTAAAACAATGTCGGAATCATGTTAGAACAGTGTTTATACCATCTACGTACTAATATTAGTCTACAGAACCTTATAAATGGCGGTTTTTGTTGCATTTTTCGACGTCTGCGTACGTTTCAGACGACAATTTCGTACTTGGTTTTCAAAAATTTTCTTGTGAAATAATAACCCCCCCCCCCTCGAAATACCCCCCCCCCCTCGTTTAACCCCCCCCCCTCTCGGGACCACTATGAAACAATCACCCCCCGGGGGGTATTTCGAGGAAATACGGTAGATATTTATGGAGTTATCGAGTTTCGAGTGAAAATTCACCATTTTGATGGTGGAGATATCGAGTTTCGGATGAAAATTTACATTTTTTTTCAAAAATCGGTGCCTCTGTATCTCAGGAATGGTGGTATATATTGAGCTGATTTTTTACTATCATATACAGATATTTACGCTTATATTTATGAGATCCACACCTAACTCAATTTTTTTCACTTTGGTTGTTATCAAGTTACGGAACCAAACGTCTCAATTGTGTTTTGAGATAGAACGTTTTAGATTGTGTTGTGATTTATGAGTATACTCGGCGGACATCACACTTCGTATGGAAACCTACCATAACCCATCTGAATAATGAACCAAAAATTGTACAGTTTTTCATCATAATATTTCGGGTTTTTTTACTAAGGAATAATCAGATAAACTCGGCGGACATTATGGAAGTCAATGGTCTAAGGAATTTTCGTACGAGTGCGGTATAAACTAACGATAGGGTCATATGTGAATTTGGCCCACGTCCAAGTCGCTCTGTGTTTTAGACAAATGAGAGCGACAAACGCAGGTTCGCGTCACTGATTATCGCTGCGGAATGCAATAAATCGACTGGAAATGATCACAAATGGCGGCCAAAACACTAGTTGACACATTTGCGATCATTTCCAGTCGCTTAATTGTATTCCACAGACATAATGAGTAACGCAAACATAAATCCTGCGTCTTTCACCCCATTCGTATAATACGTAACCCGACGCGTGCCAAATTAACATACCGGATATCTATGAGTGTGGTCATTCTGACATGTTGTGTACTATAACATGTTCTGGAATCTGACATACCGCCATGGGAATGTAACATGTTGTGGAATGTAACATGCCAAAACATGAAAGTAATATGTCCAGCATGAAAGTAACATGTCAAAGCCAAAGGTGAATGTAACATGTGAAGCATGAACCTAACATGCCCTGCACCAGTGGTCACAATGCATGTTTTGAAAGTCATTTGATAATCCCATTTTGTAAAATATAAAGATTTTTTGTTGTGATGGTAATTTTTGCACAGATTTTTTTTTGTTAAAACTTACTTGTTATTTGAATATCTTGCTTTGAACTTTACGTTGATAGTTGTGAATGTTTGTTGCTGATTTTTGTTATCATTTTGGTCATGTGTACTAATATATTTACTAATTTGTATGTGTGTGCTGTAGGGTTGGAAAAATCGATTTTTTTTAATGACCCCAATGTTTTTTTTAATTGATTTTTATTTTATTGCTGAGGTCAAAATTAGTCCCATTTCTCTCGAAAATCACCTCTGAGGGTAATAAAAGACATGTAAATTGATAGGTAGTGCACAGTTATTCTTTCTGTGGTAATATAGGCACTGTAGAGCTGTGAAAAAGCTTAAAAGTCTTGAAGTTTAAAAGTAATAAAATTGTTGTATTTGTTGCGTGAATAAAATTTATTGATCATTTTCAATTTTGTTTGCAGAAATTGCATGCAAATGCACACATGGGCACAAAATTTTTGCATTTCACCTAGAGCGTGAGTACCAAAAAATTTTTCCCAGCAATAAAAAAATGCTTGCCAACCCTAGTGTGCTGTGCACTTGTCTAGTGAAATAAATTTTCATATTGATGAATAATATTCAACTCACTATAATCCTTATCATTTGCACAGCTTCACCAATAATAATATCAAAATCGATCACTATGAATACACAATGCTGTTACAAATTCACAATACTGCAATAGTCTCTTGCAACAATAGCACTGTCAAGCAAGTACTCCTATGTGACACATGCATTGTTACCGCTTGTGCAGGGCATGTTACTTTCACACTTAACATGTTACATTCACCTTTGGCTTTGGCATTTTACTTTCACGCTGGACATGTTACTTTCACGTTTTGGCATGTTACATTCCACAACATGTCACATTCCCATGGCGGCATGTCAGATTCCACAACATGTTATAGTACACAACATGTTAAAGTGGATACACCCGATATCTAAATATCACATTCGTCCTTTTTAGGAATTCATGAGCACTGTTTGAGTGAGATATCTAGCTTTCCGGCTGTGTATTTTTATATCTGTGCTTAATCCATTTATTTTTCACATTTGCAAAGTTCAATCGGTTTAAATAAACTGCGAATCGAACGGAATCCGTCCGTTCGAATTCGAATTTGAGACATATCTTACTTGTAGGGGTGCCACGCAGGCACGACCACACGAGTAAACGGCAGATTCCTGATGGTAATCCGCTCAGTGATAATCTGTACAGATGGTAATCCAATTGAGATGACCATCCATACATAATGGATTACCATCTGTACAAGATAGATTACCATCAGTACATAGTGGTGAACATCGTGATGAACACAAAAAAAATATGGTAACTGTACACCCATCATGAAAAATCAACATAACTGACAGCTAATGGAATGCACAATAGATCAGTTGGTATGTATTTATACATATTGATACATTCAAAGTAATTTGCCTGCTAATCCAATGGATGGTAATGACTGTGTGTGCAACAGACACTTTAAGATGCCAGTGATTGAGGCATTTCTGTCAGTTTGATTGATGTTTCCTTGTGTAGTAGTTGATAGAACTTACTACAAAACATTGCAGTATTTAGAATGGCTTGTATCGCACTAAATATGTGTTTGCACTTGTCAACATCTGCCTTATAATAGTTGACAATACTGTACTAATAATCACCTTGAAATTTTACATTTCAAATAGTTGTTGCCTTGAATATTCTCCATTGAATGCACATTTCAGATGACTAAATATACCTATGAATTAATCAGTGTGTCAACTTGCTTGCACTGACCTACTTGACCACTAATTATGTTGACAGTGTTCTAATGACATACACTTGATAGGTGTGGGAACAAACAGATGCAAAGTACATTTAAGGTTACCATCAGTACAGATCAGATTACCATCCATACATATGAGATTACCAACTGTACATGGAAAAGTTATGCATATTTTGCCCTGTAGGATTACCATCAGTACATGAAGGGGGATTACCACTGCAGAGATTACCATCAGTACCCTCCCGAGTAAACCGCGTACGAGTAAACACCAGCTATGTATGACGAATAAACAACTACATCTGCTGATTCCCACAATGCCATGTATGATGAGTAAACACAAATGGTGAGCTGCAGTAAACTCCATGTATGACGAGTAAACCCCCTATGTATACAAACTGATGAATTACAGCTGACAAGTAACGATGGCAAACCCCCGGAAAAAAAGTATTTAAATTTTTAAGTGTTTTTTCCAAAATATTTTGTGCCGTTTTTATTTATCGATGTCACCAGAAATTCATAAATAGCAGCGTCGAAAAATATTTGATAGATCGGGTGCCTTCCTTTGATGGAGTGGCACTGGATGGCTGCACCATAATCGTCAATCAAAATGAACGTGTGACAAGTATACGCGATGAACGGTGAATACACCAAAAAAAATTTTGGAATTGAATGTATGACGAGTAAACGTGATGTACTATGAATAAACAAATTATTATTTTAATGTATGACAAGTAAACTAATTTGTTTACTCGTCCCCTTGTTTACTCGTACGGAGTTTACTCGCGTCATGCAGCCGCCAGGGCGCCATGGATCTTTTTTTGTACCAGATTGTCATCGCCAAGACACTGGTTTTGTTTATTGTTTTGTTGTTTACCACTTGTTTACCGTTTAAAAAATAAATACTTGAGCTATAAATAGTTCTCTATTGGCAGTCATAAAGTTACCGTATTACCTCGAACAGTAGGTAAAATTCAGCACCCTTTTTCTTTACCTACTATTAGAGGGTAGCACTTGTTAAGCGGGAATTAGAGCTCAGCGTGAAAAATTCAATTTTGATCATTTCACGTCATCATCATTTCACGTCACAGTGTCAGGGAACAACTTGACATTTCACGTCAGACTATGGCAAGAAATAGTCTGACGTGAAATGTCAAGTTGTTCCTTGACACTGTGACGTGAAATGATGATGACGTGAAATGATAAAAATTGAATTTTTCAATTCGCTCTAGTTGTGGCTGATAACACTCAGTATTGGACACGATTAAGGTATTGATTCATATATTATCCTTAGAAAATTGTAGACCCGTAGCATGATCCACACTCGTGTAATTAATTTCACGACGTCATTTCACGTCATCATTTCACGTCGAATCGACGCTGAGCTCTAATTCCCGCTTAAGAGGGATGCACACTGCTATTTTTGCCACATTTACATTGTCAGGGTGTGCCCTGTGCGTATGGCTTTCTGGCTTCGTAATAAAACTTCTAATAAAGGACTCTGGGTGACCTTGTACACAACATTACTGATTTCGGTAATTGAGCTTGATCCATTATCCAGGTATTCTGAGTTTAGACATAAAAACAGACTACTGGACATTTGGTTGAAAACAAACTTTTGAACACATTTCTAGCATTCCAAATACCAATAGTTTTCTAGGCGTGGTCTGATGATACTTACCTACGTGGTATGCCGGTTCAAGATTTCAATGAAATTAAACATATTTTTTTAACTGGACGTCGTTCATTAGTGTTTACCAAGATTCACTATCAAAAAATTTGTATTTATAGGTGGAGGTGATGATGGTTGATCCAAAATAGACAACAACAGAGGAACCTTTAACAGTATCAAACAGCAATTGCATACCGTATATCCTCGAATAACTCCTTCCCCTTGAATAACTCCCCCCTCAAAACCTCTGACGAAATAATAACTCCCCCTTGAATAACTCCCCCCTCTGGGTGACAAATATGCTACAAAATTCATCGATGAAAACACAAAAAATGTATGGCAGCGACAGCAGATACATAATGTGTTCGCAGTGTATACACACCTTTTAGTTGTTGTCGAACTGTTAAATACCTGGATTACATGAGTTGACAGAATGCATTCATACAATGAACCAAGTCTAAGTTTACTGAGGAAATAATAACTCCTCCCATTGAATAACTCCTCCCCCTTGAATAACTCCCCCCTCAAAAACGCTGTCGAAAAAAAACTCCCATGGGGACTTATTCGAGTATATACGGTATATTAGTCTATTACCTAAGTATGTAACACTGTTCTAACGTAACAATTCACTGTTTTTAACGTGTGTTTTGCATCGCCCGAATCACAAACCGCAGTTTGATTATGTATGTACTCTGTACCGTATTTCTCCGTTTATAGCACCCCCCCGTGCATAACACCCGGGGTGTTATATAGTTTTGTAGCACCCCGGGGGTGCAATGCTAAGTTTCAAAAACGGCTCGAAATTGAATGATTTAAATATTGTGTGTGTGGCGCCACTCATTGAAATTCCGGCGCGCACGCACATTTTTTCATTGAATTAGCTGCGCGCTGGGAATCAAAAAAATATGTAGAGACATTTGTATTTAGAAAATGAAAAACACGGAATTTCTATGTTCTTATTTGGCTGTGTTTTGCTGTTAGAAGTTTGTCCATGTATAGCACCCCCATTGACCTACACCCGGGTGTTATACAAGTTTTAAAAAAGTTCGCTGAAAATTGCTCCGATCTTGTATAACCCCCGGGTGTTATAAACGGAGAAATACGGTACACTCAATTTGGGGGGGGGGGGTATTTCGAGGGGGTGGGTATTTCGAGGAAATACGGTATTTACCTATTTCTTTATTTAAATACTTGTGCTATTGTCGCGGCACGGGTTTCTATTTGTGTATTTCGTTCAAAAGTGTGCACTCAGTTGACTACCGTATTTCTTCTAATAGAAGGGCGCCGTTCTATTTTTTCATCAACTTTTTACCCGCTCTTCTATTGGAGGCTACCATCCTATCTACTGTATATCCTTGAATAAGTCTCCCAGGGAGTTATTTTTTCGTCAGAGTTGTTGAGGGGGGAGTTATTCAAGGGGGTAGTTTTTGTTTCCTCAGAAAACTTCACAGTTGACTTAACTCATTGTATGAATGCATTCTGTTAACTCATGTAATCCAGGTATTTAACAGTTAAACAACAACAAAACAGTGTGTATTTTTACACTGCGTACACGTTACGTATCTGCTGCCGCTGCTATACGTTAACATTATTTTGTATTTTCATCCATCATTTTTGTAAATTTTGTAGGATAGTTTTCACCCAGTTTGGGGAGTTATTCAAGAGGGGGAGTTATTCAAGCGGGGAGTAATTTTTTCGTCAGACATTTTGAAGGGGGAGTTATTCAAGAGGGAGGAGTTATTCGAGGGGGGTCTTATTCGAGGATATACGGTAGGTTGAATTTGCATAGGTTACCATACTCATCCTGAAATCTCAACACTCTGAAAATAAAAAATCCATGGTGTCATTCTGGCGCCCTTTTATTGAGGGCGTTTAGCACCAAAAAGGGCGCCAAGCACCAATGGCGCCATGGGGGGTGCACTGATACGCACATCTACCCGTTACGCACATTTGCCCGTTTTTTCACTTGACACTTTTTAAAAGTGATTTTCAGATATGAGTGAAGTGAAAAACGCTGCGCAATGACATTAGTGAACTTTTTTCACTTTACTCATACCTGAAAATCACTTGAAAAAGTGTCAAGTGAAAAAAACGGGCAAATGTGCGTAACGGGCAGATGTGCGTATCAGGCCTGCCCCGACGCCATGGCGCGGGGACGTTAGGGGCCAGCGCTGTGGGCCATTCCGTTTTTACTTTTACTACTCGTGACGCGCCATGGCAGCTCCAGTAGTAAAAAAAATGAATGAAGATATAATGCGGATAGGATAATAAGGCGTATACTCGGCGGACAGCACATCTAGTTATGAAAACATACCATAATTTAATGAATAAAATCTTGTATAAATTTCGTAATTATTTATTCCATTGTAAAAAACGAAATATTATGATGAAAAACTGTATGATTTTTGGTTCATTATTCAGATGGGTTATGGTAGGTTTTTATACTAAGTGTGATGTCCGCCGCGTATACAAAAATACATAGGTCCACTGTATTCTCCCCAAACATCCTCTTCAGGCCAACCATTTTTGAAGTGACAAATCTAGGTACCTAGGTATTTACCCATTCAGCTTCAAACCGACGTACTTTACGACTATGCTAATCCAATTTTACGGTTTTTTGTTAATTGTGTTGGTTGCGGGTAACTGTGTCCATAGCCAAGGTGGAGCTGTCGGTCAGTTTTACTTGCATATTTATTTCACTCGAATTCTGAGCTATTGTGGTTTGAGATTGTGTTATGAGAACGAGTAGTTGTATGAAAGCGCCATAACGCTTTTGGCGCTTTGCGTCATTCTGCCGTGGCGCTATTGGCGCTTGGCACCATGCCCAGTAGAAGTGCCGTAGTACTTTTGGCGCCATTTTTTTGTGGCGCCATGAAAGCGCTCAGCATCGCAGGTGGCCCTCGATTAGAAGACAACTGTACACAACCGATAAAGCCGACAAATTTGGTCCAGGGATCAATTTCAAGGAGAACGAATGATACAGGTAAATTTCAATCGCTTTCAGTGGAAAATTTCAGGCACTTATCGTATCGGTTGCTCAATGTCCTAATTGAATCTCGCCCCTGGAAGCTAACAGATGTGCACAATGTGTGAAATGGGTGCGGCAGCGTGTGAATGTGAAGCAGTATGCGGATTGTCCAAGTGACGATGTTCTTTGTGCGCCGGCAGAAACTGGAACTGGCTTTTGCCCTGCTGGTTTGTTGTGTTCAGTTTTTGACAGCATCCTAGCGGATAAGTGACAAGAAAAGTGGTAGGTTAAGTTATATTGAAGTGATAGGTCATTTTTATCCACAAACTTACCCACCACTTGATTTACTTGTTATTCACCTCAGCATTTCTGCCTACCTAACTTGAAGCATTTATTTACCACCATTATTGTCGTCGTCCAATTAAATTTTTAGACTACACAAAAAAAAACATTTTCAGCATCACGCGAACAGTTCGGCATTTTGGCCCGTCTGGCCGCAGCTGCAGTTTACTACATAAGCTACCTCATACCTTTGCTGAACTATTGGCTGAGTCAACTTTTTCACTGCATATTTCCACACTCTGGTGCCAGTTTCGCCAAGTGGGCAAGTGACTTGAAAAGTGGTGAATAAAGTCATTTTGAAAGTCAAGTTGATTCCTGTAGTATTGATTCTGCGCACAAATATACCTAATACTTTACCGACCGCAAAGTACACATGTGTGCTCAATGAAAGTAATCTGACAATGGGTCAACAATACTTCCAATTCAAAATTTACCTGTCAGAGATAAACTTGCAGGTTACTAGACAAAACAACTTTATGCACCAGGTTTCACTTTTCTCTTGTCCACTTGCACAATTGGCACCTGGTCAAATCAATCTCTCAAAAGTTGTAGATGCACTTTATCTTGTCAAATACAAGGACCTCGGCCCAGAGTTACAGAGTCAATACCGCAATGAGAGAGAACTTGTGTGAGCGTTTTTGCAAATCGTTTTAAAATGATATAAAATGGCTAAGATTGCAACAAAAATAGAAATGTATACAGATTCAGGTGGGTCACATACACTCGGCCACTGGTGTACAGTAGTGGGGGTGTAGGATACTCAACCCGAAAATTTCAGAAGTTTACCCCACCATAGCTACTACATATGGCAGTCTGTCAATTCACCCACTCACTGTGTGACTTGGGTGCGGACCGGTTTAACACCAAAGAAAGCAAAATGTGAAAATGCTTTTGGTGTCGGTATTTGAAGTGCCATTGTTTTCACCATTAGAAGCATTTAGATCAATAAACCAACACAAGACTACCATTAATTCTCCAATAAAACCCTGAATTAATTTTCACATGAGCAGTTATTTCATGGGGATTTTTCATCAGAATTTTTGAAAAATTATTGAATAAGTTTATTGTATGGAGGGGTTTTGATCAATTCCATGAATCCAAGGAGTTCCATAAATCAAGCAATGAAATGATCACTGGTGATGGTATTTTGGAAGCTAGAAGCATATACCTATTTAAATAGTATAAATACCTGTAATATTTAGATAATTAACAAAAATTTGCTGGAACTTGAATTTGGAGAAAAATTGAATTTCAAATCCAAACCTTTCTTTTTTTGATTTTCATCACTGTTCAGGTATCTATCAGCATATTACAACAGTGCCCTGCACTTCTATCAAAAATATTTCTATGGCTGGGGCAATGACAAAATCCACATCCCACCAAATTCCTTCTTTGTGCAATTGATTGAAAATGGATGTCCATCATATTCAATAGAGTATGTCGGCAGTGGCGGTGCATACAAAGTGTGTCCATACTGGGTGCACAAGCTCAATGAAGTTGTACTAGATGAGCAGCCATTGGAGATCAGGTGCCAATCCTAGACCCTGTAAAGTGTAAAGTAATGTGTCAAATGTCATGCAAAGAGTCCAAATCCATTGTGATGAAAATGTAAAGTGAACTGTCAATTGTCATGTAAAGTTGAGTAATAAAATCTTTTGTATTTTGTTTGGTTGACATTTTACATGACATTTGACACTTTACTTAACACTCTACAGAGTCTGGGATTGCCCCCAGCTGTATTCACGTGGCAGACGACAAACACATGATCAGCTTTGAGTCCATTCATGGCAAAATGTACACTGAGGCAGACCTGCGGGGCTTCAACTTGGCAAAGATTGCATTTTTAAATATGCTTTATAAGATGTTGAACATTGAGCATGGTGCACAAACTCACTTTTCTTTTAATGACGTGGTAGCTGTTTTTGTACACAACATGCAAAACCGTACGAGTGTTCTGTACAAGTTGCTCAGTCCACATGTCAGGTATACATTGCCCCTGCATAGCTACGTCCTATGGGAATTTTATCCCACTTTTTCATCGTCTAATATATTTAGATCACTTTTCAATCATGTCAGTTCCATGACTACTCTACATATTTATGCTGAGGACTACCACGAACTTCTCTCTGATTCAAATGCCATCCTCCTAAGTACTGATAAATTCATCTATCCCAGATGTGTTGCAAACACAAACTATTGCAACCAGTTGTGGAGCTATTATAACATCACATTAGGATTTGTTACCAAATTGTCAGATGTTTTAGTTGACAGTGATTTAGTTTCGCTTCAGAAGTTTTTACATAAGCATGGTGTCACAAGTTTTCACAAATACAATAGGCAGCAGATAATTCGTTTTCTAGCCTACTTTATTTTCAACGCCTCTTTCCAGCATTCAATGGACCATTTTGCGTATTTTACCTCTTTGCATTACAACGTTCCAAGCAAACTGAGCACTGTGCTCACTGGCGACATGCCAATGACGTATGGTAATTTCAAGATGCCTATGGAACACATTCTGAGACACAACATTAGCGTTTATGATGCAATCACACCACACACCGCTGAAACACCTAGGGGTACCATGAAAACTTATGTGAGGTATTTGAGGGCGCCGACTCACAATTTCAACATGCAACACATTGAGTACGATTTCACTGATCTGAAGCTACAAAAGTTGAATGAAATTTTCGCCAAAAATATAATTGAATATGACAATCAGCTACAATTGGATGGGAAACAATTGTGCCCGCTGTACATGATCGCACAGTCCATTTGTTTTTAGCTTTGTTGTTTCATTTTCAATGCGATTGGTGCTTCCCTGACTTAAGAAATTTGGTAATTAAATTGTTTACTGTTTTATAATTTTTTTACTGTAATATTTACACAATTGTGCCATATGACTATAAACTTTATGTGTCCTTAAAACCAATGTTAATAAAGTATTCTTACCTGAATTTTGTTCCAGGAGTGAGCACTTTATATATTTATTTAGGTAGACGTTTCCCTTGTGTAGTAGTTGATTGAACTTAATTGTAGAAAGTTCAATCAACTATTACACTTGGTTTGATGTAAGTGGTGTTCAAGTGCCCAAAGCAAATGGCCCCCAAATGGCGCCAATGTACTTGTGCAATTCCACTACTAAACTGGTGGAAAATATAAATGAGAAAATCACTTTATTGTATTTTACAGATCCCACATGCAAGCTGTCAGGCTGTCATCTTGTGTGAGGGTGACCCCAAGTGTTCACTATATATACCCTAGGGGGCACCCCCCTCAGGCCACCCTTGGTGCTGAAAATAATTTTTAATCATTTTTTTCTGGAAAATATAAATGAGAATTCCATACAAATTTTTGTTCCCAATGAAATTTAAATTTTTAATAATTTTTTTTTCTAGACACTTTAGACAAAAAAGTTTTTTTGACATTGGTAGAGTGTAAGTACGTGCAACTTTTCTACCCCCTCAGAAACCCCAGAAGCCCCACATGATGATGGCATTGTTGATCAAATAAAAATTTTTTTTTGGAGAAAAACATAGGTTAGAAAAAGTGGACAATCCACCATCCCAAGCTATTAATGGAGCACATGGCGGCCAGAATTGGCTCGCTCAGTGTCAGGGGCAACATATGGCTGCTCCTGGGCCCCGTTTTTGCACTTATGTATTTTTTATAGCAAATGATAAAAAGAGCCCTGTGTAAATAGGGCACTTGCGTGACAGCGCGTCCAGCGCCTGCAGTGTCATGATGCAAATTACAAAATACTTGTGCCAATTCAATGTGGGCACTAATTATCTGACAAAAACCTATAGGGGCCGATGGGCAATGTGCCCTGTATCTAGTGTGACTGGCCCAGACAAATAAAGAGGTCATGTCCAGAAAATCAAAAATTACAGTTTTTTCAATTACAACCACAATTTAGGTAATCACAAAGTTTAAAATCATTGTTGACATGGCTTCCTGGCACATGTCTGTATATTGGGGGTAATTTTTGTGTGGGGGAGTGGGCTGGGGGTCCAAATATACCCCCTACTTACCAGTGGGTCAAAAGATGGCTTTGGGCAAGCCACAAGGGATTTTTATTTTTTGAAAAAGCACCAACACAGGTGTATTCATCACTTGTGTTGTATGCACACCAAAAAAAGGCTGCACACTTTACCGCAGCCATATTTTGTGTGGTTTTTTGAAAATTCTCATTTATATTTTCCGGCAAAAAATTGGCAAAAATTTTTCATTTATTTGTAGCAGCAGAACAGGGGGGTGCCATGGGGTGTCACTTGGAATTTATGTAGGCAAATGTTGCGGGCACCCCCACAACAAATGGCAGCCATATTGGGCTGCACGTTTCCCGCTGAGATTGTTATGAAAAATGAGGTACCTGATTTCTCATTTAAATGTGCCACCAGTTTACTATCCAACTTCCAGAATACCTTTTCATTCAATATCATACATTTTTGTTTTTGTGGTTGATTGAATAAAGCACACAAATGAGGCTAACATAACCTAGAAAGAAAGTTAAACATAAATGAGGAATCTTTGTTGGTTAAACCTCAGTGATAGGGCCAAAAAACGTTGGCTAAATTTAAAAAACAATGTACCATACTTGCTTGAATAATCCTACCTTCGAATAATTCAGTTATATAACGAATGATTGCCTGAACAACAAATGCCTTCACAATCCAAAAATGTCATCATATCTTACAAAATCACTTCTATTTACTGACTAAATGGCGTCACACAAGCTAGTTTTCATGGTTCAAATTTGAAAACTTGATTCAAATTTTGTCGGTATCCTTAAACAGTAGGTCATGGACTGATCATTTCTGTAAACTAATAATTGCATCCTAATACTAGATCCTGTGGTGGATGTTGGAAAAGTTATGTCATCGATTCATGATCCTCCAGAATGAGTGAGACATGATGTTATCTGTGGTGGGTCAAGACCACATCTGATTATGCATGGTAAACACACAGTTGATCAACACCTTTCCAATGTTCACTATGTCATATGATATCAGCACAACTACCACTCTCTTATCCAGAAACTTTATGGACATTATGACGTCATATGACATCATACAGTAACTATTGGAATGAGTGTGATAAGAAATTTGCCAATGGTGACTTATAGCCCCCTATATTAATCTCCCGTTTTCTATCTAAGCATTAAACGCATAAACAAAACCAAAAAACACACATAAACATCATGAGAGAGCCACAATGGAGCTCCACAGTAGCCAACTGCTGCATCAAATCTAGTCACAATCATCAAATCACAGTCTGCTGGATAAAAGTCTGTGGAATCATTCCAGATCACTATTGGCCAGGGTGGGAGCACACCCACAACTACCTACTAAGGACAACTAAGAAATCACCCAACCATAATTGCTCTAATTAGACTATGACGTAATTAGCAGTGAGGCTAGTTTTTTAATCAAAGACACCTTTCTATGAACCCCCTGACCGAAGATAGGGGAAAAAGTATTTTTTTTAAATTTAAAATTTAAAAATTTTTTCAATTAAAATAAGATAAATTTATAATTTTCAATTAAAACACGATAAACTTTTGCATTTTTTAAAATTTTTCTGAATAACGATCAATATTTAAAATTTTTGGTGTTATTCCAACCATACAAAATTTGAAGTTGGATAACATCATGTTGCGCGCATGCCTATTGCGCAACCGATTCCTGTCATCTGACTTACAAGATGATTTAAGTACCGTATTACCTCGAATTATCCCCCCCTTGAATTAACCCCCCTCAAAATGGGCTGGGGAAATAATAAACCCCCCCCCCCCCCTCGAAATACCCCCCCTCCAGAATGATGTACATCATGTATGCGATGTACATGATGTACTTATTACTACTAATTTGCATTGCAGATACACTTATACGCTCATTTGTGTACAGATGTACATCTATAGCCCCAATACTACCTATTTTCTCACGTTTATTACCATTTTTGTGTGTGAAAAAGCGTATTCTCTACTACGAATTTCACGAAAATTTCTGACGAAATAATAAAAAAAACCCTCGAATAAACCCCCCCCCATCGAATTAACCCCCCCTCAAATTTTGCTGGCGAAATAATAAACCCCCATGGGGGTATTTCGAGGTAATACGGTACTTATAATACATACAACATGCAAAACTAGGTACCTAATCAGGAAAGCAGTACAATAGTGTTGCTGAGAAATGGCAGCTACTTAGCCTCTAGTCACAGTTTTCGTCTTCCATTTTTAGTTTTTATGAACACTTTATGAACAATAATGTGGCCACACAAGCTAGTTTTCAACCAAAATTTTGAAAACTTGTAAATCAGCATTGAACGCATTTGCGTTTCCTAGAATGAGTCATTTTTACTCTCCGTCAACTGTAGATGATGGGCACTTCATTCTAGAAAACTCAAATGCGTTCAATGCTGATTTACGGGTTTTCAAAATTTCAGTTGAAAACTAGCTTGTATGGCCAAAATGGATGCAAATGTATTTACTTTTAGTTGGCCCTGTATACATTTGCACATGAGTTATCCTTTCAATATACTCCCCTGAAACCCCTAAACCCCATGAAAATTGACTTAATTCCTGTCCATGTCGCTGTATACGCCATGAAATACAGACGTATACTGCTGTCTTGGCGCCAATGCCAACGCCATTTGTGCCATGGCGTGGCGCCTACGAATGGTGCCAGCGCCATAGCGCCATTCCCATACTACAGGGGTCAAATTTTAGGGGGGGAGCCACCCCCCCCCCCCCGTTCGCCGGGCTCCGTATACAATCCGCCCCCGCTCAAAAATCCCGGCTACGTCCCTGGGTACATTTATCTACCGCCATACTAAATTTGAGCACTTTTCTGTTTAAATTGACGTGTCGGTAGCAGACTGAGAGCGTGCGCCTAACGTGCACCACCCTGTACAATCATGCTAAGCACAGCATGTGCTTCAGTACTATACTGGCACAATTCCATGCAGCGCTGCTACTACACAAAATCAATAAAGTTTGGCATTTCAGTCTAGTCAAACACGAAGTGGGAAATTCGCAGTAGATACATTTTTTGTCATTAGAAATTTGAAAAATGGCAGAGAATGATCAATCTTCATCGAAATATACCTGCAAAATCTGCCGAATGAGAAAATTACCAGAAAGTGATTACAAAATTCATGTGAAAAAGTTGGTCGCTGAGAGATTGAGAGGAAATCATGAGATAGCTGATGAAATGCAGTTTGAACTGGTTAGTTGTAAGACAGACACGATTTTATTTTTCTTTAGATTGGCACTTTGCATGACACTTGACACTTGACGTGTGACACAACACAATAAAGCATATGATCTAGTGATTTTGAATGTGAAAAATGGGCAAACAGACATGCAAATTACCGATTTTGAACAAAATTTCTCAAAAATCACTCCTATAGAAGATAGCTGGTTTATGTTTGGGGGAGGGTTCAGGGGATAGTAGACAAATTTTGGGAAAATTTGCCTGGAATAGAAAAAAAGCTGAGCGACACCTAGGATAGTTGGATAGATCAGCTGGAGCGCCTGGGGTTAAAGGTAAATATAAGCTACCTGTGTCTACCGTACAAACCTGGACTAATTAGTCAGTGATCACAAACGACCTGACCAACTGAAGTGGTTTAAATAACCTAAATAAATTAAAGATTTAAAAATGTACTAAAAAGTGTCACACCAGTTCTTACCCCCCCCCCCCCCCCACAGTCAAATTGGGGCCTACCGCTGTGTCACATAAATCTATCAAATCTATCATCCCCTGCGGTCGTGGAAAGGTACGCCGAATTAGCACTGGACGAACTTTTCGACAGAGATTTCTCAGATGAATGCAACCAATTGTGCATAGATTTGCGGCCTGAGGGGCGGTTGAAATCTGAAGATATTGGAAAAATAAATAGGTTTGTGTGACTTTTTAAGATGGAAAATGATCGGTGCCAAGGAAACAAGGCTTGGGTTCATTTTTTACAGCTACCTATGTACATATTAACATCAAGGTATTTTTACCAAAAAAGGGTACGGTAAATCAGTCTAGGTACACTGCGAAAATGAGAAGGGTGTGCTTCTAAAAATACCGATCTACAAATTTTTCAAATTTGAGTTAGAACCATTTTTGGCATCCACATAAAAACGCGCTTCAAAAAAATATATAATATGTGGGGGGTGCGAAATTCAATTTTGAGATATCGGGAGGTCAAAAAATGAAAAAATAGCAAAATACAGATCCTGTAATTTTAAAAGTACTGATCTACAAGCTTTTTCAGCTTTTGTGCCTTTAAAAGTACCGATCTACACAGTTTTCCAAAATTGTGCTTCTAAAGGTACCAATCTGCACATATTTTTTGTGCTTCTTAAAGTACCTGTCAGATCGGCACTTTTCAGAGCACAAACTCGTTTGTGCTTTTTTGTAGTGATAAAAGTACTGATCTACATGTATACAATTTTGTGCTTTAAAAGGTACCGATCTACATGCCACTACCAAATTTGTTCCTTTAAAATGTACTGTACTACAAAAAATACCATTCACTAAATTTGATATAGCTAGTGTACCCATGCATGTGGATACCCAACAATATGCCCAGAATACCCATACCCAAAATTCCCATACCCAATACCCATGTATGGGTATTGCATACTCCAAACTTTAAATTGTGATTATCTCAAAATCGTTTTTTTGTAGATCGGTACTTTTAGAAGCATACCCTTCATATGCTCTGCGGACGCCTGCAAACGCCAACCTATTTTATGAGTGCATATCCTAAACGAATGTGAAATAATACAAATACGGAACTCGGATTTACTTATAAATACCACCCAAAAAAAAGGATGCATACAGACACATGCCCAAAAAATTATGTTCTGACAATCCTTTCTCACTAATAAAAATTGCTTAAAAACAAAATATTTACATTATGCGAGAATACAACCCCTCCCAATTTAAAGCATTTGCGTTTTTTTGCCGTGAATAGTGCACATTTAGCAAGATCCGGAGAACATTGAACAGACATCAAAATGCCTGCATAGGCGCAATTTTCAAACACAAGGTCACACCACACATTTCAAACAGTGCAATTCAGTGCCACGCTGCGGTATACTGCTGAAAATTTTATTTTTGAGTACCGTGTGGCTCATTTATTTCTTGTTTTTAGCATTTTTGGTTTCTGAGGTTACATTTACCGTATTACCTCGAAATACCCCCATGGGGGTTTATTATTTCGCCAGCAAAATTTGAGGGGGGTTAATTCGAGGGGGGGTATATTCGATGGATGGTTTGATTATTTCGCCAGAAATTTTCGTGAAATTCATAGTAAAGTATATGCTTTTTCTCACACAAAAACGGTAATAAATGTGAGAAAATGGGTAATATTGGGGCTCAGATGTACATCTGTACACAAATGAGCGTATAAGTGTAGCCTCGATGCAAATAAGTAGTAAAAAATACATCATGTACATTGCATACATGATGTACATCATTCCGGAGGGGGGTATTTCGAGGGGGGGTTTATTATTTCCCCAGCCCATTTTGAGGGGGGTTAATTCGAGGGGGGGGGTTAATTCAAGGGGGGGGGGGTAATTCGAGGTGATACGGTATATTGAAGCAGTTTAGGGGGAAATTCTGAAAAAGTGTGAAGGGGAATTCTGACAATTCATCAATTCTTAGAGGTGATGCATTCGAAGCATTTCAGACAGTTTTTACCAGCCATAGACCTCCCGTCACATAATGAATCACACCACACTAGTATCAAAAAATAATGTTATAATACAGAAAATAGAAAGGTAAATAATATTTACCAGTCAACAGAAAGGTTAATTTTTAGACTTCAGTAAGTGGAACAGGAAAACGATAGGTAATAAACTTTCAGTTGCCGGAAAACGGAAAGTCAAAATACCTAAATATCTCTTTTGACGAATGGACAACGGAAAGTTGACACCATAAACCACACATCGAGTTGGCAGCCGAATGGAAATTTGAAAAAAATGCCAAATGGTCTGTCAAAGGCACAAATTTTCAATGAAAAACCATGTAAAAAACATGAAAATGACGTTTTTGAAAGAAGACATTTGTTTTTATAGACCGCCACCAAATATTTATAATGACCCTAACAGACAGTCTAGACAAATGCCATATATCACAAATACATACTTATTCTAACTATTTAGATGTTTTTCAGGAAAATTGTTGGATTGAACAAACCCCCATCACACCACAAAAATCTTCGGAACAGTTGCTCGAAAAATTGTAAAACACACTGACTCATCACGCAAAATAATACATTCAATACCATACCCAAACAAATTCAGATGCATGGGAATAATTCTGGAAAACATCCTTGACAGACGCGAAAAGCTGGTGCCACCCCCAGACCCTGTAAAATGTCATGCAAAGTGTCAAAAGTCATGTGAAATGCCCTGCAAAATAGCAACTCGGTTACCATTTTGGAGGGCACTTCACATGACATTTCACACTTTGCATGGCATTTGACATTTTGCAGGGTCTGGGACTGCCCCCTGGTGGAAGCGAATAAAAACAGCTTGAAAATGTTCCGTCCAAAATGGCTCATCGTGCACAGGTCGGTTTAGGTGGAAAAGTTGGGGAAGCAAAAGTAAATGCGCGTATGCGAGGTTTTTTGAAAATTCAACATTACTAAGACTGGAAAAAATCCGAAGTACGGAAACTTTCCCGCCAATGGCGGGGGATACCTTTCATGCTGATACACAGATTTACGACGGTTCACAGTATGTTTAATTGCATCAATATGTGCTTGACGGCAGCTAGAAGCCCACACACACTAGTTGAGATCGCAAATTCGTGTCAACCAAAAAAAAAACACTAAAAAACTTAAAAGCACCACACAAAAGGGAAAGAATGCAAAATAGAAAGAATGCAAAATAAAGTGTCACGATATAAAACTAACCATGCTCTATCACATAGGAAGGTTGGAATTATATTATTAACCAAAATTTAGCTGACACAAGTTTTTATGTCAACTAATGTGTGAGCCCTTTAAAGTTGTTTATAAATGGCAACTAAGCGGAATCCACGCGGTTAAGATATAATTTTTTTGCCAAAATATACTATCACTATCAAGAAGCGATATCGTTGCAGCGCTAAACTTCAGGGACATGAATTTTCAAGTGGAAATGATTTAAGCATTGTCGGATAATAATGTAAAAATGCCCCCCCCCTCACAGGCAAATTTCAAAAACAGCCGTTCTGGTGTCAAGACTGGCGCCAATGCACCAAAATGATGACAATTTACTGCACACAACCAGAGGAAAAAATACGCCTGCCTATAATTATTTGGGAATTGAAAATAGAATTCTACTCGGCGCAGTGATTTTTACATTGGTAGCAATTTTGAGCAAGGATTTTTACGTAGCAGCCGGTATATCTATGCTGATTTTGTTGCTGAGTGTTGTTTAAATTCAATGAATCTTTATACGTTTTTTTTGTCATCGAATGGGAAAAGAAAATATACCAAATTAAGATAAGATCCTTAATATTTGAAGTATAATCCCGAGTGACAAAAATTTTTAAGTTCTAGAAATTTTGTGAGCATGTAATGTGCCTACACACACTAGTTTTCATCGTGACTTCGTGCGAAAACTGAAAAAAAGTTTTAAATGTAAATTAATGAACACGGTTGAATGGCCCCGCACACACTAGTTGACATTGACATTTGGTGTCGATGTCAACTAGTGTGTGTAGGGCCAATGATATAATTTTATTTAAATTAATGAAAGTTAAAATTTGAAAAGTAAAACGCATTTTAGCATACAATAAGAGTGGGCTGAATGTCGCCATTTCAGTTTTCACACTAGTACCGGTGTGTGTAGGGCCATTAAAGTCATTTTCGCATTTGAGTGAGTCAGCACGCCGCCAGTAAAATGCATTTGCGCGAAAAATGGTTGCGGGACCACCTACAGTACACTTTCCACTGTACAGCTGTCGACAGTAGTTGCAAAAATGAACACTGTCCGTCAGTTCGCAAGTCAACTCAACATGGCGCCGGCATAAACCACTGAGCCTTCCCACAAGAAATTGCCCCCCTTTCGATAAATAATTCATCAGTCAGAAAACCCCCACCCAGACAGCAGCAAAGTTTGCGACATTTGCGCCAGACAGAAAATAATAGGCATCGTGAGAAGCAGCATTTTAGTCAGCTCTTGTTTTTGTTGACTTACATACTTAGCAGACGTGACTCATAAAACACCGTAACACATTGTACAAACAAATATAAAACCCGCTTTCACTAGTTCAACAAATTTTCCCGACAGACAGCACTAGGGCCCACACACACGCACACACTAGTTGGCATCAAAATTCGTGTCAACTAAATTTAGGTTAATTATGTTATCTCAACTAAGTGAACTAGTGAATTAGTAACTTGTGAATTTTTCACGTGACATTTTATTCTCATTGTTTGTGTCAAGTGCGACGCTAAGCAAATAATTTTTTATGTCATTTAGTTGACACAAATTTGTGATGTCAACTAGTGTGGGCCAAATGAATCAACAGCTAATTTTACATTACCCACACGTGATTTGATATGACGCGGGGATTTAATTATCGAATTTTTTTGCAGAAAACCTGTACTGCCAAAAATCTGGATACCGTTCTATTGTAAAAGCTACACGTTTTTTGTTTCAGGTATTCAGTGGAGCATGGTATCTCACTCATCAACGTATATAATTTCATCTCGAAGAGCAAACAACAGTTATTGTCTCAGTATTTTATTCATTTCGAAAAATGAATGTAAACAAAATGGTGGAGAATTCGTGGCCATTCAGTTTTTAGTTTGACAAACAAAACGCTTCAAAAAGTGGACCGGCATCACGGTAAGCTGATATAAAAAAAGTTTCAGCAAAGTGTAGTGGACACAACAAAGGCATCATTATGTTTTCAAAGTGATTGGACAGAATGAAAATTGAAATCATATACCGTCTTACAGTACAGCAGTCCTGTGCTTAATTTCACTTAAAACAGCAAAATCTCCAGAAAAACACCAATATCCACAAATCCGAACCTGCCACACCAAAATCACACTGCGCCACCCAAAAAATCAATACTCCTCCCCGCCATAGTCTTCCTCGGCCTCTGCATCCGCGCTGTCCACGCCAACTTCTTCATAATCCTTTTCCAGGGCGGCCAAATCTTCACGGGCCTCGGCAAATTCACCCTCTTCCATGCCCTCGCCGACGTACCTGGAAAAATTGGGGTTGTTGAGTGGTTTTGGAAACGGGTTCGGTTTTTGATGTTTGGAGATGTGGCAGGTTGCACAAGTAACAAAAGTTACACCAAGTTGATTATTTTGATAAAAAGAGTTTTGAGAATCAGGCACTGGGTGGGGTCAATGCATACATCAATTTACATAAGCTGCAAATGTAGACATATAAACTCAAAATGTAGAAATCTACAATAAAAATATATCTATCTGCATGTGTAATACAATTAGCAACATAAGCATCCCCTCATACATAAGTCGAATGATTGAATTAGGGTTTTTAATCACAAACACTCATAGAGGCCTTGGGTGAAATCATCGGGGATTCAAACTTCAAACACAGAAACACGAAAACCGAACCACCAAAGCCTCCCTAACCGGTCAACCACCCAATCACATCTAAAACCACCCACTCACCAGTGCACAAAAGCCCTTTTGGCGTACATCAGATCAAACTTGTAATCGAGCCTGGCCCAGGCCTCAGCGATGGCCGTCGTATTGGACAACATGCACACAGCCCTGGGCACTTTGGACAGATCGCCTCCAGGCACCACTGTTGGCGGCTGGTAGTTGATGCCCACCTGGGGGGTTGGGGGGGGGGGGGTTTATTTGGGTTGGGTGTGAGGGGTAATGATAGAGTGAGTGCCTGTTTGCCCATAGAAAAGTGAATTTGTAAAAAAACGGATGGCGATGGAATTTTGGGCCCCCACACGCTAGTTGACATCGACGCCAAATGTCAACGGTGCCGATCCAGATTTAAAGCTTGCTTACGAGCCAACGATCGACGTTCAAACGCATGTTTTGAATTGGGAACGGAACCAGCTGACATTTGGTGTCGATGTCAACTAGCGTGTGTGGGGCCAATTTCGCAGCAATCAACACCTATTTAGCCATAAAAAAATGAACTGCACAAGATCGGTGTCAATGGGCAAATTGCGTTTTGAATGTTGTCAATGATGTTTGTCAAACGACACCAATTTGACCCTATGTAGTTGACAACGACACCAAATTTTAACTGCTACCGATTCCCGTTCAAAGCTTATCGAAAAAAATATTGCGGATGTCCAATACGCGATTCCGTTATACACGGACGGCATGAAGTTTACATTTGGTATACAAAAAAGCGAAGTGTTACTCATCCGCGAATTGGAATCAGCTTTAAATTGGAATGGGAACCAGTTTACATCTGGCGTCCTTGTCAACTAGCGTGTGGGCAAATCGATTCAAACACTTATTTACCATGGGCTGCCTAGAAAGATGCGTCAACTAAAAATATTGGGACTCAGTTCGTTGAGCTTGAACGGACTAAGATTTTTCAGCACAATGCTATCAGACGGGGAAAGAATTACATCATTGTCCCAAAAACGAGCATTTTCGAACTCACAACGACTCACTAGCCACCTCGCTACAGAAAACACACAATAGACACATCAGTGAAAAGTCCACAAACCTTGAAGCCAGTAGGACACCAGTCGACAAACTGAATAGACCTTTTAGTCTTGATCGCAGCGATGGCATTGTTCACGTCTTTGGGCACGACGTCGCCGCGGTACAGAAGACACACGGCCATGTACTTGCCGTGCCTTTGAATTGGGGGGTGGCGCATTAAAATTTGGAAGAGTGATATGAGGGGGTTACCCCTCAGGATATTAAGGATTTTAAGGGTGAATTAGAAGTTAAAACTAAAAAATTACCACGATTTTCGGATGAAACTATCCCGCTAATAAAGACTATTTTCAAGGTGAAAATATGAAAGCTAATTTTGTCAAGAGCCAGTCCGCAAAAAAGCACCGGCAGGCGAAATAAAAACGTTACTCAAGAATTCAAATTCTCAAGATAGGTAAATTTCAAACAAGTATCCAACCTCGGATCACATTTGACCATCTGATTGGCTGGCTCAAAACAGGAATTGGTAATATCAGAAACACTCAGGGCCTCGTGATAGGCCTTTTCCGCACTAATTACTGGCGCATAAGTGGCAAGTGGAAAGTGAATCCTGGGGTATGGTACCAGATTTGTCTGCAAATTTGAAGGGTTATGGTAGAGTATGAAAAAAATGTCGAAAATGTCGTATTTCGAAAATGAAATTAACCTGAAACTCGGTCAGGTCGACATTCAGGGCGCCGTCGAAACGCAGCGAAGCCGTGATAGAAGAGACCACCTGAAATGTGCAAAAAAAAAAAAATTATTTGGGCTGTCCGTTACTCGCTACCCATAATATCACAAACCCACGTCTTGTACCAAATCCTAACATCTTCAAATATTATAAATTCCAACGACAGGCTGAAAATATTCAGAGACAACTTCTTAAACAAATCCAGTGCCCGACAGCTAGTCACCACCTTGCAAAATGTCATTAAAATCCTAAGCACCATACCCAGTGAAAATAGATGAAAGAACATGTTACAGGTCAGTTCACATTTTTATACACTTTAATTCGCTTGACATGAAGAAATATCCCCTGAACCATGCACCACTCAAGAAAAACGCAAGCTCCGCCCCCTCACCTGGCTAATGAGCCGGTTCAAATTGGTATAACTGGGCCTCTGCACGTCCAAATTCCTGCGGCAAATATCGTAGATGGCCTCGTTGTCGACCATGAACGCACAGTCGCTGTGCTCCAGCGTCGTGTGCGTGGTCAAGATCGAGTTGTACGGCTCCACGACCGCTGTGGCCACCTGCGATGGTTGTCACTTTGTGACGTGTGACAGATCGTGACGAGGGGACTGGTGGGCAGCATAATGGCCCTACGTAAACTATTTTGGCGCATTTGAGTTTACCGCATTTTGAGTGTATTCATGAGCATTGTGTTCATTCTGGTAAACTGAAGTTTTTAAACACCTTCATCATATTCAGAAATTCCACATTAAAATTTTATGACTGATTTAGTGTAGCAGTAAAATAAGATTGGAATGAGCCAGAAATGAAATAAAACTGATTACGGATAGTCTAATTAACCAATGTAATTAACCAGTAATTTAAACTTCCTCCCAGATTGCAAAATGCAACCAGAAAACTCAAAAGAAGCTTGTTCGGCGATCGGGAGACACAGCAAAGGCACATATAACCTTAATGCCGTGTACTATGGATTCCAATGAAAGTGACAATTTACCTCGCGTTGCATGCAACCTATAGCCAGAAAAATGGGCTAAAGGATGGTCAAAGCGAGGGAGGGCCAATATTGCGGGAAATTGAACCTCGTGAGGCTTGATACCGATCGGGCTAGGTGTACACGCTTCAGGAACAATTAGCAACTACTTTTTCAGTGCATTCGCATTCCATGGTGAGTTCACACACACTAGGTGACATCGCAAAATCGTGTCAACTGAATGTCAACTAAATAACATAAAACTATTTTTATAGCATCACACTCAACAGAAACAATGGAAATTAGGTGTCACAATATAAAATTAAACTATGTTTATCAGAATAGTTGAAATCACATAACAAACCAAAATTTAGTTCAATTTAGTTGACATGAAATTTGATGTCGATTAGCGCGTGGGCACAATCACGACAAATTGACATCCTTAGACAATCCAGATGTACATCTCACCGACAAGCCAAGAACACAATTCAACAATTCACAAAAATCAGACAAAACCAAACCAACCTGGGGCGCAGGATAAATGCTGAACTCCAATTTGGACTTTTTGCCATAATCCACGCTGAGGCGCTCCATGAGCAGCGAGGTGAAACCGGACCCAGTGCCCCCGCCGAATGAGTGGAAGATAAGGAAACCCTGCAATTTTAGGGGGTTAATTGAGGTTTTTAAAACATCATAAATTCAGATTCAAATGCACAAATCTTAGAAAACGGTCGAAAATGGCCAACAAAATACCAACTGGAAAACCTACACAAACACGATCGGGATCCGAAAAATTACCAATTTACCCAAAACAGAAATGAAACTCAACATAGATAAAGCAAATGTCTCAAAAAAAACCCTTGAATAACTCCCCATGTTGGCCAGGTGAGGACAAATAACTCCCCTTTGGGTATTTGATGTGTATCCAAAATGTTTATTCGAATAATTCAAATTCGAATGAAAACGAATTTTAGCATTGATACCTTGTTTTTGAACTGTTAAATACCTAGATTACACGAGTTCACGAATGTATTCACAAAATGAAAAGTGAAAGTTTCGAGGATAAAACAACCCCCCCTCCAAAACTCCTGACAAAATAATAACCCCCCTGGGCTCTTATTCAATGATATACAGTATAACCCCGCCCACCTGCAGTCCAGTGCAATTCTCGGTCAGTCTCCTAATCCTGTCCATGGTCAAATCGATCATTTCCTTGCCAATGGTGTAATGTCCCCTGGCGTAATTATTCGCAGCATCCTCCTTACCGGTGAGCATTTGCTCGGGATGGAACAGCTGCTTGTAGGTGCCGGTGCGGATTTCGTCTGAATTTTGGGTGGGGGTGTTATTTGAGGGTGGGGTGGAAAAGTGTTATTGATGGGGATACTATTCGAGATGGACAAAAATATGATTTAATTTGTGTGAAGAGTATAGACGTGGTGATTCCGGTTGGCATTTCCTTTTTTTCACGAGAACTCTGGAAAGAATTTTCTTTATAAAAATCGACATTTAAGTTTTGTTTTACCAATTATCAACTATTCAAGGCAATTTTCGCAGTACTTTCACCATTGAGAACCGACGGCATCTAACGCTCGAGATGTCCGTAAATACAACTCACTTTTTCAATCTTTTCCGACTCAGCAACAGAAAAATGCAATCACAAACAACCAGCACGTCAAACCAAAAAACTCCTCGAAGACACCCAACCCCAAAAAACAAACATCCAAACCACAAACCGATCACAGTAGGCTCCAAATCCACAAAAACGGCCCTGGGCACGTGGCGGCCGGTGCCGGTCTCGCTGAAGAACGTGCTGAAGGAATCGTCCACGCCGCCGCCCCCGGAGGCCGACTTGTCGGAGGGCATCGTGCCGTCGGGCTAAAGTTGTTGTTTTTTTTGTTGAAAAAAGTGCGATTTTTTTGCGCCACAAAACGTTTTTATGGAGAGTAGTGGACTGATAAATAAATGAGTATTGGCAGGGCATAGTGGACATTTTTCTCATTCAAACGATTCGACAACATATATGGTCAATGCATAGTGCATAATGCCCAGGTTCGAACACGCCGGGCTAACAAGAGCACTCAAACGCCACCCTCAGAACTTCGCGTAAGACCCCTTTCACACCTTTTTTTTCTGTGACGACTCCGACAACATGAAAAAGTTCAGTAATTCAAGTAAAAAGTTCCATATTCATCAGATAAAATGGCCAAGTAGACATACCGCCTAAGCCTATATGTATGTCAAATTGCAGATGGATCGTGCTTGTCGTGAGTTAGACATTTGAAAAAAATTGCCATTGTCGGAGCCAGACAGATGGCGAATGGCAAAAATTTTCAAACGTCTATATCTCTCGAACGACAAGCACGATTCATCTGCAATTTGACATGCATATACCCCTAGGCGGTATGTATACTTGGCCATTTATCTAATGAATATGAAACTTTTTACTTGAATAATTGAACTTGAACTTTTTCATGTTGTCGGAGTCGTCACAGAAAAAAAGGTGTGAAAGGGGCCTAAGAATGTGCACGTGCCAATACCGCCGGTGGAGAAGCAAAAAAGCAATTTTGAAGTGACAAAAAGAAAGTTACATTATGACACAAGAGAATTCCTCACCACATAATTGCGCGTTTTTTCCACTTCTCAACTTGCGGAATGGACCCCGGCTCCAAAACCCATCCACAACTCACCTGAATGCCATGCTCCAAGCAGTAGAGCTCCCAGCAGGCGTTGCCGATCTGCACGCCCGCTTGACCCACGTGCACAGAAATCACTTCGCGCTGCAAAAAAAATATGCATTGTTGACGGCTTACAAATGACAGTTCTGCTCCTGGCGGCTACTTTTAGGGAGGAAATTTGTTATGTTCTGCATTTCAACGTTCTGAATGGTATACTCGTCTGACAGCACAACTACTATGGAAAGCTACCATAATTTAATGAATAAAATCTTGTGATAAATTTCACAATTAATTATTCCATGGTAAAAATGAAATATTATGAAGAAAAACTATGATTTTTGGTTCATTATTTAGATGGGATGTGTGATGTCCGCCGAGTATACGCTGCGGATATTTGAGGGCTTTCTTATATCCATTACTCATCAGACAGCGCAAACGTATTTCATGGACCTACACACATTACTTTACCATCAGAATTCTGGCTACCAGTAGTGCCCGCCACCGGTCATATTAAAATGTTTCATTCCAGCAGACCAAAATATGATACGTTCAACGCAAATTAGTCTTCAAGACCTCTGCAATACGCAGACACAAACAAAAACACAGTAAAAAGCCCCATGAAAATACCAACAAAAACCAACCATTTTGGCAGGGTAATCAGGCGAAAATTTATATTTTTATTCTCCAAAAATTCCCGACCACAAATCCACCGATTAGAACTCGCAAATTTAGCTGAAAACAGCAAACAGCGAGAAAATTCGGACGATTTTAAAACTGAATGCAAAATGCGAATAGAAGCGGCCTTTTCAAAATGTGTCGGACGGGTGGGCGGAGTTTAGGCGCTGGAATGTAACCGTGATTGGCGTAATTTTTGCAGTGTGAATCACTGGCACATGTTGCGCGAAATACAAATAGATGGGTGCGGATAAACAAAGCGGCATTTTTTATTATATGATTTATTTAACGTAGAAAGCACAAGAATTACAGCAAATAGAGCGGGACACAAACAAAAACTGCTAAATCTTTAATAATTTACCAACAACAGAATTCATTCAAATATGCATAAAATATTTCGTCTAAAATGCTTTCCTCTCAATTGTCATGTCGGGATGAATGAAAAATAAAGTTCTATTTCTCACATATACAAATGCATCATTGTGCCGACACACACTAGTTTTCACCGTGACTTCGTGTGAAAACTGAATTTTTTCCAAATGCAAATTGATGAACATGGTTGAATGATTTTACTTTATTTATCGGTCACGGTGAAAACTAGTGTGTCTGTGTTAGGGTGTCAAATTTCCGTTTTCCGTTTTCCGTTTCCGTTTTCCGCAGGCAATTTTTTTCCGTTTTCCGTTCCGTTTTCCGGCTGCTGAAATTTTTTTTCCGTTTTCCGTTCCGTTTTCCGGCAACTTTGTTTTCCGTTTCCGTTTTTCCGGCTCATTTCCCGTTTTCCGCCTCAATTTCCAGTTTTTCCGCTTTTTTTCCGTTTTCCGCCTCAATTTCCAGTTTTTCCACCTTTTTTCCATTTTCCGCCTCAATTTTCCATTTTTCCGCCTCATTTTACCTTTTTCTGGCTCAACTTTCTGTTTTCTGATCAGCCAAACTGGTAAAACTTCATGCAGATTGTCAATGATGTAAAAATTTTTCCATTTCCAGCAAAATTACTGCAGATTTTTTCCCCTTTTCCAGCAAAATTTATGCAAATTTTATCCGTTTTCCAGCAAAATTTCAGCAAGTTTTTCCATTTCTGTGCAAATTTGATTTTTCCGTTTCCGTTTTTCCGGCCTCTTTTTCCGTTTTCCGGCCGCTGAAATTTTTTTTCCGTTTCCGTTTCCGTTTTCCGCCAAGTGCAATTTTTTTCCGTTTTCCGTTCCGTTTTCCGGCCACTGAAAATATTTTTCCGTTTCCGTTTCCGTTTTCCGTAAAAAAAATCTTTTGACACCCTAGTCTGTGTGTAGGACCAATACGATTGTCTAATCGGGAAAAAATGAAAGCAATGAAAGCAAAAAATGATTCACCAGTATTTCAGTTGGAAGCAGAGGCTAAACACCAGCAAAATGTGACAAAAAAATAAAAATGAATAAATACCTTGTGTAATAAAGTGAATAGCAAGTGAAGCAGGAGCAAAAAACCATTCCAAAACAACACTTAACATAAATAAGTAGCTAATAGATAATTTGGAATATAAATAGCAAGAATCAAGTTTGCCATGAATGGCGGCCTACACACTAGTTGACAATCGTGTGTCAACTGGTTTGTGTCAACTCAGATTTTGGATTCACGTGTCGCAAGACGATCGCCAAATGCACGGGCGGCAATGTTGAAAAATAAAAAATACAGCAAGTACATTGGAAAATTACTGAAAGCTGAAATGTTAGTTGACACAGACTAGTTGTCACACGTGTGTCAACTAGTGTGTGCGCCGTCAGTATAGCACAGATCACAGAAAGCATTATCTTTGGCAGAATAAACATAAAAATGGAAAATGGATGGAAAAATCACCAAGATAATCAATTGTCAAAAATCTTATCACAATTAGTGATGAGCAAATAACAGAACTTGTTCAAGTGGTGCAAATGTGTCAGGGTCATGTGTTGATGTCGTGGCCAAGCTAAATTTGGGCCAAAAACTACTGACAAATTTCCTGCATCCATTTTGTTTTGGGAGCTTTTTTCTGTCACCTGTAATGGAAAAATGTGTCGTTTAGATATTGCGAAGGTTAATCTATAGAAGGTTATATTAATTAAACATCTTTCTAATTGGTGTTTATGTAGGCATGGATGAAATTGTCCTGTTGAAGCTATTAGAGCATAATTTCGCCCTTTAGTTCTGAGTGAGCTGAAAATATAAAGCCCACGCTGCAGGAAATACCTGCCAAAATAAATTACCCTGAATCCTCGAATAAGTCCCCAGGGGAGTTACTTTTTCGTCAGTTTTTGAAAGGGGAGTTATTAAAGGGGGAGTTATTCGCTGGGGGGAGTTAATTTACATCAGAAGTTACAGGAAAACATGGACTTTGAATTCATTCCATCACTCATGGAATCCAGGTATGTATTTAACAGTTAAACAAATTGCATTCTTTCGCATTTTGTTCGTTTCACACACTTCAATGCATTTGAGGCGTCTAATTCTAAAAGTCGACGATTTTGAGTACCGTATTACCTCGAATTATACCCGGTTGGTTAGCGACGATTAGGGTTGGTTAGCGAGTTACCCTAATACCCTAATCCAACCATCCAACCAACTTAAATCGCATTTTAAGTTTCATACCCAATTCCAGGCCTGTGGTGCGTGTCCAATTTCCATATGTTGACAATAAAGTGTCAAATTTTCAGCCCCTGCACTCAACGTATGTGAAAAATGGGTGAAAAAGTGTCCATAAAATTCCATTCGGTCAGAGCTAAACTGTCTCGGGGAGGGAAATGGACTTGTCGCCTTCTTGCACTCGAGAACATTTTTGTTCCCGGCGACGACGACGCTGCCGTATGGGAAATTTATGGGCTTGTCGACTTTTAGAAATCGGTTTCCACAGTGGCCTTATCACATTTCTTTCGTTTTTTTCCCCATAAAAAAGGACGCGGAGGATGGACTTGTTGACTTTTAGCTCAAAACTAAGTGGACTTGTCGACTTCTTGCCCAATTTTTGCATTTTCCCAAAAAAATGTCAAATTTGGCACTATGCCATATGGGCATGTGAGGTCAAAAAATTTATGGAAAATGATGAAAAATGTGCGGAAGAAGCCCCAGATGACGTTTACAGGTCTAACTCGAAATTTTCATATTTTGGACTTGTAGACTTTTAGAATTGGACGCCTCATTTGCATTCGATCAATCAGCCCAGGCGTAGCTTAATTTACCTGTGTCTTCATCTAACCGTTTTTTATTAAATATTTGCCGCATCGTTTCCAACGGGGAGTTATTCAAGGGGGGCTTATTTGAAGATTTGCGGTAGTAAGCCTGGGTCAAAATCGATATAAAATTGGAAGCATGCAAATTTGGACGAGGGGGGCTATGGTTAATCAGTTTTGGCAACAATGAACCCCCCCCCCCCGCCGAAGTTTTGATCGGCGAACAACAGAATCAAAAACTTTCAAAAGGGACAAAATTTTGCATGAACATAAATCAACACAAACCTGGCACAGAAAATGTATCAACTGTTTCAGAAGTTGCACGTTTTCATTCGGCAAATCTGAGACGATTGTCTTTATCGAGGCAACCCGTTTCTCCTCAGAAATGGCTGCGAAAAAAATAAATACGTTAATAAATTTGTGATCTTTTCAGAGTAATTCCGAATAGATTTATTCATCTAGATTCAATCAAGATGACATTTTTGAATAAAACTTTTGAAAAAACGTAGATTGATTGATTAATGGCAAAGATTGACAAAAAATTACATCAATGGAATTATACATTTGATTCTGGAACAATTAGGGTTGCAGTTGTTTAATTTTCGTATGGAAAATTTACATTAAAAATGTTGAAACAACATCGAATATCCCATCCGCGGCCAATGGGTTTATATTGAGAGCGCACCGGCGGAGCCCCGGATCTTTTCGGCAATCAATCTTTTCGAAACCACGCGAGTAGGGTGTCAAAAAAATTTTTTACGGTAAACGAAGAAAAAAAATTCAGCGGCCACAAAACGGAAAAAAATGTGCACTTGCCGGAAAACGGAAAAAAATTTCAACGGCCGGAAAACGAAAAACCGGAAACGGAAAAATGAAATTTGCACAGAAACGGGAAAAAATTGCTGAAATTTAGCCGGAAAACGGAAAACAAGGCCAGAAAACCGGAAACGGAAAAATGTAATTTGCACAGAAACGGGAAAAAAATTGCTGAAATTTAGCCGGAAAAAAATTTTCGTGGCAGGAAAACGGAAAAAAATTCAGCAACCGGAAAACGGAAAAAAATTGCCTTCGGAAAACGGAAATTTGACACCCTACCCGCAAGGGTGAAAATACCGTCGACACATCGCAGAACATTTTCAAAAAGAGCATTGCATTGCAACATAAGAATTACATCATTTTCTGACACCCCCCCCCCAAAACAAAAACAAAACAATCCACTGAATAATTTGGCGTAAGTGAAAAAACGCACTGTGCAAATCCAAAATGGCCTGAAAACTTCCATAGGTCATCAGCGGCTCAGCCAACTCTCGCAGAAATGTCTTCAAAACAGCTGCAGCGAGATGCACATCGCCTACGGCCGACCAGTCAATTGATTCACCTGCAAATGAGAAGTGTCGTAAGACAACATGCGCCTCATAAACTGAAATTTAAATTGGAAAGTTCAAGAACTTCGATATTCAACCTGCAGGGTGACCCAAATATAGCAGATGAAAAAAATCAGTAAAAATTACTTTTTAATGAGTATACCTGAATCATTTTCCACTCTGTGCTTTTTTAAGACAAAATCAATGTTCATTTGATTTTTCATTTTTAAATAGTTAAAAAAATTATCCAAAAACACAAACATAGTAAAACATACACCAACCAGTATCAACCATTCTCTGCACTTTTCTCAACTTTGTCAAACTGGCGGATCTTCTAAACAAACCCTCTTCATCAAGACCACTTTCTAGTAAAAATCCAATTAATTCAGTTACCAACGGGGGCACGAGGCAATCCCGGTGTTGCTCCATTATGCTAAAGAGTTGTCAGATTTAGATAATGTTTGCTTGAATAACCCCCCCCCCCTTCAAATTGGGATGTGTATCTAGATGGGATGGGAACCAAGTTGTAGCCATGGGATTGGGGGTGGCAGCCCCCCACCCTTCCTGGTGACGACAGAAAACGTACTAAGAATAGACTTTTCTGTCACAATTTCAGGGTGTATACAAGAGCATATATCACTAAAAATAGCTGAAAAAAGGTAAATAGGAACAAAGACTAGTATTTTGGCGGTGAAAATCTATAAAAAGACATGAAAAATTACGATTTTGAGCGAAAATTGGGGTAGTTTCTCAAAAATCGCTCCAGATAGGTAGATAGCTGAGCGATTGGGGGGGGGGGGTTAGGGGTAGGGTGGCAAAAAATTTTTTTTCGGAAAACGGAAACGGAAAGTTTTTTGCGCTTGCCAGAAAACGGAAACGGAAAAATATTTGCACTTGCCGGAAAACGGCACGGAAAACGGAAAAAAATTTGTCTGCGGAAAGCGGAAAACGGGAAGAATTTTGTCTGTGGAAAAGCGGAAACGGAAAAAAATTGCACTTGCCAGAAAACGGAAACGGAAATTTTTTTGCACTTGCCGGAAAACGGAAATTTGACGCCCTAGTTAGGGGGTAGTAGCCCAAAATTTGCCTCCAGGATAGATAGATAGCTGAGCGGCCTCCGGGATAGATAGATAGATAGATGAATTAATTCCGCCCCTGGACCACAAAAACAGCCCAATAACGCACAATTTTAACGTGACGCCGAAATGTCTCGTGGGGGTCAACTTGTGCAGGGAGCCACTCGCAGTTAGATTCGCCGCATTCGTGTTCACCGAGAGCAGTTGCAATGCGGCATCGTACCTGGAAAAAGACATTTTTGTGGGGAATCATTGCAATAAATATTTTACTATTACTTACATTATTATGAAATATAAACTAAAATGTTGTACACTTTTTTGAACATAATCAATGCGAGTAGCATTCCCTTGATCTACAGAGTCAAAGCATTACGACAAGGCGAAATACACAAGTATACTGTTTTCTCACCAGCTTAGTGTATTTTTCATAGAACTCAGAACACAGCAGCTACGCAAGCTACATCAAGTGCCAGGCATCAAATCCTCCCAACCCCCCCCCCCCCTCCAAAAAAAAATAATTAGAAAATCCGAAAAATGCGGGAAAACCAACTCTAAAATCGCTTGCGGCAGTGGCAGTTGATCCACATGAAGAAACTCACTCAACTCTGAGAGCAGATTGACATAGTGCAATTTTCGCTCAAATTTTACACTGAGCAATGGCTTGAACAGATTCCACAGGACTTTGATGAATTTCGACGGATGAACCACGAAAAGTGCCTTCAGGTTTTTCTTGTACCTGCGATATGAGGAATTGACTTTCAAGGATACTATGGTTGAATATTGTAGGGAACATTTGCACTGAGGTGCCAATTCCGCACATGAACAAGTGACAAGAAAAAAAGTGATTACGAATGTTGTTTGTGGTAAGTCAAATGGGGAGTAATTGGAAACTTGCAAGCACGAGTCTCCTAGATTTTGACCCTTCGTGGGGTTAGATAGGGTGCAAATCGCTCCTCAGAAAAAGACCGTTGAAAAAAATTTAGGGTGGTTGGGGGGTTGCAGGGGTTCATCATATAGACTTTATATAGAGTTACCCCCCATTGGAGACCCCTGTTTGCAAGAAGTTTCAAGCATTACTACATCGGATAGAAAAATAAAAATCTTCAAATTACATAAATAACAACCAACTTTCTATCGAGTGCAAAATAAGCCTGTCTGAGCCAGCGCATTGGCGGCTTATTTCTACTATTCAATCCATAGTGGAAATATATCAAAACATAGTCCTGGTCCACGAATTTGTCCAATGTGTTCATTAGATAACTGAAATAGTGTTCGAAAGGTAACAACTGGCACATGCAAATTCAAGAAAAAAGTTAGATGAGCAAAAAACTTACCCAAGAAACAGATTGTGGTCAAAAGTTTTATTGGACGGCAGTAGATGTGCGTAAACAACTACAACTGGGCGACCTGAAAAGTTTTATCTGTAGCCTACAGACTGTAGGATCACTTTGTCACATCACATAAAGTTGGAAGAATGATGATCTCAAATACTGTCAGTCAGGATTTTTGTATATTTGAACACCTGCAGAGGCTATTTTATTTAAAGAGTGACTTTCTTTAAAAGCGGTTGAAAAAAGCGCTGGCAATCCCTAGCAGGAAATAGACAACGAGGCACATGGGCCAGTCCCGCACTGTCAACTGTCATGTCATGTCACACAAATTTGCCAAATGGTATTTTACATTTCACGGGGTTCGGGATGACTCCGACTACGAAAAGCAATTTCCCCATTCTGGTAGAAAAAACTCACCCGCCCGATCCACTCCGGCCACATCAACAATTCCATACTTCGAGACGGCAGAAAAATCATCAGAAAATGGGTTTTCACCGGGCGAACCGAGTTCCTGGTCAAAATCCTCTGTCATTAAGTAAGATTGTCCATCGTTTGATGTGTCGGCTGCGAAATTAAATTTTTGGCACTGTTCCAAGTCGACAGGAAACCGTTAAAACAAGCGAAAATGGGACTAGGTAGAAGAAAAATGGCTTAGCCAGATTACACATTGTCAAGTACTTAAATATGTGTCACGGACCTAATTTATCAACAGGGATTCCGTGCCAAACAGTGTCGAAAGTAAAAAAGGTAACAATTGCGTGTCGCGAATGGAAACGCGACTCGTAACTTTTCAATGTTCGAACTCCTTGTTGCATTACTTGACAAAGTGTGACACGAGATGCACCATTAAAACGAAGACAAAAACGATCCATATCCATCGAGGAAAAAAATGCAACAAACGAACCAGAAAAAGATGCTTGTGCCGACAAAATCAAACTATCATCTTCAAACGGTTCTTCAATTTCTTCGAAACTCTCCCGCCGCTCCGCTGCGTTCTGCGGCTCTTTGGGACTATTTTCAGCCATTTTTCATCGGCGTCGAGCAGCCCGAACAGCAACGCGGACCGGTTCGACCACGCCGCGTTGGACTTTCTTGTTTTTATTTCATTTTTTATTTTTAGTGCGCATAAAAATTGTGACCGATATTGTTGGGTAGAAAAGTGGAGTAACGATTAGTTTTTAAATATGTCGTTCAGTGAAAATGAAAGTGGATACGTTGGTAATTTTTTTGGTACATTGGTAAACAACCAGAAGGCGTTCATCGGGTGTGGCACCCGCTTGGCTTGGGTGTGCATTGACGTTATTTGTATTTTTCGGTTGTGCTTAGCCATTTACGTTGGCACATGTGAGGGATCTAGATGGTGAGCATCAAAGGGACTGTTTTGCCACTAGATATTTTATTTTGTGCCGAATTTGCGGCAAAACTACAAACAGGCGCATGTGTTAATCCAGGTGCCACCGGTTTACATTGCATAAGCATTTGCATTCAATGTTTGGAGGTCTTTGGTTACCATATTTGGGGAATTTCATTCCAAAAGTTCACATATCCAGATTTTTCGATTTTTTAAAATCGCATTTTAAAGTTTGGCGCTGGCCCGGCAGCGCCATGTTTGGGCGACAAAGCTTGCCCTGCACTTTTCAGATATCTCGGACATTTGTCTACAATTTTTGTGTTCCTAAATTTTGTCGGCTGGCAGATATTTTGGGAGTTATGTCATATTTTGTAAACCACCCAAAATAAGGAGTAAATTTGAAAATTTGAACTTGAAATGTAAATATCTTTCTAACGGTGCATCGCAGGGCAAAACCAATTACACCACTGAAAAGCCCTTTTCGAAAAGTACCTAAACCTAAATTTTCAGATTTATATTTATACCCGTACTCGATTTATAGAGCAAAATTTTTTTGGAAATTCACGTATGAACTTTTGGAAATGAAACTTTATTTTGTATGGGAAATTCCAGCGAGCGATCCGGAGCACGCGTGAACTTTTTGAAATTAAACTATTTGTTGGACTTGTGAACTTCTGAAATGAAACTCCTGTGGTCTGGGATGGATATGTGAACTTTCGACGTGAAACTTCTGTTTTTCATAGGGGATTTGAGATGGATATGTGAACTTTCGATATGAAAATTGTTATTTTTCTGAAAATCGGTACCACTGTATCTCAGGAACGAAATGGACTATAATGCTGATTTTTTCTAAAATGTGAAAAACTATACGTGGAGGTCAAATCCACGCTCAACTCGATTTTTCTGGATTTGGCGCTTGTGAACTTTTGGAACGGAAGTCCCCGTTTCTTCTAATAGCAGGGCGACGTTCTACTTTTCATCAAATTTTCTTACCTGCCGTCCTATTGGGGGTGCCCTTCTATATGTACTTACAGGATTTATATACAGAATCCGAAATTCACAACCGATATGTAGTTCAAACAAATGTATATGTAGTGGTAAATCGAATATACAAAACATTTATCTGGGTTGCAAATTCAGCAGTACCGTATTTCTCCGTGTAAACCGCCCACCGTGCACAATGCCCGGCGGGGCGTTTTACAGATTTATAGCGCCCCCGCCCGGGGCGCTATGCTTGGTTTCCAAAACATTAGCCAAACTTTAATATTTACATGCCCAATCAAGCTGAATGGTAATGAAACGTTCACCTGGTTTGAACTGTTCGAATGTTGTGCCTTGCGGCCACGGTTGGTTGTATAAAAAATTATTTGTTTACAAATTGTATAAAAATTGTATTTTTTCATTCATGTTTCATTTTTTTAATTTTTATTCCAAAATGTCATTAATAAAATAAAATGAACAAGTTCACAAAAATTTTACAAAAATTGTACAAAAAATCGGATTCTTGCATGCAAGGCCAGAAAAATGTTATCATTAGAACTAAACATGAAAAACTTCAAGTGAAATTTTTTTTAACTACTTTGCGAAAGTTGCATGCTGTTGTTAGCTAGCTGCAAAGTGTAACGTTACAATTTTTTATAAAACTGGTTTGCATTTTCAGTGTAAATACTACTGGAGTGTGTTGGACCCATTTGCGTCCTCAGAATTTCATCAAGCACAGCAAGTGCAGGTGCCAATTCAACAAGTGGAGAAGTAAAAAACCATTTGAGAAGTGAAAAGTTTGAACCCAGAGTATATTTTTAACTTTTATTTTAACTTCTTACTTCTAAAATAAATTTGTTTTTAAATTTTAACTTCTCATTTCTCAAATTGTTTCTTACTTCTCCACTTGTGCAATTGACCCCAGGTACCAGAATACATTTTTTCCTTCTGTGCATGTGTAATTATTAGGCATACCGTATTTCCTCGAAATACCCCCCTCGAAATACCCCCCCTCACAATGGACACTATGAACTTATAAACCCCCCCCTCGAAATACCCCCCCCCCCAAATTTAGTGTATAGAGAACGTCAATGACAAAGGCTGCGGTTTGTTATCTGGGTAATGCAAAACACACGTTAAAAACGATGACTCTGTTATGTGAGAACAGTGATTATACGTCTACACACTTATACAAGTCTTTAGAGTCTTATAAATGGCGATTTTTGTTGCATTTTCGACGTCTGCGTACGTTTCAGACGACAATTTAGTACTTGGTTTTCAAAAAATTTCTGGCGAAATAATAAACCCCCCCCCCTCGAAATACCCCCCCCTCGTTTAACCCCCCCCTCAAAATTCTCACTCTGAAACAATAAACCCCCCGGGGGTAGATCGAGGAAATACGGTATATAGAAATGCAATGGCTGCTGAGTGCCTTGAGATGGAGGTGATACTGTGATGGAGATGGAGATGAAAAATTCCTTCATAATTTGCTGTGACATTTTTTGTTGTGTGTTTGATCATCATTATTTTGCATATTGCATTTAAGTTTACCATATCTCACTAAAAAAATAAACCAAACAGATAAAATATCTTTAAATCACAACAATATCGAAGTAAATATACTTGTAGAAACTGTAGAAACTCAAGCACAAAATAATTTTTTTACAAAAATGATGAATTTTTATACAATTTTACAAAAATACGAATTTGTATACAATTTTACAAAAGTTCGCATTTTTATACAATTTTTATTTTTATTTTGACATTTTCTATTTAATTTTATTATTAAATTTTCCATTGATTATTATTTTTTCTTAGATTTTGATAAACCGTGCGCACATTGCTATTCCGCGGTAATCACGGTTTTTCCATTGAATTGAATGGGCTGCGATGCGCGCTGGGAGCGAACACAAAACATGTGTAATTAATATTTAAGCAAAAATTTGCGCATAACGCCCCCCAATATACAACTATACAAGTTTAAAAAAAGGTTGTTGTTAAGTGCCTGAGTGGGCGGTTTACACGGATAAATACGGTAGTGGTGTAAAAGCGTCATGGCGCTGGCGCCTGGTGCTAGCGCCAAAGCAAAAAGCGCCATGGCGCTTTTGGCGCTTGGCGCTATTTAGCTGCTTCGCCATCGGCGCTTGGCGCCATGCCAATGAAAAGCGCCATGGTGCTTTTGGCGCATGGCGCTATTTTTGACCTGCGCCAGGAACAAGATGCCTGGCGCTAGCGCCAAAGCAAAAAGCGCCAGGGCGCTTCTGGCGCTTGGCGCCATTTCTATCTGGCGGCATTGGCGCTTGGCGCTAGGGGTTTTCTATTTTATTTTATTCTTAAATTTCTGGCGCTTTTCACATTACTATCCAGGAGTCATACAACCTGCATGCGGTGTAGTTTTGGGCGGTTTGCATTGGGCATTATCATGTTATTTCCCCCATATTTTGCCTAATTTTATTTATGGCGGCGAGTTTTTTTATTTGTATTGCATAAACACGATAGGTCGGCAGCTGCGGTCGCTGTTGAGCTTTCCCGATGCGGCACTGTAAAGTTGTATAAAGTACCGGACTTTTTTGAAAGTATTTATTTTTACTCACCCCCTGAGTACAGAAAACGTAAAGTAAATTTTGTTTACTTTTGCTCATGATAAACGTGGGTAAACGTTCTTTTGCCTCTGGAAAACGTAAACATGGGTATTTTTAGAAATGTCACCCGAATTTTAGCTCAAAATCACTAATTTTCATAACTTTTTGCCTATTTTAAGCAAGTTTTTCCTATATATGTGCTTATATAGGTACCCATTTTCGACTATTTTCCCCCTAGTTTTAGCATATTCTCTACCTTTTCTCCGCTCTGTGCTAGCAAAAATTGATATAAGTAAATGACTATTTGAAATACGTTTTCTGTACTCAAGTACTTTCAAAAAGTATATGTACAGGAACAGGAACAGGAACTTTTTTGGGAGAAAACGTAAATGTATTTACTCTATCTGTACTTGAGTAAAAGTAAATATTTGACGTCTTAACAACTAGGTATCATAGTTGTTAAAACGTATTTACATTTACTCGAAAAATACGCGTAAACGTGTACTGCGTAAATACGTTTAGGGTTCCTCCCGAAAAAATACCGGTACTCACTTACTCGCGTACTTTTTGAGAGTACTCGAGTACGGAAAACGTATTTTAAGGGGACAGAAAGTGTCATTTTTCCAGACAGAAAGAGACAAAAATAGAAAAAAATTACAAAGAAATACTTATCAGGAGAGAAAACACATTTTTTATGTATTCCGGAGTGAACATCGAAAAAGATACCGATTTTTACATTATTTTTGTGAGAGTAAATATCCACTTTTACGTTTTCTGTGAATAAAATACCAATTTTTACGTTTTCCCTGGAAAAAAATACTCGTTTTTATGTTTTCTCTAAAAAAAGTACTTTACGCACATTTTACACAGTGTAAAAGTATTTTAAAAATACTTTACGTTTTCTGTACTCACCTGTGAGTAAAAAATAAATACTTTACGTTTACGTTTACTTTCAAAAAAGTTCAGTACTTTTAACAACTCTGCTAGGTATGCAGCACTGCCGGTTTTGCATCCGCAGTTTATGGTGTCAAATCTCTACTGCTATACTCAAATCTCGTATAGGTCAAATTTTTCTCATGAAATAATAACCATGTGCAATTTGGGCCTATTTGCAGAACTGGTGCCTGCTTGTTGCTTTCATTGTTGTGATTGAGAAACATCCTTGCTCAAAATTACAAATTTTCACACCTTTTATATATTTTCAACTTAATAAATTACTAGTTCATGTACTTTCCCCGTTTCTTCATTCCATTCCTTGAAAAAGCCTTTATATTGAACCCCCACCAACCCCCATACTAATTATTGTTTTTTTTGCTATCGACCCCTCTGGAAGAGCAATTTGCTATCTATCCAAACCCCCAGAGCGTCAAAATTCAATATATCCATGTCGCAACCCATGTCGCAGATCCAAATGTTCAAATTTTTTGTATTCATCTGCATGCTTCTAGCCTGCACACTGTCCTTGCATGCAAGATTCTAATTTTTTGTAAAATGTTTCCTTTTTTTCTGAATGACATTTCGGAATAAAATAAAATAAAATGAAACATGAATAACTAAAAATAAAATACAATTTTAATAAAAATAAGATACAATTTTAGTAAAACGAATTTTACTAAAACCAACCTTGTCTGGGGGTATTTGGATGAATGATTTGGATGATTTGTAATGTGATCCTTCCCAAGCCAAGCTTACTAAAGTTTACCAGAATTTGCAACTTTTAAAATTTATCACCGTTACATACCGTAAATGCTCCAATAAGGCGACTGTCGGTTTATTGTTTTCAGCACATTTTGGGGGGTCGCATTATTGGAGGGGTCGCTTTATTGGAGAGGGTCGCATTGTATTTTTTGACTCCTCAATAGCTCAACTGTTCATTAAACTCGTATGAGCATGGCATCGTAAAGCATCGCCTTAAAAGGTATGCGTCCGCGTTTAAGCGTAATCCACTTCACCAGCCTGTGAATCGGCTTATTGGAGTTTATTGGCTTATTGGATGATGTTTTTGTTTAATATTTTTTTGTGGGGTCGGATTATTGGAGGGGGTCACATTATTGGAGAGGGTCGCTTTATACTTACACAACGTGCCAAAGGGGGTCGTACTATTGGAGAGGTCGCTTTATTGGAGGGGGGTCGTCCTAATAGAGCATATACGGTAAAAGGTCACGGGCACAAGTCCGTATTATGCAGCAAGTTCTGACATGCTGTCTCTTGGACGCACTTTCGTCATTTTATGTGTTTGTAAAAAATGCAAATATGCAGACAGGAAAAAAACTACCTTTGCAGATTCATGCGACGTCTAATGTGATAATTTGCGTCACGAGATCACTGATTGTATTAACAAACATGAAATGTTAAAGTATCGTTTACACTGTCACGTGTGCCGACAGGTTTTTTTGGCTCTCATGCGCAGGGCCGATTTACGGTCGATTAAACTAATTACCTGTATATGGTAAATAGGAATCGATTGGGCGGAGTCGCGCTTTGCCCATAATACCCAGTAAACGTGCTCCCATATACTTGTGAACAGTGTGAAAAATTACTGCCAAAAATTATTAGCCTTCTGTTGTAAGCTAATTCAAACACTATTCCATGCCCAACGTCACTTGAAGTCATATGTCTGACAAGGGCAAAATACGAAATAAGTCGATGTAAAACGGATATTTTTGACAAAAATCACCACTGATAATGCTTTCCCATGGCTCCACATGTAAATATGTAAATATGTAGGCTGTAAATATATAACATCACAAACAGGGTTGGCAAAATCTCAGAGAAAAATAAAATTGAAATTAAATGGCAAATTGAAGAATAAAATAATTAAATAAATTAATATAAAAAAATACAATTTTACTAAAATTCGAATTTTTGTTCAAGTTTAGAAAAATTACCGTATTACCTCCAAATACCGGCATGGGGGTTTATTATTTCGCCAGCAAAATCTGAGGGGAGTTAATTCGAGGGGTGTAATTCGACGGGGGGGGGGGGTTAATTCGAGGGGGGTAATTCAAGGGGGGATAATTTAAGGTAATACTGTATACAAAAATTCCAATTTTTGTACAATTTTAGTAAAATTTTACTAAAATTTGAATGTTTTTAAGTTCCATACAAATTTAAAAAATTTTAAATTTTGAATGCTTAAGTTTCTACCTGTCAATTTGCAGAACTGGTGCATGCTTGTTGCTTTAATTGTTGTGATTGAGAAACAACTTTTGCACAAACATAGGTTGCGCAAGGTCCCAATTTGTGCTTGTGACATTCACATTAGTCAAAATTTCACCTTGTGACACCTTTTTTCAGAGACGATATGAGAAGTTGGCAGACAGCCAAAAATTTCGAAATTGCTATAAATATGATTAAAATGAGCTATAAATAGGTATATAACCATGTAAATAGATGAAAATAGTGATTATTTATATAGGTGAAAATTGGCAAAATGGAGCAAATCTTAGCGATTTTGAGCTAATTTTGATATTTCACTTGTGTTTGTACAGTACACGCTTGTGAATGTCACAATGGCCCTACACACACTAGTTTTTACCGTGACTAGTGTGAAAACTGAAATGGCGACATGGCGACATTCAGCCTACTCTTATTGTATGCTATATGCGTTTTAGTTAACAAATTTTCAAATTGCAACTTTTATTAAATTAAATTCAAATTTGATTTTAATGAAATCATTCAACCGGGTTCATTTATTTGCATTTAAAATTTTTCAGTTTTCACACGAAGTCACGGTGAAAACTAGTGTGTGTAGGCACAATGTGACAGTGAAATTGCCGCTTGTGACCAACGATGGAAAAAACACAGAAATTGAACACAGAAACTCATTGAGTTTCTGTGTTTTTGTTTTACACAGAAACACGATAACTCAAAAATTTTGAAAAACTCAAAACTCAAATGAGTTTTTTATTGGAGAACACAGAAGCACAGAAACACGGAAACACAGAAAAGTTTTTTGATTTTTTTCATTGGATTGGAGGAATACTGTGCTGTGTTTAACTGAACAAAATAAGAAATGTGCACAAGTGCATATCAACAGATAACAAAGGGTCCAAATTTAATAACAAGTAACAAAATACAACATAAGTAACAAAATGGCACCTGGTCATATGACAATGATTGGAATTGTTATTGACACTGACTGATTGACTTGCACCCACCAGCTCACTTCACAGAGTTGAAAGCTACCTCCAAAGCTGCCATAAGTATCACCTAAGCCAAAAGCCAAAAGTAACCTGGTCACTTGTAATGTATTTTTACAACTTTAGTGGGTCAAAAGATGAGTTAGTCAAGTGAAACCAGTAGCGTAAAAATAGAAAATGTTCTAACCTTTATTTTACATTTTGAATGACTGTTGACATTGTTCAGTGGAATTTACAGGGTCCCTGGACATGCATAATCAAATACATAATCAAATGTGTAATAAGAACACCACTGTTTTTGCATTTAACCACTGTTTTTAAGAAAAAAAACTTGCATTTTATGAAAAAACTTGAGTTTTTATGAAAAAACTTGAGTTTTTACAAAAAACACCAAAAAAATAACAGAGTTACTCAAGTTCTTTTCGTGAAAAAAACTCAAAACACAGGTATTCATTTTTGAAAAACTCAAAACACAGAAAGTGTTTTTTTCTGGAGAACTTACCCATCGTTGCTTGTGACACCAAAAATTCCACTTGTGACATTCACAAGCGTACACCCACTTACGCCGCCTATGCTCAAAATTACAAATTTTCAAACCTTTTTATATATTTATTTTCACCTTAACAAAATTACTAGTTCATGTGGTTTCCCCTTTTCTTCATTCCATACCTTGCAAAAGACTTTATATTGAACCCCATTGTTAAATATGAAGCTGGTGTTGTTTTCATATTTTTTTGTCGTAGTGTCGCATCGTGTCTAATGCTTGCTAGTTTAAACATTAAATACTTAAACAGGGGAAATGTAATGAGAATCACATATCCAGGACTTAACACATTCCCCCTTTACTTTAGAAAAGAAAGAGATCACTTGTTATCACATGCAATCAGTATCATAAGCAGGTGTTGTTGTAAATCATTGTAGTTGTGTTGATTCAATCCTTTGTCTGCTGGATCCTGAGCAGCTGGGAAATCTGCAAAAATGGAAAACCTTGGGGAATCTGCAGAAAATGTTTTAATTGAATTTGGAAGGGATAAAAAAGGGACTAGATAACTATGAGAAGTCTCCATTGGAATGATTTCCATATACTTTATGTATTGTGCTTGAATATATTTTTATGTATTTTCAATCACTGGAATTATGACTGGGAAATACTCTGGAGATGAATTAATGCCAGTGTCATCATTTCAAGTAATACTTCTGAGGTGCAGGGGAGTTGCTAGATGTCGACCTGGTTAATAGTTTCTTTGTACTCACATGATTCATATATATTTAGTTTCAAGCCAAATTTGTACCACTGCTACCCATTTTTGCTGCTGGTGATGTTATATCAGAAAGTTTCCATTCATAGTTTTGGCAAGTTTGCCAACCACACATTTCAGCTTCCAACTGCATTGATGCAGCACTGACCCTCCAACATGCTGTGCCTGTAGCTTTACAGTGCCAGTAGTGTTGGGAACTGGGCCAGGTGTAGTTGGTAATCTAGGGTTGGTAATTTGATTTCAAGTTGGTGAAATTGGAACTGACTTGGCTTCAAGTAAGTTGACTAATTCTAATCAAGTATTCAAGAATTATTTTTATCAAGAATCAAGAATTATTTTTATCACCAATTAATAACTTTTTTGGACAACCTGTTCAATTAAAGAGCACTCAAAGTTGGGTTCCAATTTCCAATAGCTATCATTGCATCCCAAATAGTCCAAATGTGGTGCTACATTTTTGGAACATGATTTCCAGCCATAAACCTTGAGGGTAGCAATTCAACCTATGATCAGCCAGTGTTGCAATTGACCAAGTGCCAATAGGACCTCGCAACATAGTGCTGGAATTCATCGCTATTTATTGTGCAAGCTGAGTCCTAATTGCTGCACATTTGGATCATCTGAAGCACAACAAAAAGATATTTCAAGCTGCACTTTCATATTTTACCATTGACCAAATAAATATATGGGTTTGTTAGTGTCTGAAGGGGTAATGAATGGCGAGCATCAAAAGCCCCACTGTTACGTCTATGAGCTTTCTGTGGGTTTTCATGGCTGATTACCATTACCATGTTTTTTCTGATATAAGAACATCAATGTTTTTATCACTTTTTTACCTGCTGTCCTATTGAAGATGGACTTCTTTTTCAGCCATCATTGTGTTTTTATTTCATGTGGCCCAATAGTAAATAACGACATTTTCATGTTTGTTTACTGAAAGTGTTTCAATTGTTTCAGCTTGAGGGTGCTCCAGCCAGTAGATACTTGGCAATGGCATCATTTTCAATTTATGGCTGCTCTGCATGCAAACGATCTATTCATAGGAATTCAGGCTTCTCCAATTTAGTAGATCTATCACAATATGCCATTTACTTTTTAACACACAGCAACTTAGCTTCACCACTTTTTTGTGTTCCTCATATCCCCCTCTGCAGGATATAAGAATCTACACATACCTGGAAGTATTTTGTCAACCCATTTGTGCATAGCAACTTCCACTTGATAAAGTATTGTGGTGATTGTTAGTGAAATAGACATCATGGAATATAAAAACAGACATCCTTTACTTGAATATTCACAGAAGCTTTTTTCTGGGATTGATTTTTGTGTATGGAATACAGAAAATTGCCTATTTATATGCAGTGTTTTCTGTAGCGAAATAATTAAACATTTTGATCCAAACTTTACCAACAACTTTATCATCAAAATGCAGATATTTGCTATTTGTTGATTCAATGTTTTATTAAAATAATTTGGAATCACTTTTTTGTTTGAATCCTGATGTGGTGTGTTCCTGCAGCTGAGGAAGAATGGGATTGTGATTGGTATCTTTCTCATTACTGGTATCCAATTCAGAATAATCCAATTCATAATAATCTCAACCAAAATACAGTACTCATAAAAACCATTTGACTAGACTACTGTTGTGCTCTCAGGTTTCCTTGTTTTTGGAATTTTTATTTGATGGTCATGTCCAATTCTTCTGTGCTTTTCACATTCCACTGAATCTAGGATATTTACACATAAACATGATTTTACTGAAAACAGTAAATAGTTTAGTATCTTCCAACTATCTCATAGGCATTTTTCAGAACCACTGTGTAATTCAAAGCCAGGCACTTTTCATAGCTAAATACCAATAATGGTAGTACCCAGGTCAGGATCATCTCCTTCATTGCTATGATAGTCAGAAGCATACAATTAATTATCATCTGAAACAGAAACCTTTTTTCAAACCTTTTATTCAGGTTACACTGACAAGTTGCAACATCATTCAATTGTTCTTCATCTGCATCAGGGGCTGTGGTTGTAGTCACTTGCACACTGCAAATATCTGATGTGGTAGCATTTCTACAAGTATGTGTACCCTTCATTGTTTTTTTACTGCTAACTGTAACAAATGAATTGTGTGTAGCTGTAGGTCTGACTACTTCCACCCCTATGAAATCATCTTTGGAAGTTTCTGATTTTATCGTTTGAGTTATGTTTGAATTATATGCTGCCAACCAGCAAGTTTGTGCTTGGTGGCCAAATTTGCTACAATAAGTGCATTTTCTTTTTGGGAAATCATTATTTTGAGCCAATTTCTCAACAGCCAATTTAAGCGGCTGTGGGGCAGAGAATTTCTGTGTGAATTTGTCACTTAGTTTCTGATTGTGCAACTTAGTAGATTTTTGTTCTGATTGTGAGCTGAAGTGTTTTGTCTGTTGGTAGTTGCAAAATACATATTCATCTAATCTTTGCACAGCATACCCTGGTTTCATTACTCTGTCGACTCCATTCTGTCTTTGTAAATTTCTAGTGATGCCAGTGATGGCTCCATCTAGTTTTGCTTGCAAAATTGGAATGGTACTATTTTCCATTGTGTTTTCTCCCGTCAGGTTACGCACTGTAGAATCATTTTTGTCAAAAGTTGAGTAGTCATGCAGTGTAGATTGTGACAACTGACAGACTTGATCTACCAACATGCTTGCCTGGTTTCCCAACTCAGTTATCCTTGTATTCATCATTTGCAACAATGATATGTTTTTGGATGCATAACTCTGAAGTGTTACCTGAATTTCATGTGCATGTGTTGACATCATTCTGGTGAGGTTAGCCTGTAGCTGGTTGAACAGCATAGTCACTTGAGCCATAGAAGTGGCTGTGGCATCAGATGGAAGATTTGGAACTTCATGAAAATCTGCTTGCTGTCTATCTGCACTTTTATTTTGTTTGTAAATCAATTCGTTCAACTTCATTGTAATGGCTGCTTGCTGAGCCATTCTGGTTTCATCATGCAATTGCATAGTGTCACCAGAAGTGGTGACATCACAATGAACAGTGACATCAAATTTATTGGCATCCTTAACTGGTATGGAACATACATGCTTTTCATCTGCATTGCAGTAAGCACACCTGTTTGAAATTAGAGGGTTTGTGCCCCCTTGAACTAAGGGGTCAGATTTCCACAAAAATAATACAGATGCAATTGCTGCTTGGTCAGACAGTATCTGACTTTCATTGCTGACTAGTGCGGCATCGCCAGATAAGGCGACATTGCCAGTACAGCTGGAATTAAGTACATAGCATGAACTTTCTTCTGTCATGCAGGAATCACTTGAATGAGTGACATTATCACACAGGATAGCATCACTTATATTTGCAGCATCACCATAATAACTGGCATCACTTGTATGAGTGGGATTCTTGCCATTTGTGGCAGCATCACAGCTAAAAGCTATGGCATCGCTAATTATTGCGGCATCACCAGATGTGGTGGTATTTAGCATATACCATGTGGTATCTTCTGTTGAACAGGCATCACCCCATAATTTGGTGGCATTACCATAGTTGGTAGCATCGTGTCAAGACACGGCATCGCTCTCAGCGGCATCATTCAAAAGAGTGGTATCATCACAGTTTATTGTGGCATCGCTTTGGTTATTAGCGGCATCACTGTTGCCAGTGGCATCACCTGTGGTGGCAGCGCTAGTGGTATTAGCGGCATCACTGTTTACAGTGGCATCACCTATGGTGGCATCACTCTTGCGAGTGGAAAAAGATTTTTTGCTGGCATTGACGTGCGACATGTCTTGAAAAAGACTGCCACGCGAGTGCTGCTCGTCCACCATGTTAAATATGAAGCCGGTGTTGTTTTCATATTTATTTGTCGTAGTGTCGCATCGTGTCTAATGCTTGCTAGTTTAAACAATAAATACTTAAACAGGGGAAATGTAATGAGAATCACATATCCAGGACTTAACACCCATCGACACCCCCCACCAAAAAAAACTAATTATTGTTTTCAGCTATCGATCCCCCTGGAATACAATTTTAGTAAAAAGAATGTTACTTAAACCACCCCTGATCACAAAGTACTTGCAATTGTCTGGTATACCCATAACGATGTCATCCTTCAAATAAACCTTTTTGAGAAAAATTGAGCGTTTAACGTTATTTTTGGATAAAGTTTTATTTGGAAAAATTAAAACAAATTCGTATTTTGTTCAAACTGTCACTGGATGTATTTGACGTCAGTAAATGGCACTTTTTGCTTTGGCGCTAGCGCCAAGTGCTAGTGCCATGGCGCTTTTACATCACTACCTACACAGATCTCTTGCGCAAAGAAAAACGGTCATTGGTCATATCGTCCAGTCCCGAAATCAACTCCAACTATAGAATACAGGGATTTTCATTTCTGTGGACAACGTTTTTCCCCAGTGCCAAGAACTACCATTTCCTCTATCCTAACGTATATGCCGCCCTGCTGCAGTTCGGAAACTAAAATAACATTATATGTTGGAGAACGTAAATTTTGCTACGAGTAAACATGTTAACTAATTTTTTAAATTAAAAATTTACTTTTAATTTTACTTATCCTTCTTTACCACTGTTCATATAGCTTGTTTACGTTCGGAACTGGTCCCATTCCCAGGGGGCAGTCCCAGACACAGAAAAAGACCCTGTAAAATGTCAGGCGTCATGTACAAGACCGTGTAAAGTGTCGAAATGACATGTAAAACCCTTTTTCATACTCATATGTATTCAAATCTTATTGTATCATGTCCAAATCTTAAGTTTTTGTATCGAAATTTTATGACCAAAGGTACGTTACTTACGTTTGGATATTTGGATACAAAAGCATGAGATTTGGATACAAAAACTTAAGATTTAGATACAAAAAGCACAACAGATTTGGATATCATAGAATAAGAGTTGGATACACTTTACATTTTACAGGGTCTGGGAACGGCACCAGGGGCCAGTTCCGCAAAATGAGAAGTGAGAAGTGAAATGGCAAATGCGAAGTGAAATGAGAAGTGAGAAGTGAATTGAGAAGAAAATTGGCAAAAGCGAAGGGAAATCGCCTTTGTTTACTTCGCTTTTGCCAATTTATCTGCCATTTCACTTCGCTTTTGCCAATTTTCTTCTCAATTCACTTCGCATTTGCCACTTCACTTTTCACTTCTCATTTTGCGGAACTGGCACCTGAAGTCTAATTCCAATAGCAGGTTTCGTTATTCTGATCAAGTTTTTTTGAATTCTGAACCATGAAGCGGGAATTAGAGCTCAGCGTCGATTCGACGTGAAATGATGACGTGAAATGACGTGTTGAAATTAATTACACGAGTGTGGATGAGAGTATAGCGATCGGTAACCTTCCCGATCGGTAAGCTCTCGATCGGTAAGCCAAAGTATGTCGATCGGTAAGCCAAAGTGTGTCGATGGGTAAGCCACACAAAGTCTAACAAAGTATCTCGATTGGTAACCCATGGTATATCGATTGTAAAGCCAATGTCTCGATCGGTAAGCCGCAATACAAACATACCACACGCATACATACATACATACGTATGGAGTAATTATACTCGGGCGACATTACAGCCTACATTTTTCTGGAGGTAACACTCCATCATGACGTCATAACCGCAGTCCACACTGAACTGCAGCTGACTGAACCGGTTCCGAGTCGGGATGAAGTCGAGTGGACTGGAGTGGGCAGTCGGTTCATAAGTTTTCGGTTGGCTGTCTGCCAGCCGAAGACATAAATCATATCTATTTGTAGAGTATCATGTCTGCCAAGTATAGATGCGGCGGCAAGATAGTAGACTTTTCGGCGATGTGTCCACACGCACATGTGGACACTCTGGATGGAGAAATGAAGTGGATCAAGGATATTTCGGTCTTACAAAGGGATGTAGGGAAACAGGCGTGGGGACATCTAATGCATGAAAAAAGCAGGTTGGTTATTCATTTGTTATTCAATAGCTAGTTGCATCATTTTTATTGTGTTTTGCATTTGTTACATATTTTTGTTGAATCTATTTAATCTATTTACCCCCCCCCCATTTCAGCAGCTATGACTTTTGACACTTTGCATGACATTTGACATTTTACAGGGCTTTTTACATGACTTTTGACACTTTGCATGACATTTTACAGGTATAAATTTATCATTTTTACACTACATTTACATATTTATAAACTTTTTTAGTATATTTGCGCACGCGTGATTATTAAAAATACTTATGTACACATTGGCGCCGCGTATTTTTACTTCTTTCTTCGCAGTTTGTACATTTGATGAAAGGCGCCCAGTCATAATTGCCTCATGTATTGTTTGTACATATTTACCTCAGTAATTATTCCATGTATTACACGTATGTACGCTCGCGGCTTACCAATCGAGATAGTCGGGTTAACAATCGATACACTGTGGCTTACCGATCGAGTCAAAAATAAAAATTGCCTGCAGCTTACCCATCGACACACTTTGGCTTACCGATCGAAATACTTTGGCCTACCGATCGAGAGCTTACCGATCGGGAGATCAAGAAATATTCTGACGTGAAATGTCAAGTTGTTCCCTGACACTGTGACGTGAAATGATAAAAAGTGAATTTTTCAATTCGCTCTAGTTGTGGCTGATAACACTCAGTATTGGACACGATTAAGGTATTGATTCATATATTATCCTTAGAAAATTGTAGACCCGTAGCATGATCCACACTCGTGTGATTAATTTCACGACGTCATTTCACGTCATCATTTCACGTCGAATCGACGCTGAGCTCTAATTCCGGCTTGAATGAATTCACCACTTGTGCATACATTCATATACATGAATAAATGAATAAAAAATAATAGTCATAAATAACCAATAACCCAAATACACCCCATAAATCAACCAATAATTCCATTTCACACACAATGTCTGCAATATATAATTCAATTCATCACGGGGGATGGGTAAATATCATGAAAATAAATCTATAATCAATAAACATGAAATGAACAGCAGTGAGCAGGTGCGCATGTGCATTTTCATTATTATAACCTGCATGCGTGGACATCAACATCACTTACCTATGTTACTTCACAATACAATGATACTTCCATTAGAATGATAATTTGAGTGAGCAGACCAGCTCAAATACAACCCCCATTCCCCAGTGTAGCCCAAATTGGGGAATAGGTACTCAGATACCACTATGTTCTTTAAAGATTGCACGGAGATTAGATTCAAGCATGCAAAAATTTGCAGAAAATAATAAACTTGAAGAGAAAAAAATAAACAACTTATTCCAATACATAGTTCAAGGATAAAAACATAAAAGCGAAACACAAATTTTCGCAAAGTTAATGCAGATCATCGTGCAAAATGTTGGTAATGGGATTGGCCATAAAAATGGTGCAAATAAAAAAATTGATCACACATGCCCGGGATGACCGTCCCTTGAGTTCAAATCTGCGTATATTCCTAGTGTATCAACATATTATAATAACTTGTTTGTTCATGTTTCAGAATAGTCGACCCTTTTCTTGTTTTGTGCAGTAGCCACCCAGTATCTCACTTTAAAGTCTATATCCAATTCCTATGTTCATTTTTTAATGAAATTTTTACCATGGCAACTGCTTGCCTCCATTGCTGAGCTCTGTGTGCAGCAAGAAACATTCTAAGAATGTACAGCATATAGCAATGCATATATGGAACTGTGGCATTTATTTATTTTTGCTGCAGTTTTGCATTCATTGCCAGCAACTCAGAAATGGGGGTAGGCATACTACTGAGTGGGGCTATTTGTTGTGTAAATTTGAGGTTTTGGCTTTGCTCTATTAGGGAGAAAAGTTGGCCCAACTGCGGATGAGTAATGTGCAATTATTTTGTATGGAATGATGATGGAAGTTTGGAAGTGCTATAACTTTTGGAAAGAGATATTGAAAAAAATGTTTTGTCATATTTATTCTCTCTGTCTGAAGTATTTTATAGATAGTTCAATTACAAAATTTTCTTGCTGAAAACCCCAGTAAAATCAGCATAAAATATTTAAACACCAGTGATAATTTTGAAGTGCCATAACTTTTGATTGGAAAGAGGTATTGAACTCCATTTTGTTTTAAATTGATCCCCATTGTCTAAAGTATATGAAAGCATGTTCAAAAAATCATTTTTCGTGTTCAAAAACTGGCTCAAATCGACACATGGAATTTAGACATCACTAAACTAACAACAAAAATAGAATCTGCAGTTTTTCCCGATCATTTTAAGCGTTGAATGATCGAAATCAGCCCAGAAATGGTCGAGTTATTAAGCTTCAAAGACACTCATCCAGATTGCACATTTTTTTGTATATTTATTGACCATCTTTCTATAGACCCCCCTTATCTTGGGCCTGGGGGATTATTTGAGCAAACAATAAATTTTCATAGTAGCCCCAGCATCAAACCCCAACATACTCAAACTGCATCAAAATTGGGCAAGGGACAAGAAACTGGGAAGCAAAAAAAAAGTGCAGTGGACCCCCAGCCTACTGTTTCTCTATGTGTGAAAAGTCTCAACTATTCTGCACAGTAGTGTATTTCCACTGGCAAGGCAGGTCTACTTGTCATTTTTCAGTTTGCTAGTACTCACTAGACATTTTTACCAATCACTTACCACTTATCACGTTCTACCAAATTTTACTTCTATAATTTCAGCCAGGGACGTACGCAGGATTTTTGAGCGGGGGGGGGGCGGATTGTTTACGGAGCCCGGCGAACGGGGGGGGCGGCGCCCCCCCCTAAAATTTGGCCCTATGGTAGAGGAATGGAGCCTTGGCGCTGGCGCCATTTGTGGGCGCCAGCGCCATGGCAGTATTGGCGTTGGCGCTGGCGCCAACGTATACTCTATAGGTATCGATTTAGACCTATACATAAGTCTAAGACACGTGTTGGACACATTTATGATGCTTTTCGGGCTCCTGAAAATACACAATAACAATGGGGTGGGGTTTGCGCGCTTGCGCGCAAAAATTTTTGAAAATGATTACAAAATCGCTTTAGAAAAGTGCCATTCCTGGCGAATTTCCATGTCCGGCCCGGGAACGGGGGGGCGGCCGCCCCCCCGCCCCCCCCCCCCTGCGTACGTCCTTGATTTCAGCCCAGGGGAATTTTCAACGCATCATGGTAAATGACATGATTTCAAGCACTCAATTCTGGTATTGTGTGCATTTTGGCTGAAAGCCCAAATTTTGCATGATGTGCGGCAAATTTGAGCGTGCGTAGTGTGCGATCGAAAAGTTGTCCCGCGGCCGGTAAAATATCGCATGTATTTTAAAATGTAAAAAGTGATATTTTACATTAGATGTTAACCTTGCGTTTCTTGTGTTTTCTTTACACTATATTCGACCACCTAGGTAATTTGATTAGACACTGTGCATGCTGCGGTACCGATTCATGGCCATGAAGCCGGAGTTACAACGACAAATTGAAGCTGAAGCGACAAATACATGTCGCGGCGCATTCGATTTATCAAGAACGCTTCGAGATTTTCATCTCCAAATTGACATGTTGAAAGCACTAACCGATATCTACGTCGTGTCCAAAAATTATCCAAAACACCCCAGTGGTTCTTGAGATATAAATTTAAATTTAAAATTTCCGTATTCGTCGGCAACATTTCTTCTTGAGATTGTCGAAAAATAGCGAAATTTTTGTTTTACGTTTATATCTCAACAACGACTGGAGCTTTATGGATAATTTTTGGACACGATGTAGATATAGGTTAGTGCTTTAAACATGTCGATTAAGGGATGGAAATCTCGAAGCGTTCTTGTGTAATCGAATGTGCGACGACATGTATTTGTCGCCGCAGCTTCTATTTATTGTTGTGGTGTATGTAACTCCGGCTTGAACGGTTTTTTTAAGACGGAACGCGTGTTGACATTTAAAAGAGCCGCGAGTCATTGCGCCTATGGTGTCAAATTTCCGTTTCCGTTTTCCGGCAGCTGAAAATTTTTTACCTTTTCGTTTTCCGTTTTCCGGCAGCCGAAATTTTTTTACCTTTCCGTTTTCCGTACAGTGAAAAAATTTTACCTTTCCGTTTTCCGTAAAAAAATTTTTTTGACACCCTAATTGTGCCTACACACACTAGTTTACCGCGTGACTGATGTGAAAACTCAAATGGCGACCTCTTTGATCTGTCACAATGTGAAAACCAAATTGAGTTTTTACACAGAAGTCACGGTGAAAACTTATGTGTGTAGGCCCATTATTGAATTGAATCGAGTAGCGTAATTATTTTTATTTCCTTCTATCGGGCGGTCAGAAGAAGCGCTGTAGGGCGACCATTTTAAAATATTCTAGAGTGGTCTGAATCGGTGCATCTTCAGGCGAGAATTTTTTTTCTATCAAAATCTTTCTTGAACACGGTATAAATAGAATTGTCCTGCCTCTGTCAGTAGTCAGGTATTATAATGGAAATTTTTAAATTTTATGACAAGTTTATTTTTATCATTTTATACTTCTTTAGTTACCTATACTCCGCTGACTGCACGCTATGCATTTTTTCTGATTGAAACACTCCATCATGACGTCATCGTTAATAAAAAAATATGTTCCAACAAAAAAGAATAACGTGTCAGGAAAAACATTCGTCATTTTTACGTGACTCTTTGTACACTTGTACTTGACTTTTTAAATGTTTTTCTTTTTTTGTGAACGTGTTATCGACTAAGACATACATAATTTTGGGCCCATGCGGTCCGCCGAGTATACCTATTTATTTATCCATTGTATAGGGATGTATTTACAGGGTGGGGCAATTTAGACCTACGCTCTAGATTTTGAATAACTTGTCACTGAGTGGTTGGATTAACGTCAAATGTAAGGTCAACATTAACAACTAAATAGGAAAGGATTCCAGAAAACATGGCTGCGATAGCTCTACTCGTTCTCAAGTGATTCATGCAAACGTGTAATTGTCACTTTACCACCACCCCGTGATAGGTTTCAAATGGGATCCACTTTTCGGGACCCGGATTGGGATTGGGATTGCTTTTTCAGTTTTTTTCTCTCTTTTTATTACCGGTGGCATGCCAAAATGCGTGCTCGCGCACCAATAATCCGCATATTCATTCGATGAACACAAAATGTACATCTGCTCACAATGGAAAATGTATAGGGTGGCCCACGTCAGGCGCACGGTTTCAATTGGCTCCCAACACGTCAATTTTGAATGAAAACTGCTCAAATTTGGTATGGGGGTAGATAAATGTACCCCATTTATTGTGTTGAGTGCACGGTTCCACATCACGAAAATTCATGTCGGAATGTGAAGCAAAGTTTAATACGTGTTTGAGCATGGCGCATGTCAGGCAATCGTCTACCAAAGCACCAATTATTCATCAAAATAGTCCAAATTTGGCATGACAGTAGATAAATGTACCCTATTTAGTATGTTATGCACACACATAAATAACACTAAATTTTCACCTTTATCACATTGTATGCAAAACAACGTCACTCCACAAGACCATCTACAATGGGACACATTCAAAAATGTAAATATGAAACTCCTTCTCGTTCTGACACGAAATCTTGCGATACGAAACCGTGCGCTTAACACAACAAATGGGGTACATTTATTTACCCCCATACCAAATTCGAGCGGTTTTCATTCAAAATTGATGTGTTGGGGGCCAATCAAAACCGTGCGCCTAACGTGGGCCACCCGGTACATCCCATTTTAAATCAATTCAAACCATCATGCATAGACAGGCACTTGAATGTAAAAACGTGCAAAATTTTCTAACACCAGAATTGATAGAAAAACGCCACAAAAATGGTGCCATATCCCTTTTTTAAAAATGGCGCCAGACGCCACAGGAAAAGTGCAACAAGCGGCAATGCCGCCACGGTGCACCCCATTTTGGCGCCCTCAAAAAGCGCCGGCGCCATGGCATGAATATCCACCGTGAAAATTTATAAACGATCAAATATCTGGATTTGGGGGGAGGTTGAGGGGATGGTAGCCAAAAAAATTGCATGCGGGATAGGTAGACACCTGAGCGGCCTCCAGAACAGATAGGTAGATAAATAGCTGGGCGATTTGGAGGGTGCATGGCGCTTTTGGTACTGGCGGCGCCAAACGCCAATAGCGCCAGCATAATGGCGCCACGGTACTTTTTGCCTTGGCGCTAGCGCCATGGCACTTTTCCATCACTAATCGTGAGGCGTCGCCAAAAGCCACCAGCGCGAGTTTCTGTCCATCACCACCATGAAAGCACTTGAGCATATTTTTCGGCTGCAGGTGTGGCTTGCATGCAGTTGACTGGTTTTTTAAAGTGTTTAAGATCGCTCGTCATGTCATGTTTTCAGAAATGAGGCACTCCCGATGCGCATAAGTGCCATTATTTCCATGATTTGATTTCCTTGTGCTTTTTAGGTGATTATTATGTCAATCTTTTTAGGTGATTATTTGCGTTGAATTTAGAAATAATTCGTAATTGTGCAATGGGACGTTCAAATATGTATTTATTTGTCTGGACGCCGGACATTTACAGCATTTTCTGGCGCTATTTTTGCCAGGAACAAGATGCCTGGTGCTGGCGCTTGGCGCTAGCGCCAAAGCAAAAAGCGCCATGGCGCTTCCGGCGATTGGCGCCATTTTGCTCTGGCGCTATTGGCGCTTGACTCTGAGGGTCGGAAAGCGCCATGGCGAAGTACTTTGGAAGATTGCCGAAGTCTGAGTTGACGTAAATACACCAGTTGACATGTGTCAACTAGTGCGTGGGCCGTCAATAACACAACTTTTTATTAAGCATCACGCTTAAGAGAAAGAATGAAAATTAAGTGCCAGGATATAAAATGAACGATGCTCTATGACATAGGGAAGTGAAAATCACATAATCAACTGAATAAAAAATTTTTTGTAGAATTTACAGAATTACTTCGTACACATTTTTCAGTACTCAGTGCATACGGTGCTTCACAAGACTTCACAAAATACGGGTATTCTCAAACCAATACTCGAGACCACTCTTATCTTTAATCGCATCACTTTCACTCATAAATATTTATGTACAGTTCCTATGGGGTGTGCGTCATTAAGACAAAAGCGCTTTAAGACAACAGTAGCTTTAATAGAACAAAATTGCTCATAATGAGACAAAAGTTCTGGGTCATGTCATGTTCCAGGTCGAAAAATATAAATACTTTTATAATTATGATAAAAAATATCAATAGTATTTGTGACTTTTTGGTGATGCAATTAGGCTGGAAGTATAGTAGTTTGAGTAGAATTGACACAATGAACTTTCACATGAACTTAACTTCAAACACTACAGCGTTTTTGTAGCATTAAAGCTACTGTTGTCTTAAAGCGCTTTTGTCTTAATGGGATACCCCCGTTCCTATGGGCAGTCCCAGAGCCTGTTAAATACTTTGTGAAATTTTAAATGTTATGCAAAATGTTTAAAGTCATGGAAATGCTGTGGAAAATGGTAAATATGTCGCCATTTTCCAGGTCGTTTCCATAGCTTTTGACACTTTGCATGACATTTGACATTTTACAGGACATTTTTTGACGTTTTTTTGTGTCGTTTCGCTTTTTCATACGCGCCGGGTATCAATTGTCGATTTATGTAACAGGTTGAACGTAAGAGTGCCTTTGTTACCATGAATTCCCTGAAAAATTCGAAAATAATTTTCGAATTTTTTTATAAAAAATATCGATTTTTAAGTGTTTTTCTAGGGGCGAAATAAAAATTCGAAAACATTTTCGAATTTTCGAATCTTTTTTTGCCATCGTTACATGATACAAGTTGATTTTATCGGTAGAACACCATATTTAGCGCATGCACAAACAAATGCGCCGGGCGAATGGGTAAATATTTATTGTTTATCTGGTGACGTTACGGTCCTGTGACAGGAAAAGTCTCGCTGCGCGCGAATGTTCGCAGAGTAACCTCGTACCGTATTTCTTCTAATCGAAGGGCGCCTTCTATTTTGTCATCTACTTTATTGCCTGCCGTTCTATTAGAGACGCCGTTCTATTGGCTTTTGAAGTCAGTAGAATTTTTGACTAAACTTCTTTGACCAGTATTCATCGGATAACAATAATAGAACTGAAATGACAGTCATCGTTTTGAAGCTTCATCGCTTTGCGTCGTGTTTTTTTTGCACCGCCGCCATTTTCAGCCAGTTTTACACTTCTTTTGGAGACTGGCCTTCTATTCGATTTGTGGCCAAAAAGTCGAAAAAGTGCACATTCATTGGGCCTTCTTCTAGTGTACCGTCTTCTACCATATTCTATTAGAGGAAATACGATAAGTTGCCAAAATTACTGAACATTTTTCAAAGTATATTTGCAAGTAAAATACTTTTTTACTCGCCGCTGAATACAGAAAATGTAAGAAAACTTGGTTTACCCATACTCATCAGTATATGTGAGTAAAATACTTTTTCCCTTAGAAAATGTAAAATTGAGTACTTATCTCCAGGAAAATGTGAAAGTGAGTACTTTTTTCATAGAATATGTAAAGGTGAGTACTTTTTTCATGGAAAATGTAGAAGCTACTATATGAGAGCGACTTTTACACTGCAATACCTAACTGGTGGCAGTCCCAAGCCCTGTAAAGTGTAAAGTAAAGTGTCAAATGTAAAGTCAAATGCAAAGTAAACTGTCAATTGTCATGCAAAGTTCAGTGATAAAATCTTTTCTTTTTTGTTTTGATTGACACTTTACTTTGCATTTGACTTTACACTTGACACTTTACTTTACACTTTACAGGGCTTGGGACTGCCCCCAGGTGTCATTTTTAAATGATTTTTTAGTATTTTAATGGGAAAATGATACGATTTCTACCAGGGTTTTTTTATTTCAGCGAACAATTGCGATTTGAAATTTCTAAATACATTCTCTGTAAACGTGTACTTTTCAAAAGTACGCGTACAGTTGAGTACAGATAAATTTTAGAAAATATACCCCAAGTACTCAAGTACATGTATTTTTCGAGTAAATATAAATACATTTTAACAACTGTGGTATAAATTACATTGATAAGACACAAAGACGCGAGATAAAGAGGAACGCGTGAAAACTCGGGCTAGGATTCTTAATGAGCGCCAGTACCCTTTCTCTGAACGCCTGAACATGAACTGATTTTGTAATTCGACTGAATCTCGACAACTTGTAATCTCGGCCGAAACATCAGTATTGAACTGAAAATTAGGACAATTTTGCCTGAACAAAGTCATTTGCAAACTACCTAGTCGTGTTGTAAGTATTTGATTGAATTACAGAAATAGTAATTCAATCAAATACTACAGTGTGGTGATACTGGATAATAGACAAAAGCATTGCAAACTTAGGGTGTCAAAACAATTTTTTGACGGAAAACGGAAACGGAAACGGAAAAAAATTTTCAGAGGCCGGAAAACGGAACGGAAAACGGAAAAAAATTTGCACTTGGCGGAAAACGGAAACGGAAACGGAAAAAAAATTTCAGCGGCCGGAAAACGGAAAAAGAGGCCGGAAAAACGGAAACGGAAAAATCAAATTTGCACGGAAATCGAAAAACTTGCTGAAATTTTGCCAGAAATTGGATAAAATTTGCTGAAATTTTGCTGGAAGTGGAAAAAATTTGCAGTAATTTTGCTGGAAACGGAAAAAAATTTACATCATTGACAATCTGCATGAATTTTCACCAGTTTGGCTGATCAGAAAACAGAAAGTTGAGCCACAAAAAGGTAAAATGAGGCGGAAAAATGGAAAATTGAGGCAGAAAATGGAAAAAAGGCGGAAAAACTGGAAATTGAGGCGGAAAATGGAAAAAAGGCGGAAAAACTGGAAATTGAGGCGGAAAACGGAAAAAAGGCGGAAAAACTGAAAATTTAGCCGGAAAACGGAAAATGAGCCGGAAAAACGGAAACGGAAAAAAAAGTTGCCAGAAAACGGAACGGAAAACGGAGAAAAAAAATTCAGCAGCCGGAAAACGGAACGGAAAACGGAAAAAATTTGCCTGCGGAAAACGGAAACGGAAAACGGAAAACGGAAATTTGACACCCTATGCAAACTACATAAAACATGTATTACTATCACACGTAAAACATGGTGGCTACGGCATTTCTTATTTTAGAACGGGATATCTTCAATAGAACGGCACCTCTAATAGAACGGCAGGTAGATATTACGTTGAAATAGTGCCAAAACACCAAAAATATTTGAAAAAACTGTTCGTTAGTTTAGTAGGATACCCAAGGTGTTCAGAAATCAGAACGATGATTTAGGCGTTGTTTTCACATATGTATTTGTTTGCATTAATGCTCTGATTTGAAAATCTCGTCCGTATTTCATTAAAAATGTGTGAAAAAATAGAACATCAGTCCCAAATAGAAATCCGCCTCCAATAGAACGGTAGGAAAAACAGGTGACAAAAAAATGAACGGCGCTCTTCTCTTAGAAGGAATGCGGTATTTACTTTCTCCGTTTTCTGTCAATTTCACCTCAAACCTGAAAAAAAAATTCTGTTCATTGTCCTGTTTTCAAGCAGTGATTTTTACGCAGTGATTATGTAAATGATACCGACAAAACCTCTCAGATTTAAACAAAGATTCTCTACTATCACAAAATGCACACAACGTTGCCTAATTGGATATCATTATTTATTGTCTCAATAATTATCTACAGATTGCTCAAAACAATTGAATTATTGCTGAGGCCGTTTTATCTATTTTTCTTGGCGCCACTTTTGGGATGGAAGTTGGATTTCACGAAGTATCGGGATAGATGGGCAGGTTGGTGTGGAAATTTGTGGCGGCCCGCACACTAGTTGACACACGTGTGTCAACTGGTCTGTGTCAACTCAGATTTCGGCTTCACGTGTCGCAGAGTGATCCCCAAATACACATGCGGCAATGTTGAAAAAAATGAATATTATGGCAACAGCATGCATCTGCATGAAGCTGAAATCTGAGTTGGCACAGATCAGTTGACACACAGGTGTCAATTAGTGTGTGGGCCGCTTTTGAGTTGAGAAAAATTTCACGAAGATAATTGACTGATTTTCATATTTATGTTAAATAAAATTGTTTCTAATTTTTTGCAAAAAGTATATTACGTAAATAGGGCACCTGTGTTTGTTCACCGTGAAGGGCACAATTCGGCATGATTTTCGGAATTTTCAAATATTTACACACGAGGAGTAATATTGACGGGTTTAATTCCAGTTCGACGTAAAACGCAGTTTCACAACAACGTAAAATTTCACCGCAAAATAAATTACGTCGAAATGGATGAAAAATTGCATAACTTTGTAATTTTCAGTAATCACTGGCTGCACGGATGGCATTGGTTACGCTTACACAATGGAGTTGGGCTCAAGAGGCATAAGGAAATTTGTCCTGATCAGCAGAAATGCAAAAAAGCTGCAAGATGTAGCTTGTGATTTGAGTGAGTTCTTTTTCTGTTGTCTTTCATTTTCTGTATTATTCCTGTGCAATTTTTTTGCACATGCCAGTGAGAAATGTGTCTGATAGGTGTCAGGTTCGAGTGCCGTCAATCGAGTTGCTCATTTTCACCTCGTCAGATGCTACACTCTGCTGACCGCATGCTATGCGTTTTTGTGAAGGAAACAGTCCATAATGACGTCATCGTACATCAAATCAAAGATGTTCTAAAAAGAATAAAACTTTCGGGAAAAAACATTTGTCGCTTGTACGCGCCCTGCCCTGCCTTTTGCTTTTTGTGAAATTGCATCCATAAGTATCCTGGGGCCAGTTCCGCAAAATGAGAAGTGAGAAGTGAAGTGGCAAATGAAAAATAAAAAGTGATTTCCCTTCGCTTTTGCCAAATTCACTTCTCACTTCTCAATTCACTTCGCATTTGCCATTTCACTTCTGACTACTCAATTTCCGGAACTGGCCCCAGCTCGCGCATTATCGACAAAGACATAAGTAATGTTGGACGCATACTCTGCAGTCCACCTAGTACACCTATGTGATTGACAAATATTTATGCATGCTCGAAGTTCTCACATTTGCACATGCACAGACACCGTTCACACCCAACAATGACTATTTTCAAGTATAAATACTGTGAAAGTGATAATTAATAGGAACTATTTTCAATCCTTTGCAGAGGAGAAGTATACGGATTTGGAAATCAAAACTTTTGCGGTTGATTTTTCTAAAAGAGATTGCAAGGTGCCCGATGAACTGGCCAACTTTGACATTGGAATTTTTGGTAAGTTAATTAATTTTATGAACAATTTCTTCTCACAAATATAAAAATAAATGTTGAACTGTCAGTCCACAGTATTGGAGTCTCGGTCGACAGAGTACTCAGATATGACCAACAGCCAAAGGGAACTGGTGAACACTTGGCCAGGGTGAACTTTCTGTCAACTGTCCAGGTTGGGGATTGCTATCATATGTATTTAGCATGGAAATCTAGCACTTTATCAAATTGGAAATTTACTGGATTTGCTTAAATAATTCTCCCTTTGATTTAGACTCCTCGGCTAGACGAGTGATGGAAAAACCCTTGAAACCCCCCCCCCCCCCACCGATGAAAGACAAAATAATGCACATCTTTAAAAACCAATCGATGAAACCGGACCAGGGGCCAGTTCCGCAAAATGAGAAGTGAGAAGTGAAATGGCAAATGCGAAGTGAAATGGCAAGTGAATTGAGAAGGAAATTGGCAAAAGCGAAAGGAAATTACTTTTTACTTTTATTTTTTTACTTCGCTTTTGCCAATTCACTTGCCATTTCACTTCACCTTTGCGATTTTACTTCGCCTTTGCCATTTCACTTCTCATTTCTCATTTTGCGGAACTGGCACCAGAGCTGCATCAGGTTTATTCATTGAATACAGATGCGGCACATCCTGGGGGCACTCCCAGACCCTGTAAAAAGCCCTGTAAAATGTAAAATGTCATGCAAAGTGTCAAAAATCATGGAAAATGAACTGCAAAATGGCTACCGAGTTGCCATTTTGCAGGGCATTTCACTTGACTTCTGACACTTAGCATGACATTTGACATTTTACAGGGCATTTTACAGAGTCTGGGAATGGCACCAGTGTACACAAATGCAATGGAATGTGCACTATGGAGACATGACATATTTACATGTGTATGTATTGTGTACATGAAGTGCCATTGAACATGAAGTTAAGAAATATGATAAATTTAGTGCAAAAATTTTCAACAAAATGGCACATTTTTTGTTTATAAAGCACATTTATTAGCACAAATGCATTGACGGAAACATGCTATCAAATTCTGATCAAATAATAATATCCTTGAATAACCCCCCTCAAAAAGACTGATGAAAAACTAATTCACCAAATGAACTATTTGAGCAAATACAATATATATTTTGTTTCATCCATTTGACTGATGTCATTCTTCTCTTTCAGATGACTGATGCCATTCTGCCAACAATGGTCAAACACAAAAGTGGTATAATAGTGTTCTTATCATCAGTTTATGGATGGAGGCCCTACAGTGGCTATGTAAGCACATACAGTGCTACAAAGGTTAGACCATTTGAAATTCATTAAGGGAAAGTCCCATTAAACATGCAAAAAATTTCAGGGTGGAATAGGCTTTTTAGCCAGATGTCTACACCGAGAATACAAAGGCACTGGAATCCACATCCAGGTATTCACTTGATCAATTTTTTTGTGGACCCTTCCATTGTTTCTATCAAATAATGTCAATAAACCTGTACCTAAACATTTCAGTGCCTGTACCCTTCATTTATTGCCACCAAATTGTCAAAGTACAAAGCTAGTCAGGCAGACAATTTCATAGTGATTAGTGCAGAGAAATTTGCAAGACAAGCTGTGGACTGCATCGGTCTTTGGTGGGCCACCACTGGAAGTATACAGCATGAAATACAGGCAGCACTTTTTGCTTTGGTTCCCTTTGCTGTGGGTGACTTGATTTGTGATTGGCTGTGCCGGGTACACACTAAGAGGGTGAATAGAGGGTTGAAGGAAAAGGGGTGCTGATTTTTTATAAATTTATTTGTTGTTGATGTCTTTTTGTTCGATTTTCAGTTTTTCATGTTGAAGTGACTGATCATCATGTAAATATTTCATTGAATAGTCCCATGAGGAAGGGTATACAAAGATAACGTTAGCATGGACTTATTCAATGAAATATATTTGCCCATTTGTTACTTTTACTGTGTTTTATAAATTTATGGCTCTAGGATTGCCTATAGGGCATTCAGTTTTACTTCTTAGCAACCATAATATATAGACATTTCTACTTTCAACAATCTACTGTTAGACATACTGTCAACTGAAATCTGACACATTTGTAACAAATGAACAATAGAAAGAAAATTTGTAAGTTTAGACAATGAACACCAAGAAATAGTGGCCATGAAAGAATCACTTTTAACTGATTCAATTGGTTAGTCACAATCTGGCAGTTCAGTCAGCCATTCAAAGATTAATCATTCTAAGTCTGGTCAATTTTTCGACATTTGGTAGGTCGGAAACTTTTTTACAAGGCTGCTTTTACAGGTGCATTTCCATCAGTTTTGAGCATTATGTATTTATGCAGAGCGTTCCAGCTCAGTTAGATTATGATACAGTTTACTAAACGGAAAAAGCTCATCGCCAGAAAGTGGAGGTTTTAGATTTTTTAATTTGCTAATCAATGTTTTCAATAAATCAAACCGCCTATTTCCGATCACAATATTCCGCAAAATAAATGAATTTTCCAGCAATGTTAAGATTACAAGAACTTTTTGCGCTTTTTGGCCACATTTTCCACGTAGTTGGTGACATTTTATTTAAAAAGAAATGCAATACAGTCCATTGAATATTCGATTTACACGTGAGCATTGCTTTAGGCCAGTTAAAATAAAACTTTAGAAAAATCTCAACATTTTTCAATTTTCTTTTTACCAAAAATAAAAAATGTCCCGCCCATCAGACTGGGGCAGTAACAGCAGAAGGGCCAGATATTATGCCAATTTAAGATTGCATAACATAAGGCCACCGAATATCCCAGAAAACATGGATTACTACATGCCGCCGCTGACAGGCCAGGATCCCTTTTTTGCTGGTGAGTACCAGGAAATATTTAGGTGTCAATTCCGCAAGTGTAGAAGTAAAAAACAAAACATTTTAGATGTGAGTAGCAAAATGTTTATAGTGATATGAAATGAGAAGTAAAATGAAAAGTAGAATGAGAAGTGAAATGGAAAATTAAAAACGAAATAAACTTTTATCGTCTCAATTTACTCTGTTTTTCATTTTTTTACTTCTCATTTCACTAATCATGTCTCATTTTGCTTCGCTTTAATTTTTTTACTTCTCATTTTACTTTGCTTTAACCAACTCAAATTATGCATATACGACGTAAATATGCTTTACAGATAGTGCTACCATATTTTCATGAAAAAAGTCAAGAGATTAATTATGCAGGGGATCATCGATAGTGATAGAAATATAGTGCCAACAAAAAATATGGTTCTTTATTCAGATAGGATACGGTAGATTGAGGTGTTAAATAAAAAAACCCTAATACAGGTCCAGATCCATACAAACCGGGCACATGGGAAGCGGTACGTCGTACCTGGGCCAATTCAACTACATGTCCGCAGTTTATGAATGCTTGCGCTATGACTACAAATAAGTCATTCACTAGCAGTGAGTTAAAAACGAAAAATTTTGATGCCATTTTTGTGGGGTTCAGTTGAGGTTTAGATCTTAATGCATCTGAATGGAGCATGTAGGGAAATGATTTTAGGAAGATTTAAAATCAATGTCGCTTAGCTAAGTTATGGTGTATACTTTGCATGTCCATCACTCACAATTGAGAAGATTTATACACCAAGACACCCACTTTTATACCCAACAGTACCTCGAGTTGAATCGGGGAAAAAGTTCAAAAGTTTTCAGAAACAAGGAATGATATAAATAGGATGAAAAATCAAACTGCAAACAACATACAAGGCTATAGAGGTAGGGGTGCAGTATTAGTGTGCAAAAAGCTCAAAGAAATTGCAGTGATTTTCCATATGCGGTGCGTAAAAATGAAGAAAAAAAACATTTACAAAATGGGAAATTTGAAAACAAGTTTTGGGAAAAGTTCGAAAAACCTATTCAAAAAAATTATAAAAAACATTTGAAAATTTAAACACCTTTCTTTAGAAACTTTGCAACCGTTACCGGTGCTTTTTTCATCACTCTTCGAAAATACAAAAGTCACAAGCACCGGTGCAAATTTGCTACTAAAGAATACCAAGCTTGTATTGACCGTACAGGACTGCACCGCGGTTTGTACACTGAAAAAATACTCTGCCATTGGTGGAACTGTATCGAAAGCAACGATGGGTAAGTTCTCCAAAAAAAAAACACTTTCTGTGTTTTGAGTTTTTCAAAAATGAATACCTGTGTTTTGAGTTTTTTCCTCGGAAAAAAACTTGAGTAACTCTGTTTTTATTTCTGTGTTTTTTGTAAAAACTCGAGTTTTTCTGGAAAAAACTCGAGTTTTTCCAAAAAATTATGATTTACGGCATTTCGATGTGGAAACAGTGGTTTTCTTATAAAATATTGGTTTTGCACATGTTTTAGCACCACATAACATCTGTGTATTCAATCAAGTGTCGAAAAAGTCCATAAAAATGTCCACAATGAGGACATCCACATCAACAAAATGCCCAGAAATGACAATTTACGCAGTACTCCAAAATTCTTCAATGGATGTGCACTGTATGGAAGGCTACAGAATTGATTTTAGAGGTAATATGGTATACTGAAACATGTTGAAACTAAATTGTCAATTCCACCAGGATATGTGCAATTGTGCATGCCATCTTTTATTTCTTCTTTGTTCTATAATAAAATATGAATACATTTATGTACATATTATTCACATATACTATACATGCATATCTTATCTTGTTGAATTAGTTTAGCTGAATTCATGTGAATTCAACCACTTCGCTGAAAAAACTCAAAAAAACTTTTCTGTGTTTCCGTGTTTCTGTGTTTCTGTGTTCTCCAAAAAAAAACTCATTTGAGTTTTGAGTTTTTCAAAATTTGTGAGTTTCCGTGTTTCTGTGTAAAACAAAAACACAGAAACTCAATGAGTTTCTGTGTTCAATTTCTGTGTTCTTTCCATCGTTGATCGAAAGTGACGCAAACACTGGATTTCTTTGTCAAGTGATGGTGTTTAAGTGAAATATTAAACTTGGGGTGGAAGCGTTAGGAATTTGTATCAGGAATATTGAATTTTGTCTGTTTCTGGGAGTTACTTCAAGTGATATCTTGCAATGGGCCAGTTGTTTTACGCGTGCCACTTTGGGATAGTCATTGGCGCGGAAGGAAAAATCTAATAAAAGGCCTCCATCGATTGACAAAAATACCAAAAACTCAACAATAGTTCAAAAACTTATCAGACTACGGTTTGGCAGCATTCGGCTTCGGGGGTATTCTCTCCCTCGCGCTGGCGATCGTGGCACTTTTTGGCATTGGCAGGTGTCCGGCTGAACCGTCAGTTCGCATTTTTATTCAGTGACAAAACTGAGTTGACAGAAATGAGCAGTGCGGAAGGTGCCAAGGCAGACTGATTTAACAGAAAAAATTATGAAGATACCTAATAAACGACAGTGGAGATTCCACGCGCGTCACCATATCGTCGCTTGACACGCTAGTTTACTAACGAAATTCTGAAAATTTAGTTAACCCAAAGTCAACTTTGAAGGTATTTGAGTTCACCGGACTGAGTTTTTATTGTTGTCAACTCCGTCAACTATAATTGACGAAAACTCAATTTCGGTAAACTCTAATGCCATTCAAAGCTGACTTAGAGTTAACTAAATTTCAAGTTTAGTGGGAGTAAACTAGTGTGAACAGCGCAATTCACTTATTTCGCTGTAGTGTCGTAGACAATCGTATGAAATGGCTCCCTGCTAATTTTCATGATGCGTAGTGAAGCGTCCAAAAAGTCCATTTGATAACACTTCACGATGCTTCACCGCGCTTCACCGCGCAGAGTGAATTTACAAACTCACAGATTGATTCGAAAATAAGCTGAATAAATACCTTATCAAATTGCAGAGGCACCTTCCCCTGCAACATACCTAGGTACTTATTTCAGCAAATTTCTCATCAACAAAAAAAAACCCTCAAAAATCTCAGACTCATCCCCTGGATCCCAATAATGTGCTTCATTCTATTCACCCTAGTCCCGATAATCGTGTCGCTTTCAGCGAGATTTTGCTGCTTGCAAGTGTGCGGGGAACAAGTGACGTATGCGATCACTACAGCTAATATGATTTGCCAGCCCATTGTGGGACTGGTGCTAGTTATCATGGGTAAGGTGTGGACTAGGGTTCGGACTCGACTCGACTCAAATTTACCAAAAGTCCATACTTTCGTGGTCGAGTCGGCTCGAGTCGAGTCTCTTGGTACCCACTTTTGGCGTCAAATCACGAGTCGAGCACAGTGTAGGTAGTGACTTCCACTTCAAGTACCGTATTTCTTCTAATAGAATGCCACCTCAAATAGAACGGCAGGTTTTGACACGTCTTTGCGATCACGAAAACAATAGAACGGCAGGTAAAAATGTTGACGAAAGAAATAGACTTCTGTTCTATCAGACTTCCATTGCGCTCTTCCATTAGAAGAAATACGGTAGTTAGAAAAACTATTTTTTACAATGCAAAATGTTTAATCTCCCCACCGCACAGCGATCGCATTCTACTTTGGCACGACAGTTGACACTGACAACATCATGTCTCCTAATTACTGCCACCCCCTGGCATATTATCCACTGGTAGTGCTGCTTTTTGTCATTGTTTTGGGCCTGATAATAGTGATTGGAATAATTTGCGTCGGTTTTTGCATTGGGTGTTATGCAGCCAGCGAAATCATCGAAAGGGAAATTGATGAAATTCAGGGCCCGGGATATTATGGGCCTGATAGGGTGGTTATTTGATCTTTTGTTTGTTTTCTCGGCTCGGTTCCAGCTCTGTAATGACGTTTTGGATTGTAAGTATACAATGCTCAGTCAGAGTTGCAAAGTGTATTTGCACTTACCCGAAATACCCGGGTAAATGGGTATTTACAATTACCCTTACACTTTCATAAAATACCCGTACACTTTTTTACACGTTCCTGGGCAAAACACCCGGATACAGAAAGTGTATTTTTCTCTTTCAGAGGGCCCTGTTTTAAGCATTCGAGGAAGCAAAAAACAGGGTCATGTACAAAAATAACTGCACAGTGCACACATGCAGTTATGCATTGAATGTATGTAGAAAATATGGCAAATGTACAAACGTGCACCAGCTCCAACCTTTGATCAGTACTCATGGTATTCTACAGTTTCATCATACTTTGTAAAAAGGACAAGATCAATGGAAATTCACCAGCTGGACACAAAGTCAACCGGCTTTTGCATTGACATTATTGCTGTATGTCCATTCTTTTATTTAAACAGTGTGTATCACATTGCTTAATCAGTAAAATATCAACACTGAAAACGTGCCATTATTACGCAACTTCATACCACTAAATTTGTTACAGTCTGAAATGTTTCATACAGCTGTTCATACAGCAGTAAATGTGAAATAATGCATGAAAATGATAAATAAATTGATCTAAAGGTAAAAACAGTGGTGTTTTCTGATGCTCAACAGTGAGAGCTCTTTCTAAAAATTTTTTTACACTTTCCTAGGTATTTTAAAAATACCTTGTGCTTACAGTATCCATACTCAAAATTTGGAAAAGGTATTTACGCTTACACTTACACTTTCCAAAAATACCAGTATTTTAACAACTCTGTGCTCAGTTATGCAATGCACTTTTCGTATTTATATATACATATTTCTGTATCTTTAGCCACTTTTTTGCATGCACCGACAGAGAAATCAATCAATTTGTCTCCAGTCTGAAAAGGTTGCGACCTTTTCAAACGTTACAGACCTTCCAGTCGAAGTATCTGAAACTCCGAGATGTATTTTCAGCCAGAAATAATACACATAAACATTTATATAGGTGCATTAAATTTATACAGAGTTGGAACATGGCACAGTGATCGTTTATTGGGTGGTTTTACTGTCGATTCATTCCCTATAATTATGGTATTTTGACTTGACGGACACATGGTTACTGGCAGCGATGGAAAAGCGCAAAAGAACGGCGCCAATGGAGTGGCGCCCACAAATTCAGAGGTGAAAATTCCAACAGAAAAACTACCAATCGAAAAGTCACGAAAAAAAGCAAAAAGCTATACCGACTCTACTCCAAATACTGCCGGGAAATTCAGGCTGAAATACTCCTGTTCAAGTGTTGCCACTATTTTGGTTAATTTCATTTTTGCCATCCCCAGTGACAGTGCACCATGTGCCCATTGTGCCGCGGAAAGAGTGACTATGAAGGGAAGAGTATAATGAAGTGATTCAAAAGGGTTCCAATGGTGCCACAGTCAATGGTGCCATAGCATTGCGCCATTTGGCGTGGTGCCATTCAATCACTACTGGTTTGATGCATAATAATTATCATTTATCAATTGGGGTCCATGTGCCAATCCCAAGCCCTGTAAAGTGTAAAGTAAAGTGTCAAATGTAAAGTCAAATGCAAAGTAAACTGTCAATTGTCATGCAAAGTTCAGTAATAAAATCTTTTCTTTTTTGTTTTGATTGACACTTGACTTTACATTTGACACTTTACTTTACACTTTACAGGGCTTGGGACTGCCCCCATGTTTGTAAAAAAAACATTTTCACCCACGACCGAAAAACGCATTCTAAATAAAAGTATGTATTACTTTTCACACAAGCGACGTAACTTTGTTCTCACACACACTAGTTTTCAACGGTTCTTTTCTGTCAATTTTGAAAACTCGATTAAAAATCGGTCCTCTCATGAGTCATGACTTTCCAATCGAATTTTTAAACTCGGCAAAAAAGAACCGTTGAAAACTAGTGCGTGTGCCGTGTGGGCACTTTATATACATCATTCAATTATGTTAGCAGTGTGGTGTGGTGTATAATAAATGTGTTCTTTGTAAAATTAGCTAGGTAGTATAACACTAATGAAGTTCACACATACAATGATGCGGTGTAATATACCTACATGCATTTTATGCATCGTTCAAAACTTCATGATGTAACACTGTATGAACGTAACACCCGCAATGTGACATCATATCAAAGCATAGGTAATGTTTACGAACAAATATAATCAGATAGTTTGCGCACCGTAAATGAATTTGGCCAATTGATATGGAAATAAAAATTTTAAAAAAATTTTTGAAAAAAAATCGCATGGTAGAATCGCTTCAATTCCATTTTAAACGATATTGTAAATTCAATATTCACCATAGAAGTTTCTAGATATGACTAAATAAAAAAAAGCTCGAGCGACTTATTTATGTACCGTACAATTATCCAAAAATGCATCGACTCAATAAAGTGTAGCCGCAATCCACACACGGTGGATTCAATGCGCAATTAAATCTTGGCATGATGTCAAAAAAATGTAACGCCGTGTAATCTCGCTTTAAAAAGCAGAATGACCCGAATAAACTAAGTATTAATGAAGGTATGAAATTTGTCTGGTGAAATTCTAGGAAAAAAAACATTTGTTAGCATTTCTAAATGGTCTCAAATTGTAGTAATCGCAATACATCACTCAAGTTTAAGACATGAGCGCTAAATTCCACCAAAAACACCAAATCACTCACCAATAAAATGTGCATGGAATGCAAACGGAATGGCGCATTGTTGACTGGCCCTGGCGACTTCTTGCATATTTTTGGCGTCAAGTAGGAGTAAAAATGGCGCCTGGTCTGGCGCCACTGACATCACTGGCGCCAAAAGTATTCCTGCGTGGGAAAAATATTTACAATTTTGCATTTGGAAGGGTGACAAGAATGTGCATCGCGAAAATTTTATTATCCAATAATTACATCGATATTTGATATGAAATATTCGACATCTACACAGGGAATAGTTTCTTGATATGGTGGCGTCGATTTTCATTTTTTTTCGAAATTTTCGGTACGATCTATCGTTCCAACCCCATATATATGTGGTAAGTTTATTACGAAAATAATGTTGATTTCATTCCAACCATCATCCTCATGCAAACCGCCGGGCCTCGGGACGAAAACGGGCTCGCCGCAAAACTGCTGCTCACTATCTTTGACCCACAGCTCACATTCACCCGTGTCTACGTTTATCTTGCAGATCTGGGTCAAATAATGCACTGTTAGCGTTGTCAAAATAGGGCAACAATAGAATACATTGGCGTAAACGCACCCCACTTTTATCAGGGTCGCCAAACACTTCACTAGCACCATAACAGTATTTATAAGGCAAACCATTGTAATCGTAATTGATTCTGGGGAATTCAAAGGCTGAAAAGATAATGCCATATCACAGATCTCATATGCACGTACAAATCGAATAGCAAGCACCATGCGTAATTATCCGTTTATGGTACCATGCGGCTAGTCCCACACCCTGTAAAGTGTAAAATGTCATGCAAAGATGCAATAAAAAGTAAAACTATCTTTCAACCGAACTTTTAACAATTTACATGACATGGGAATTTTTTATGACATTTGACACCCTACTTTACACTTTACAGGGTGCGGGACTGCCACATGATGTAACCAACCAATATCACACACGGTGAAAAGTGTGCAGTGAACAGAGCCATCATACTGCAAAACGGCTCTCGCATTGGCACTTTTGAAGCCAATTGCCGACAACACATCATCACCCGGCTGCAAACCCTGAAAATCAAGGCCATTTTTGTTGAAGGTCATTCGGATTGCATTTTTTGATACCTAATGGCGCACCGGACACTGCAAAGTGGCACTGGCGCTTCGGACGCTTTTTGCATGGTCGGAATTCAATGCGGAATTGAAAAGAGGTGGCGGAATTATAAATCGTCCGAACCGACCAAAATTTCAGTAGTTTTTCAGTGTTGTCGTAAATAAAACCGTCCGAACCGCCTCTAGAATTCCGACAGGGCGGAAATTTAACACCGTCCGAACCGCCAGTGCCACTTTGCAGTGTGCGGTGCGCCAATAGGAGTGATGTCAAAGCTCCATGGCGCTTCGCGAATTGCATGTTATTAGTTAAGGAAGAACAATTCGAGAATTCGATACTTACAACTGGACTTTATAAAATTTTATAAAACGTCTCATAAATGTGTAAAATGTCAAGTAACATTTTATTTTATTTTTACCCGAAATTTTACACCACACATGACGTTTGGAAAATAATGTGCGCCATTTTACATGACATAACACAAACCGCGGGATGGCTACAAAAAATTTATCCAGATCCTCACCTCCGGCACCTTCAAGGGCAGCACAAATCGCCGCAAATTCGCTTGCGATCCCTTATCTGGCAATTTGCCAGCCCTCAACTCCTCCAACGTCAGACTCTGAATGACGTCACCATTGTTATACGCGCAAACGTCGCACACAATGCAATCTTGCGTTTCATACGCGTTCACGTGATGGAATGTGAAAAATGGGTCTGTTGTGTATTGGATACTGCTGGTTACTGTGCCAGTTTTCAAGGAACGTAAGTGGACCTTTGTCTGGAAAGTTGGGAAAGGTAAGTGACTATAAGTACATCAGTGACAGGTAGCATTGAAAAAATCTCTGCGAGATTGATATTAGATTTTCAGAGATTTATCTGAAAACTCTTAACACTCAATTTTAGGGGGGGGGGGGTTTATTTCCTCAGCCGAATTTTAGGGGGGTTAATTCGAGGTAATACGGTAATCTGAAGGATTTGTCTAATCCCGATCTAATCTGAAGGATTTATGTACTTTACTCGAATGCTGATGCGGTCATTCCCCAGTTCGCTCACTTTCACGTAAATACAAAATGATTTGCACCGGTACCGTGTATAAATATCAAGTGTGGAAAGCATCCATTTAAAAAAATGTCAACCTAAGATAATCGGTCATAAAACAGAACAAGCTTCAACTCTGGAGGGATCGGCCTATTTTGACAATGCAATCAGAACCCACAATTTTTATGTTTCGCTTTATATATCAGACTGCGTGTTTCACCAGCGCAAGTGGTCCCGAGTCCCGGCTCCGAAAAGCTGGATATCTCGGTTTTTAAAGTTTTTTAATGCGACTCGTATTGAGCCGCAACTTCTCCCACAATGCTCGATTTTCCTATGCATGAGTTTTGTTACTGAATTCCATGGCTTGCTGACGAAGGACGTTCAAACGCAAGCTTTGAATTGGGATGGGAACCAGTTGACATTTGATGTCGATGTCAACTAGCGTGTATAGGCCCAATAGTGCGTTGTGGACGCTGGTGGATACTCGACGGAGTATGTGCAGAATCCTACCATAATTTAATAAATAAAATCTGGATTATTCCATGGTAGAAATGAAATATTATGCTCAAAAAGTGTATAAGTTTTGGTTCATTATTCAGATGGGTTATGGTAGGTTCCCATACTAAGTGTGATGTCCGCCGAGTATAACTAAAAGTGGTGGTCCTCCTAGTGCAAATCGATTTTCACGTGCAAATTAGGCATCCCGCTTGAATCCCGGTGCAGGGGCAGTCCCAAGTAGGGTTGGAAAAAAAACGTTTTTTTTTAACTCGATGTTTTTTTAATAAAAAACGTTTTTTTTTAAAAGCTCCCAGATATGACCTTGTGTCAACATATATAGGTATATCAGACAGTGGCAATACTCTGTGATGTTATATATGACCATATAATGTCTGTGGAGCCATGGGATAGCATTATAAGTGGTGATTTGTGTCAAAAATATCCATTTTTCGTTGACATATCGTTCGTATATCGCCTTATAGTCGAATGTTCGTGACTTCAGGTAAAGTTTGGCACGGAATAGTGATCAAACAAGGTTATAAAACGAGGTTGTTACTTTGGGAGTGAAGTTACACACTGTGGAGGTACATGGAAGCACATTACCTCAATATTATATACTACAGCAACATATGACGGCTTATTAACCCATGGTAGCACATAGAAATGGATACTTTAATACTAAAAATGCCACAAAACCAATTAAAACAACCACCAATGTCAATTTGTGTGTGAAATTGCGCGCTTGCGCGCAAAAATTTTGCAAAATACCTAGTGCTTAGTACTAAAAATTTCGGTCGATGTTTTTTTTTAAAAAAAAACATTTCGGACGTCATGTTTTTTTTTAAAAAAAAACGTTTTTTTTTAATAAAAAACGTTTAAAAAAAAACATCGGCCAACCCTAGTCCCAAGCCCTGTAAAGTGTAAAGTAAAGTGTCAAATGTAAAGTCAAATGCAAAATAAAGTGTCAAATGTAAAGTCAATTGCAAAGTAAACTGTCAATTGTCATGCAAAGTTCAGTAATAGAATCTTTTCTTTTTTGTTTTGATTGACACTTTACTTTGCATTTGACTTTGCATTTGACACTTTACTTTACACTTTACAGGGCTTGGGACTGCCCCCAGGTGAACAACTAAATCTGAATCTAATCTTATCTAAACGATTTACTTTAGACGAATGCTGATGCTGTCATTAGCCAGATCTCTCATTTGAACGTGCTAAACGATTCTGGACAGGTACCGCGCATACGTAATACGGCAAAATGTGAAAAGTATCAATTTAACACTTGAGACTTGAGATCTTTATCACTACTAAAAGCAGATGACAGTAAAATCGAGTTGATCACGGAAACGACCGGAGACGAATTCGTCCCAATTTTCGCCTTTCAGAAATTTCATCAACGTCACATGCCCCTTTTTTAAAATGTCACACTGTGACAATTTTGGGACAATCAAGTCTTTTAGAAGTAGACGCTCTATTTTTCAACCGAACAGAATCGGTCATAAAATAGAACAGTTTCCAACTCAACTGCGGTACGATCTCCCGAAGTTAAAAATGCTATCACAACCCGCAATTTTTATGTTTCGATCTACATATCGGAGTGCGTGTTTCAAAATAACGGCAGATCCTGATTCTCGACCCGAAAAGTCGACGATCCTAAATTTACGTTTTTTGTGTGGATCATATTTATATGGTTCGCCAATTGAATTGCTTCTTCCCGACCAGGGGGCAGTCCCAAGCCCTGTAAAGTATCAATCAAAACAAAAAAAGAAAAGATTTTATTGCTTAACTTTGCATGACAATTGACAGTTTACTTAGCATTTGACACCTTACTTTACAGGGCTTGGGACTGCCACCTGGCTCGATTTCTCCGCATCGATTGCGTAATTCCATTATAGTGAATGATTTCCATCATTTTCAGATGACAAAAGTGACTTTTATTTATCCTGAAGTTTAAAGATTAGACTAGGTGAAGTCAAGGTTGTATTGGAAGCCGTGTTTCAATGTATACTCCAGTCACTTTACACCCTGCACACGCGGTTCCCGCTGGAAGCGTGCCAATGATTTTTTACGCATGCGGTTTCATACAAAGTTGAAAAAAGTCATCTCTGTTAACGCTATACGTTAACTTCTTCACAACAATAATTTTTTATCATTTTTTCTACAAAAATCGCATGTCTTATCATCATTGGCACGGTTCCAACGTGAGACATAAATAAGTACGAGGGCAGAGTATCAGGTGCGCCGAGTATAGTGATAGAAAAAGCGCCACAGGTTTGGCGCCAGGACGCTTTTCTGCAGCTGCACACAGCGCCAAATGTCATGCTGTTTGCTTTGGTGCTAGCTGCAGGCGCTTTTGTCCCAGTCATGGAAAATTAGCGCCGAATGTCATGGCGCTTTTAGAAGCCCAGCGCCAATGGCACAGAGTGTGCTCTATTTTTCATCCCTAACGGTTTACACCGGTTTTTGCTACGATGCTAGCGGCGGGCGCCAGCGCCATGGCGCTTTTACATCACTACTTAAATATAAATACCGCAAATCCTCGAATAAGACCCCCCCCTCGAATAACTCCCCCCTTTGAATAAGTCCCCCCTGCTGGCTGGGTGAGGAAAAAATAACTCCCCCCCTTGAATAACTCCCCCCTCTTAAATAACTCCCCCCTCTGATGAAAAGGATACGATACAAAACTATAAAAGAATAGTAGCGACAGCAGATACATAATGTGTACGCAGTGTATACACATTGTTTTGTTGTTGTTGGACAGTGAAATACCTGAATTACACGAGTTTACACACTGCATCCATACAATGAATAAAGTCCAGGTCTCTGAGGAATTAATAACTCCCCCCCCTCGAATAACTCCCCCCCCTTGAATAACTCCCCCCTCCGAAACGTCTGACGAAAAAATAACTCCCCTGGGGTCTTATTCGAGGATTTAGGGTACACCCAAATTTTATTTTTGCAAATTTTAGTCTCTAAACATGCATAAAAGTAAAGATAATTTTTGCCAGTTGTGAGTCTTGTTGAACGACTATTTAGAAAATAGCTAAAGCATTTTTCTCCGTCCCTCCAGCTGCACAAATTTTCTTCTTTTCCATACTATTGAAATTGCCACACAGGGGTCATTCACTCAATAAAAAGTTATCGTTGAAAAATCTGCTGAAACCCTGAAACTGACCATTTCACCATCATACCAATCGAAAATATTGGAAAATCCTTTGCCAAAAAATCGATTAGAAAATAATTTGAACAAATTCAATTTTAACGGCATTTCCAAAAATACCAAATTTTGCTCGGTCATTCCAAAACTGTGATAGTAACTGGGATAAACTGTTGAGTATTTTATTTCGCACAATGTTTTCGCATCATTGACGGCATTGTGATCTGAAAAAGAACTTTTATTACCCGGGACCAGTTTCACAAGTGAATTAAGTTACAATGAAATTTGAAAGCCATGTATTTCAATCGAAAAATTTACAAAAATTTGTAACACACGTAACACGCACTTCAGTTACTACTTTTCTGGTCACTTGTCCACTTCCAAACTTGGCGCCTAGGGGCAGTCCCGCACCCTGTAAACTAAAGTGTCAAATGTCATGCAAATTTGTCAATTGTCATGCAAGATGTGAAAAGTTTAGGCATAAAATTTTTATTTTTTATTTTGAATGAATTTCGCATGCCATTTCAAACATTTGACTTTACAATTTACAGGGTGCAGGACGGCCATTTGAGCTCACAAACAACATCCTCAGTAAAAAATTATAAAAAATTCAAACAAACCTAGGTCGCACTCAAATTCTGGCGTTTTTATTTCTACCAAATGATAAGTGCCACTTCCCAAAGCCATATTAATAACAGTTCCATCCTTCAAATAGTGTGGATGTGCAGTTGTCGTATTCACCGAAATAACGTTTCGCAAATCGATAGCCTATGAAAAGTGAAATTTAGGCAGGAAAATACGAATAAATCCTCAGAATAAGAAAGCTATATTACATTTGCAAGTGTTGATAAATCCTTGGGATTAATCCTGCACATTTTTGGCGTCTCGGTTACTGCGTAAATTTGGTCTCCGCATTGCAAAAAGTTCACCAGAGCATTGTCGGTCATTTCATCTGGCCCGGGAAAATAGTAAGAGAAATATCTGAAAATCAGCAAAAATTTGCATTTACAAAAACATTTGAAAGTTGGCATAAGGTTAAGTTAATAGGTATGCACAAATAAGGTTTCAAAAAAATATTCTCGGTTCATGTATGTTTGTATTTTTATATTCTGCCACGAAATTCATATACCCAAATACCCATATCACCTGTCAAAAATCGTTTTACACGGGTCGAGAACTGGAAGAGTGCCAAACTCGCTCACAACTATACGCTGTGCCTTTGTGTTCCGATCATAAGTGTTACTTCGCAGATATTTCGACGTGAACTCCACCTGAAAAAGTCTGCCCCATTTGGACAATTGCCAAACATACAAAATAAACCTCAAAGTAGATCGGAACTCACATTTCCATTGCGAATAGTCCAACTATGAATCAAAGCCAATCCATCAAACAAATGCTTATATTTATCCGGTCCAACTTCGTACATTCCAGGTCCATTTCTTAAAAGTGTACCGGTCAACCATTCGGGAACTTGACCTGAAAAAAAGTGAACCAAGAAATAAATTCGAAACTGTTCAAACAGACAAATTCGAATAAAAACGCGGAAATAACCTGTGATTTTACACGGCACAGAATGGGTTGTTTCAGGTTGTGTTTGTAACAAGTGACCCACATGGGCGGCGTTTACGCCTTCAGCCATATTTTATCAGCTGTTTCGAAATGATAAAAAACGTTTTTTTAAGGTTGGTCGCAACTTGATGAAAAGTTCAAATCAAAAAAGATTGTCAGTACGTCTAAACTCAGAAAAGCAAATGAAGGAAGATTTGTATCACAAAAAGTCATTCACGGAAATTTCTCACTACTTTCCAATGAAAAACTATCTGGAAACTCACCAAAAATAATTTCCCAAAAGTGACGTCATCTCGTGGTCCAAGAAAAAGATAAGATTCCGAAAGTCGCGTCGAAATTTTGCGAAATGTGCGATCGTATTTGCGGTTTGGAGCCTTTGGAAAGGGATGCGTATGATTATGGCGATTGGGACAGCGAAGGCAGAGCTACAGACAGGTTTAATTTTGTTTTGTGACTAAGTGTGTAGTTGTTTTGGCTGGGGACGCTCCTACACACTGTAAAATACAAAATGCCATTCGAAGTGCCAAATGTAATTTTAGATGCATTTGCAGCGCATTGCACATAACTTTTGACACTTTGCATGACATTTGATATTTTACAGCTTTTGGGAGTGTCACCTCATTGCCTCCTTTGACCATTTAAAATGGCAAAATAGTCGACCAAACCATTCGAAAGAGTCTTTTTGCTGAGTGCACAAATTCTTACTCCGGGTTTGCCAGTGTGAGCGTGCCGTACGCACCGTAAGCGTCACACAGAATGTTACAATGTTTTGATGAGTAAACTTTGATTAGATCTGTACCAAATTGGCTGCCTGAAGACTATCTAATGAGAAAAATGCCGCCTTTCTTTACTCAGATGATAGACTCTGTGATAGATTTCGGTACATAGTGATTCTGGAAGCATAGTCCATAGTGTCTGCGTACTATAATAAAACCATAGTCGTTGTGATATTACATAATAGATTCTATTTGATTCTACTTTTGTGATTATACTTTTGATCCAATTGATTAAAAATTCCCTCAGCGACGACGAATGCGATGATGCCGTGCAAGCGGAAATGCGAAAAATCGCCGGTTTGCCAGCTAGAAACAAAAAAGGTGCAAAACCGGTCCAGCAAATAAAGGACCCGTTTGAAGTGGACATGGATTCCGAGTTGGAGGTATTTTTATTTGTTTTTTTTTGTTGTAATTGTTAGTTTTGTTTTGACTTGAAATGTTCTGACAAAATTTGGGATTTACCTAACCACACTGTGGACACTTTCCTCTAAATTCGATTCGAATTGAATATGCAATTTGCAATACACAGAAACATCTCATATTTCACACTCAAACAATCTTCCAAAAACGTAACAGACAGCCTTCAATGCTCACGCAAATGCACTGTTGACGGCAGCCGGGAAAAAAGCACTGCCCAGCACTTCGAAGCAAAATACTGGCCCTTCAAATAGCTCGCAAAGTGGCAATCTTGACCCTGAAAGTCAAGGAAAAAGAAAGCAGGTGTCATTTGATATGAAAAGTGAAAAGGCGAAAAAGAGAGACGTTTCGGAGGCGGATGAAATTGCTGGCGACCCGAAAATCGCCTTGAATGACAATGGGGCAGATTCTGATGAAGGTGTGCTTGCTACATTTTCAAATTTACATAAAAAAATTACATTAGACTGACACGGCAATTTTGTTAGTCATTTCACATGCCGATTTGCATTGCCACAGCATTTCTTTCTCATTGAAATTATGTCCCCGTACAATTTTGATACTCATCCTGGCAATTTTTACACACTTTACAACCTTGTAAAAATACCACCTTGTCACTCCTCAAATACCGTAATCATCCCAATAACCCCCCCCCCCAGGGCCGTATCCAGGGGGGGGGCGGGGGGGCTGCAGCCCCCCCCCCTTCCCGGGGTGAGACAAGAAAGTGACCGGAAATTGCGACTTTTTTAACGTCAGTGTAAAAATTTTTGCGCTCAAGCGCGCATTCTTCACCACACATAAGGTATTATCATCAGATTTGCTACATGTGGCCGCAAATCGTTATAAATACACTCAATGTACAGCGTTCCATGGCGCTGGCGCCATTCCGCCACTATGTAGCTAAAATTCTAGGGGGGGGGCTGAGCCCCCCCCCCCCCCGCCGGCCTCCGTAAACAAGCAGCCCCCCCCGCTCAAAAATCCTGGATACGTCCCTGCCCCCCCCCCAACCCAGATTTCTACGAATCGCACAACCTAACAAAACCATCGGACGATGACCTTTTATACGATCGCGAAGAAGATACCAACAATGAAAAATGGGCAAAATCGAAGGGACCGGGTGGGAAAGGAAGTGACGCCGTGCTGAATTGCCCAATGTGCATGACGCTTCTGTGTAGGGATTGTCAAAGGTTTGGGAGGGCGGGGGGGGTTCAATTTGTGGGGGTCGAAAATTTCGTCGTTTGATTAGGTTGCCAAAAAAAATTGGGACCACGTACAGATGTTACAATTTTAACATAACTCATAAGCATCAAGTGAAAAAAATTACAAAAGTACAAATTACAAAGAAAACTTACAAGGAAACGACCTGTAAAGAAACCGTGGTCCCGCTTTTCTGTAGATTTGGACTGTGATCTTGGGACTCAAATTCAGATTTTCTGGTAATCTCTGCATTTTAATGAATTTTTGCAACAAAATTATGCTGGTTTAGATACCAAAACTGTTTCAAATCGTAATGGACCCCTAAAAAATAGCCCATTCAAAACTTTGCAGACACTCCCTGTACAAAACTCAGTACCGGGCCATGTTTGTGCAAAATTGCCTTATATCAGAGACTGAATTATTGCACATGCCAGCTGACACAAAGAGCAAAAGAAAAAATGCAAAAAAGAACAAAAATAAAAATGCAAATGAAGGTGGCCAAAGTCTTTTGGAACAGAATTTTCGGGGAGGAGTGAGAATTGGCGTGGATGGCGATTCCCTAAAAGGGGAGCAATTTTCAGCGCCCGGTGATTTGTTTAAACCTGTTTCTTGCGCACATTGTAAAACTGAAGTGGCTGTGTTCGATTCCGATGAGGTCTATCATTTTTTCAATGTCCTGTCTAGTTATAATTGAGTGGTTTTGTTGTGTTCTTTTACTTCAGTTCGAATTGGGATTTACCTTTTTACTTAAATATGAATAAAATAGATTTACTGTTTTGTTGAAAACAAAATTATTTTTGACTGTGGTTGGATATGCCATTATTTACCTTCGATATACTTGCAAAAACTTCTTCACTCAAATAAATTTCGCGCTTTTTCTTTGTATTTTTTTGTTCACAGCCGACAGTAGACTAAGATGACTGCTGGATCTAATGTTGGGCAACAAAAGCCAAGGCAGGAGAATGCTACTCGTTAGTTGTGAGGTTATGCGTTTAGGTAATTTGTTATTTCTGCGTACGCTGTTTTTTTTGTGCTTTGTATTTCATTCATACTTCATCCATCAATTTTTTCGATCTAAAATATTTGGATATCTGGAATTTTGATGCTTCTTATAGTGTACGAATTGAAGTAGTGTAAAGTAACAATACTCTGGCTGTCTTCTGTTTGCAGTTGTTTGGTCAACTTTTGCTTGTTGCATCGACCAAAACAAGTGTCTCTCACGCAAACGCTGACTACCCCGGAAAAATCTCATAAAAACAAAAATTCCTAACCACCCCCAAAAAATCAAACCAAGTCAATCCAAAATTTTCCAGCCGCCAGCGTGGCAGCCTACGTGGACTGCGCGCTGGAAGCGAGCGAGGTGTTGCCGGCGAGCTTGGTGCCGCACATCACCGACGCCAGACTACTAGATGTGCAGTTTTGTGGTTAGGGGGGGGGTTGTTTGAGTTGATGGATTTTTAAATACCTAGGTTTAAGATACATAAATACTTAAGTTTGTTGGGTTTTGGTGTGAATAGAGTGCAACTACGTAGTGCGTTGCTTATTGGCGCTACGCACACTAGTTTCCAACCGAGATTTAGAGAACTCTAATTGGCTTTGAACGCGTTTGTGTTTTCTAGAATGGGTCATTTTTTATTTCCATTCACTTGTTGACGAGCACCTAATTCTAGAAAAATCGAATGCTTTTAAAGGTTGATTTCTGAAATTTCTGTTGAGAACTAGTGTGCGCTTGCAAAATAATCACATTTCCTATTTTATGGCTGCAAAAAATTTATGTATCCAACTCCTTAAAAAATTTTGCAGCCATAACCCGACGCTTAGAATCGCTTTTGGCAAATCGCCAACAAAATCAGCAAACCCACGAAAATGGTTCAACATCGGCTGATTTCGATGGAGAAATGACTCATTTACTATTGGCGTTACAAGAAAATGCTGATGCGAAATTGAGGTGTGTGGAGATGGTAAATGGAATGTTGCGGGACAAAGTTGACCAATTGGACCAGTGTAAAAGGGTTGTTGTGTGTGAGTGACGGTGGAAAATAATTTTTTTTTCTTTATCTTGACCCTGATTTAAACGGAACCGTGACCCCCGTTGCGCCATTTTTCGAGTTCCGCTCCGGCAATTTTCAGTTCTAGCGAAGCGTTAGAAATGGGGAAAAAACGCTGAAAGACATTTTTTTAGACATTTTTTCCAACCACTTAAACCAATAAAAGTTCAGCGGCACCCCAGGTTTTAACCCTCAAAATTGCACCCCTAACAATGAAAACATCGATATCGGTCCCGCAAAATGAAAGTTCCAGTTTCGGTCCTTCAAATTCAGTCCCATTTGAACCATAATTCACGCCAATGAATGTTTTTTTGCGCGCAGCTGGCGATACAAATATTAATCGACAGGCGGGAACACCATCGATTGGGGAACCTGGATGGGGTATCGTACCAAGAAATCAAGAGACCACTGGTTTGTATTTTTCGTTTTTCGCGCGAAATGTTTTTGGCTTTTTAGCGTGGAAAATTTGACGAAGATTTTTTTCTGACTTTGCGCTACTTTTTTGCACGGTGAAAAGCGGCGCTGGAACTTTTTTCAGACAAGATCACTAAATTCAAGTGAACAAGGATTTGCTAGTTTTATGGAAAATATAAAATGTTTCCAGGTGCAGGCCTTCTGTTCTGCTAAATATATTGTGGATGATTAATTGGATAATGTGGAAAATTGTGAGGATTTTCTATTCTCAAAAAATCTGAATTAAAAAAGTAGTTGATATACCTCTACAGAACGCCGGCCAATCTCTCGAGCTACGGCAGCTGCGCTAGAAAAAGATTCGCAGCAAAATACACCTGCTTTTGGGCACAATGCCAACAATTATGGCAACTTTTCCGCGTGTACTGATGGAAAAGAGTCAGCTGGGAGGTTTGTTGAAGTCTTTATAATTTTTCACATTTTACTATAGCTTGCAATTGAACGCAATTTTCGGGCATTTTTCGTATTTAGTAAGAAAAAGTGGCCAGTTTTTGTAGGGGCGGGGGTTGTGTTAGCTTTCTAGTTGACAGATTGTGTTTACATCTCAATTACAGTTATACTTTTTCAGTTTAAATTGTGCTTATTTGGAATTCATCTATTTGTACAAAAATATGTCAATTATAGTCAACTTAAAGGGAAAAAATCATGACGTTCAGAAATATTTCAAAGTTTTTATAGATACATCTTGGTATAATTACCTATATATTTTTTACTTAAAATGTACAGCCCCTTCAAACACTTTCAGGCCCCAAAAGCGGCGCCGTGTAATCCGCGGCAAAACTACTACCCAATCGCAAACAAATGTGTCCAACGACTCTACCAAAGACGAGGACATAAGTGGTCAGAACATAAGTTTCCAAAATCGTAGTAGATTAAATACGCCAGTTGCTGGCAGCGGCGACGCGGGTGGTGCGGGTAGCAGATGTGTCAGCGAGGCACCCAGTTTGGCTAGTAGTGGACATGGTTAGTTTTATTGGGTGGATTGTAAGATGTTTGGAAGGAGCTGTAGCCAGGTGCCAATCCCTGACCTGTAAAGTGCGAAGTAAAGTGTAAAATGTCAAACAAAACAACAACAAAAACGCGAAAGATTTTGATACTGAACTTTATATAACATTTGACACCTGACTTTACATTTGTCATGACAATTGACACTGCATGATGTTTTACGAGACATTTTACATTTTACTTTACACTCTACTGGGACAGCCCCTCTGGTGTAATGTGTATCTTTTCATATTTCATTACACTCATTTAACTTTACGGGGTTTTTTTAAAAGCAAGAACGAACTGGCCAACCGATACGCGTTCACACAACACTCTGGCGCCGCGGCGCCAAAATTCTGGCGCCATTCATTACCTTCTCACACGCTAAACTCTCGCAGCGCCAACAACCGGCGCCAGGCGGGGCAAACGTCAAAAACAATCGAATAGCAGACTTCCTTCGCCCGCGTCGGCAAGCAAAAGTTCTAATTCTGATTTTCAAGGGAAAATTGGTGAGGGCGCTAAAAGGGGCAGGAAACAAACGCAAAATCGGGATAAGGATTTGGATGAAGATGATTCTGATGTGGATGAGGAGACTTATTGTTTTTGTGAACAGGTTCGGTTTTTGGGTGTTTTGTATTTTTAATTGTCCACTGACAGTACGCTTAACGATGAAACATCACACCACATAGTCTGTAAAAAGGAAGAACAAAAAGTTCCATTTCTCATCACATTACACTATGGCTGCATTTGATGCACAGTTGCTCAACTTTTTTCATCAAAATACATGTGTTCGCTGGATATGCATGCTTGAGATCCAAAATTTCACAAAAATCCGTTTTCAGCTTCAGTTTGCCCACATAAATTACCTTACCAAAGATAAATACAGTTGAATTTGATAGACATTTCAAACCCAATCAAATTTTCAAAATACCGAAAAAATATTCTAACATTTTTTCAAAACCAACCCCCCCCCTAAAAAAAATCCCAGGTCTCCTACGGCGACATGATCTGCTGCGACTACGCGTCGTGCGTGATCGAATGGTTCCATTTCGGCTGCGTGGGCGTCAGCGCCAAGCCCAAGGGCAAGTGGTACTGTCCCAATTGTAGGGGCGATAAACCTACAGTGCTCAAGTCGGGCCTAGGAGGGAAGGGCAAGGGGTAGGGCGTAAGGGTTTGTGAATTGTGTTTGAACGAGTGTTTGATTTGCCCTACACGTTTTTGGCGGGCTGCCAGTTTGACAACAGTTTGTAGCGTGGCGCATGCTACTTATGGGGTTGGAAGAACGTTTTTTTTTCGAGTCATTTAAAAAATAAGTTTTTCGAATCTTCTGATTTTTGAGTAAAACTGTTTTTTACACCATTCGGCTTGAATTTGGCTGTACCATTTTGCAATAAAATATCTGGGGTCGCCCGAAAGAACGTGAATATTGTGTCTATTTTACTAAATTTTCAGATAAATATGGTGGCGGGCGATTTGCTTTAACAGTATTTACCGTATTTCTTCAAATCATTCTTTGGCAAACTTGATACGACATGTTTCGAATGATCGTGTCGATGTTTTTTCACGGAGTGTGGAATAACAAAATTTGTCCTTCCATTTGACGAAATATGGTAAACTATTAATATTTTGTTTTTTAAGTAGCACTAAATTTATATTATCCACCGTATTTTGTGTATTTATTTGTATTTTACTGCACTATTTTAAGAATGGCATTACATAGACATTTGAGAGAAAATTTTCGCGGATTTCCATTGCTTACACTCGGATGTTCATACGTTGACATATTTGTGAATAATTTGATTTTTTAAATTAGATATTGACATTAAATAATCGTAATATCCCTACACGCACTAGTTATCTACCAAATTGCAAAAAAATAGTCATGCTCATACATTAGCTTTGAACGCATTCGAGTTTACCTTAATGAGTTGCTTTAAATTTCATCAACAGTAGTCAACAGTTGCCGGATGCCACTAAACTGAAATGCGTTCGAGGCCAATTTGTGATTTTTCAAAAACGTGGTAGAAAACTAGTGTGTGTAGGGCAAATATGGTAATTCAAAATAAAAAATTTAGCGAAAATCATCCAGTAAAGACAATGGGTTAAGCAGACCAGTGAATTTTATAAAAGAAGTTCATCAATGACTATAGCAGCAAATTAAACTCTTCCCACCCTACGCAGTCAAGTGTTTTATTCCTAAATTCACCGCTTTTTAAATATACACCATAAATAAGATTGGCCCAGAATTTGGCAATATTGTATGACTTTTTTCGATTATTAGGCTGCCGATATTTGAAAAAGTTGTCGATATGAAACATAAATAAATATTTATCCTGTAAAAATGGTTAAAGCCGACAAAAAGTAGACGCTTCACCCTTCTGGTGATTTGTGTGAATATGCCTTTGAATGTACAAAAGAAATACATCATTGACCGTTCCACCTTAAAATTAAGCTCTGAAAAAAGATATTTCGAAGGCTGCCCACCCGTATCGTCCTATTAATAAAAATAACGCCATGCCATAGATATCTCATAAATTTATGCCCTGCCCAATTATAGCACATAACCAGTGCATACAATCATACAGACCCCCCATTATTTCTTTGTTCATCTATCAAGTGCTTATTTTGGTGCCTAGCAACAAGTGCTCGTACCTGGGACCACTTTCGTAAAGTGGCTGTCAGCTGGTGCTTGCAGCTTGAAAAATTGGTTGACTACAGTGTGGTTCAGTAAATTTGATTTGGAAATTATGTGCTGTAGTGCTGGTTTTGTTGTGTAATTTTTTGGGCATGTCTTGAAAACTGAAATTTGAGATGCACGGTAAACTGAAAAAAAATACACCGGGCAGTTTACATTTTGTTCACACGGCACAATTTTCTTACACTTAATTTACATGGCATTTTACAGGGTGCGGAACTGCCCCTGGAGTGGTTGTGTTCAATTTAGTTCAATGCGATGCCTCAAACATTTTTTCGCTTCTCTTCACAAAAAGATTCACCCTGTAAGTACTTATTTACGTATTCTATTGTATGCCAGTGTGGCAATTTGAGTGTACAGTAAAAAAATGGCTAAAGCCAAACAAAAAGTCGACGCTGCCTCCACAGCAAATAGACATGAAGTGTGTCTCTCAAATGGACATGAAGTGCATCTCTCAAATGGACAGTAATATATATTGGATGCACAAAAGAAATGTATCATTGCTTAGAAAATGGAATACACTTCACTGATAACACACTTTACTGTGGTTACATATACCACCTGAAAAAAGAAACTATTTGTATTACATCACAAGAGTTACATGTATTGACTGTTAAATGCACAAAAGCAATATATCATTACATCTGCATTGTGAGAAATGTCTCACATTGAACCCAGACTTTTATTTATTCAATAGTTTTCAAGGCAGATTACAGTGTTAGACGTACACATCCATGTAAAAAAAGTTTCACACCCTTGCACTTCATGTCCATTTGAGAGACACACTTCATGTCTATTTGCTGTGGAGGCAGCGTCGACTTTTTGTTTGGCTTTAGCCATTTTTTTACTGATATACTTCTTTTGTGTGGCCAGTGGCCCAGGCTTCCCTGAATGACACCCAGTAGGTGTCTTGCTGAACAATGTATATGCTGGCGAGTAGATGGCGCCACTCCACAAAAATGAAGCCATTTTGGAGTAGATGGCACTGCCGTTTTGGAGTAGATGGCGCCACTCCATGAAAATGATGCCGTTTTGGAGTAGTTGGCGCCACTCCATGAAAATGGCACCGTTTTGGAGAAGCTGGCACCATTCCATAAAATTGCACAATTTGAAATCATAACCCTTGAAGACCCATATAGTGGCAGTATCACATCAAACAGCACTATATTTTGATCAAAAATATGCAACCCATAACTTGGATGTGGGCCAAGTTTATATGTGACCGGGTGAATTTCATCCTACAAATATCGGCTGGCATGGTGCCAACGCGTGCCAACAATATTTGCATATGCTATGTGTTAAATGACATATCCAAAACTCATTGAGAAATGTCTCTTAAACAAAATTGGTCCACCATTAAGAGTTAAGGAGTGTATCATGCTTCTATGTACAACTCATATTTGTGACAATAGCATGATGTGATTGTTCACAAAAAAAATTGACTAGAAATATGGATCACAGTTCAGTATCAATTTATCAAAGTTTTTCAATTTATGATTTTTACTTGCCATTTCACTTCTCATTTGACTTTTGCCGATTTTCTTTGCAATTCACTTCTCACTTCTCTTTTTACTTGCCATTTGACTTGACTTTAGACTTGACATTTATAACTTGACATTTGACTTGATATTTGATCACTTGACATTTAACTTGACATTTGATATGACATTTACCACTTGTAATTTGACTTGACATATGACTTGTTATTTGACTTGACTTGAAATTTGTCACTTGACATTTGACATGACATTTATCAGTTGACATAAAACTTGACATTTGACTTGACATTTGACATGACATTTATCACTTAACATTAAACTTGACATTTCAGTTGAAATTTATCACTCGACATTAAACTTGACATTTGACATGACATTTATCACTTGACATTAAGCTTGACATTAAACTTGACATTTGACATGACATTTATCAGTTGACATTAAACTTGACATTAGACTTGACATTTGACATGACATTTATCACTTGACATTAAACTTGACATTTAACTTGACATTTGACTTGACATTTCACTTGAAATTTATTACTTGACATTTCACTTGAAATTTATCACTTGGCATTTCGACTTGACATTTCAATTGAAAGTTATCACTTTATATTCACTTTGACATTTATCACTTGACATTTGACTTGACTTGACTTTAGACTTGACATTTATAAGTTGACATTTGACTTGATATTTGATCACTTGACATTAAACTTTACATTTGACTTGACATTTATCACTTGAAATTTGACTTGACATTTATCACTTGAAGTTTGACTTGACATATAACTTGATATTTGACTTGACATTTATGAGTTGACATTAAACTTGACATTTCACTTGAAATTTGTCACTTGACATTTGACTTGAAATGTGTCACTTGACATTTGACTCGACATTTGACATTACATTTCACTTGAAATTTATCACTTTACATTTGACTTGACATTTGACACGACATTTATCACTTGACATTAAACTTGACATTTCAATTGAAATTTATCAGTTGACATTTGACTTGAAAGTTATCACTTGAAATTTGACTTGATACTTTATCACTTGATATTTTATAACTATCTATCACTTGACATTTATCAATTGACATTTATCAATTGACATTTCACTTGAAATTTATCACTTGACAATTATCACTTGACAATTATCACTTGACAATTATCACTTGACATTTCACTTGAAATCTACCACTTGACATTTATCACTTGATATTTGACTTGATATTTTATCACTTAATATTTTATCACTAGACATCTATCACTTGACATTTATCACTTGACATTTGACTTGACATTTATAACTTGGCATTTGATTTGACATCAACCACTAGACATTTATGACCTGATAGTAATCAGCATGCAAGGTCACATGCTCAGTATCACATGAAGCAGTAGTTCAGGCATGTTTGCGCATTTTACACAAAATAAGCAAACTTGAATAACTTTTGTAAATCTGTACCAAAATTGCCAAAAATTGGCTCATTTGAAAGCTCTAGTCATGGCACACATCAACAAATTTTTTTTATTGCCCCATTTGTATTCAAATTTTAAATTTATTGAGGTTTGAAAATTTCAAACACATACCGTACCAAAGTGGGCGGAGCCTATGAAAAAAAATCCCGAAAATAAGAAATGGCATCATATTCTCTTTCAAATGAGCCATCAACCATGAAAATCGGTCGTGTTTCAAGGAAGTTATTGCAGTTTGAAGATTTTCGGGAGAACAAGAACAACAACAACAACAACAAGAACACTACTTGAAAAAGAAAATGCGTAATAACTTCCTCCGAACTCAACCGTTGGATCTGAAAATTTGCATGGTGGTACTTTTCGACACGGGCTTTTTAATGGTGCAGTCGGTTCTGCACTAGCGCATTGCGTTCCGAAGTTATTGCGATTTTAAATTTGCGATTTCCGCATTTTGGTGTGTCCGACCATATTATGGGTGGGTCGCTTGCGCCCTCCCTCGGCAGCGAGGGATGGCGCTGGCGCGCCCACCCGATGATGTTTTTGCAACTAGATTGTGTCATTTTGGATAAGATTTTCTGCACCAGTGCTGCCACCATCGGTGCCCCCTGGGGCCAATTCCTCTAACTCAAAGATTGTCTGTCACATTTGTCGGCAATACCGTAGGAAAAAATACCATATTTTTTGTAATAGAAGAGCGCCGTTCTATTTTTCGTCAACTTTTTTACCTGCCGTTCTATTGGAGGCTGCCGTTCTATTGCTTTCGTGAGTGCAGAAACGTCACCAAACCTGCCGTTCTATTGGAGGTGCCGGGTTATTAGAAGAAATACTGTAGTCTGCAAAAAAGTCCAACATGTGCACCTCCGTGCTGCACGCCGTGTTCACCGGCATTTTAATACTCGGCTTCGTGCTAACAATTATCGCGTTTTGCACCCCCGGCTGGTCCACTTTGTACGTTCTGCCCAAAAATGAATCCATGACTGAAACAGCGAAGGAAGTTTATGAACGAAATGACATCTTTTACGGACTTTTGGGACGATTGTGCCCTGAACCAGAGAGTGACGCTGACAAAACTAGTGAAACTGATGGATGGGCTAAAAGATGTAAAAGTGGATTTCGAGTGGGTTCAATTTGTCTTCATTTAAACTGTACGATCTGTATATAGGGGGGGGGGGGGCAGGGGTCCCGAACAAGTTCAAATCTTGAACATTTTTAGAGATTGAAGATCAGTAGGTAAATGGCGCCAGCGCCATTCCATCACCAGGAATGTCACTTTACGCTGAGAATTGCCGCTAAAATGCGTTGCAGACAGACCCCACAAAAAAGCAACTTGCAGGAGCTACTGAGGTAAAAGAATGTCATAATTTTCCAGCCCCCCCCCCTCCCCAGCGTCACCGAGCAATGGTGCCAAGCACCATGGATTTTTTTCACTTTGGTGCCACAGCCAAGCGCCTTTTATTATAAAAAAACTCGGCAGACACGATACTCTACAAACAGATAGGAGTTATGTCTTCGGCTGGCAGGCGGCCAGCCGATAAATTATGGAAGACGTGATGATGACGAAGTAATAACGTCATGAAGACGACGTGATGGCGAGAGATGATGATGATGACGATGAAAGTGATCACGTCATGATGGAAAAATGTACGGCGTAATGTCATCCGAGTATACCCGCTGCCACGAATCACGATGCTTTTCTGATCATGGCGCCAATAGCGCCACGTAAAAATGGCACCAAAAGGCACCAATTTATTCAACCATATACGGTAACCCCCCAACCCCAGTCGAAGCCGTCGTGGGTGCAGTTGGTGGTCGGTTTGATGGTGCTGTCCATCCTGGCCGAGTTGTTCGCGCTGTGCTGGAACGCCGTGGTGTGCACCATGTGCTGCTGTAAGGGCTGCTTGACCCCGCCGCTGAGCATTGTTGGTTGGGGGGGGGGGGGGTGATTTTGTGGGTGCAAGAATGGTGGGCCTGTATTTTGTGGTGTCTTTGGGGTCTAGACGTTAGCGGTGTAAAAACGTCTGTGCCTGTGCAATGCACAAAAAGGGTTTTCGTTGACACCGGGAACGGAAGCGCCTGGCGCCATCGACATTTGGCGATATGCTTGGAACCTGTGCCATGGCGTTGTCTCCACAATCCACTCATGTCATGCAAATGTCTAAATTTCTGTTCTTAATCGGACAAAAATATGTAAAAATCTACAAGTATTATAACAATTTCAATATTGTCAATGGAGCGAAATGTTCGCATCACGTCGACAAAATTCAAAGTATTATACCTGATAAAATACATAGGTGACGGTAACAGTAAACTGAAGTAGGTAAGTTTAACGGCTCAGTTAACAATCGGAAGAGTTTACTTCATCAGATTTTTTAAACGGGTATTTGTTCATAGGCATTGTAAAATCTGCCATTGTTCTTTTCATTCTCACTCTCACATGTAACTTTTTATCATAAATATAACCCCCCCCCTCCCGCAGTCATGCGGCATCGCAGTTCTCTTCCTAACTTTGGCGATCGCGATATTCATAGCGAAAAATGGCTCCCAGGCAGAAAGTGAGGTGACAAAGGTACCCACAACTATGGGACAATTGCAAGCAAAATCGAGTATTGGGTACAGTTTGTGGCTGGCAATTTTAGCTGATGTGGTCATGATTGCAGCTACTGTTGTGGGTGTGATCTTTGCAAAAACGTCTAAAGTTATTCCTGTGTGATTGTTATTGGGGGTTGTATTTGAGCTGGGTTATTTTTATCTATTTTTGGGATGGTTTGTCGTTTATGGTGTACAATATTTTACATGACCATAATATGTGCCATTGATAGGTAATTGCCAAAATCCGTTTTTGTGATTTTTTTACAGAGGTGTGATTTTTTACAGAGGTTAAATTTATCCTGAAAATTAGATTTTTAGATAAATTTTATGGAAAATAATATAGTCCTACATACCGAATAAGTAAATATCTGCAGAGTTTTGGCAACCAATCACTTTTGAATCATTTTTATAACAGTCACACAGCTTTATCAGTTCTCATTGACAAAGGCATGATCAATAATGAACATAAATAATCATTAAATGAGTAGCCTGGAAGCACACGATGCCAAACACATCTTTTGAAAGACATCAAAAGCAATCAAACCACACACTTAGAAAACAATTTTAGGACTGAATTTTCAGAAAAAAATTAAATCCGTCCACCGAAAATTTTAAACTGCCATAAAAGCGTGAACATTGGAAAATGTGTGATGCGGCGTTAATACAGACAATTTTCTCCCTTTTATTGGTGATTGGTTTTCTGCTCACCAGTGAGTATGGGCGGAAAATTTTGAGCTGTTTCTGTTTCGCTTGACACTCGAAATACGTAATGCCTGCTCTGTCTGAATCTTTTTAGACATTGATTTTGTCATTTGCATTTGACTTAGTGCTGTCAAACTACAATAGGTATTTTAATATGATATCTTGAATAACCCTTCCCTCGAAAAACACCCCTGTACGATGTTGAATCAGAAGCACTATACTTTACATCAAATGTGAACTGTTTCCACAGTGTTGCGCTAAAGATGCTAAACTTTCGCGATATAACTCCAGATTTTATTCGTCACAGAGAAACTGCGTGAAAATGGTTTTATTTTTAATACCGTATATCCTTGAATAAGACACCCCTCGAATAAGACCCCCCTCGAATAACTCCCCGCCAAAAACTCTGACGAAAAAATGACTCTGACGACTCCCCAGGGGCCAGATTTAATTCTCCCTACAGATTTGTAGGGTAGGGCGTACGCCCGATAGATTTTTTAAAGTTTTAATCGACGCACATGCACCGATAGCAAGGCGGTTTGTAAAATATACGAAACCATCCCTTAAGGTCGCCGATATTGCAATATGATGTATGTCGCTTCGATTTTGGCCGGGAAATCACTATTTCGTCATTTCTTGGCCGTCTGCCAATTCGCTTTTTATTTTATTTTGTCGGGCGGGTTACTCGCATAAGTCGCGCTTTTGTACGCTCGTGCATGCATTTCTTTCTTGTCGCTGCCCTCATGGTTTCGGTTGCAGACAGTGAACACTAAAAAAGTGACCACCTGACTACACAAAAGCGCGACTTATGCGAGTAACCCGCCCGACAAAATAAAATAAAAAACGAATTGGCCGACGGCCAAGAAATGACGAAATCGTGATTTCCGTGCCAAAATCGAAGTGATATACGTCATATTGAAATATCGGCGACCTTAAGGGATGGTTTCGTATATTTTACAAACCGCTTTGTTCTCGCTCGGTGCATGTGCGTCGATGCGGCTGAACTTTAAAAAATCTATCGGGCGTATGCCCTACCCTACAAATCTGTAGGGAGAATTAAATCTGGCCCCTGGGGTCTTATTTGAGGATATACGGCACCTCACCAATAATCAGGTAACCGAATTTTTCCAAAAAAAATCCCTCAAAGGCGTGTCATTTGCGACGCCGGGCTGGTTTTCCACGGTGGAAATCAAACGCCTGGTGGATTTGGACACTGAACACGGCATACTCTTTTCTATTTGTCCTCACCAAGAAGTGCAATCTAAAAATGATATTTGCGAAAATGTCTGGGAGGTAAATAGTTCAGGTGGCAGTCCCAAGCCCTGTAAAGTGTAAAGTAAAGTGTAAAATGTAAAGTAAAGTTTCAATCAAAACAAAAACTAAAAGATTTTATTATTGAACTTTGCATGACAATTGACACTTTACTTTACTTTTGTCATGACAATTGACACTTTACTTTGCACTTGACTTTACATTTGATACTTTACTTTACACTTTACAGGGCTTGGGACTGCCCCCAGTTGTTTTGTTTTGTCATGTTTTGGATGTTATGTATACTCGGCGGACAGCACGCCTAGTATGGAAACCTAGCATAATTTAATGAATAAAATCTTGTGATAAATTTCGTAATTAATTATTCCATAGTAAAAACGAAATATTATGATGAAAAAATTGTATAATTGTTGGTTCATTATTCAGATGGGTTATGGTAGGTTTTCATACTAAGTGTGATGTCTGCCGCGTATAAATGGAAGATTTTTTTATTCGAAATTTCAAAAGCCATGTTTCTTGATAAAATCGAATTTCGAAACGTCGTTTTTAGAAAAAAGTTTAAATAAAACACACTGTTTTCAGAGGTTTGCCATCGTTAAATACCCACCTAGGTATTATATATACCCACTCATTTGTATTTCACTTATAAAAACACGCAGAAACACGGCGGTATAAGAATAGCCTTGATAGCCCTCTACGGGGTCACAGTCGTCCTGCAACTATTCGCATTCGCTTGGAATATTGTCGTCTGCTTCCACAGAAGATTCGCGTTTTTGCTTGTATTCGTGAGTGCGATTACCTTTTATTATCGTATGTTTTTCTGATAGAAGGGCAATTGAAGCCGCACCGGACGGCTTACGTACCCTATCCCCCCATGGACTTCTTACCCCCTGGGTTGATATAGCCCTCGAGGACTACTTCACCCGGAGGACTACTTCGACCCGACTTTTATAACGTGGGATGATGTAGTCCTCCATACAAAACATATAATTACATTATTGGGGCATCTGTTGGGCCATGGGAATGTGTTTGATATTTCCTTTTATTTATTGCGATGCAAGAACACTGCTTGCATCAGATCAAAAATATTTATTGACGCGTGGCATGCCAATATTATGCACGCGTCTGTTTGGCCTATTGGCATCGATTATCGATTGCGTGGGTAAATGAAGAACAATGCATGCAACTTCAAAACTCAATTTCTCGGCCATTTCTCAGCCGATTTTCACCAATGAACACTTAAAATGATCAGAATCACATGGAGATTGCATTTTTATGTTCAGATTACCGTATTACCTCGAATTAACCCCCCCTCGAAATACCCCCCCTAAATTTCAACTGAGGAAATAATAAACCCCCCCCTCGAAATACCCCCCTAAAATTGAGTGAAACGTGAACGTACATGACAAATACCCCAGTTTGTGATCTGTACAATGCAGAACACGCGTTAAATCTGATGATTAAGTGACGTTAGGGAAGGGTTGTTGTGTATATACAGTTATATATTCCTATAAACACATGTACATCTATTTAATTGTTCGATTTTTCTACGTCTGCGTATGGGGAATTTCCGAAAATTTCTGGCGAAATAATAGATCCCCCCCCTCGAATTATCCCCCCTCAAATTTTGCTGGCGAAATAATAAACCCCCTGGGGGTATTTTGAGGTAATACGGTATTAAGAATTCGGTAAACTCATGGTAATCATGACAGACAAATCGCCAATATACTACAGACAAAACGCGAATGCAACACAGACAAAACGCGAATGCAACACAGACAAAACACCAATGGATCACAGACAAAATGCTTTGGCATTTTGCTGTGTTGCATTGCTGTTTTGTCTGTGTTGCATTCTCGTTTTGTCTGTGTTGCATTCACATTTTGTCTGTGTTGCATTCGCGTTTTGTCTGTAGTATATTGGCGATTTGTCTGTCATGATTACCATGAGTTTACCGAATTCTTAATAATCTGAACATAAAAATGCAATCTCCATGTGATTCTGATCATTTTAAGTGTTCATTGGTGAAAATCGGCTGAGAAATGGCCAAGAAATTAAGTTTTGAAGTTGCATGCATTGTTCTTTGTTTACCAACGCAATCGATAATCGATGCAATAGGCCTAACAGACGCGTGCATAATTGTGGCGTGCCACGCGTCAAAAAAGATTTTTGATCTGATGCAAGCAGTGTTCTTGCATCGCAATAAATATTGCATAAGGCGTGGCGTGAGTCACTGGGTGTGCAACAGACGGCCAGTTATAGGCTTTTCGCCATATTGGATTTTTGGGGGTCAATGGCGTGTTCATAAAAATATGTCTTTTGCCTGTGCTATGGAATATTCTGTGTATGCGCGTGAAATAGAACCGCTATATTTACTTTCTGAAATTCGATAACTGTTAAAACTCGATGAGCGAGATGGTATATTTTTAAGAAAAAAAAACATGAAAAATCGACATGTGCAATAAAAATAAATTGAGACATTACATGTCAATATTTTTAATTTAGAATATCCCTGGAGTTCTGGAGTTATTCACATTTTATAAACTTGACACGCATACGCAGAATGTTTGCATAACACAGGCGGGGTACTATTTTTGAATGCGGCCATTGGCCTCATTACGTCGTTAATCAGCTTAAGTGGCATAATGGTGTCTGTTGCACACCCGTAGACCCAAGCCACGCGCCGTATGCAATAGAAAAGTACTGACAATAAGTGTAAAACGCCATTTATCCGCACACGCGGGTCAATGTAACGCACACAGGTGGTAATATATATAAAATGGGTCGATATAGTCCTCATACAAAAAGGGCTGTCGGCCGATATAGTCCTCGAGGACTATATCATCCCCCGGGGTAAGAAGTCCATCGGGGGATAAATCCCGGTAATCGCACCGGACCGGACCGCTTATTTGGAAAATCCACCGTAAAGTACCGTGCCGTTTACCGCAATGTGAGAAATTTACATTACCGTTTACCGTAATGCTGCGATTACAGCTTGGGCGTAAAATGAATTACAGGTGAATGGATACAGATATGGTGTTGTAATTTCAGTCAAAGAAAGCGCACATGCAGATGTTGCTTGTGTCCAAAGCTCATGCTTTTTTTTTTAATTGTACTAGAAGTTATGAATTTTGGCACAAATTTTTTTAATTTTACACCCTAATTTTACGCAACTTACAGAGCATAATTGAAAAAAATTGTGCTAAAATTCATAACTCCCAGTACGACAAAAAAAAACTAATGAGGTTTGGACACAAGAAACGTCTGCATCTAAGCTTTCTTTGACTGAAATATCAATGTCGTATCTTTATACATTCATCTGTAATTAATTTTACGCCCAAAATCAATTTTACGCCAGGTCAATTTTACGCCCGAGCTGTAATCGCAGCATAAAGCCGTTTGACACCCTAATTGGAGCCATCCCCCAAAAAGGTCCAATCTGATTACCGTATTACCTCGAAATACCCCCAGGAGGTTTATTATTTCGCCAGCAAAATTTGAGGGGGGATAATCCAAGGGGGGGTTAATTCGAGGTAATACGGTATTCACCCCCCCCCAAAAAAAAAACCCTCCGCATTGTAGCCATGTTTCCACTTCAATAACAAACACATCAGGTTTGCACCGTGTCGATGATTGTGCTGACTATCGCAGTGGTGGTTTACGTGCTCTGGATTGATGCAATTCTAGCGGACATAAGAGCGCAGGTGGGTGTAACAGAATGGTCACATGGGGGCGTTACCAAGCCCTGTAAAGTGTAAAGTAAAGTGTCAATGTAAAGTCAAATGCAAAGTTAAATGCAAAGTCAAATGTCAATTGTCATGCGAAGTGTCAAATGTAAAGTCAAATGTAAAGTAAAGTGTCAATTGTGTATCCAAATCTTATGTTTTTGTATCCAAATAGGATTTTTCGACGTAAGCTTTGGATACAAGAGCATAAGATTTGGATACACATTTGACACTTTGATTGACATTTGACTTACAAAATGGACCCACCTCGACTAAAAAAAGAAACTTCTGCCATTTCAGGATGCCAAAATGTCAACCAATGATTTCGACTACGCATTTTATGTCGCCATAAGCGCAATCGTAATATTGGCGCTAGCCGATGTCATGGCATTGGCGCTGACAATTATGTCGAAAATTTCCGGACAGGAGAAGCCCGTTTGAATAGAAATTGGAAAATGGGATGGAATGTGATTTTTGAAGAGGAAAAATGATGTGATTTTTTTGTTTGGGGTGAATTTGTTGATTTTGGTTGATTACACGGAGATAAATGGGTAGACAACTTTTATTGCTTGGTCAATTTCATGTTTTAGAGTATTGCAAACGGCTGAAATGCGAATGCAAAAGACACTGGGACCAGATGCGGGTACTCGAACTGATGCTACTTAACTGCAGTAACTGGCAGCGTGGCTTATGCCTATTCTTGTTATAATAATAGAATTTCCATGAAGTATCCGTGCATTGGAAATTTCGGGGGGGGGGGGGTTTAACGAGGGGGGTATTTCGAGGGGGGGGTATTATTTCGCCAGAATTTTTTCGAAATCCCAGTACTAAATTGTTGTTTGAAACGTACACAAACGTCGAAAAATGCAACCAAAACCGCCATTTATAACACTTTATACCTAGGTCATTTGTGCATATTGATCGGTTCAACATTCCCAGCTTCCATCAGCATCACGAAATTTGTCGTGAAGTGTCTTCAACGCGCTTCACCTAGCTTCACCGATGCTGCAGGCGCTTCCAAAATTGTGGACGACACTTCACTACGCTGGCGCTTCCACACTCTTACACTTCGTATACATTTCGTGGCAGCACCATATAAAGAAGCGTGAAGTGACTTCACGCAGATTTTTGTGAAGCGTGTGGAAGCTCTAAGGTTGCTTGGTGAAGCGTCGGGATGTATCAGCGTGAAGTCACTTCACGACACTTCACGCGTTCACAATCCCAATTTTTACTGCGATTTGAAGTACCCTAAATCCTCGAATAAGACCCCAGGGGAGTTATTTTTTCCTCAGACGTTTTGGAGGGGGGAGTTATTCAAGGGGGGGAGTTATTCGAGGGGGGGAGTTATTATTTCCTCAGGAAACTTGGACTTAATTCATTGTATGGATGCAGTATGTAAACTCGTTAAATTCAGGGATTTCATCGTCCAATAACAACAAAACGATGTGTATACACTGCATACACATTATGTATATGCTGTCGCTGTCATAGGCTACTATTCTTTTATAGTTTTGTATTGTATTCTTTTCATCCGAGGGAGGAGTTTTTTTAGAGGGGGGAGTTATTCAAGGGGGGGAGTTATTTTTTCCTCACCCCGCCAGCAGGGGGGACTTATTCAAGGGGGGAGTTATTCGAGGGGGGGGTCTTATTCGAGGATTTGCGGTAGATTACGAATGAAGTGACTGAGCAAAAAGATCACATCCTTGAATAATTTCCGTGGGGAAAAACGCGCACATAGAGCGTAAAAATCGGACAAAATCGAATCCCCGAAAGCACGCAAGGCATCCAATCTTGCTTTTGGAACTATAAAATCTCAACAAAAAGACCTATAGACCACAAACATTGTTTCAGCAATCCTTTCAGCATTCAGCAAGTTTAAACAGATCGAAATCTAACTTCAGAAACTAGGCTAAAAATACACTGTAATCATGTGTGTTTCCACCGTGATACAGATTATTTTCACACCATTCTTGTTCATTGGCTTCGCGCTGAGCTGTAAGTTTTCGGTTGAAAAATAGATCCATTTTACCCAATTACCCATCCCCAATAATGGCCAAACACACTAGTTTCAACTGAAATTTCGAAAACACACAAATGAGCTTTTAACTGATTTGAGGTTATCGAATTGGGTCGTTTAAATCCCCATAAACTGGGGTTGACAGTCTGTGTCTGTCAACTACTTGTCAACTATTAACTGTTGATACAGATAAAAAGTAACTGATTCCGGTAAACTCAAATGCGTTCAGAGTTGATTTGTGAGCTTTCTAATATTTGGTTGTAAGGCTCCAAAAACTCTAGTGTTTACTAATTAGCGTTAGAATTTCCTAGGGCACCTTACACGTGGTAAAATGCTTTAATTCTACCGTATTTCTTCTATTAGAATGGCGGGTCTCCAATAGAAGGGCGTCTCCAATAGAAGGGTGGGCACAAAACTTAACTACAAAAATAAAAGGTCACCCTTCTCAATATTAGAAGAAACACGGTAACTGAATTTGGATCCAATAAATAGCACACTTACACCATACTCACATGACAGGCGCCGCCTTTTTCGTGCCTGGTTGGTACAAAACGTCGCAACTGGGAAACCTGAGTTCGACTGCTATCGACAACTATGAAGCAAAATTCGATGAGGAGCATGGACTGCTATATTCGACCTGCACTGAGCACAAAAATGAAACCTGCTGGGATTTTTGGAAGGTAAATTTGGGACGGTTTTTAATGGCCCGGCGTTTTCCGAAATTTCGGGAACTGATAGGTGAATCAGCTTTAATCGAAATTATTCATTCTGGTAAACTCAAATGTGCTAAATTGAATCATCAGTTTCCAAAATTAACCGTGAACCGGCAAACACCGTTTTTTGGGAATGATAAATGTGACGGAAAAGTTTAATTTTTTTTCTTCAATTTAAACAGTTCAGCAATCAGTTTGAATTTTCGCTGAATATTTTTTTTATCTGAGCGATGCCGCGATGTAAAAGCCTTTAAGCGGGAATTAGAGCTCAGCGTCGATTCGACGTGAAATGATGACGTGAAATGTTGTCGTGAAATTAATTACACGAGTGTGGATCATGCTACGGGTCTACAATTTTCTAAGGATAATATATGAATCAATACCTTAATCGTGTCCAATACTGAGTGTTATCAGCCACAACTAGAGCGAATTGAAAAATTCAATTTTTATCATTTCACGTCATCATTTCACGTCGAATCGACGCTGAGCTCTAATTCCGGCCTTACAACCTCTATCGAAATTTTGCAACCCCACTCAAATAAAAACAATATTTTATCTTCCCAGGATCACAATGATGTGAAAAACGCAATGATAGGACTTTTTGTTGTCGCTGTACTTGCCGAATTGTTCGCACTAGCTTGGAACATTGTGGTTTGCTGCTGCAAAATGTTGAGCTGTTTGCTCATTTTTGTTAGTTTTCATTTTTATTTTTTGAATAGTTTTGGAATGTATTTAGAATTTTCATATAAATTTTTACGAGAACTGTAAAATTTTACCTCACTGAGATGCAGAGTCAATAAATATAAATAAATATAATATGAATGAGATTTTCTTGAGATGTTTTCTTCTCTTAAAAATATAATCAAATTTCGTTTCGGATAAACCTGGGGAAAATAAAAATATGAAAAAATATGAAAAATATGAAGAAAAAAATTGAAAATACCCACCGTATTTCTTCTAATAGAATGCACCATTCTACTTTTTTACCTGCCGTTCTATGGGTATATTGGAGATGCCGTTCTATTGGCAACGATGGGTGAGTTCCCAAAATAAAAACACTTTCTGTATTTTGAGTTTTAAAAAAAATTAATATCTGTGTTTTGAGTTTTAAAAACTTGAGTTTCTGTGTGTATTTTCTCTGTGTTTTATTGTAAAAACTTGAGTTTTTTCATAAAAACTCAAGTGTTTTTTGATAAAAACTCAAGTTTTTTTTTGATAAAAACTCAAGTTTTTTTTTGGATAAAAACTCAAGTTTTTTTGGGTAAAAGTTGCATTTTACAGCATTTTACTGTAGAAACAGTGGTTTTCTTATCAAATATTGGTTTTGCACACATTTTTCGGGTATTGGAAAATTTTCATTAGTTCACTGCTGGTCCAGCGGGAACCACGTGTGCAAGGTGTAAAGTAACCGGAGTATAGTTGCAAATGGATGACCAAGAAACACCTTTGACAGCTTGGGAGGTGAGGAGCCCTCAGTTCCACTGTGTGAGCTAGTAGACATTCCTCAATACTCCGTATTTCGAGGGGGGGGTATTTCGAGGGGGGTTTATTAATTCATAGTGCCCATTTTGAGGGGGAGGTTTTCGAGGGGGGAAATACGGCATGTTATACAGTAAACGCACAAACGCAGGCGTGCACCATAGCTGTGTTGGCACTGACTTCAGCAACAGTTCTTTATGCGGTGGAGATTTCCGATTTTGGCCGTAATATGACCAATTTTGGTCGTAATTTCACCGACCCTTCTACTATGATGTATTACGCTGCAGTTACTACACTGCCTGTGGTGACCACGGAGCCACCTTCGGTAAATATTCAGATTTTTTCTTCAATTTTTCTACTCATTTATCATTTTCAAATACTCAATTCACCAGGAACATTCATTGCTAATGCTAATAATGCTAATTATCAGGTCACCTCGAATTTAACAATAGGTACATTTAAAGAGTAATACACGTTTTGCTACAAAATAAAAAATCGAGTTTTCATTGTGCCTAATTACACACACTGGTTTTCTAGCGACATTTTAAAAAAATGTGGAAAACTCATTTTCTCATAAAATACATCAGCTTTTGAACGTGATGAGTCAAATTAAATTTACCGAGATGAGTCATTTTTTGTGACGTAGAACAATCACTCACTCCGGTAAACTTCTATTCATTCAAAACTGACTTATGGGTGTTCCAATTTTTTTATTAATTTGTGTAGAAAACCAGTTATAGTGCGCGAAAGCTCATTCAGATGAAACATGATTTTATTGTAAAATGTGCAGTTACTGGGGCAGGGGTATCTCGAATTTTGACCCTCCGAGTGGTTGGATAGATAGCTGGAAAAATTTTTTTTTTGGGGGGGGGGTTGTGGTGGTTCGATATTTAGGCAATTTCAGGGTGTAGAAGGAAGAAAAGAGCGAAAAATCGCTAAAAGTAGGCGTAAAATAGCTGAAAATAAGTAAATAGAAACAACAACTAGTATTTTGGAGGTGAAAATGTATAAAATAATATGAAAAATAGCGATTTTGAGTGAAAATTGGAGTATAGTTTCTCAAAAAGCGCTCAAGATACCTAGGTAGATAGCTGAGCGATTTGGGGGGGGTTAGGGGGAAGTAGCCCAAAATTTTGCCTCCGGGATAGATAGATAGCTGAGCGGCCTCAAGGATAGATAGATAGCTGGGCGGTTTGGGGGGGGGGGGTAACCCTCCCCCCATTCGAGACCCGTAGTGGGCTATATGACACTCCAGGGGGCGCTCCTATATCCTGTAAAATGTCAAGTGTCGGGCAAACTGTTAAATGTCATGAAAAATGTCCGGTAAAGTGTCCAACAGAGTTTGACACTTTGCTTTTAACATTAGACATTTAACACGGCATTTTACAATACTTTTGACACTTTGCATGACATTTGCCATTTTACGGGGTCTGAGAGTGGCACCAGAAACTACCAGACTACAACTACTAAAAACTTTTTCCCCATTTCAAGTTGGAAATCTCTAGCTTCGACTACGGCTTTTTCGTGGCTATTGGTGCTATAGTCTTCATGGTGATCGCGGACATTTTCGCCATAGTTCTGACAGTTTTGTCCGCCGTGGTGCCCGTGCCCGTGTGAAATGATTTGAGGTGCTCGGAGGTGTGAAGTGTGTGATTTATTTGGGTAGATTTGAATGGATCTTTGAATAATCGCCCCTGGAAATTCGGGGAGATTTTAGATATCGGGGGTCAATTTGCTGGATTGGATGTCGATATCGAGTCAGAAAATTTTTTACGTAGGAAAGTCATGTTTTTTGAGCCCTACGCTGAATACCAGTTCCTTTCGGTTAGACTGATTGAGAACATGATTGAATGAAATAATTTCAATGTTTTTATATTATCACATTCAAACACCAAAAACTCTGTCATAAAATACTCCCCCCCTAAAAACCTCCCCGCTGAAATTGCCCCATAGTCATGACTAGTGATGGAAAAGCGCCAGAAAAAATGGCGCCAGGCGCCAAGGGCGCCATGGCGCCATTCGGAAAGTGGGCGCCAAGCGCCAAGGGCGCCACAGAGAAAGGGCGCCAGGCGCCAAGGGCGCCATTCAGAAAGTGGGCGCCAGGCGCCAGGGGCGCCACGGAAAGAGGGCGCCAAGCGCCAAGGGCGCCATGGCGCCATTTGGAAAATAGGGCGCCAGGATAAAAAAGTGCCTACAACACCATGCGTGTGCTAAAACTGTTTCTACAGCACCATTGTACGCGCATTCATTTCTTTATTCGCGTACTCCAGGATGTAATGAACAAAAACAAGGCTAGCAACAAAATTGTTTTGAATAAAGTGCAGCACTTTATACAGCACTCACCGTGAAACCCTGCTGACGCCTTTTTGGCGCCCTTCTAAAGCAGGGCGCCACGGAAAAAGGTCGCCAAGCGCCAAGGGCGCCATGGCGCCTTTCAGAATGTGGGCGCCAGGCGCCAAGGGCGCCACAGAAAAAGGGCGCCAAGCGCCAATGGCGCCATGGCGCGGCGCCCTTTGGCGCCCTCAAATGGCGCCAGCGCCATGGCGCCATTCCATCACTAGTCATGACAAAATCTTCGCGGGGGGATTATTCGAGGATATAACGTAAACGGTAGTGATTACACGGTGATGGTAAACTGCTAATTTGTCTGTGCGCATTCCACACAGGATGTTACATTTAAATGATGGTCATGGACAATAAAAAAGCTCAGCGTCTGCCAGTGTTGATTGATTCGATTTTTGAAAATGTAGGTCAATCGAAATTTGCAACAATTTTCTTTGAACACAGCCATCCAATGATTTTTCTTCCTAAATGTCTCCATTCCGGGAAATTATCCTGGGCAAATTTGGCAAATCTTGGGCACCTAAATCTGCCAGGCTATTGTTTCTGTGGCACACGTTGACCACCTGCACACAATGAGGCATGCCCTTATCTTATCTCGGCGGCTTTTCTCTTTGTAGTTGCGGCACAGAGAGAAGTTTTTAAGCACATCAAAAGAAAGCCAATTAAGGAAACAGATAACAGAACACATTTTGGTTTTCATATAGGGAAAGGTTATTGGATTTGAATGATTCGGTCCACAATTTAAAAGAGATAAGCCGCCAGCTGCGCACAGAGTTTGAATTTTGCATCATTTTTGCTTGGATTATGCTTTTATGATCATGCATGCTTGGATTCTGATGCTGGCTCTATAACGATCTGCTTTTTTCATTGGCATAACGCCCACTTGAATGCACGTGTACTTTTGCAGATTCAATTTTGCACGTGTAAATGCAAACGGAACCTTGCGCAACTGAAGGTGCATTTAAACAGAAATTTAGTAATTAAATGAGTAAAATAATGTGCGCGATTGCAATGAATAAACTCCAGCGCCGGTAGTGATGTTTTTCTTTCGAAATCTACCATGTGATTTTTTGCGCTTAGAAAAAATTCAGCGCGCCATTCGTACAAAAGTTCCGAAATGCACCATCGAAATCGCCATTCATAAAATTAAAAAAACTTTTTTCGGCGGAATACCTCATTCCGCTTTCCTTTTCCTTACTTTTTTTAAATCCAATGAAAAGGGAAGCGCTCTTTTGGCACCGTGCCAAGGCACACACGCAACGCAAGCCTAAACTCCGCCCACATTTGTTTCTGTCTGGCGTGATGTTTTCTGCTACAGGGTGGTTACCTTCTGGACAATTTTTCTGGGGGGAAAATGATTAGCACTGAGAGAAATTTGTAATTTAGATTAGGTACTTTTGCCTTTTTAACAATTGTGATGGTCAATGTGAATTTATAGTTGGTTGTACAATTGTGTATCATATTTCAAACAAGTGGTTCAGACATTTTACTGCTATACTTGTGGAGGAAAATATATTTTGATTCTGTGGATGTATGTCAGAAATTTGCTATCATAGAAATTAAAATATTACAATTTTATTTAACTAACAATGTTGTTTTAAGTTATGAGACTTGTTCAAATTTCAGGGCTGAGTTAGATGCATAAAACAAACAATTACAAGAATTGACAATTTTCATACCACAAAAACATATTCTAAACAAAATCAAAACTACAACTAAAAATTCATGCACATCAATTTGCAAAGAAAAACTATAAATAAATGACCATCACAAAAATAAACCCAACCGCCATTTCACTTTGAACCACCCTGCATTTCTAAATACAACCCACTTTCACCCCCCCCCCCCCCCCACTGTGTATTCACTATTTTTCTGTATGCACTGGAGCTTTGCGGCGTGCCTGTTTTATTCACGTGTGTGCCGCGCCCTGGAACACTTTAAATAAAGTGACATTTTGCCCTTTTGGTGAACCGTGAACTTTACCTGACCTTTTAGTATTTTTGATGTTTGATCGTTTTTTAAATGTGATTATTGTTTGTTTTTTTGATAATGGCGTGTCGATTGAACAATTGTCTTTGGAAACGATCATTGTAAAACGCGAAATCTGCCCCATTTTGCGCTAGTTTTCGGTCATTTGCGGTTTTCGGAGTGTTTGAAAAGTGGTGGACAGTTGCCCCACCTCCCTTTTCTGCCGCGACGCATTTAACACACTATTTTTGCGTTGTAAAATCTGATATTTGTCGGGGCCGAAGCGCGATCAATCATTTTACGCTTGCCGCCCGTTTTGTTCCAGACGATGCGTTATCTACGCAAATTTGCTATGCAAATTTGTATTTTCGTCTTATCAAACTGCGTTTCCGCTTTCGCGATTCCTGGGTTCGGCTGGTTTGTGTGCCGCTTCTAATTTATTTTTAGATTTTGTGCGAATTTCTTTTTGGCATTGATCCAGGTTTTATTATATGCGACGAATGATTTAGCCGGATGTGTTTATCTAAGCTAAACTATGCCTGCTTTTATCGAGTAGAATTATTATAGTATTTTAGTACTTCTCCTTTTTACAATCTATTTTTATTCTGCAAGCGCATATTTGTTTTCCATCCAAACTAGAAACGTGTCAAAGTTTCACGTTCGCAGTCGAATTTCGAACTTTTTCGGCAGTACACATGACTCATTTTTTAATGATTCACCTGTTCACTTTTTCCAGCCCGTGCCTTACCAGAATCTAATCACCATTACTCCCGACAAACCAAAGAATTTGGCCCTTTTTTGCATTTAGAGCAGATATCATTTTGCAAATCTGTTTTTGCACACTTCGCAAATGAAAATGAGCAACGCCGTGCGGTGTTTATTCGGCGCGGCGGATAAAAGCGAGACGGAAGTTTGGCTGAGGAAAAAGTTGAATGAAATTTCACAGGTGAGGTGGGGTGGTTTGAATTGAAAAATTAGCCATTTTGTGTGTTGATTTGCAAGTCTTCAATTGAATAGCATGATTAAAATTGTTGCTGTTCGGGGGGGGGGGTGCTTTCTTCTGAAGTGACTTGTCAAGTGTCTTGGTGCCAAAAATCAAGATAATTGAGAAGAATGTCAACACTTTAACAACACTCTTCTTTATGGCTCACTATCCATTAAATTGACACCCCCCCCCAAAACAAAAACAAAACAAACTACAACTAAAAAACACAGGAATCCCGCCAACGGTGGTCGTTCGATTTTGACTGCGACGTGCCCTGCGCCAGCTCGGCCAGCACGGCCAGCACCACCGATAGGAGCAACGTGAACGTGTCGGACAGTGAGAATTCGGCAAATACTTGGATTTGGAGTCAAGTGCCAGGTTTGGATAGGGGGGGTTGGTAGTTAAATGAGAAAGATTTTGTTAAAGCATCACGCTTAACAGAAACAATCAAAATTAAGTGTCACGATTCAAAATTGTCCTATCACATAGGAAAATCGAAATAACATAATTAACCTCAATTTAGTTGACACTAATTTTGATGTCAACCAGTGTGTGCGTGAAGGCCCTATCCGACGTTTTTCAAACTGTTAAAATGTACATAAATGTTCATGTGAAAATGTTCTAAATACCTTTGCGCCACATCCACCGAACTCCAGCGCTAAACTCTAGCATTCCATCCACTAACTTCCGAATTTCCCTCGCAGATTCCTACACGCCGTCGTTTTACCGTTCGCGCGACATTTCTCATCAAAAACGGCGCCAGAAAAGGGTCACCAGCAGCGCGCCGCCCGCGTTTCAATTATTTGGCGTCGCCGATTCAACTTTGGCGCCTGGCAACACTTTGGCGCTGGCGCCAAAAAAGTCTAGTCAAAGTGCCCCCTGTTTTGATAAAGTGACGCCGGACACTAATGGAGCTGCGAGGCAGGGCGTGAAATTGGTTCCTGGCGCCAGGCGCCAGTTGAATGGTTGGTTTTGTTTTTTAATATTTTTTTCTTGTAGTTAGTGGCTGTTTCAGCTATTTGGGGTAGCTAGAATGGAAACGCGTGTCAAAATTTATCACCTAGACCCGGTCATTTTTCTTATCACCCGTTTTTTGGTTGGAATTCCCGCACGATTTGATTCGTCAAATAAATACTACCCAAATGCGCTACAAAATTCCAGAGACAGGGATTTTATGTGTAAGCCGAATGATTAATTTTCCCGCTTGTTTGTGTGCATAAAACGTGTATTTTAGGCTTTAGCAACACCAGATGTTGTGGTGAAATGCGCGTGCATAATCTATGCGTTTTATATTTGTCTATTAATGGCTTAACAAGCCGATTTTGCAAATGTATCGTTTTACAAGCGATGATTTATTTGAACCGCAAATTTGGGGCAATCCCAGACCCAGTAAAATGTCAAATGTCATGCAAAGTGTCAAAAGTCATGTGAAATGCCCTGCAAAATGGCAACCGAGTTGCCATTTTGCAGGGCATTTCACATAACTTTCACTCACTCAGCATGGCAATAAAACAATCGATTACACAGCTTGTGAAACGATATCCTCGCACAATCGAAAGCTTAATTATCACACATAAATATAGCCCACCCCGTATACACTCATTACCCATGCAAACAAAATGGCACATGTTTGGATTAAAGATTCCCGGGCCAAAAGGTCACCAATCGATTTTATTACATCCAAATTTGACATTGACGTGTGTGTTCCCCAAATTGCGGCCTACGTATATTTTTGCGATTTTGATGTGAAGAGAGTGCGTGCGTTCTTGCGTAAATTGTACCTGCGTGGGGGGAAATGCCAAGGTTGTATTTGCAGTGCCTGGAGCAGGGATTACCGTAATTTGGCGAATTTAGGGGGGGGTTTGTTTGTGGAGTGTGGTAGTTTTCGATTTGTGGTGTGTCACGATAACGAGATAGCGAGGCTGAATTTGCAAAATCATAACCGCTGTAGAGTTTTCAGTGTACAAGTTTGTCTATGTAAATGCATTTTGTCAGTGTGTATACTGCATGCCGATGATGCGTAAAGCACTTTTTGTGCTGATGCTGTGTTTTTATTGCAAAATTATGACTTCGCATGCCTGGGATTGCATGTACAAATTACAGGAGCTAGTATGCTCAAGCATTTCTGAAATACCCATAATTTTCCACCTCGCAATTACTAGAAAATAATTTCCAGCACTCCAAATTCCACATCTCAAAATGTACAATAATAACCCATAAAATCGGCAAATTACGGTAATCTCAATTGCGTGACGCCACTCGATGGAGCATATCGGCTTGGCGTCGCATTTCGTGACGCCATATAATCATCTCGATGCATGATATGTGTGTGCACATGCATTTTTGCATGCATCGGGATATCTTATTTCGGTCTCATTTTCATAGCGCAATAATAGCGCGGATGTATGTGATATGTACATATCCCTATGGAAAATAGTGACCCTGGATGACTGGGGGAGGGGTCATTATTTCTGAATTGGCACATAAAATTGCGGATTAAATGAGGGGGTGGGGGATTTGGATTATTGCCAAGAAAGAGAGAAATTTTCGAAAGCGAAATTGATGGATTGTGTTGGATTTGTGGGGGGAAATTTTGATCGGGGTTCAATAAATACAAACAGAATTTTTCACATGGGGCATTGCACATTCCAAGGTCATGAACTCTCTTATCTGCAAATTTTTGTCGCATTGGATATTCGACAAACCAAATTTAGATTTGTCAAAATGAGAAACGTATTTCGTTTGATATCCATGGGAAATAGATCATAATTCGCGATTTCCATTTTAACTGTCACCCCAATTCCCAACTCCTTTTCCATTTTCAAGCCCATTTATAATTTCGGCAAAACTACAAAAGCCATTGCACATTTTAAAAAGTGAGTTTCTGAAATCTCGAGTTTTGGGGGACTCAAAATTGATTTCATTTCGCCCTTGGAAGTGTAGCATTTGACCTTCAGACTGTGCGTAATCTTGCAGCATCTAGGTAGTGGTGGGAAATTTTGAAAACTCTTGAATCAGCTTTGATTTGATTTGAGTTTTCCAGGATGAGGTGGCCATCTACAAACTACAGTTGATGGCAATTGAAAATAACTTGTGGTAAATGCATTTGATTTTGGTAAAAATTGTGGTAAACTTAAATGTATTTGATGCTGATTTATGAGTTTTAAGATGTTTGTAAATTTCATAGAAAAAGATAAGATCTAGAAAACGAGAAAACAAATCGGATATTTTGAGTGTGTGCAGTAGGATAATAGGACCAAATTTGTGAAAATAAAAAACACTGTCTGAATTAGAAGGTTTTGGATCTGCATGAAAATAAGCCCCAAATGTACACTAAGTAGCTTCAAATTTTCCATTTGGTAGTTGGTGCACTTGAAGACTCTGGGTGGAGGATATTTCACTGCATTGATCTTGCAAATTCTGTTTTGTATCTGAAAATGGGTGACCTATCTGAGAATTTGCACCATTTCTATTCAATTTTCTCTCTAAATTTTCAATGTGCTATTTCAATTGGAAAAAATTTGCAATATTTGAGAGGAATTTTTCATTATTTTGGTGTCAATGGGCCCACACTCTAGTTGACATCAACACCAAATGTCAACTTGTTTCGATCCCAATTCAAAGCTTGCTGACAAGCCTACGAACAATGTTCAATAGCAAACTTTGAATTGGGATCGGAACCAGTTGACAGTTGGTGTTGATGTCAACTAGTGTGTGTGGTGCCAAAGTTAGCTATTTGTTCGAAAGTTTCGATGTCGATCGATTTTAATTACGCAGTTGTGTTGAAACCCTAAATAACAAAATTTCAACCATTACCAAAAATGTGGTAAATTTTAAATTTTCCCACCGCTAGTTCATGGTTGCGCGTAAATTTGACGCGCCGCGCGTCCATTTTTCAAGGTTGCAAACCGCACATTTCGTTGCGCGTACGCGATCGCCTCCGCCCGGTTATTTGCTAGTTTAGGAACTGATTTTTTTTCGGCGTCCGAAAGTATACGTAATTGACAAATGGGAGGGGGCCGGAATTTTGACGATATTTACATTTACGAATGGCACTTTTTGGTGGTTTTTCTTGTGCAATGATTGATGAGCTCGGGTATAGATTGTAGGTGGATAAATGGGCCCACACACGCTAGTTGACATCGACACCAAATGTCAACTGTTGCAGATCCCAATTCAAGGATTGCTGACGAGCCGACAAGTGACGTTCAAACGCAAGCTTTGAATTGGGAACTGAACCAGTTGACATTTGGTGTCGATGTCAACTAGCGTGTGTGGGGCCAATGAAGCTTCTTCAAACTATACGCCACCGTGTCAATGGTACCACATTGACACAGTAGCATTTATTTCGATATACTGATGACATAGCATGCTTTACCGGGAATGTTACCGTATTTTGATAAATAGAGTTCGTCTGCGATGAGAATGGATGAAAAGTTTGGCTTTTTATTCATACTGGTTATGGTAGATTTCACTGTAAAGTGTGCGATCGGTGGACGTAAAGACGGAAACTCACCTAGAATGACTCTGTACCTATCCGAGGAAGCTTTTCAGTGTGCTTATGCAAAATGGTCTTGCAAATGCATACTTTGAGAAATTATAAATTTGAAGTTGGTAAATTGCCAGGCATTTTGCATCGCATGTATCATACAGATTGATATCTGTTCGAAATTGTCTCACTTTCCGTTTGAGTGAACAGTCAAGATTTGATCAAGAAAAGGGCCCCGGACCCGAAAACATCAAAAATTAGTGAAGCGACAATAATGTGCCCAAATTGAGCGAATTGATTTCAAATGATAAAAATGTGCCCGTGCGAGATTTTTTGATTCGTATCAATGTTACATTTGATTTGGAAGATGCCGTTTTTTTACGATCGCACGTGTTCAGAACGCTAATTTGCATTAGTTTGGCTGTAGATAAAATTGCATTTTACTCCATTTCGCTTGGGTGAACTTATGTTCACATGTGTAAAATGTTAGGTTATGGTAGTTTGTTGTTGTGTAGTGTAGTAGGTCGTTATTTGGCATTTAATGAATATAGAAACTGTACGAAGTAGTGGCAAATGTTTGGCAAATGCCCAGTTTAGTTATCAAAGATATGGGTTCGCAATTCACTGGAAATGTGGAAATTTAAACACGAAAACATCTATTCATTTTCAACCCGCAAAATTCACTCGAAAAATCCCCCATGCAGATTATTTCCGGCGAACGAAGCGAGCGGCCAGCGTGGAGCCCGAAAAAAGTCAACAGCAAAGTTTAGGAAAACGGGCGAAATTAGATGACTTTGCGAAGCCGATCCGAAATGCTGCTAGTACGCCGCCGAAAAGCGCCAGGCGTCACAGCTGATTTATAGCAATTTGCCAAAATTTTGAGTGCCGATTTTTCTCTGCTGTGTTACTTAACCGCTGATATATAGTCAGGGGAAGGAGTTTTGTTTTTGGTGAGTTTCGGGGAATTTTGTTACACTTCTTGGAGTTTTTTCATTTCTTAGGTTAGGAGCGATTGTTTTTGCTCGGAGATATTTTTCTGATGTATGATGTGCCTATATTTCATCACTGCGTGTGGTGTTTTTTTAAAATAAAAATTAATGTTTTAAAGGATGTTTTTTTCGTTGATGACCGCCCACCGATTTTATTGCGCGGTGTAAAATGTTACTTTTTTGAACATGGAGATTATTTGTGTTAAATTTTTTTTTATGATTTCAAGAAATAGCATTTTTGAAGGTCACTGTAATTTTTCAGTTGTATTCGTAATCAAAATTACCATGAAAAAGCTATTTTGCAACATTTATTTTATTATCCTTTGTGAAACATGATAAAATCTAATAAAAATTCTGCAATGTAATGCAAAGTTTATGCAAATGGTAACGATCGATCATTTGATCGTTATTTCAAAATGGCCATGTTGCAATTTCAAAAATTCATTTTGAAAGTTCTCAGTGTTCTCAAATTTCCCACTGGCCGTGTGCCAAGGTCGATCAAAATTCGATTTTCAATTTAAAAAGTGATCCTTTGTCGTGTTTAGGATATTTTTGCCCACCTGTTGCGTGGCATTCGAAAATGTTGGGCACAAAATGTGTGAAAATGATGTGAAAATAATTTATGGAACATTTTCAATTCGTGTGTGGATCTGTCACGGTCGGTAGATTGGTTAGAAATGCCGTAATAAGAAATGTAATTGATCAGAAATGCAAAGGATTACTCTTTCCAAATTTGATAGGTTTTGCTTTTTCTCGGTTGGGGGGGGGGTGGTTCTTTTTTTAACTGACATTTTAGAAATCAGCGACATTTTCCCACCCTCATTTTCACTTGGCATCACGTTCTTCTCATGTCAAAGAGGAAAAGATCTTGTACCGATTGCACAAGTGGCAAGAAAAGTGTAATGAAGTAAAGTTATAAATGGTAAGTCAAGTGACATGTAAATTTATGAATGGCAACGCCTGTCACTTTAGTTTACTTGTCACTGGACTGCAGGGGTCTCGAATGGGGGGGTGGGTGTTACCCCCCCCCCCAAACCGCCCAGCTATCTATCTATCCCGGAGGCCGCTCAGCTATCTATCTATCCCGGAGGCAAAATTTTGGGCTACTACCCCCCCCCCCCCCAAATCGCCCATTTTATTATTTACACTAATTTTTTCGGGATCGGGATCCCGGACTTGGGAGTTTCTCGGGATCGGGATTTGAAAATTTTCGGATCGGGATCGGGACTGCTAAATCCTTGAATTTCACGGGATCCGGGATCGGGATCGGGATCCCGTTTGAACTCTAATCACCAGTCAAATTGCGGAATTGGCCCCTGTTTGATCAGTTTAAAAAACCTTTGTTTTTCACACGAAAATGGCCACACACAATTTTCGACGCCCTATGTTTCTATCAAAACGCATTTTTGTCATACAAATCAGTTTTGCATATTTGTTCGCCTATTTGTCAAACCAAATATTCGTCATACATGCGGGCAATTTGCCAGTAGGTGAAGGCAGTTCATTATGGGATTAAGTTTCAAGTGCAGGCAATTTGTCATACAGACAGAATATTTATCATACTGCAAGGTATGGTGCTTTATTAAAAGGATTATAAGTGACAGTATAAATATTTTTCATAATACCAGGTATTGAATGGTTCATTCAAAGGAGGAAAGTGTGCTAATAATTGTGCACTGTCTCCATGGAAAATTGTGATGCCACTTGAAGAGCTTCATTCCAAAAGTCCTCAAAGTTCTATTTTTCAAAATAGCATTTTAAAAGTTTAAATTGCAGTTAAAGGTTTGAGATGAGATTTTTTAATTGATGAGCTATTGATAAAAGCTTGATTTTCACACATAGATGTAAATATATGTTTTTGCAAATAGAAATTTCAATTTGCTCATGTAAAACATATTGTTTGCAAATCAAAATTTTGATTTGCAAATGTAGATAAATTGTATTTTTTTGCAAATTGAAATTTCAATCTGCACATGTGAGAAATATGTATCTTTTGCAAATTAAAATTTACATTCATTTGCAAATACATGACTTTAAATGTTCAAATCAAAATTTCAATCTGCAACAATATGCTTATTTGCATGTGCAAAAGAAAATCGCGATTTGCAAAAACAAAAAACAAACATATTTATTTATGGGTGCAAATTGAAATTTTGATTGCCAAAAACATAATTGCAAAAAACAAAATCAATATCTCTACCTATATATCCTTATATTCAAAAAAATACAAAAATAGATAAAGGCCACTATAAAAAGTGTAAAATAAAGGCCACTACAAAATGTACAATAAATGCCACTAGAACACACCTTTACTCTACACATTTATCATTCCCTCATCTGTTTAAGGTTTAAGGTTCCTCATACATTTAAGGATTATCCTTTTGGGATTTATTTACACAGGTCAATAGCTATGTATTGTTCCTGGCCAGTGTAAGTTGCAATATGACAAATCTTAGGTCTGTATTTAACACAAACAGCTGCACTATACTTTGTGTTATGACGAATATACACCCCCTTCATGATAAATATTCCGCTGTGTATGACAAAACTTCCGCCAAACTGGCAAATTAATTCGTATGACAAAAGCACAGTCAAATTGACAAATCTATTAGCAAAACAAATGCGCGATTTGATGAATAGGTATTTGCCCCAATTTTCTGCAAAATTTGCATGAAACGTTTTGCGAACGCCAAACTGTCTGTGTGGGCAGTTTACACAATATTTTTTATTGTTTGTTTTGGCAGCGCATTATGAACACTTTTTGAACGATGATGCGACTTATTAACTGATAAAATGGAACACTGCATTTTCTGGAGGAACTCTTTTATTTTTATTTTTTGTTCCTTGTTTGTGTAAACAAAAGGTTTTGAGGTTGGTATTAGTGATATTTATCAGTTAAATTTGAACACTTTTCCAACTCAGCGAGATTAGCATTTTGGAGTTGCACTTTGAGGTGATTTTTGCTTTAACAAATGCAAAATAATTATGGTAAAATATGGTTCCCGAAAATGGTTGTTTCTGAGAGACGATTTTACTATCAAAAAGGAAGCAATTTGCAGGGTAAAAACAAACAGCTCATTGGGTGGTCTCAATCAAATTGATTCACTGATAACATTTTTTGGCCAAAAAACAGCATGCACAAAAATTTTACACTCTTTTTATTGGGGTAAAGCTGATGTTCTGCAGACGTTTTAGTCACATCTGAAAGATTTTATTAGTTAATTAAAATCATCCATTTTGCGGCGACATTTTGTGATGTCTGCCATCGGAAAAAAAACAACAATTTTCCACACGCGACATCAATTTGCGCGGATCACTTAAAAGCGGTTTTCCGCACGTCGACCCCAAAAATTCGATTGTCACAGCCGAATGAATAAATGCTACCTATTTCCGTTCAAAGGCCTAATTAATGATCAGTTAATTAAATAGCGCACACGGCGTGGGTCAAACTTCACAAACATATGCCGCAATATAAACGCAAAGCATTTGAGCAAACAGATGCGCATTTGCACACGCTGTAAATGTGCGGTAAATGCGACCTTTCTCAAAGGGACTATTTAATTACTTTGGGGATTAATTAGGCTTCGCTTGTGCCACTGGCAGGAAATTGACCGCATTGTTTTGATGTTAAGCGTTTTGACGCTTTTTGTGTTGATGGATAGATATATTTGTGTGTTATTTTAAATAGGAATGTGAAGGGGCTGTGTTCAATAGTGGTCGGGGTTCGGATGAATTGAACGAGTTTTCAATATTTCCGAAACTAATAATTCTGTTTTAAACACATTTGAGTTTACTAGAATGAATCATTCCGATTTCCGTCAACAGTAGTTGACGAATTTCGCATTCCGGTGAACTCAGTTTTCAGAAAATTTTGCCGTTAACTAATGTGCGTGGGGAATTACGATATACTCTATTAGTGTACTATTTTTATTTCCTTTCAAATGAGCCACACTGCAGTGGCGCTTCCCTTTGGAAATTTGAGTGATTATTTTGTATTTACCACATCCGTTCCTTTTTTAAGTGGAAACAATGAAAACGCTTTGCGGATGTGGTTTGTGTAACGGAAATGCATGCAAAAAGTAGGCCGAAGGGGGAAATTTTTTTGGCACAGACATGACTGTGACAATTTTGCACTTTTATATTGATGGTAGGAAAAGTGAGAAAATTGGTGGTATATGAAATAGTAGTGCGAAAGTTGTGTTTTCTGCATTAAAGTTGTGATATATGCTTGTGAAAAAGTGAAAGTGGCTGCATTAAAGTAAAAAATCATTTTCTAAAAACTTTTTTATCGTGATACGATAAGTTGTCGTGTTAATTGGCAAGTTAGGTATTGCCTTAATAGTGGAGCATAAAAAGTAACTAAATATTCGAAATTTGAGCTGTGTACAACAAATAAATTTGTACTTTTTCACTCAAATTACAATATTTTTACAAAACAGCAATATCATTCACCATTACTTCGAAATTTTCCTTCAGAGACTTCAGATTTTTTAAAAGAATTACCCCCCAAATATTTACCAAATCTGGCGAATTGAGTAACGGGATGCTACCGTTTTGTGTGTTTTGTCGGCTCGGCGAAAAAACCACAAACAAAAGAATGATGGTCCAATTTTTGCGGTGGCAATAAAATGAGCGTCTGGTCAATAAATTGCGTTATAAAACACGAGAACAGAACATTTATAAGGGGGATGTATCCGTGTGCTAGTGTTTGGAACCGGTCGCTTTTTTCAATTCCGGTTCCGGGTATTTGGTCCGTTCGGACGGTTCGGGTCTGAGAAACTGATTGAGAGAGTCGGCGAGCTTAGCTGATGTCAAATGTCATGCAAAGTGTCTAACGTCATGTAAAATTCCCTGTAAAATGACAAATGTTCTTTTTTAGTGGTTGTTTTACAAAGCATTTTATGTTACTCACACTTAGCGTGACATTTGATATTTTACATAACTCACACTTTGCGTGACATTAAACATTTTACAGAGAATTTTACATGATTTTTGATACTTTGCATGACATTAGAAATTTTACAGAGTGTTTTACTTGGTGTGTAAATGAAAAGTCTCGGAAATGATCGCATTCGATAACACCTTAGATCGTTCGATATTGGCTATTCAATAATTCTATGGAAAGTGTAATTGGTAGTTTGGGGCACCTTACGCTCTGATTGAATCTAGCCCCTGGTATCAATCCTAAGAAAAATTGAGTTGTGCAGAACATTCACCTGGATCCGTTTCCCTTTGAACTTTTTCCTGACATCGTGATCTTTTTCCCAACGCTAGTGTTTCTACGCTGAATTAATGATGTTGAAGTGTGTAAAATTTGAGTGACGCCACCGAAAAATCGCGGCTGGCGCTTTTTATCTGGCGTCATTTTATGGCGGCCGGCGATCTGTTTGGATGTGCTTTTTTATGTAGCCCGGTATTTTTTATCGTTAATTTTACAAGGTGTTTCAAGGGCTAAATATTTTGGCCTGTTCTGATGGCATGAATAATTTTTGGGCCACCCTGCATTCGCGCTTTCACTTTTTATAATCCGAAACCGTATAAAACATAAAAATGCCGCGCCGGCGGCGATTACAATCGAACTGCGGTTTTTTGTTTTTATCTGATTTTTCCGGGGCCTTGAAAAATTGCCAAAAGGCTTGGCTTTTAATTTTTTTTCAATCGCGCGGACGAATGTCATTGAAAAATGACGGCTGTTCTTTTTCGCGGTTTTTAGACATTTCCACGATTTTGTTCATAGATTTTCTTTGAGTGACAGGGGTAATAATGCGGTTTTGCGGTTTCTCTGAACGCTGCGGTGATATATTAGGCGTTGGATGTGTTTTTGAAGGTGTAATGTGACATTTTGAACTGCCTGGAAAATTCATGGCGTGAAATAATCGGGGAAAGTGTTGTTAATTTTTTACTATTCTTTTTGTAAATATATAAAAGTTGGGAGTACGGTTGGGACCGTATTCATACGAATATACCTAGGTAGTATTCTATCGAATCTAAATATCGAGCTTTTTTCATATCGATGTTAAAAGTAACGCTAAGGTGAGGTGATGGATTTAAAAAAAACCACGGAATTTGACTGAACTTTTATTGTTCAGTGTGTAATCGAATGGCGCCATTTTTATGCCATTTTTTCTCTTTCCAATTCGGAGACACATAAAACACATTTTCCTCGAAATTTTTGTCTGAGGGGATTTCATTTTCTAGCAAAAAAATCCGACAACCCATGGCGTTCAAATGGGGATTTGAGATCAATTTTCACCTGGCAAATAAATTTTTACGACACGTTCCAACTGTCTGGAACCGTTCACACCTGTGGTTTTATGAGTTTTTTTTGCATTTTTGCAAAAAAAAAGTTGTCGACAAATAGGCGGTGATAAATTTTTATCTTTTTTTCGTTGCAATTGGGTGTAAATTGTCCGACAGGGAAATCGCTTTGCGGTGAAAATCGTAAATATTTACATTAAAAATACATGGATAACTAAACTGGCACATCATGCATATTGACGGGCAAATTTTATTATTTTTTCGTAGTAATTAATATGAGATAAATAATTAAAATCATAAATTAAAGTTGCACAAATAAATTCATAAAATTGTTGTTTATTTTTACAGGTGATGCGGCGCGTGCAAACGCTTGGGGCTCCGAAACTCGTCGGATATATTCTCGCACCAAAATTTTTATCGGTTTGCATTTAAATTAATTTGTGTAAATGTGTTTTAACCGCGTGTCGTTTCGAGAGTGTTCCAATGTGGATTGTCTGAAAATGTAATGAAATTTTCCTTGATTTTCAGGCAATTTTTTCTGCGATTTTGTATTACTGTGAGATTTTACAGGGGTAATCTTCAATTGTTTTTTTTTGTATTTTGTGAGCTGAATTCAACTACTGCCTGGGACATGTCAAGTGGTAGGGTAAATATAATGCCTGGTGGCAGTCCCAAGCCCTGTAAAGTGTAAAGTAAAGTGTCAAATGTAAAGTAAAATGCAAAGTAAACTGTCAATTGTCATGCAAAGTTCAGTAATAAAATCTTTTCTTTTTTGTTTTGATTGACACTTTACTTTGCATTTGACTTTACATTTGACACTTTACTTTACACTTTACAGGGCTTGGGACTGCCCCCAGGAATCTAGAAGAATTTTCAATGTTGAATGAGTGTTAACCATAAAATCGTGATATGTCTGGATTCGAATATAACTAGTGATGTAAAAGCGTCAGAAAATTGCAGCCAGGTGCCAATGACGCCATTCCGTAATTAAATACAATAATTGGTTTTCAATATTTTCTTTGTGTATCCAAAAATTTATTTTTGACTTTACGAGTGATAGCTTTTCCCAAAACTTGGCAGGAGAATAATTGAATTTGTAGTAGATTTTCTATCACATCTTAGTTAACTAGAATTCAGTTGACATTTAACTAAGTAATCTATGGGCGGACTTCTTTTACACTTTTCCTCTGGCTTCCCGAGTCTGCAAAGTGCAATCTTGTAAAATGCATCGCATTTAAATTTTGTTTTAAATTTTTGGTGTCAAATCTCTTCGATTATTGCATGTATTTTTGTCTGAAAAAGTTCAAATTTATGTGGTGGCATGTTTTGTCGAACTCGTTTTCGCACTTTTTCAGGTGCCAGATTATATTGATGAGTGATTTTTGCTTGTTTTATGCACATTTTGGCACTTTAGAGCTTGCGTCACTTTTTGGATTTGACCAGTCTTACCATGGTTTAAAACACAATCATAAGTACAGTCGTTAACATTGAACTTGGGACAATAATTATATAGCTTTTTGTTTGTCTGGTTTTTGCAAACTTTTTGGCTTCAAGCATTTATTATTCTGCTCATTCATCATGTCAATCAAGTAAACCTTCTTTCAAATTTTTAATGCTGTGTAAAACTTAAACTGGGCCAGTGAATTAAATTTTGTTTGGATCTGAAGTTCAATGTTCCCGACTGTATTTATCTACCGTATTTCTTTGGAATTCCCCCCCTTGAATTACCCTCCCCTCAAACTACCCCTAGGTGTTTTCGAGCTGAGGTTTCCACTCTGAAATAGTTGACCCCCTGGGGGGTATTTCGAGGAAATACGGTATGCTTGTCTAAATGGATATCATTCGTTTGATAAGTACATTTACGTGAAATTTCATGCGTCAATTTGCGTTTGTGGTAATGCAAAATTCTAGAAATTCGATGAACGTGATTAGCTGGGCGAGCTCTTTGTTTTGTAAAAACAGCTGTGCAAGGTCATAACTAAGAAGGAACTTTGGACTTTTTTTGCACACTGTCGGAACGATGCTACACATACTAGTTGACTGCAGGTCGACCAAATCTGAAAGCCTGTTTTCGCTGAATTTTTCTTTCAAAAAGAAGAAAATTGTTGAAAATTTTAGTGGCAGAAATCGTACATCCCTATGAACTAAGATTTCATTTTTAGTTGACAATTAAATTCAGTCGGCGGGTGTCAACTAGTGTGCGTAGCCACAATGATGAGCTTGCCTAAGCATTTAGGAATTGTTTCCCTGTCTTATGCGTGATATTTTATTTGAAAAATACTTTATATAAATACATAAACATTTAGTGTGTTGTCTCGTTTGCAATATCTACAGTAATTCATTTAGCTTTTCTGTCGTTTTTCCTGCATACAGTTTTTGGTGTTTGCGTTTCTGTTTGTGTTCAAAAATAAAATTTTGTTGCAGAATGCCGGGACCACAAAAGACATCAAAACATCAAAACTATAACTTATAACAAAAAAGCTCAATACGGTAAAAATTAGCTTAACAAATAAATGTGCGTTAAAAAGTTATTGAGTATTTCAGCGTGCAGTGTTTCATCAAGCGCCGGCACTTTGGCGCTGAGGTCCCACACACGCTAGTTGACGCCAAAATTAGCGTCAACTCAGAGTCAACTGGTCAAAAATTCAATTGACTCTGAGCCATTTACAATATGTATCCAAAAAATCCCCTTCTTTCATTCTACATCAATCGACTTCTCAATATTTCTTAATCTACACAGGTAAAAAATTAAAAATAGTTATACTTGGCAGACACGATACTCTACAAACAGATAGGAGTTATGTCTTTGGCTGGCAGACGGCCAGCCGAGAACTTAGGAAGGCGTGATGAAGACGAAGTGATGGCGAGAGATGAGGATGGCAACGAAAGTGATCACGTCATGATGGAGTGTTTCCTCCGGAAAAATGTACGGTGTAATGTCATCCGAGTATATACTTAAAACAGTTGACTCTGAGTTGACTCAATCGACTTCTAAAAAGTAGCGTCAACCACCGTGTGGAGCGCCTGAGCGCCATTGGCCAACAGCAAAATAACGGCACCATCCTTGCTTTGGCTCTAGCGCCAGTCTCAGTGTTGTTAAAATACTGGTATTTTTGAAAAAAGGTAAATGTAAACGTAAATACCTTGACGAAATCAAAAGTATAATACTAATACGTAAGGTATTTTTAAAATACCAAGGAATACGTTAAAAAAACGTAAAAATATTATACAAGTTGTATTTGCCATTGTACTTCAGAAGATACCATTATTTTCACCTTTAGATGAGTAAATCGCTGATTTCAATTCAATATCTTCAAGTTTTTAGCACTTCATGCACTTCATCATCAACAACATCAAGCGAGAAAATGATACAACGAAATTTTCCACGACCGTATTTTCTACCCAAAATTTCATCACATCTGTCTCTGGGGAGTGTGCAGTGGTCGGATACTGGTTTAGTTCAGCGTCCACCACTCTAGCAACGGCATGGTTTGTTAAGGAAACCATCTGTTGCTTTTTGATTTCAGTCAGCACAACTTTCTGTCGCAAGCGTGCCACTAAATCCAACTTTGCTGGTGATTCTGGGGCAATCTCAGACCCTGTAAAATGTCCTGCAGGATGTCAAATGCCAATTCCAAGGGTTCTAAAGTCATCGACAATGCCCTGAGAAATTGCAAATTTTTGCCATTTCCCAGGGCATTTAAATGACTTTTTGACACTTTTCTTTGCTGTGCGTGGTGCTGCATGTGAACAAAAGTTAAAATGTGAATGTGTCATCATTCAGAATTTTTTTTACGTTTTTGCTAGTACCCGGGTATTTTGGTCAGGAATATGTAACAATACGCAATGGTATTTTCTAAATACGTAAATGTAAACGTAAGTATAAATACCAAAATACCCGGGTATTTCGGGTAAACCTAAATACGTTTTTGCAACACTGGTCTCTTTTACACATGGTCCTAATCCCAGACCCGGTAAAGTGTAAAGAAAAGTTATGCAAAGTCTCAATTTTCATGACAAATGTAAATTAGAGTCAATTGTCATGCAACGTTCAACAATAAAATCTTTTCTTTTTTTTCTGTTTTGATTGACATTTTGCATGATATTTGACACTTTACTTTTCACTGTAAACAGGGTCTGGTACTGCCCCCAGAAGTAACCTTCAGGCCTCCCAATTATTTTTATGAAATACGTTTTCTGTACTGCGTAGGACATAGTCCAAACAACTGCGAGAATGGTACCAGACGGGACTGCCGCCAAGATCACCGACGCCATAATCGCATCGCATTGGCGCCATTTTGGTAGGGCGCCGCGCTAATAAAATGGCCGTACATTGGCACTACACACACCAGTTGACTAACTGATTAGGTACGATCCCAACTAAAAGCTTGCCGGCGAGCCGGCGAACGACGTTCAAATGTAAAAAAAGTGTTAAATCATGCTGCAAAATGAAGCTGTAGTGTTGCAAGCAATCGGTAGTTCAGTCTGTCCTGTCGTATGTATGTATGTATGTAAAATATTCATTGTGTTCACCGATTTTATGCTGGGACTACTAATGAAGGTGATCATCATGTGTGAATCCCATCGGTTGTGTCTTAATGTGATTTTACACAAATTGTCGTATTTTATGCTGCTGCGAGTGAACGGATGTCAATGGGTTTTGACTTGATGGCCCCACGCAAATTAGTAGTTTACGGCTGAAATTTTGGGAGCTAACAAATTAGGTAGCCTAGGTAGTTTATGGGAATAAGTGGCCCGTCAACGGATATCGCCAGGAGACGGAGACTAAAATGATTCAGTCAAATAAACTCAAACATGTTCAAAACGGGTTCATCAGTTTGCGAAATTTCGATCGTAAACCGGTGTCTTAGGCCCATAATTTTCCCATTCCACGGCACTTCAATAAGTTCTATTTACTGAATTGACTTATTTACTCACTGGGCCAAGATTCGTCTTTCAAGAGTGCTGGAAAAATCTTGGAACCGCGATTCTCATCCTTGGCGCCAATTTTCTCTGGCGCCATTGATGCTTGGCGCTATGGGTCGGAAAAGCGCCATGGCGCTTTTCACATCACAAGCCTACACACACTATTTTTCACCGTGACTTGTTCACAAATTGTTCAACACGGTAGAATGATTTAATTTAAATTTGAATTTAAATGGCTGAAAGTTTAATTTTGAAAAATAAAACACATACAGCATACAATAGGATTATGCTGGATGTCGCCATTTCAGTTTTCACAGAAGTAATGAAGTAAAGAAAGCTGTCAAAAATAACCCGGAAATATCACATTCTGCAAGTGCAATTTGCAACTAGCGGTCCAAAAATGGGTGAAATCTGAAAACATAAGTATAATTGATCACAGAAAACCTCCCAAAAAGTAAAATGTGACAAATTTCTCCGACAAAAACCACAGAAAATATAAATAAATACCCTACAAATGAGACATACCGTATTGCCTCGAATCGACCCCCTTGAATCAACCCCCCTCGAAATATTGACACGTCTTTTCGAACTGAGGAAAAAATACACCCCCTCGAAATACCCCCCTCTTGAGTGATGTACATCATGTAAGCAATGTACATGATGCATTTATTACCATAAATGCTCCAATAAGGCGACTGTCGGTTTATTGTTTTCAGCACATTCTTGGGGGTCGCATTATTAGAGGGGTCGCTTTGTTGGAGAGGGTCACATTGTATTTTTCAACAACTCAACTGTTCATTTAACTCGTATGAGCATGGCATCGTAAAGCAATAATCACATCAAAGCCACAAAATTCTCCAAATACTGATTATTCGGATTCCGCTTGTGAATATTGTCCGCTGGCTCTGGCGAACTGGCCGCCAATTTGTCCGCCGAATTAGCGGCATCCGAAGATTGCGAGATCGTTTTCAAAAAAAATTTTCTTTGGGGGTCGGATTATTGGAGGGGATCGCATTATTAGAGAGGGTCGCTTTGTACTTACACAATGCCAAAGGGGGCCCCATTTACCCGGGTATTTCGGGTAAGTGTAAATACACTTTCGCAACTCTGCGCCAAGGTCTCAAAAGCATTCAGCACCCAAAACTTCCACTACCTGACTTACTGGGGCTCGCGAAGGTTCAGTTCACAGAAAAATATCCGTCACAGATTTTGTAAACTTACGCATCCTTTTTACGGAACAGCAACACTTCCAAAAGACGAAAAGGGTTCAGTAAAAAAAATCCCCTCGAAAGCGTGCCCCGAAAAACGCCACCCACTTGACAAAAATGTGAATGTAATTGACAATAACGAAAGTCATTTGACTATCACACAAAGAAAACTGGTGTTACGAGTTACGACGACATATTACGTTTTTTTCGGTCGCCACAATTCCATTTTAGCGCTATTATACTTGCATACCGTAGCATTATTAAAATACAATCTACACAATGATTGAACTGCGTTCCGCTAAGGCATTTTTGGACCAGTTTTCACCTGAAGATCATGGCCGGAAAATTTGTGTGAAGACTTCATGAAGGGTTCATTTTTAATGGGTAAAATACGGGATGTTTCTGTTTCTGAGAACCCGATTAATTTTTTCGCGGAGCAATTTTAGTTTCGATAATCTATATTGTGTTGGAAAATGTACAATAAATGTAAATATTGTACAATAAATATTTTTACAGAAAAAAATACATGTTGATCACTACTAGTGATGTAAAGGCACCGGGGCACCGGTGCCCCGGTGCTGGGCACCGAAGGGCACCAGCACCGGTGCTGGTGCGGTGCCATTGCAATCTTCAGGGGTGCCATGCCGGTGCCGGTGCCATTTTTTTCAGAATAGGACCGGTGCCGGTGCGGTGCGGTGCCATTTTTTGGCCGGTGCCAAAGGTGCTAGCACCAGGGCAAAGTAAAAGGCACCGGGAAAGGCACCGGCCAAGACTTCATGTGCTGTGCAATTTTGTCCATATTATGTGCTTATTCATATTTCAAAAAACAGTGATATATTTACCCAACCGTTTTTGCCTATTTTGTAAACCTCCCTATCAAATAAAAATACCTACTGTGAAATCCATTATACCCGATACGTGATCTGATGAGCGAATCTAAAATTTTGTTGAATTTTAAATCATTTTTATATTGTATATTTATCTTACTTTTTTGTTCAAAATTTGTTGTCAGTATATGACAGAGATAGTTCCATTCTCGGTACAGCAATGACTCCGATCAGTAGACAATAGTGGCTGTGGACATTGTAATGAATTCAATATTTTATCTTTCATTTGTAATCATTGTAATTGCTTGATAAAAGTGATTGCCACATCATTCTGATCATTTTAAGTGCTCAACCATCAAAATCGGTTGAAAATTCATGGAAATATGCACTTCCAAATGTGAGACCACTGAGAAACTGCCGATATTTACTTCAGAAATTCCAGCCCGGTGCGGTGCCTTTCGGTGCTAGCACCGGCAACCCGCCGGTGCCCTTCGGTGCCGGTGCCATTTTTTCCAAAAGGCACCGGTGCCGGTGCGGTGCGGTGCCATTTTCTGGCCGGTGCCCCAGGGTGCCAGGTGCCCTTTTCATGCGTTGGCAAAGGTGCCGGTGCGGTGCGGTGCCATTTTTCCCGGTGCCTTTAACATCACTAAACTACACGATGACTGTACAGGAATGGCTTATTTTTTCCCTTTTAGCCATAAAATAAATATTTCGATGCGTAAATTATACCTGCCTATGCTTCAATGTTCAAATAAAAGACCCTGAAAATATCACATAAATGGTTGGAAAGTGATCACATATTTGAAAAATTATGTAACTCGCAATTTCACAAATATGTAAAATTCTCTGCCGCTGCTCAAAAAATGGCCACTCTAGATATTCGCGAACACAAAAGTGAGTAAAATTCGGTGTAAATAATAGCCACACTTTTTTTTGCACTGCCACAATTCATGTTCCATTGTGATGGAATGGTATAAAACGGACCAGAAGCCAGTCACTTTCTTATCTCACCTGCCAAATACAGATTTGTCATGCAAAACTACAAGTCACTTGCATTCATTTTCGACTCACTTTGTAGTCAAAAATAGGTGTAAACGTGTGCACATGAGTGCAATGTTTCTCGATGCACATGCACTGCATCATGACTTTTTTCTACTTTTGCGGTTTGGCTTGAAACATCCAAAAAATCAAAACTTTGGCAACTCTGAAAAACTTGTTACCTACTTCACTAAATACTGGAACATGCATTTCATTCCACCTCGTAAGTAGGTATCATAAGATTTAACCAGCCAGACCGATTTTCTAGGGCAGTCAGATTCATTGTTCAAATAAAATATCCCGTCAGGCTAACAAAATCTCGCATCCGCCCCCAATAACTTCACTTCTCATGTAAAATTACCCATCCAAACAATGAAAAATTCCATTATTTATAACCGTCCTTTCCAATCACAACAGAATCCACACCAAAAACACAAAAAAATCAATTTCACTAAAATCCCAAAAAATGGATGCCACCAAAATGGTTCTTTTGGCAGTGTTCGCAGTGCTGATTGGTCTGGCCCAGGCAGCTAGTTATGGCAGATATGGACATGGTTTGTGGTGGTTTTCTATTTATTGTACAGGGGTGGGCATCTTCAGTTACCGCTGGGAAAACGCGATAGCTTGAGCTACAGTTGAGCTATCACAATGAAATTTTAACACAATAGAGTAGACTCCATAGGACACCTATGCTGAAGTTTGCAACCCAAACGGCCACAGTTTGGAGGAGTTGTGGAACACACAGTTTTTAGTGTAATTTTGTGGCTTCACCCCCCTTATCTCGGGACTGGGGAACTATTCGAGTAAAAAAAGAATTTGGTAGTAGCCCCGACCACAACATACTCAAAGGGCATCAAAATCGGCCGATGTACGACAGAATGGGACGACACCAACGACCGATGACCCCCCCCCCCCTCAAATGCCACCCTCGATTTATCCTATGGGTGACGCCAAGTCACAAAATTACACTAAAAACCGTGTGTTCCACAATTCACCCAAAATGTGGCCGTTTGGGTTGCAAACTTCAGAATAGGTGTCCTATGGAGTCTACTCCATTGTGTTAAAATTTCATTCTGATAGCTCAACCGTAGCTCAATCTATCGCATTTTCCCAGCGGTAACTGAAGATGCCCACCCCTGTATATATTTTTGGATAAAATATAATTCAGTTGAAAATTTCACGAAGCGTAAATGTAATGCAAATTCTAGTCTGCCCAATTTTCCTACTTTTAATTCTGCTGCCTAACGATAAGGTACATGCACAACAATGGCCCTACACACACTAGTTTTCACCGTGACTGATGTGAAAACTGAAATGGCCACATGGCCACATCCAGCCTACTCTTATTGTATGCTATATGTGTTTTAGTTTTCAAATTTTCAATTTTAAGCTTTCATTGATTTAAATTCAAATTTAACTTTAATAAAATCATTCAACCGTGTTCATTAATTTGCATTTGAAAAAATTTCAGTTTTCACACGAAGACACAGTGAAAAGTGTGTGTAGGCACAATGAGGCAAGCTGGCCAGATTAGACGCTTAGACCAGTGATTGAACGCCGATTAGTACGCGACTGACATTTGGGAAACAATCAAATCTGTTTTGAACACATTTTAGATCACCATGATGAATGATTTTTGATGGCCATCGACATTAGTTCACAGATCCCCCATTCTGGTAAACTCAAATGTTCAAAACAAATTTATGACCCTCTCAAATCTATCTGGTGTACTACTGTAGTGCGCACAGGGCCAACCACTGAATGAAATCACTCCCCTTTTCAGGTGACGGGTACCATGGTGCTGGTTACGGTAACGGTTACGGGCACCACCGCGGACTGGGATATGGTTATGCACCGCACCATGGCAATGATTACGGTCATTATGGTGGGTTGACAAGCTTTTACCCTTTTGGTGGGATCCGCTTTTTGCATTCAGAAGAATAAAAATCTGGGGACTTTATTACTGTAATCGATTTTATAACTGGAATAAATTCCTTAGATCAAAATTCAGCTTCAAACACTCCAAATTTCCCAACATCACACCTCCCTCAAAAGTACCCCAAAATACCCGCGATACCCAGGTGGATACCCTTACTACCCACACGCGACATACAAGGGCGGGCACAACGGGAACCGCGCGTATGGTGCATATGGGTACGGGTACCCAGGGTACGGGTACCCAGGCGTCGGGTATGGCTACGGGTACCCCGGGTACGGTTACGGTAGCCAGGGATACGGTCACCATGGCAAAGCCCACGCCCAGGGAGATTACAAACAGTGATTGTCAGTTCGATGTGTAGATTAGACATTAAGTTATTTATATTTATTATACCGTATGTGATTTGTGATGGTTTGGAAATATTCTAGAAATGCCATATATTGTCATTATAACGTTTTTCTGTGATGCTACCACGACAGACTGTCAGCTTATGCGATTCAGAGTTGTTATTTATGTTGGTCATGTTCAAATCAGGTCTTTCATTGAGTCAACAACGTGTCAATACTTTCGCACCGGATATTTCAATGAACTTTTTCAAGTAACTTATCATATCATTATCCCATATAGCGGAAACTACAGAAAGGACTAAAGTCTCAAATCTATACAGCAAAGAAAATCACCAAAACAATTTTTTACCTCATATAATAATCGATCACACTAGAAAACAGGGCAAAACCAGCGGCGCCAAAAGCGGCAGCTTTCAAACCAGCCTTTAGACCCAAAGCTCCGCCCACAATTGCTCCTGTAATTTTATAATTGGTGACTTTTCACCAAATTAATCAACCAGAATTGATGTTATCGTTAATTGCTTAGCAAATACAAATCTGGTACGGTTTCCACAAACTAATGACAAGTAAAGTGAGAAGTGCAAGTCAAGTGGAGAGTTAACTTACAGGTGACTGAGGGTAATTTGTATTCAAAAGAAAATACCTTCACTTATGTCACCACTTTTCTTACCACCATCATTTTTATTATCACTTGCATACATGCGGAATTGGCGCCATACATTTTTTCGTAGAAACTGGCATGTATTTCACAGCATTTACCGCTTCACATTTACATATATTATTCTTTTATCACTCAAAATAGACTCCCCCCAAAAAATAATGCAAAATTCACCAGAATAAGTCGAATTGCGCCAGTCGCTCTTGGCGCGCGCCGTTTCCAACAGGCACTCGGTGCCGGCGAACAGCAAGCCGATCGAGGCGAAGTTCTTGCCGTAGAGCTTCATGCGGAATGCTGCGAAGGTGATCGGGTTGGGTTTTTGGAGCAACTTGGATGAACACTTGATAATGGACGATTTTTGGAATGTGAATGTGGAGCTATGGAGATTTACGAGATGCGATCGAGGCTTAAAACGAAATAGCAGATTGATATTTACTGGTGACAAAATTCTAAGACAAATTTACAAATCTGAAACTGAAAATTTCTTGTAGCAAGTGCGTCACTTTAGTTCCAGTTCATTGAGATATGAGTGTGAAAAAAACGAGAAAACTCACCCATCTCTCTCCAAGTCTGCTTCAAAGTTGGCATCTTGCCAGTTTCCGCCCCCGGCATACTAAACTGCGGGTCCAGACTGGCGGTAAAAAGTCCGAATAAAACGCCAATGCCTCCGCCCATGACGCAGGCTAATGTCGACTTGAATACACAACTTTCAGTCGTCGCGCGGATGTATCTTTCCATGGGAATTGGATCCGGGCCAAGCATGGGGTGCTGTAAATGGGTTTTTACAATATTATTACAACTTTTTTGATAGTGATATAAAGAGAGATACTATTTAAGGTGTGTCTCAGAGCACATGCCAATGCATGCTCCTTCAGGCTTTTTTATCACGTAAATAAATGAAAAATCGGCAAATAAATTGAGAAATGAGTATGAAACGCCGTCACATAATTACCTCTACTAGAAATAGCTGCCATTTTACAGGGCATGACACTTTACCACTCCCTGGGTGTAGGACAGGGTTCTCCTAGGGGGGGGGCTGCCCCCCCCCCCAAATCCGCCAGCTATCTATCTATCCCCGAGGCCGCTCAGCTATCTATCTATCCCGAGGCAAAATTTGTGGCTACTACCCCCAAAGACTCCCCCAAATCGCTCAGCTATCTATCTGGGGTGATTTTTGAGAAATTTTGCCCAAATTTTCGCACCTTTTTATAGTTTTTCACCTTCAAAATCGTGCTCTCCGGCTATATGCATGGTTATATGCCTGTTTTTAGCCATTTTAAACCTACTTTTGGCCACTTTTAACCGATTATTAGCGATTTTTTCCCCATTCGGCCTTCTATGCACTTAAAAAGCCTATATATTTTGCCCCCGCGAGCCCCCCCCCCCCCCAGAAATTTTTTTCAGCTATCTATCCCTCCGGAGGAGCGATTTGCTATGTATCCAGCCCCCGCGAGGGCCAAAATCTTGGAGACCCCTGGTCCAGGAGTACCCCCAAACCCCACTGGCACCATTTTACACAAAAGCGAATGGACTACAAAACCCAAACCCAAAAACACCACAGGTCTAATAGGTAAATTGTCGGTCCTCCAAGGTTTGGGCCCATTGACCATTTGACCCAAAAGCACTATAAAATTTGACGGTGCATAAGTTTTGGCTTCCGCATTTTGTGAATTTGTTTGTCTTTCCGGGAGGAAAGGGTTTCCGAATAGCCGCACTAATCGTTCGGGGGATCCAGGCGTGTCCATTACTCGGTTACTGCAGTGAATTTTGAATCGATTAAATTTGAAGGCCAGTCCAGGTGCCAGTTCCGCGAAATGAGAAGTGAGAAGTGAAATGGCAAAAACGAAGTAAAAGCGCAAAAGCGAAGTGAAACGGCAAGTGAATCGGCACAAGTGAAGTTAAAAAAAGAGAAGTAATTTCCCTTTGCTTTCGCCATTTTTCTTCTCAATGAACTTGCCATTTCACTTCTCACTTCTCATTTTGCGGAACTGGCCCCAGACCCTGTCAAAATTTCATATTTTTTAAAAAGCGGAACGCTTCACGATTATGCGTGCCATTGCCATGTAAAATCGCTGGTAGATAAAACACCTATCACTGAGTATTTAAAACTGAAAATTAGTTTACAGGGTCTAGTACTACCATCTGGGGGCAAACCCGAGCCCTGTAAAGCGTAAAGTCAAGTGTCAAATGTTATGACAAATGCCATACAAATATGTAAATTGTCATGCAAAGTGTCAAAATTTTAGTAATAATTTTGTATTTTGTTGTTTTGATTGACATTTGTGATGACATTTGACACTTGACTTAACAGTTTACAGGGCTCGGGACTGGCACTTGCTGTCACTTGCCGGAACATCGAGTAATTTTGAAAACTAATACAATATTTAGCTTTGAACGCCGGGGTGAGTTATTTTTAGCATAAGTTATCTCCATCATCACTATTTGATAGACCCTCCACTTTGGTACAAAAAATTGCATTCAAAGCTAATTTATGAGTTTTCAAATCCAGTGTGTGTAGGGCTTTCAAATGACTGTTTCATGGTACGAACGTCTTTAGTAGACTTCGTAGAATGTGAATGGTGATCAATCAATAACTTGGGTAGCAAAAATTCGGCATGTTTTACCAATCATTTTATTCGCTAGTGAAAATAAAATATGAAAGATTTCTGCTCCATAAATATAGGTAATTGACATCACAATGAGTCAGTAGTAGGCTGCTCCTAATTCTAAGCCACTAAATGCAAACGAGAATAGACATTGAATGACATTATTTTCTGTCATATTCTATGTGGTTCCGATTCAGTTGCGACAAAGTTTTTTACGTTACTGAAATACCAGTCCCAAACCGTAAAGTCAAGTGACAAATGTCAGGTAAAATGTCAATAAAAATAGATTTTACTACTGGACTTTGCATGACAATTTACAAATTTTGATGACATGTGTCACTTGACTTTACAGGTCTTGGTCTTGGGACTGGCACCAGTGTTTAACAACTCTATTGATTGGCGTCACACGCTAGTTGACATCGGTTTTTGGGGATCGACTGTGTCAACTCAGAGTCAACTGAAAATTTTGTGAGTTGACCCCAGAACATTTTTGTTGAAACTTTTTGTCAACTGAAAAATTTGGGCAGTGCAGATCTTTGTCTAACTGGTTGAGTCAACTAAAAAAGAGTTGACGCTAATTTCGATAACAACTAGCGTGTGTGGCGCTATTCTCACCAGATTGAATCGGGCAGCCAATAACCTCAGATGCAAGAAATAATTACTTACCCAGATCGTCCGATAAAAAACGTAAACGGTTAATTTAAATTTGCACCTGTGGCCAGTCCCGCAAGTTGACAAGTGCTTTACTCTTGAACTCTTTTATGACGCTTGATTTTGCTGCAACTTTTAACTTGACTTTCGTCTTTGTCACTTGCCGGTTCCGCAAGTGACAAAGTAAAGGATCAAGTAAAAAGTCAAGAGTAAAGTCAAGAGTCAAGAGTAGAGCACTTGTCAACTTGTGGCACTTCCCCAGATCACTTGCGCAATGCGCAGTGATGAAAAACAACCGACAAATAAATATTACATATATAAACAAGCAACAGTCAATAGACAATCTTCAAACGATAAAAAATGTAACTCAACTTGTGCTTGGAACAAGAACAGAAGAATTCTTGGCAATTCTAGAATTTGTGAGACACGTGAAAAAAATTGAAATCCGTTGAATTAATCCTTCCCATTCAAAATGTCTTTTTAGCTGTCTATCCCTCCGGAGGAGCGATTTTCTAATTGCAAATAGACGCCAGTGCCGCTACGCTTATCGTTTTGGTGCTTTTATCGTCAATTTTATAATTTCAAACTTGTGCGGGTGTCTCACTAATTGTGGAACAGACCAGATAAAGCTCTCAGTGCAACCGCAAGCTTATTACGTGAATCGATTTACGCACGCACATATTTTCTCACGCGATAAAATATTTTGATGTTTAAATTTTAGTCGATTTAATTTTACACGTTACTCGATTTACGTAATAAGCGCGTGCATAACACACCACCACGGTGAATTCCATGCCAATACATAATTTTGTAAAACTATAAACACGCACTATTTATAAACAAACCCGAAAAAATCAGCAAAACACTTGTTTAGAAATATCAACATTTTCCGGCGACGCTGTGCAACATCAAAGCTCTGGAACTTTTGGACAGACCCTTAGCCCAAAATCGCGCGATTTTGTCATCCGCAGGTTGACTTTTCAGAACATTGGCTAACATGGACTTTCTGCAAAATATGAAACGTGATTTCGTCATAACCCCTTCCCAAATACGGCACAAAAACAGTGATGAGTGGAGAGTGAAGTGAAGAAATTGAAAAATACTATTTGGAAACGCCCATTTGCTAACAAATTGCCTCTATCAAAACATCGGAAACGCCAAAACTGGTACCAAATGCCCCCAAAAACCCCACCTATCAGTTCCATTTATATCCGCATGTCTGGCCACTTGAAAATGCAACGCGGCTCTATTCAACCAATGTCCTTTTGTAGCTTGGATGAGTGCCAAAATTGCAGGCGGTTGCAGAGTGTCGTCAGTTAAAATTTTGTGGTACCTTTAACGGGGGGGGGGGGTGGGGGGTTAATGCAACACCGAATATTTCCACGGGGGTAGGTGAAGGGTGTGTATTTCTACTTTCTGATGTGACCGGACGAACAAAGGGGTTGAGGGTATTTTCACTTGCGGGCGCTTTGTGATTTTACTTATCACTCGTCAATCTACCTTATGCACTATGCCGAATTCATGCAACAAGAGTCACGTGAAAAGGGGGTAATGGTGCTGCAATTGATATTGATGAAAAAATCATCTCATTTTTATGCCACTCACCTTTGTACAATGGTTGGAATTTGAGAACTTGGCAAAGGTTCAACTGTTACATTTTTCTCACCATCGAGAGGTCTCAATCTGAATGTTACCCCATTCCAAATGTCTCCAATTGAGTATTGATAGGGTGTCAAATATGCATCATGGTTATTCACACCATTCTGTACAATGTCACAGTTTCGATCTTCCTGTGTCGTTTCACTCTGAGAATCACAAATCTCCAGTGCAAAAGTTACGCCCGATTCAGTGGCACTTTGCATCCATTCATTTGAATTTTCAACGGCCAAAGACAATAGATTGCACTCGTAAACGTGCCTAAGTGAAGAGATTTTCATTCAGTTGACAGTTTCCGAAATACTCGGCGGATATAACACTTCGTATGGATACCTACCATAACCCACCTGAATCATGAACCAAAAATTGTACGGTTTTTTCATCGTAATATTTCGATTTTACTATAGAAAAATTTATTACGAAATTATGGTAGGGTGCGTCACAACACGGTGTAAGTCAAAATATCCCATTAAAAAACGTTTTTGTAATTTTTCGATTTCTTCGATCGTCAAGGTGGTATGACAAAGGTGCAATTTAATATTAAAAGTACAACAATTTCATTAAATTCGCCTCAAAACCTTCCACTACAACGATCAGTGACAAATTTTTAAAAATGTCGAAAAACTGACTTATAACAATCTGATTCTCTGCACACACTGACACATCCCACAGGAAGCAAAGCTACTAAACAGTCCAAAATTCTGTCCTGTCTGATTCTTAATAAATCTTTTTGGCCGGCTAAATGTGTATTTCCAGATTGTGTGGTGTAAATCAGCACCTGGAAGTCAGATTTTTGGGGAGTAGTTGGTGAGACAATATAAATATAAGCGAAAATTGAAAAATGAAAAAATATTCTGAAATATTCTAGGAATATACCGTATTTCCTCGAAATACCCCCCTTGAATTAACCCCCCCTCGAAATACCCTCATGTGTTTTCGAGCTGGGGAAAACATAACCCCCCTCAAAATACCCCCCGTCTGGAAGAAGGTACTTCATGTATACGATATACATGATGTATAAATTGGGACAAATTTACATCGCTGGTACACATCGACTGGTTCGTGTAGCGATACACGTTGATACGTCGTTGATACGAGTATAACGTCGTTCGCTGCATTTGATAGCAGTTTGGGGTACGAAATAGAGCATTCTTTACTACGATCAGAGTCGAAAATTTCTGGCGAAATAATACCCCCCCCCTCGAAATACCCCCTCAAAATTTCCACTCTGAAAAAATAAACCCATTACGGGTATTTCGAGTCGAAATACGGTATTCTGAAATTTAGCTTTGTGAATAGACACACAATCAATGTTGTGTTTTAAAACAAGTCATGGAGATTCACATGAATACTTTTCAAAGTTGCAAATTATTTAGTCACAATGCCCACTTGAAAAAAAATCCCTCCATCCCAAAAGTAAATTGATGCAAATTACCACATTAAGATTTCAATAAAAGAAGAAAAGAAAAAAGTTCACCTGCGCTCCAATAACCAACTGATGCAACAGCAATTTCATTTCATCCTCACTCAAATTGGTACACAAGTGCATTAAGTCCAGTACTATTTCGTCACAATGTAAACTGGTCCCAAAGTCGGGGGAGCACGATTTTCTAGAGGAATCCCCAGCGTGAAAAGTTATACCAGAACACACAGATGACGTCATTTTTGAGTCGAACGATTCCTGCGTTTGACAACGGAACTTTGTTGAAAACAGATTGTATTTGAGTGGTCAAAACGGTTAACACTATTGCGGCTAAGTACACAGAAACAAAATCTTTCGTTCAAGCACTGGAGGTAATTGACAACTATTATCCGAGGTAAAAAAGTTCCAATAAACTCAGAAACGAATTTTTTTTGGAACTTCGCCAGTGCCGAAAATTTTTTAGGTGGGTCTAAACAAGAATAATAACACGGAATTAATGTTATGGCGACGAGTTTTGACGGATAGAAGATTTCCAGCACGTATTTTAGAGCATTGAGCTTCGTACCAAAAGTTGAAATACAACTTAGTAAATAAATATGACAACGTTGATCGGAAACTGTAGCACACACACAAATACAGTCGGGACGCAATTAGCGCGACTCCTATTCACACTGCCCAAAAACCCTCACACAAGTCTACCCCCCTCAAATACTACCCCCCCCCAAAAAAAAACCCTCTCAGTCCCACCCCAACCTACCCCCTGATCCCTTTCCATAATGACCCTGGCATCTTCAGAAGGGCCACCCTGCATGACCCTTTCCGCGTGTCTGCCCGCAGCCCGTCGCATGGCCCACGTGAACCACACGTGAAGCTTGTTAAAAATGGCTGCGAGTTTGGATTGGGGGTTGATGAGCTTGGTGCCAGTCACAGACCCTGTAAAATGTCAGGTCATGTCAAATGCCCTGTATAATTCGGCAAACATTCGCTTTACATGACATTTTACATGACTTTTGACACTTTGCATGACGTTTAACATCTTACAGGGTCTGGGAGCGCCCCCATGATAAAAAATGCATGTGCAAATGAGAATGTGGGAAATGGAAATGTGGGCTTGTCTCACGACGGGGGTCTCCACGCTTTTGATTTCCGCGGGGGGGGGGTGTCAGAAAGACAGCATATGACTCCTTCAGAGTGACAATTATTTAGATAGATTACAATCTGGGATAGCCATGGATAGGGAGCTCAGCTTTTCACGGTATTTAGACCCCCCCCCCCCCCACAGAAGAACTGAAAAACAAAAACAACAACACACACCCACCCAAACCAACCACTATCCCCAGTCAATTTACTCAGCGGTCTCGCAGCATCGTCAAGTATAGCTACACGTTTTCCCTTTAAGAACCCCTGGGGCAGTAATGCAGCACGTCTGGCCGTGTCGCGCATAATTACTTCTTTTGATGTGCCCTGTTCCAATTGGAATTGCTGAAATTGGGTGGGGGTGCTATTTGAGGTGGGGTGGTCATTTTTGGGTGGTTTGAAATTGAGTGGCGCTTTTGTTGGAAGTTCAACAGTTGGATAAAAATGCAGTTTTATTCGGGCTGGAGTTTTACAATCGAAGACACAAGTTAGGTATAATTCTTGAAAATTGTGGGAAAAACTTTAAAATTAAAGTTGGTGATGTGTTCGCGAAATGATCATTTCGGTGGTAATGATGCCGTGTAGTAGTGTGACTTGAGTTCAAGCGCTGACTTGAAGCATTTTGAGTGATTTTAATCTTAAAGTCATTAAAGTCTCAAATGTAGTAAAATGGATAGAAGCTAGCATTGTGATGTGCTTAATTTATCATGAGAAAAAGCACGCTTTATTCAAAAAACGAACTCCCCACACTTAACAAGCAGCGCGAGCCACAAGAATGACACGCATCAAAATAGGGACTGAAAACCCGACCAGGATCGGATATTGTCAGGATTACTGGGTTCTCGGACCGGAATCAGGACTTGATAACAATGGAAAAAACACACCCCACCATGCACATTGAAGCATAATGATAGCGGGTTCTTTTGATAGATAACGAAGTTAGCATCTTTTTTTGGACGACACTAATTCGTTTGCAAATTACATGAATGTCGGTGAATTGAATACACACATATTTGAAACGCCCTCCGATCGTAAATGGCGATCGCGGTCGAAAGCACCAAAAGTTGGCGCCCGTCCAAAACCCAACAAGGTATTTTTTTGAAACGGCCCTACACACATTAGTTTACAAAGACACCAAAAATAAACTGGTTCCGATCCCAATTTATGCACGCCGACGAGCCGACGAACGACAGTCAAATGCAAAAGTGTTGAATGGTGTGGCAAATGAAGGAGAAGTGTTGAAAAAATATTTCGGTATACAACTCGGCGGCCATCACACTTAGTATGGAAACCTACCTTAACCCATCTGAATAATGAACCAAAAATTACGCAGGTTTTTCATCATAATATTTCGTTTTTACTATGGAATAATTAATTACGAAATTTATCACAAAATTTTATTCATTAAATTATGGTAGGATTCAGCGCATACTTTGCGGTCCGCCGAGTATGCAACGTACAAGGCCGGCGTGAAGTAAATATATGTGTACACAATAATGCGTAATGGTCAGCAAACTTTGAATTGGGATTGGCCCTGCGCACACTAGTTTTCACACGAATTTTCGAAAACTCATAAATAAACTTTGAACGTGTTTGAGTTTTCCACGAAGAGTCATTTTTAATCTCCGTCAACTGTAGTTGACGGCCACCTCATTGTAGAAAACTCAAATGCGTTCTTTGCTGATTTATGAGTTTTCGAAATTTCGTGTGAAAACTAGTGTGCGCAGGCACAATGGAACCAGTTGACATTTGGTGTTGTTGTCAACTAGTGTGTAGGGCCATTCTGGTTCCACTGAACATCACCATGTCGCCGGCAGCAAAGAATAATATTGAAAATAATCAAAGCATTTAACCGCATATCAATCTAGTTTTTGGATGGCTTCTCCAGAATATGCATTACGTAAATAAATACATTAACTAAAACTAAGTTACTAAAAATAACGTTACACGCAGCTTCCATTTCAGAACAAGTCACAAAAAAACTCCATTAAAAGATGAGTCAAATGACAAGTAAGTGACAGGTACAATTTGTCACTTGGCCACTCACACGGCCATAAATGGGTGTATCGGACCGGCCGAAAAATATACCTAGGTTTGATCGAATCAAACCATTCCCAAACTTGATAAATACACAAGGCACTGGCTACAACTCACAGTAAAAACACAGATTGTACTATGACAATCTGCAAGCAAAAGTAAGTCTGATAATCCCGATATATCAGAAAAGTCTTTTTCCCGATCATACGATCCCGGATCACGACTAATGCAACGTTGAAAACGAGAGTGTTATAAACAATTTTGAAACGTTAATCTCACGGGTTCTGAAATTTGTCCAAATTAAAAATCATTGCCCATCACGCGTAACTCGCAATTTCAATGTTTCAAAAGTAATTAAACATCGATGTTTTGCGGTCGCTCCGGTGAGTTTACATCTGATAAATCGGGATTATCAGATTTATTATTTGCTTGCGAATTGTCATGGTACAATCCGTATTTAATGGCGGGTGTAAAAATCGACGCTGGGTGTTGGTGAAAAACAGTCTTTCCAACACCTGCGGGCACTTCTAGAGCCTAATAACGTTAGAATTAGAATTTCGTCTGCCATTTTACATGACATTTGGCACTTTGCATGACATTTGAGAGGGTCTGGGAGTGCCATTGAAGAATTCGAATGAACAAAGCTAGGATTTTCACTGACACAAAATCTACACAGAATTTGCTCGGTACCCAGATAAATTGCATATACTCAGTGGGCCGAAAATTATGCACCTGAAATTACTGAGGTATGTCTTAGTCAATAACACGCGAGCAGGATACTTACCTATGTATGCGCTTTCACAAAAACATTTTTCAAAGAAATAGGCGGAGCCGAGAACAATCAAAAATGTCCCGAAATTGAAATTGTTCTTTGGAGGACCCCCCATTGGAGAACCCTTTGACCCAAAACTCCCGTTTGCGTCTCTGTATCATTGTAAAAAAGTTTTTACAGTAAATCACGATCAATAATGATTTACTTGCAAAAATGCTTAGCGATAAATAATCCCATTTTATCAGCATATCCAGGCCCAGTTGGCCGGAACTCGCAACCAAGAAAAATTGATAAAAGTAATTAATCAAACTGTAGTGAAAGATTGAAATTATGGGTTTAATGAACGTAGTGCTAACATCTATCAGTTTAAGGCCCTTTAAGTTTACGTTTAAGCTAAAGTTTACGAATTAAAGTTTACCGCAATCATTTTGTTGACAGATATTGAGAATGATTCATTCTAGTACATACATAGGTGTGAAAAACAGGTCTATGAGTTTTCAACATTCCGGCCGTAAACTAGTGTGACCACAAAAGGACTTCGGGTATTGGTATATATTAGTGACTGCACACCCTACACGCGTGGTTCACGCTGGAAGCGTGCCAACGATATCTAATGCATGCCACTTCATATAAGGACCGAAAAATACATTGATCTTATAACGTTTCACGTAAACATAACAATACATTTTTCATTTTTTCACAAAAATCGCATGCTTTAGTTTTCCTTGGCACGCGTACAACGTGAGACGTAAATAACTGCGCGTACGTCACTGGAGATTCAACAGATTGCAAGAATGCTTTAGTGAACTCGCACTTTGCAATCAAATTTCAATGGCTTAACAGATTCAACAGACATTAATTAGCACATTTAAAATCAATAGAGGTCAATTTGGCTCACTATGAATTGCCACAGTTAATCAAAATTTCCAAATTCTGGTGAAGTGGAAAAAAGATGCATTAAAACAGCAGATCGCGGCCACGATCCACCATCTAAAAACTGGTTATATTAAACCGAACGATTCGAACCGAATTCGAACAATTTTGTCCGACCCGAACGAACCGAACCGATACCAATTATAGAATCAAATTTTTTAAACCGTTTGCCACGTTGAAACACAAACTTCGCGGGTTCTAATGAAACGTTTCAAATGAATTTGAATATCAACACATATGTATCTTTCTTTACATCATTTGAGTCTGCGCTGAAATTTCATGGTTCATAAATTTACTTGCTGTTTTTCCAGTATCATGCAAATATGTGCAAGATAATTTCACAAATTTCGGAAATTAATAAATCAGCGTTGGACAAATTTGAGTATTGTGGAATGATGTGTTCGTCAACTACTGTAGAGGTATATAAAAATGACTCGTTCGTCAACTACTGTAGAGGTATATAAAAATGACTCGTTCGTCAACTACTGTTGAGGTATATGAAAATGACTCGTTCGTCAACTACTGTAGAGGTATATAAAAATGACTCAATCTTATAAAACTCATTGAAGGAGGCAGATTTATGAGTTTCCAAAATTTCAGCCGTAAACTAGTCTGTGCGACCACAAAACGACTGCCGGTATTCGTAAATTGCGAGAATGCAGAAACAGATTCCACTCATTGTGAAGTAACAAACTCAAGACAAAAAATTTCCATATTAAAATGAAAATACTCATGCCAAGAAAATAGTGAATCGCGGCCACGACCCACCAACTAAAAAGCGATAATTTTATTACCCGGAGTCGATCGAAATCGAACAATTTTGCCCGACACGAACGACCCGAACCCGTACTCAATGATAAAGAGTGAAAAAATTGGTAGGGTTTGTCACGTTGAAACGTACACTTTCCGGTTTTCAGCTTCACCTTCTTCACTGTAAATTGGACAAAAATAGGGTGAAACCTGAGAAGGTATTAAACCGTAGGGACCTAATTACAAAATCTTGGCTACAAATTACTTATTTACTTAATTGTTACTTATTTACATACCGTATTTCCTCGAAATACCCCCCTCAAAACGGGCACTATGAATTAATAAACCCCCCTCGAAAGGCGCATGCCTATTCCGCACATCGGCCTATTCCGCATTTTGGCTCATCCCGCACATTTACCTGCCCATTCCGCATTTTGGCCTATCCCGCATCTTGCCGGTGTAATGTGCGAGATAGGCAGTGTGCGTGATGGGTTTGTGTGCGGTATAGGCCGAAATGCGGGATAGGCCGAAATGCGGGATGAGCCAAAATGCGGAATAGGTCGATGTGCGGAATAGTGCACCATCCCTCGAAATACCCCCCCCCCCAATTGAGTGTAAAGAGAACGTCAATGACAAAAGCTGCGGTTTATGACCCGGGCAATGCATAACACACGTTAAAAACTGTGATTGTGTTATGTTAGAACATGGTTTATACCATCTACATACTTAATTAAGGCTGTAGACTCTTATACATGGTGGTTTTGTTCCATTTTTCTACGTCTGCGTACGTTATTAGTACTGTGATTTCAAAAAATTTCTGGCGAAATAATACCCCCCCCCTCAAAATTCCCACTCTGAAAAAATAAACCCCACCAAGTTGCCAAAGGTCGCGCTTGTTAAAACATGATGAAGGATTCGAATTTGCTTTGAATGTACCGTATTCCCTTGAAATACCCCCCCCCCCCCTCAAAATGGCCACTATGAATTTATACCCCCCTCGAAATACCCCCCCAAATGAGTGTAAATGACATAAAAGATGCGGTTTGTGGTCCGGGCAACGCAGAACACCGTGAAAAACAATGACTGTGTTATGTTAGAACAGGGTTTATACCATCTACATAATTATATAAGTCCATAGACTCTTATACATGGTGCTTATTGTCGCACTATTGTCTGCGTACGTTACAAACAACAAATTAGTACTGGCAGTTCAAAAAATTTCTGGCGAAATAATATCCCCCTTCAAAACTCTCACTCTGGAAAAATAAACCCCCTGAGGGTATTTCGAGGAACAACGGTAGTCATAAAAATCATTTTAGCGCACATACTGCTATAATACTGCAACCACCTACCTTTCAGAAAGTAAAACGTAAGGCTTCCAGTTTGAGTTCCAACAAAAATTCCAACGCTTTGGACCTCAACTGAGATGATCTTGCATGCGTAGTTCATGTACGCAAATTCACGCAAAGAAAAATCAGCTAAATACACGCGAATCGTGGCCACGACTCACACTATAAAAACTTAAGATTTTCGCCGACTCGTCGAATTCAAGTTTGATTCGACTCGATCGACTGAACTCGAGACTCGACGTTCGGCCCGAGAATAATTTGGTGTGATTCATTTGAAACATGAAAATGACGGGTTGCTCAAATGAAACAAAAGTATTGGGGTATGCAATAAAACGCCACAGCAGACTTTTCCGCGCCAATGGAAGCATACCATACTAATTACATATATTTACATCAAGTGTCTCTAGTCTAGTGTTGTAAAAAGCGCCAAAAGCGCCATGGCGCTTTTCCGACCAATAGCGCCAAGCGCCAATGGCGCCAGAGCAAAATGGCGCAAAGCGCCATGGCGCTTTTACATCACTACTCTAGCCCCTACAAAAATCCAACAAAACAGGTCCCCAAAATACCTTTTCCGCCAATCCCTTCAACTTTTCTCCAATGGCACTCAAATCATTTTTCCATCCATCATAGTCAGCCAAAAGGGCCATTTTGTCCACGCCAGCAACGAGAATGCAATATGTCTGCACAAATCCCCTCGCTTTGCTATCGGATAAGTGCATTGTGAGGGAAATTGTGTAGCCTTGCGTGGCCGAGCCGAAAAATAGGAGCCCCGTGCCGCCTGCGAATTGGGGGGGTTGAGTTTTTTGTATTTTTTCTTCATTTTTAACTATTGATTGCGGCCCTTTTTGATCAAATTTTCACAAGCAAAACTGGCTTTGCGAATTGTGTGTGACTGCGCTACAGAGAATTATCTTACAGAAAGTAAATAGGGGTTTCATTAAGAGATGCGTCAGTACACATACACTGCACATTTTGAAGATATAAATAATATCTATATGAACCTACTTACCATAAAAAATTTGTCCGAAAATTTAGCTGGGCAATAACTCATGCTATGCTATGCAAAATCGTAACAAAGTTATCGGAGAATGCGATTTCCAGTATGCAAGATCACCACGTACTTTAAATAGAGAAAAAAACTCTAACGACGACAAACGCAAAAAACTATTCAAATTTTTTTTTGCAAACATCATTTTACACACCCACCCGCACCAAAACCCACCAGGTGCCAATTCCCAAGTCAAAGTGCCCACAACAGCATGATTAACCATCTTACGCCACTCCCTTCTATACGGCCGCTCGCTGGCAACGTAGCTCACTCTGCTTTCATGATCGTTTACAAGTGCTATGGGGTGCGATTTTCCGCCCGCGGCGCAGCACGCGGCACAGTGGGGGGTTGTTTCAAGTGACTGGGAGAGGGGGGGGGGGTTATTTGGAGGTTTTTTGAGAAATGGATAACTTTATGGAAAGTTAGAACTGGGTCGGTAGTAGCGATGGCCAAGGTTTTTTAAAATAAAAAACGTTTTATTTTATTTTTAAACCTACCATCGAAACAGTTTTTTTTTAACTTGACCAAAATTTTTAGTACTAAGCACTAGGGTTCAAACGGGACCAGTTTTTCGGACCGGGACCGGGACCAGAAATTTTCTGGGGACTGGGGTGTCGGGACCGGGACTGGCTTTTTTCAATTGTCGGGACCGGGACCGGGACTGGGGGGTCGGGACCGGGACTGGGATTTGCCGAACCAGGTACCGGCACCGCGGTATTGTTTGAACCTTATTGGTATGTAATATCCAGCCAATGTTGTTCCACACACATTCACTGTGTGAAGGACCACTCTCAATGTATTAGCCTTTTCTTATAACATTATTCATGCAGTATTCCATTGCCATCTTCACTTGAAGTTGCGAATATATGATGAAACGCAATGTACGCAGGATTTTTTTGGGAGGGGGGGGGGCGGCACCGGTTGTAGGTGCCAACGCCATGGCAGTATTGGCGCTGGCGTTGGCGCCAACGTCTACAATATAGGTATCTTTATATACCTATATTTCGTACTAGAATCATGTTGGGGACCTTTCTAACACTGTCACATTATGGAAAAATACATTGTAATCATTGGCTGGGTATTTGCGCGCTTGCGCGCAAAAATTATTTATATGTTCCTACAAAATCGCTTTAGAAAAGTACCATTTCTGGCAAATTTTTTTTTGAAAAATACGTTTTTTCCATCATTTGTCGGGACCGCTATAAAATTCCGGGACCGGGACCGGGACTGGGTGGTCAGGACCGGGACCGGGACTGGGTGATCGGGACCGGGACTGGCTTTTTTTAATTGTCGGGACCGGGACCGGGACTGGGGTGTCGGGACCGGGACCGGGACCGCCCCAGTCCCGACTTTTTGCCGAACCATGTACCGGGACCGCGGTCCCGTTTGAACCCTACTAAGCACTAGGTATTTTGCAATTTTTTTGCACCCAAGCGCGCAATTTCACATGCACATTACTATTTGTGGTTGATTTAATTGGTTTTGCGGCATTTTTAGTGTAAAAGCTTCCATTTGTTTGTGCTATTGTGTCATAATAAGACACGATATGCTAGTGTAGTATATAATATACACCGATAGTGCCCCAACATACTTGTACAGTGTGAAACACTACTGCCAATGTGTTAGCCTGCTCTTATTACCTTATTTAAGCACTTTTCCATGACCAACTTCACTTGAAATCATGAACGTTCGACAAAAGGCGATATACATAATAAGTCGACGTAAAATGGATATTTTTGACAGAAATCACCACTTCTAATGCTATCCCATGACTCCACAGTCATTCTATGGCTATATATAACATCACAAAGTACTGCCACCTGTCTGATTTACCTGTATATGTTGACTCATGGCCATATCTGGGAGCTTTTGGGAAAAAAACGGTTTTTTAAAATAAAACCCTTTTTTGAAAAAACGGTCTTCTTATAAAAAAATCCTGTCATTGAAATACTTTTTTTGGCCATCCCTAGTTGGTAGGGTTGGAATGGTAAGGAACAATCGTTGAAATTTTGGAGAACTGCTGGATCAGATGTTTTGCACCAGGGTGACATTTTGGTATTGATATTCATTTTGATTTGCAACTGTCTGTATCGAAATTTGGGCACATTCTAAGTATCTGAAAATAATGCACGATGAAAACTGGTGCATAGGTATACTCCGGTGAATTGGTAATGTTCACGGTCAGTGTATCCCTTACGTTGGCAGTGTGCCAAAGGCCCCACACACGCTAGTTGACGCCAAAATTAGCGTCAACTCAGAGTCAACTGGTCAAAAATTCAATTGACTCTGAGCCATTTACAATATGTATCCAAAAAATCCCCTTCTTTCATTCTACATCAATCGACTTCTCAATATTTCTTAATCAACACAGGTAAAAAATTAAAAATGGTTATACTTAAAACAGTTGACTCTGAGTTGACTCAATCGACTTCTAAAAAGTAGCGTCAACCACCGTGTTGAGCGCCAAACATGTAATACGAGACTGTGTAGTAATAACAAATGTGACAATGTAATACACTTGTGTAATGTGTAATACATATTCGCTTATGCTACGTTTTACGTTGAGCTATAAATAACTCTGGGTGCACAGCATCTATTCACTAGAGCACACATAAATAAGAACATTCCAACCCACCTTCCCATCATCCTCGATCAATTCATTCAACTCTTCCACATCGCCAAAAAATATCGACTCAGCCCCGGCCGTTTCACCCATCCCACCACTTCCTTCACACCCTCCATTATGGCACTGTCCCAAAAACAAATTAGCGCCAAAAGTGTGTTCGGGGGCGGTGGTGGACTGGTCGTCGAGCTCGGAGCCCGAGCCGGAGTCGTACAGGGGCAGCAACGAGTCGGGCAGAGTGTCGGATGGGCGGAAGGCCTGAGGATTGGGGGGGGGGGGGTTAAATGGTTAGGGATTACCGTAAGGTTAGGGATTTTTTATCGTCGGAGAGTTCATAGCGCTAGCGCCGGATTACATCAATTTTAGTCAGGACTAAGGTGTCAAAAACATTTTTTACGGAAAAAAATTTTCAGTGGCCGGAAAACGGAACGGAAAACGGAAAAAAATTGCACTTGGCGGAAAACGGAAACGGAAAAAAAATTCAGCGGTCGGAAAACGGAAAAAGGGGCCGGAAAAACGGAAACGGAAAAATGAAATTTGCACGTAAACGGAAAAAGTTGCTGAAATTTTGCTGGAACTGGAAAAAATTTGCAGAAATTTTGCTGGAAACAGAACACAATTACATAATTGACAATCTGCATGAATGTTTACCAGTTTGGCCAGAACAGAAAACAGAAAGTTGAGCCAGAAAAAGGTAAAATGAGGCAGAAAAATGGAAAATTGAGGCGGCAAACAGAAAAAAGGCGCAAAAACTGGAAATTGAGGCGGAAAATGGAAAACGGCGGAAAAACTAAAAATTTAGCCGGAAAACGGAAAATGAGCCGGAAAAACGGAAACGGAAAAAAATTAGACGGAAAACGGTAAAAAAATTTCAGCAGCCGGAAAACGGAAAAAAATTGCCTGCGGAAAACGGAAACGAAAAACGGAAATTTGACACCCTAGTCAGGACCCTGTAAAATGTCAATAAAACGCTGTGCGTCAATAAAACGATGTCAAAATTGACGCCGGTGCGCGACTGGTTGCAGAACAAGAAAGTGGTAAATATACGGATCTAGTAGGTGGGTAACACGCTTCAGCTAAAGGCACCGTTCAGCTACCACCACCCTCGAAGTGGCCGGTTATCATTTATCTGGAGCTATTTCCGGGAAATTTTGACACATTTTCGCTCAAAATATCCAATATTCACTTAACTTCACTAGTTGCTTATTGCCTATTGATTACACTTAACTTTAGTGATATTGCTCCCTTTTCAACCCTCTACCTTTTTAAAGACTATCTATTGAACCCCAAAAGAACTTATTTCAGTTATGCACCATTTTGGAGCGATTTATTCCCGCAACGATCCCATCAGACAACCCAACAGAAACCATCGCGCTACAAAATGTGATAAATGACAAATTTAATTCAGTGAGCGTCTCACCTGGGTGGCCAGCACTACCCTGGGTCCATGTGCTTCGCAGAAATGTCCTAGCGCAACAACTGTTTCCATGCGCTTTTCCGGAAAATGTCTGAAATGAATATTGTGGAAAAACTTTACTTGAGGTCAAGGTAAAGAAAATACGCGCATATAAATGATTATAACTCAGGCATGTCACCTCAATCAGTGATATGGTACTTTTGACGCCAAATTTTATATCAAACTCCGTCAAAATGTACAGAAAATACATAATTCATTGTTTTCAAATAGTCCACAAATAGTAATTAGATTTATTAAAATCGAAAGAGGGTTCACCAGGTAAATACTTACATACAGGCGGGCAAAAGAACAACATTGAGCTCAGGTTTGAATCTTTTGTGAAAATGAGCGTGTAGCGTAAATTCGTAGAAATTTCACTATGTCATCTCAAATGAAATCGATATGAATTTACGTTACAGCACGAGAGGTGTCAGTTATGTAGCTACTGGCGTGTAAACATAATAGAAATTTCCAGTAAACTGCCAGTCCAAATGGGAATCTGGGAAATGTCTGAATTACGACCATCGGCTATTCAATGATTTTCGGCACATAAATACATTGGTGCCCCGGATAAACAGGGGTACCCGAACAACGCCGCATACTACATTCGAATGTTTATGCAGACATTTCACAGAACTCCCATGAACACGTGTAAATTTCTTGGCACCCAGCCAAACCACAAATCAAAGGTGTGACTGAAAAATCAAATGCGGTCATGCAGGAAAAGTAATCACAGCAGATCAGTGCAGCCTATTAAAAAAATGCAAATCAGTACAGTTTCACCACCCGGTTTGATTCCATGATTTTTACGGCTAAAGTAAATAGAAATACAAACATTAAAAAAACTGGCGCTGTGTACGCGGATTACCATTGAAACATTTCGGAACAAGTTTTGCACTCAACCCCAACCCATTTGATTCACCCCAGTGTGAAATTTGTACGCATGTTTCTAAATTTACCGTATTTGTTTAAATAATTCCCCTGGTGAATTATTATTTCGTCAAACTTTTTTGAGAGAACTATTCGAGGGGCGAATCATTATTACGTCAAAATTTTAAGGCATATTTCTATCAAGTCATTTCATGAAATATGCTTTATTTACACAACAACAACGTGCCATTTTGGTAACTGTAACACAACAAATTGATCAACCCTCTTAAGGGGTGATTTTTCAAGGGGGGGGGAGTATTATTTCCTCACTCATCCTACAGGGGGAATTGTTCGAGAGCGGGAATTATTCAAGGGGAACTATTCAAGCAATTACGGTATACAAATAGGTTGAGTTATGTACCCCAAAAGTTTATCGTTTTCCAAATGGTAAATTTGTACTTCATCCATGCAAACATAATGGTAAAAAATTTGATTAGTGAAAATTAATAAGCCAACAAATATTTGCACCCCTACACAAATTCGAACACCGAAAAACCAATAGAAAAACACGTGTTCAAAAGAAAAAACATTGGTTCCTAAATCAGAAAATGACTAAATCGATCAACAAATTTTCGAAAAGTAATCCATTTCGAAAATCAATCAGAATTCTGTTCCATTTCAATATTCGGATCATAAGCATGAGCCCCGGCGCTTGTAACTGATTTTCTCTTGTAAAATAGCAAATACGCGTCCCGTTTCAATTCCTGTGTGATTTTGAAGGTGGTAAATATGTAAATTTGGTCTAATTTTTACATGCTCGAATTGTGCAATCTGATGCAACGCTTTTTTAAATGGATCGGAAAAGGCGTGTCAATTTTCACCTTTTCACAAGGCAAAAGTCTGAAATTTTTTCTCGACATCACGCATTCACGTTCCACAGGGCTTTGAGCTATCGTCTAAACTGCAGCAAAAAAATGTGGCAGAAATTGTTGTCACGGAGTTTGACTTTTTTACATATGCCAAGTGCCAGTAAACACACTTGACACACAAATAACAGCATAGTCACCGACAATGTGCCAAAATCACCACAAACAAGTGTCGCAAAAAGTGGTCCACATAAAAACACACATTAAAAAAGACCCCACCCACCTGCACGGCCTCAGGCGTCATAGATGTCACCATGGAATCATTATAATTCCGCCAGGTGCCCGTTTCACTGTGCCACGCGGCAGCGAAGTCTGCAAGATTGATGTTTTTAAATAAACCGGCAAGTGGTCAATTTTAAAAACAACAACAATTTTTCTAAAAACACTTACAGTGGCCAAAACTGACGCCGCCATTGTGATTGACCACACCGATCAAATCATATTTTGTTTGTACGGGAAACTTGTTCGAACTTTGTGAAATGTCAGTCAAGTAGGGCGATATATCCAAGTCTCTGAAATATGTTGGTTTTGTTTGAAATTTACCTTTATTCCCTTTATTCAAGTACCTATTTATTCAGGCATGACTTAATGATAAGTGTATGATTTTATTTTCAGGTATCTAAAGGGCCAAACAAGCTGGCTTTATTTATCATTCAAAATCACACAATTCAGGAAACATAAAAGATTGAATCAATAGTGCGTTCGTTCTTTCTTCATCATGGGCAACAAGAAAAAAACCTCAAAGGAAAATCCACGCCGCCGGAGACTTTTCTAGTATATCCAGACATCATGTTAAAGTGGAATCTTTTCAAGTGCACAATCAAATATGGCGGCAGACGACAAAGTGACATCCTTTTCGTCATCACTTGCTTGCAATCGCACGTTGTGCAGTCTCTGAAAAAGTATATTATGCAGATTATACAATTCAATTATAACTCCAACTGTTCAAAAATTATTATAGCCTAAAAACAAGGTACTGGTCAATTCAGTGTTCAATCTACGTAATTTCCCCTTACTTTTTGCAGAAGAAATCGACACACACGAAATTCTTGTGTCGTAAGGTCAGAAAGTGCGGTAGTAAATACCCAGACTTTTATCATCCTTTATCGTGACTATGAAATACACCAACTAACACAGCGCCATCAGTCCTTTCCACAGAAGCGTACAAATCCAGACAATCAGTGAGTGACATGCCTCTGTTGGCACGGTGCCAACCAGTGCCCGCCGATGAAGTGCTCACGGATTCCAACCACTGTAAAGCATTATGTATCATTGGGCAACACTTCGTGGTACAAATCATTCATGGCCATTACATAAAAATATTGGTCCTAGTAGCATAGTAGCATATTGGGCCCAAACACACTAGTTGACATCGCAAATTAATGTCGACTGAATGTCAACTAAATAACACACTTTTTTAAAGCATAGAACTTAACAGAAACAATGAAAATTAAGCGTCACGACACGATATAAAGTGAACTGTGCTCTATCACATAGGAAAGTTGAAATCACAAAATTAACCAAAATTTTGATGAATTTAGTTAACACAAATTTTGATGTCAACTAGTGTGGTGTCAACTCGATTTTAGTTCAATTCAGGTCGCAGACAATTTTCAAGTGCACGTGCGGCAAAGTCAAAGAGGAATTTATATTGCCATGTGCATTTGAACATGGTTTTGCAGCAAATCAACGAAAAATTTATGAAAAACCATCGGCCCAGTGGACATCTGGATATAAAAAACTGTTGGACCAGTTGACATGATGTTCATGAAAAACCATCGGTCCAGTTGACATCCGGATATGAAAAACTGTTGGACCAGTTGACATCCGGATGTCAACTGGTCCGACAGTTTTTCAAAGTTTTTAGTTTATGGGCTGTGAAATTATGTTCAAATGCACATGGCAATATAAATTCCTCTTCATCTTTGCCGCACGTGCACTTGGAAATTGTCATGCTACTGAAATTTCAATAAAATTGAGTTGACACCGAAACAGTTGACATCGTGTGTGGCACCATCGACGCATTGATTTAATTAGTCTCCCAGTGTTGGATACCATGCAAAAATTCCCAACCCACCTTTTCCGGGCGTGGGTCACACAGTTCTTCGTAGGCGTGTACATTCCAACGCATATCCATAAATACCACGCTGTCCCTGTCGCCGACCAAAAGCGGCAACTTTTCGCCATTGCAACTTCGCTCCAAGTCTTGCCAATCCGGTTTGGAGAGGTTACAAACGGATTGTACCGGTACTGGAACCGGTAGAGAGGTGTTTTCGGGATAGGCCACGTTTTCGGTTTCGGTATGGTGTTTCGGTACCGGTTCCGGACTGGTGTCCATTGGGATGGGGTCCTGAAAACACACACGTTGTTTTTGTGTGTGAGTAATAGTGGAATGGCGCCCTTTTAAGATAACGTCACTTTTGTTTTATGTCACTCACTACACACTCTAGTTTACATATGAAATTATAATTTTTGTGTTAATTTATTAAATCTGCCATGGCGCATTTGAGTTTACTGGAATGAGTTATTTGTACTCTCCGTCAACTGTAGTAAACTCCTGTCAAAACGTAATTCCAGTAAACGGAATGGAGTTCCAAGAAATGTAGAATAACGGGAATAATAAAAATTGACGGAAATTGTCTCAATTCCAATCATTACAAAATTTATAAACCTGTGGCGCGTCATTGTGCCCAAGAGCCTCTTCATTTTCGTTACATTCGGACGGATATTGCACGATGTAACGTGGCTGAAAAATGCGTTTAAATCAAATTCAAAATAACAAATAGGAAAAGATTAAAAAGCCCAGGCGCCAGTTCCGAAAATTGAGAGATAAAATGGCAAATGCGAAGTGAAATGAGAAGTGAATTGAGAAGGAAATTGGCTAAAGCGAAGGGAAATTACTTCTTATTCTTATTTACTCAGCTTTTGCCAATTTACTTGCCATTTCAATTCGCTTTTGCCAATTTCCTTCTCAATTCACTTGCCATTTCGTTTCGCATTTGCCATTTTACTTCTCACTTCTCAATTTGCGGAACTGGCACCAGGAAAACGTACCTCCTCCACACATTCTTCAGGTTCATTTTTCTCCAAAAATGCATCACTTTTGTCACTTTCTATTTGACTATTCTCATCTGCTAATGTAGCACCATAATTCTGCACCACCGTATCCAATTCTATAGCTTTGAGTTCACCGGAATGTTTCGCTGAGTTCGAGTTTTCAGGTAAAATATTTTCTGGAACATACTGAACGGTGGGGCTCGGTGGAGGCGATGGCATGCCGCTGAAGTTTTGAGTTACCTGGAAAAACCTGGTTTTGAGTTACCTGAGTTAAGTTGAGAAAATTTCAAATTTTTAGTATTTTAACAACAAACATAAATTTTTGCTGTTATTTTGAGTTTGAGTATTTTAAGAACAAACAGAAAACAGAAATTTTTCAGAAAACAGAAACGCTAAGCGACAATCAGGGTTTTTTTCTGGCCAACAGAAATCACAAATCAAATCATTGAAACTATAAAAAATGCAAAATGTAAAAAAGTCTCCCACCTGAGCACTGGGGCTGGCGGCGACACTGGGCAATGCCCTTCGCACGGGCAAAAATAACTCAAAACAATCACTATCCATGACTTTCTGATGCTCTGTCTCGGTATTTTTGGAACATCCACTGCTTTTCATAGCGCCAGATCTAAATGAACTGCATTTGGATGGGGAAATAGGCGGGGCACTCGGCGATTTCGACAGCATCCAGCTGAAAAATTTGTATACCCTAATAAAGATTGGATGAAGATTGGAAGCTTTTTGGATGATAAAGAAGTTGTCATAGTCAGTGAAGTTGTCATAGTCAGTGAAGATTAATCGAATATTTTTCAGTGATATTGAATAGAGGTAGGGAAAGTTTTTAAATTGCATGTATGAAAATGACAATTATTATTTTCTTTTTGCAGAACACTACGCCCATTTGTCTTCTAAGTGAAATATCGTGAGATATCATTTTATGTAACAAAATGGCACCTTTTTAAAAAGATTGTACCTAATCGGTTGAGTACTGGGACTAGACGCAAAATGCGAGAAATCCAGTAAAATTGTACGCATGATCTGCGAAAAATACCAAAAAAATTTTTTTTAATCAACTCACAGAGCTTTATTCACCAACAATTTCTTCACATTTTCCTCCGTTGCCTCCGCGAAAGGCAAACGCAATGGAATTGGCGCAGCCAAAACTACAACAGGACACGCGGCGGCGCGGCTGCGAACAAATGGGGTGTTAAAATCGCTCCTCCGAAGAGATAGATATACTCGGCGGACCACAAAGTATGCGCCCAAAATTATTTATGTTTTGGTCGATAACGCGCGAGCTGGATACTTCTGTATGCACTGTAAGGCTTTTCTATATATCTATTATATATAGGCTTTTCCAAGGTGTAGAAGGAAAAATGAAAGAAAAAATCACCAAAACTAGGTGAAAAATACAGTATTACCTCGAAATACCCCCAGGGGGTTTACTATTTCGCCATCAAAATTTGAGGGGGGATAATTCGAGGGGGGGTCTATCATTTCGCCAGAAATTTTTGGAAATTTCCCATTCTCAGACGTATAAAAATCAAACAATTACATAGATGTAAATATATGTGTTTATAGGTGTATACAAGGACGTAGCCAGGGGGGGGGCGGCACTTTCCCTTCGCAACATATATTTTCGGCTGGCCCGTCTCTGCGGCCTAAACGCCAGTGAAAATGGACTTCATTCCTGTGCATGTCGCTGTGTACGCCCGTAAAATGCACACGTATACTGCTGTTTTGGCGCCAATGCCAACGCCTTTTGCGCCATGGCGTGGCGCCTACGAATGGCGCCAGCGCCATAGCGCCATTCCCCTACTACAGGAGTAAAATTTGAGGGGGCCCCCCGTTCGCCGGGCTCCGTATACAATCCGCCCCCCCCCGCTCAAATATCCTGGCTACGTCCCTGTGTGTATATAACTGTATATACACATAAACCCTTTCCTAACGTCACTCAATCATCGGTTTTAACGTGTGTTCTGCTTTGTACAGATCACAAACTACGGTATTTGTCATGTACGTTCTCTTAACACACAATATTAGGGGGGGGGGGGTATTATTAACTCAGCCAAATTTTACGGGGGTATTTCGAGGGGGGGTTAATTCAAGGGGGGGGGGTTAATTCAAGGGGGGTTAATTCGAGGTAATACGGTAGCTCAAAAGGCTAAAAATGAAAAATAGCCAAAAACATCAGCTGAAAATTGTTGACTAAAAATTCCCAGACAATTCACCTCTGCACGCTCTGACAAGCAACCAAAGTGACAGGCTTCTTTGCATTGTCAATTTGGGGCACGTGCCATGCAAACAGGTATTCAGCCCCCTGACTTGGCACTGAGCCAATGCCTCCCGCGTGGCTTGGTGACGATTCAATGGTGCCTGGTTCAATTCGAGGCCCAATGTGGTTCATTTGCATTGGGTCCGCTGGCTCGACCGATGGCGTTGTATTTGGAGGTGACGGTATTGGATTTTGGTAGAATGGCGTAACGTCCATTTCGGCCGGCTGTTTTCGGAGGTTTTCGGAATCTGATTTGATTTACAGAGACAGAACAAAACAACAACAGGCGCCGCTCACAGACCGTGTAAAATGTGAAAAGGCATGCAGAATGTCAAACGCCCAGTAAAAATAAAATAAAATTGTGCATTTTACATGGCTTTTAAAATGCCATTACGTTTGACATTTTACACGGTATTTTACGAGAATTTTGAAACTTAACCAGATTTACCTGGTCAACACTACCGTCCGTGCCCAGTGATAGAAACGTAACTTCCCCATCACTGCTGTTGTACGTGTAGAGTGCGAGCTGTAACAATATCGCATTAAAAATACCCAGAGCGTCAAAATGACAATAAAAAATAAAAACACCTGATCTTTAGGCGCACCGGACACTTTTGAAACAGCATACAGCGTGTGGTCGATTTGGGCGCGATTTCCAAATCGGTCGGTCATCACGGGCACAGATAACTGGAATCGTTTCATGTTTTGATAGTGAGTGATGCATATATGCAAAACTGAATTTGTAAAATCGAAATGTTCTAATTATCTATCTATGCCAGACGCCGCCCCCCCCCCCCACCCCAATCGGCCCGGAGCAATTTTTGAGAAATTTTGCACCATTTTTTGCTAATTTTCGTACATTTTGCTAAATATTCACCCAGGAACAGCCCATGCGCCTTATTGTTTTTTGGTGATTTTTTTGCCATTGTCTGCCTCTGCACACGGAAAAAGCCTACATATTGAACCCCCGCGAAACCCCACCCAGAAAATATAATCAGCTGTCTATTCTTCCGGAAGAGCAATTTTCTATTTATCCAGCCACACCTACAAGGACCCCTCCTGTTAGGTGAATTTATTGGTTACTAAGTGCGACCAGTAAAATTTACATACCATTTGCCACTGCATATCGGGTCGGCTGGGCACAAAAATCACGTGAATATCTTTGAGATAATCATTACTGGGCACAGGCACCGATAGCATATTGTAGCCGGTCCACATTTTTCGGGTCTGAGTAATAGAAAAAATGTCTATTTAAAAGTATTTTTAAAACGGTGAAAAACGTTGTGTAGGTACACATCATTTTCGAAAAAAAACGTTCGAATTCCGTACGTATCTAAACAGCATTCATCACAGTGAAAAAAGATACGTTTTGCAAACTCACAGTATCGCACTGGCCGCAAACTAGTGTCGATTTTTCCATACCATAAAACAGTTGCGTGAAAATCGAATGTTCCTTGGCGCAAAAACGCAGCCATTCTTGCTGGGCCACAGACTGAAAAGCGTTGAAAATGAGCTTTATTAGTCCAAAACACAATACAATCCAATACAATGATAATTTGTATTTACAGGGAGGGTCTAAAAGAACTTAGTTAGAAGGTTTTCAAGTGAAGGCGGTGTTTACAGAAAAGTCAGTGACGAGGCGACGATTTTTTTAAAGTTTCATATCTCACCGAAGAAGTTCTTTATTTTCAAGAAAAGGCAGTAAAGTATGCATAGTTTATGAGTATATATATATATGCATACCAAGTTTCGGATGCTTGTCGCTCATAAGTTATAGGCGTTTTAAGAAAAAATGTGTTGCCGCGGCTGCGACTGATCTGCGACAACAGAAATTTTCTTCAAACGCCTATAACTTATGAGAAACAAGCTCAAATCAAACTTGGTATGCATATATACTCATAAACTATGCATACTTCACTGCTTTTTCTTGAAAATAAAGAACTTCTTCGGTGAGATACGAAACTTTAAAAAAATCGTCGCGTCGTCACTGACTTTTACTGTAAACACCGCCTAACAGTTTAAAAAGATAAAAATTTACCTCATCAGACAAACTATAATCAACAGTAATCTCAGTGGAACTTTTTGATTCAGCTAGCTCAGAATTTGAACTCTCGCTGCTTTCCTCACTATTTGGTGTCATTAAATCTGGATTAGTTTTGCTAGAAACTTCACTGGGAGTTGAAGTATCCGGTGAAATCTGAAATGGTATTTAGATATTGTTTCCGTGTGAAAATTAATGCCAGGAGTTAACTTTGAAAGTGTAGAAGTTACGAGTGATAAATAAAGTTGTAAGTGGTGGGTAAGTGAAAAGGAAAAATGGTGGTAAGTTGTTGACAAGTTTTGTCAGTCCGATTTTTAGGTAAATATGCTCGATACTCATTAGACGACTTACCATTAACAGTTAACAGCTCCACTTTGCCTGTCACTTTTGTACTCACGGAATCTCACCAAATGGGTGAAATGTGTGCTACTTACGTTTTTGTTCTCCTTCATTTTGCTAACGGCATTTTGTCAAAAAAAGATATCGACACAGAGAGCTCACTAATCAATACGATATCAAAAAATTCAAATTAATGTCGTCAAAAGTATGATGAAATTAATGAGAAAAGTATCATCAAAAATAACCTGATGCCGATCATTGACACATCCATGCAATAGGTCGAGCAAAACAGTGAGAAATTCATGCGCATCTTCCTGGCTGTAGCCAGCGAAAGCGGGCGCCGCGCAGCCGATACTTTGCTACATAGTGGTTGTTTGTTGAATGTAACTTTTGCGGAAGTTACGTCCCTTTGAGAGTGAATTTTGTTAAGGATTGGGTGTGAGCAGACAGAGGTATTTATGAGTGCGAGAAAGTTTATCGGTAGCAGAAAATATTGAAATGATTTCACATTGATTGTTGGAACACTTGAAAATTTTACACTGAAATCGGCATAAAAATGTCTGTCTTCGTAAAAAGTTTTGTAGGCTCAATCTCGAAAGTATGAATATAAAATTTTCGACCGTAATACAGACCGATAGGCCAACATAAAAAGACAAGATCTGAGAGTATTATATCTATTTCGCAAACAAAATCTCTAAACAGAATAAGAACCTAAATCCTAATAAAACTATATCACAACAGATAAGGTGTCCAAATTTCACGACCGTAAACACAGCGTAAAATGTAAAACCAACTTTCAATCTGGCACCATCAGCCACACTAGTAGTCCCTGACCATAACTTTTTGATTAATGTCGCAAATCCTACCATAACCCCGTTTTTATCCCGCCCCATTTCCGTGAATTTTTTGTAACCGTCCGCCAGAATCCACTCTCGCAGACTGGGCACATTGCTTAGGCACTGGAAAAGAAAACAATTAATTTTTAACAGCTAATTTTAAAATTGATTTTTTTTGTTATTCTGATGAGGGCGTCTTAGAAGGATTACCTCAGCTGAAAACTGTTACAATTATCCCACACACACTCGTTGTCATCGACATCAAATGTCAACTGGTTCCCATCCCAATTCGAAGCTTGCCGTCGAGTACGCTACGCATTATTGTATACACATATACCTAATGCCAGCCTTGTACATTGCACATAAGGCAATGTATTTTTCGAACACCACAGCATCATTTGCAACATGATTCAACACATGCATTTGATCACCGTTCATCGGCTCGTCAACAAGCCTGGGATGGGAACCGGTTGACATTTGGTGTCGATGTCAACTAGTGTGTGTAGCGCCAAAGAAGCCATTGCTTAGTGCCAACACCAGAGCCAATGGTGCGGCTCCTTTAAATGACGCCATTCCACGACCAAAAATGTTAAACTACGTTTTTTTTGGGGGGGAGGGTGCACGAGTAATCCCGTATACCACTGAAAAGAATACTGAAATGAAATACCCCCACCCACCTGAATAGCCGCATTCATATAGCAAGTATTGCCCAGATTTCTGAGTCCACAAACGCCCGGCGGTACGCAGGGGGGCTGGCACTCTGCAGAACTTGACGCCAGGTCGGAAAAAATGGCACCTGACCCCCCACTGCTGCCGGTAGTGGGCGCCAACATGGCAGTGATTTTATTTTTCAAATTGATATCCTCTCCACTCTTTTCTGAAATTATCGATTATTCGATTTTAGCGGATTAGATGTAAGTATAAGGATTCTTATGTATTAGATTGAGTTATCAAAATTCAAATGAACCGTGGTGACGGAAATTAAAATCGGAAAATTATTTTTAAATTACGGTACCAGGTGTCCTCTCTATTAAGGCACGCAGTAATGACCACAAGTTTCTTCAGAATTTTCAAAACACTTAACCATGACACTCTACAATATTCTAAAAAACGCACAACATTCCGGACAGGGGTATCTTGAATTTTGACCCTCCGAGTGGTTGGATAGATAGCAAATCGCTCCTCCGGAGGGATAGATAGCTGAAAAATTTTCTGTGGGGGGGTTGGGGGGGGGGTTGTGGTGGTTCGATATATAGGCTTTTTCGGGGCATAGAAGGAAGAAAAGGGAGAAAAATCGCTAAAAGTAGGTGTAAAATAGCTCAAAATGGGTATACAAGAGCATATAGTACTTAAAATAGCTGAAAATAGGCAGTTAGACGCATGAACCAGTGATTTTGGAGGTGAAAATCTATATATAGGTATGAAAAATAGCGATTTTGAGCGAAAATTTGGGTATAGTTTCTCAAAAATCGCTCCAGATAGGTAGATAGCTGGGCGATTTGGGGGGGGGGGGGTTTAGGGGGTAGTAGCCCAAAATTTTGCCTCCGGGATAGATAGATAGCTGAGCGGCCTCCGGAATAGATAGATAGCTGGGCGGTTTACCCCCCCATTCGAGACCCCTGATTCCGGACTTTGGCACATTGGCGCACCGCACACTGAAATTTTGCGTTCAGCGTTCGAACGTTTTTGCACGCTGAACTACAAACGCTGAAATCAAAATCTAAAGAACGCAATGTTTTTGAAGCGTAAAAATTTCGGAGTTTGCAATATTGCGCACAATTCACATGCGAGTAGTATTTTTTCAGCGTTTGTAGTTCAGCGTGCAAAAACGTTCGAACGCTGATCACAAAAGTTCAGTGTGCGGTGCACCATTGCCAACTAACCGCGATTGGGTGAAACGCTGGGCGACGGGGTTCCAGGCGTCGCTGTATTCAACACGTAGCCGTTATCAGTGTACTGAGAATGAAAAATGTAGGTAAGGAGAGTTAAGTTACCTGAAGATGAACCTTACAGTGAAATGGTAAATTACAGGAAAAGTAAACCTTAGTATAATTTGGCTATGTAAAACATTTCGGATGGCATAATTTCTGTACCGTTTGCCGTAATCAAGATTTACCGTACCGTACAGTTTACCGCACCGATTTTCACACAAAACTATAGTATTTAGTATTTAAAATTGTGCTAACAATATTTATAAATTGAGGTTTGGGATTGTTTTCATTAGCCTCGTGGAAGCTTCAGCTTGCATAACGAAACATTTCCAAAATGTACAGCGCCCCCCCCCTCCCCGGGCCAGACGGAAAAGTTGCCTGAAATGTCACATTTCTATGGCAACTTTGTAGGTTGTGTGCACAAATTTGTGCTTAAATAGTTAGCATTTCACACCGCACTATCTGTTTTTTTTTCATTTGCGTCTCAGGAGTGTAAATACCGCCGGAAATTGCTTAATTTGGTACCAATTTCCATAATTTCGTAAAAATAGGTAAATATTTCGTAAAATATTTCGTTTAGGTAAAAATTTCTTTATTGTAGTCATTGGCGCCAGCGCCAACGCCATGACGCGGCGCCTACAAGGGGCGCCGCCTCCCCCCGTTCGCCGGCCTCCGTATACAATCCGCCCCCCCCCCCGCGCTCAAAAATCCTGGCTACGCCACTGGAACTCCGTGTTTGTAGTGCGGACATTTAAAGCAATTCAACCAGAAATTCTAGGGACATCTTTCAATATAAAGAAAGCCGGGGCCATAGGAAAATAACTAGCTTTACCTAATGCCTGAATCACTTTTTTCAAACGAAAACAACCCACCTCATTTTCTCTGGACGAATTATTCTCGTCAATCCTCAATGGAGTACCAAAATCACCGCCATTATTTCCATGGTTCTCGTTCCCTTCGGTCATTGAATCTTCATTTCGCAAAAGTGGCAACTCATGGAAGGGACGATTTATTGGCGTCGGCTCGCCCGGCTGCGGTCTGAAATATTGGAACTGTGCCAAGGTTTCAATAAAAGTGAATTAAATGGTCGGGGTGTGACAGTCGACTAATTTATGGTTAAATGTCTGCTCAATGAGCTATTTAAAATATGAAAACGTTACCTTTTCGGCCCGCCAGCGGCCTCCAATGAACGCAGGTCGCCACCCGCCATAATAACTTTTCTAGTTTTATTTCCTTTTTTAGAAAATATAAATTTTTGGATACAATGGGGTAATTCAGTAGAAAATACAAAGACAAGGAACCAAAATGAACAATGAAACAAAATAGGTAGCCTAATGTAATTACTTCTGAAATTGACGACTAATCTAATTAATTTATTAAACTGCCGAGGCACAACCATCGCTTTTTAATAAATTACAAACTCAAACTAAATTAGTGCATGTTACAAACAACGAATGACTACTGGGAGTTCAAAAAATCTCTGGCAAAATAATAACCCATCGAAATACCCCACCTCGGGTTACGCTTTCAAAATGTGCACTTTAAAAAATAAACTGCCTGGGGGTATTTCGAGGAAATACCGTAATCACTTTCTGTATACCTAATAATAATAATAACATATGCAGCGGTGCAATAAAAATTGCACTTCTACTTTCACCACTTTTTAAATGTCTGTTGGACGTTGCCCTTTCATAATTCTACAATTTCTCGGACGACATTTTTGAAATTTGCAATTTTATATTTACAAAGTAATGTTTGCGTCGGATATCAAATGTCACCGAAATCCATATGGTTCCGACGCTCCTTTTTGGCAGTAAAAGTAGTAACAATAGAGCGCCAGAAAATAAGCCGCCACCCCAAAGAAAGCGCCGCGGAAAAGCGCCTTCACACAATTTAGAAAATGCAGCGCCCTTCCCAAACGGCGACGGAAGGCGCAAAAACTTATCATGAAAAATTGCAATGAATATTTATCAGAAAATCGTTTCACAGACATCACTCGAGCAACCTCCTGCAATATGAGAGTACGCTTTTCTCGTATGGTTTCTTTGAAGATATTTGGCGTATACCTATACCGATCGGGGGCCAGTTCCGCAAATTGAGAAGTGAGAAGTAAAATGGCAAACGCGAAGCGAAATGAGAAGTGCGAAGTGAATTGAGAAGAAAATTGGCAAAACGAAGGGTAATTGCTTTTTCTTTTTATTTACTTGGCTTTTGGGAATTTACTTGCCATTTCACTTCGCTTTTGCCAATTTTCTTCTCACTGCTCAATTTGTGGAACAGGCACCAGATCGTACGTGTTGCTTCACAGAGAACAAACAATGTGTTTTGATAAAAAAGTGATGTAGTGACTTATTGTGATATTACCTATACGTATACGCAATATGCACCAAATTCACCAATAGTAGTGAAAGCGATTAGGTAGGTAAATGTGACGCTTAAAATAATCAATTTGTTGTTTAATAAGGTGGGCTCTAGTTGATTTCACCGTAAAAAGTGTAGTCAGTAGTCTGCTATTAATAGGTGGTCCCCTGACTGTAAAATACACTCGTCCTGGACAATCTCAAAGTGCTGCGGTTACTTATAATTTCATCAGTCAGTCATACTAATTTACCGTATATCCTTGAATAGGCCCCCCTCGAATAACTCCCCCCTCAAAAACTCTGACGAAAAAAAAGCTCTCGCGGGGTCTTATTCGAGGATATACGGTAATTCAATTCACCCGACGGAGAGACCGCTCGAGTCATCGTATCGTAGCTGCCAGATTCTGTTATGTTTGAGTGCGAAACGCGTTCCGTAGGGTCAATGGCTCAAGTGACGAAATCCATGTTTCCAAAAACTATATTGATATTAAAATGGGTGGGTTTATAGACTTTTGTAAATTGAAAAAAATGCTAAATGCGAATCATAACGAAAAATACAACATTTATGACAAAATGCGAAAGAGAAATCTCTCAAAAAATACAACATTCAAAACTAAACAATTCCTAAAAAGACTGATTTATCTGAAAATAAACATCTTTCACCAGAGAACTGCTTTGGTTTCAAATGACAAATATGCCAGGTGGCAGTCCCACACCTTGTAAAATGTCTCGTAAATTATAAAATTAAAAAAATTAAAAAAATTAGTGAACATTCGACATCCTGATCCTACATGACATCTGACAAATTTGCCTCACATTTTACATGATATTTCAAATTTTTACAACATTTTACATGAGTTGACATAACAGATTTGTCTGCCATTTTATTGGGTGTGGGATTGTCCACAGGATCAAAATTCAGATCACAACATTGGGAAAACCAGGCCAGGTTTTATTATTCACAGTTAGACCACCAAAACTTGAACATGAAGTATTTACCGTATTTCCTCGAAATACCCCCCCCCCACTCGAAATACCCCCCTCAAAATGGGCTCTATGAATTTTTGGTCCGGGAAATGCATAACATACGTTCAAAACACTTACTGTGTTACATTAGAACATCGTTAATACCATCTACATCCTTATATAAGGCTGTAAAAACTTATAAATGGTGGTTATTGTTGCATTTTTCACGCTTTTCTCTCAAAATTTTCACTCTGAAAAAATAACCCCCCGGGGGGTAATTCGAGGAAATACGGTAGTAAAGTAGTCAACTAAATAACTGTGAGCATCACCTGACTTTACAAAAAGTTGAACTGAATTTGGTCAAGAGCCCAGTTTCTTGGTGAGTATTGAAGCTTATATTTGACCTAAAATTATGACAAGCTTTTGGATAGTATTCCATATGCATTATCATTTTTTATGAAATTCTTACCAATAAAGAATATATAACAGAATATCCTGCAAAATAAGTATTATATTGGAATCCATTTTGAATATCCAACAAAGTCTGCATCAAAAAATATTACAGCATGTGCATTGTAAATATTTATTAATGTAGATATGTATTTAATATGTAAAAACAATTGCAGGTTTCACCTGCATATGTGACCAGTTTTAGAGATTTTAGTAATTTTGATGTTTAAAAACTTATCTACATAAAATTCATTAAGACAATGAAGAAAGCTGGTCCCAATAAGAAATCCTTTGTTCATACATTCCAATGAAAATGGTGCACCACGATTCAATAATGAAAACAATTACAACAAAAATGGTGATATCTGAAAATAAAATCACAAAATATCAACACCACATAAAATCCATTGAGCAGTGATAAGAAAAGTACTGTAAGGGTTCATTGTAAAAATAAAGCATTTCTCTTTATCATCAGTTTTAGGGATAATTTTCCTATGAACTGCAGAATGGATATTGTATTGACACTTAAAAAAGAACAATACTAGATGGTAAAAAATGTGAGCATAAGCATAAGACTAAATATAAACATAATTGCCAGTATAAACACCTGTGAGACATTGGAAAAAGTGATAAAAACTTTATGAGATGAAACATTTATGTTTGCAATACCCCTGACATTTATAAAAAAACTTAAAAGAATTTCTGAGACACTTTCTTCCTATCAATAATGTACATATAAAACAGAGATACTTCTCAAAAATTTCATTCACATTATTCAGCCAAAAACAATATAAAAATGCCTAACAATCCAGTTGATACCAGAGTGCCATGGTGTTTCTTTGCACCAAGTTAACACAACACACCATATCCATGGATACAGCACCATGGCACTGTTGGCACCAGCACCATAAAAATGGTTCCACATGCACACCACACATTTTTATCAACCTCATTGTTGCTTGGCAAAGTATTTCTTCTCTTCAAATCGCTTCACAATTGTATCTATAGTGGACCCCTTGGTTTCAGGTACAAACAGCCAGGTGTAGATGATGAAAATCACCAGAAATGTAGTGAATACCAAAAAGGTTAGATGTCCCATGATGCCCTGTGTAAAAGTAAGATTGTGAAAGTTGTGTGGGAAATTTGTAGGGTAGGAGATCCATATTATGTATTTTCAAGGTGTCCAGAATAAACCCCCTATGATGCTTCTGTATCCTGGCATAATGGCATTCACACTTTTTGCATGCATGCCTGAAAATGTTCACAAAACGACAACATTTCTGAGGGAAAATTTTGATCTACACAGCAACGTTTTTGAATCCACAGCTGGGTTTGTATATGTAAATGAAAAAGCTTGGAATTAGTCATGAAGCTGCATGTAACCTGATTTTAAGAGTTGTGATAAAATGTTATCCTATGAAATGCACTAAAATAATTATTCTGATAATTAATGATTATAAGTGATCTACAACATAGAACTGGTTCATTAGATGTTATGAGAAATAAATACAACCAAAAACTTCCACTTGGGAATTAACAACAATCAACCAGTTCCAAAACCAATTTAAAAAGTATACAAACCTTGAGGGGCAAAAACATTTGTGCCACAATAAAAGTAGCAGTCCAATTTATAGCAATGGCAATGCTGTTTGCATGTCCACGTGCATTTTGCCTGAACAACTCGGAAACAAAAAACCATGGGATGGAACCTGTGTGAATGGTTTTTTTGTGATGTGTGGAAGGCCACGTTGTTTTCACACACACTAGTTTTCCACTAAAATTTTGAAAATTTTGGAAACTTCATAAATCTGCTGTGAAAAATCTCATAATCTCATAAATCTGCATCTGAGTTTACCAGAATCATGTGCTTTTACGTACTGTTGATGGAGACTAAAATAACTCAATTAAGTTAACTCAAATATGTTCAAAGCTGATTTATGACTTTTCAAATTGTTTTGAAACTTTGGTAGAAACTAGTGATGTAGCTGGAGATGTAGCTTCTGAAGTGATATAAAAAATGGGTGGCCAACATGACCGGGAAACTGTTTACATTGCAAGTATTTAAACTGTAAACGACAGAGAATTTCTGCTTATAATGTTGGCCCAGAAGTTATGGCTTATAATTTCACTCATCACGTTACTATAACGTTACAAAGTGAGGAATTAACACCAGATTCTACAAAATGAAAATTATTGAAATGCCAAAAAAATGAAAGCTAACCCGGTCCAGTGGCGAATGAAACCACGAAGAGGACAACCCACAGGATGCATGGATATCCAGCCCACGCATGGCCCGCATTCTGTAAGTTTTTACACACATAATATCAAAACTCCAAAATTGTTAAAACGTATAATATGTATATACATTTACTCGAAAAAGACGCGTACGCTAGTATGCGGTAAATACATTCAATTAAATATACTTTTTTAAAGTTATGTATTCACGTTTACGCGTACATTTGAAAAGTACACGCGTACCGAAAAAATGTATTTTTGTTGCTGAAATCAAAATTTTATGTTCCGAAAATAAGAAATTTTTTAAAAAATCATATCATTTTTCTAAAAAATATTAAGTAATCACAAAAAAAACGACATCTATTGTGTCTCCCAGTGTAAAACTCTCACCTGTAAAAATTCGTAGCTTTTACGTTTTTCAAGGGAAAAATACCCAGTTTTACATTTTCATGGGAAAAAAGTATTTTACTCACATTTACGCATGAGTACGAGTAGGGTTGGAAAAAAACGTTTTTTTTAACTTTGTTTTTATATAAAAAACAACGTTTTTTTAAATAAAAAACGTTTTTTTTTTAAAGCTCCCAGATATGACCTTGTGTCAACATATATAGGTATATCAGACAGTGGCAATACTCTGTGATGTTATATTTGACCATATAATGGCTATTGAGCCATGGGATAGCATTATGAGTTGTGATTTGTGTCAAAAATATCCATTTTTTTTGTCAATACGTTTGTATATCGCCTTATATCCGAATGTTCGTGACTTCAGGTAAAGTTTGGCATGGAATAGTGATGAAACAAGGTTATAAAAGGAGGTTGTTACTTTGGGAGTGAAGTTACACACTGTGGAGGTACATGGAAGCACATTACCTCAATATTATATACTACACCGACATATGACGGCTTATTAACCCATGGTAGCATTTATAAACGGATACTTTGATACTAAAAATGCCACAAAGCAATGAAAACAACCACCAATGTCAATTTGTGTGTAGAATTGCGCGCTTGCGCGCAAAAATTTTGCAAAATACCTAGTTGTTAGTGCTAAAAATTTCGGTCAAAAAAAACAAAAAAATTTTGGACGTCATGTTTTTAAAAAAAACAACGTTTTTTTAAATAAAAAATGTTTAAAAAAAAACATCGGCCAACCCTAAGTACGAGTAAAAAAAGTATTTTACATTTTCTATACTTTTGTGTTGAGTAAAAAATACTTACATTTACATGTATATTTCTGGAAAAAGTTCAGTAATTCTAACAACTCTGCAAAACTCTCAAGTTTCATCAAAGTATTCTTAAAAAGGGTTTAAAAACAGGCACCTGCAGGGTCATGAACACGACCAGTAGCAAGCTGCAGATGCACATGCCCGACAGCCCGGCCAGGTGCAACAGACGCCGCCCGAAACGGTCCACTATCAGGGTCGATACCACGGTCATTCCCACATTCATTGCACCCATCACTAGTGTGCCAACCTGTGTGTGGGGAGGGGTTGGGGGTGTGCATAGGGGGTTTTTTTTGGGGGGGTGGGGGAGTTTTTTAGGGGATTGCCATCAGCAATTTCATGAACTTCGGTACCCGTGGTCCTTTTTTAAACGGGGCCATTGGTGCTTGGCGCCTTTTTCTGGCGCGCAGTCATAAAATGGCGCCAACATGTTTTCAAGGTAGTATTGGCGCCTGACGTTCTCTTCCCGAATGGGGGAGATTCTGTTGTTTACTGTGGGACTGAATAATATACCTAGGTAGAAGTTATACGTAACCGAATCATTGGAACGAAACAACAAGTCAGCCTGTATTCAATCAGTTATACTGTGCGAAAACCACTCCTGCCAAGTATATTTATACACACGTAAAAGTGTAAGCCGAAATTAAACAAGAAAATGGCAGAGTGCCAAAAACACACCTTCGCCACCTCAGCGCTCAAATTGACCGAACGAAAGATGTTGGATGAATAGAACACGGCCACATTGATGCCGCTGAACTGCTGGCTGAGCATCATGACCACGGAAATGGACAGGGGCCACAGCATGGGGTACCTGAACATGTCTAGCCAGCCGACGGAACGCACGCTGCACGGGTGGTTGGGTGGTTAGGTGGCGCGGATTCAGCGTGAAGTGGACTGGGTTCGATTTTGTGGTGAGAAATTGAATTTAGGAATTTTTGTGTACTTGGTGCCTGTACATACTTTATATTATGTCGCCAATTTTATAAGATCTAAAGTGCCAGGTGATGTGACTAATTTCCAATAGATGTCTTTTTGAATTCGTGGCAAAATATTTGGGGGATCCGGAACTTATCCACACTCTTCAGTTTATAAGGCAATTTTGCAACTTTGTCTTAAATGCTTCACTTAAAGGCTGCGGGTTTCCCCCATTTAGTTGAACTAACAAAGGAAGATTTTATTCTGATTGCAGATGAAAATCTAGGATCTGTACATTAACAACTACATACATACAAGTTCACTTGCAAACCGAACTACTTGTGAAATGCATGCAAATCATGACCAACCTGCGAGCGTGATCGGCCTCCCTCTGCATGGATTCCATTTCAGCGGCCACATCTTCCTTGTGGCGCAAACGACGCAAATCCAATTCCGCTTGCTCCACCTGAATAAAAATATGTGATAAAAGGTTTTTGCTGCAAAGCTTACTGTAGTTGAGAGACAACTGGCCAATATACAAAGTAGACATGTGAGATCAACAATGGTCAGATAACTACTTATTAACATGTTAACTTACAAGTGACACACATTTCCATCTAGAAATCAACTTGTCAGTTGTGAAATTACTGACTTGATTCACCATTTTCAACTTTGATTGTCTAGGATACTTCAGGCAAAAAATAGAGCTATTACTTACTCGGTTCTTGACAATCAGGTTGTATTTGGGCGATTCTGGACACAGCGGCAGCAAAATCAATTGGAACACAGCCGGAATCGCGGTCAGGGCTGCACAGAAAAACAACAACACATTTTTACACAAAATCACACATTAAAAAAGTATTAAAAAATCGTAAAACAACAAACCAAACAAAATGGGCCACCCATTTTCATTGCCCAGCAAAAACCCTAAACCCAGAATCTGGGCTATCAAAATTGAAATTGTGACCACCAATTGATGGCAGGAGCCTACTGCACCACGCAAATTGATGGGTGAAACTTCGGTGAGATACATCGGAGCCAACCCGCTGTTTAGACCTGGAATATAAAGTGGGGTTTTCATATTTTAATAGGTTATTGGTGCCAGTCAAATAGTGTTAATTGGTTGTTAATCTTCTGGCGTCTGCCCTCTGAAAATAATGCAAAAGACTTAGCGTCAATGTTGTACAATCCACATACCTATATTTATGTCTTGCGGCGCCCTTTTTAGTGGTGCTCGCTATTTATAGACTGAGACATTGTTCCTGGTGCCTTTCCTAATAATATCCCATTTCAAACATAAGCCCAACTGACCACTGTTAAACCCAATTATAACCCTTCCTACAATCAGCAATTGGTAAGCGTCTGCAGTTTTAGCCAGACCCAAACACGCGGCGGCGACTAGAGCGAAGAAATTGTTCAACATCATGCCGCCTTTACGTCCATATTTGTCAGCTATGAAGCCTGACACGAGTCCTGCGAGGAAAGTGGGATTTTTTGGTGATTTTTTGCGAGATTTTTGTGTTTCTATGTATTTATAATCGTTTTCTTGAAATGGTGGATTATTTGGACGTCGCACCAGGGCCGTATCCAGGGGGGGGCGGGGGGGCTGCAGCCCCCCCCCCCTCTCCCGGGGCGAGAGTAGAAAGTGACCGGAAAATGCGACTTTTTCAACGTCAGGGTAAAAAAAATTTTGCGCGCAAGCGCGCATTCTTCACCAGATATAACGTATTATCGTCAGATTTGCTCCACGTGGCCGCAAATCGTTATAAATACACTCAATGTTGTGATTTTTGTTGTTTTGTATGTATATTTACATACATATACAGCGTTCCATGGCGCTGACGCTAGCGCCAATGGCGCCTTGGCATGGCGCCTACTAATGGCGCCATTCCGCACTGTAGCTAAAATTTTAGCTCAGCCCCCCCTCGCCGGCCTCCGTAAACAAGCAGCCCCCCCCCCCGCTCAAAAATCCTGGATACGTCCCTGCGTCGCACTGCAATGTAATCTAGGTACCATATCCCATCTAAATCAAACACCAAAAAATTTCTTGTCGCTTTACATTGCCATCAGTTTTGAACAGTTTAGCGCACAATTTCTCACGTGGCTTTATTCATCAAAATACTGTCACACTGTTTGTATAGCGTGCAGTCTGGTTTTTTAACCATTTTGAACGATCCTCCTTGATTGAGAAAAATGTAAACCAGTCACACACTACTAAAAAAATCTTTATGCAGACTTGGGGATGGGAGAAATTGGGCGCTTAAGCGCATAAAAGTGCAAAATACCTTGGCTTTTAGCTTCAAATGCACATAAAACACGTCACAAAATTTCTGCCATAAAATTTTTGATGAGATGTTATCGCAGTATGTTATAGTTCACAGAATAAACAAAAAAATGAAAATAGTCAACAACATTTTGTAATAAATGTATGGTAATCTAATTGCTGGTTGGTGAGCTTCTAAATATCACCTAATCCTTTAATAAAACCCCCACCAAGAAATTAAATTTAAACTTGCACAAACCTCCAATCATGCCACCAATAGCAAATGTGGACACAATAGCAGACCAGGTGAAATCCAGTTTTTCCTCTGTCATTGTTTCATTATATCCTCGAAAATGCGATTCGTTTATCCACTTGCGTACCGCCTGCGGGAAATTTTTCATTTGTGAAAGTTGTCTTGACGTTTACGGTGATATTCTGATGTGGGTGAGCAATAAACGATGTGATAAAACGACCAACGATTCAAGTACGAAAAGTCACAAATCCTGAACCGGATAGACATATTTTTTAATCAGCTTTCACGCTTTCTAGCCACCGGATTCCACTTGCAAATGGGAGGTATAATGTGAAATTCCCGAATTCGAATTCCATCAGAGTGAACGGTGTTATTCACCTAACGATGGCAAACCTTCCAGGAAAAATGTATTTATATTTTTAAGTATTTTTTCGAAATTGACTTTTTGAATTTTAGAATTTTTTCCAAATTATTTTTCAAATTTCGAATTTAGTTTTCGAATTTTTTTGCCATCGTTATATTCACCTACACCAGATTATGTGCTGTAACTACCAATCAACATTGTGAAAATCTCCACTTGCACAGGAAAAATACCCTGATAGCTACTCGCTACATACAATTTCACTTGCTATTTTTCATTAATTTAATTTTATTTTATTAAATTGAAAATTAATTTTCTCACCAATTCAGGGGTGTTGATCACGCCAAGATTGAAGCCAAATTGAAAGGAACTGCCCATGGCGCAAACAAAACAGGCGAAAAATAGCCTCATAGTCATCGGTGCCTGGAAGTTGTAAATTTGGAAAGATTGTCATTTTTCAGTGAGTATTGATCCGTTTATGTAAAAATGCTGTGAAATTTGCTCGCTTGTAAACTCAGAAACCTTGGCACAACGACACATAATACGATATGACAAAAATTAAATTTTTTAATACAAATTGTCTAAATACAGCATAAATGAGTACAGGTGCCATTCACAGACGCTGTAAATTGCCCTGTAAAATGTCAAATGTAAAGCAAATTGTCAAACGTTCTGTAAAATGACCGGTAGAATGAAAAACGACTTTTAACACTTTGCATGACATTTGACATTTTACAGGGTCTGGGACTGCCTCCTGGAAAACTTTTCCGTCCAAAAAGCACTAAAATTGGGCAAAATTCAATCAACAAACCTGAAGCAGAGCTGTATCGCCCGGTGGTTTTTCTCCTTCAGCCACTTCCATTTTATCCTTATCCGTCAATGGCTCCATTTCATACTTACTTTGACTTTTGGGGGTCGTCATTTTAGCTACGTTTACACCTCTTTCGCTGGCACAGTGCCAATTTTAGTATTTTGAATTTGCAATAGATTAGATAGATATTCTCACTCTGATATTATGCAAACTGAGAACTGTGAAAGGCAGAAATGTGTGGAATAGTTTTTATTTATGCTCAAGTGTCTTTCTGATAAAGTCACCTCAACAAGTCAACCACAACAAGTCACGTATTTATACAACAATTATTGGTGAAATCATTAAATTATATACGCCGGACTAGACACACTGCACTCGCATTTTTTTATGTCTCAAGTTGGAAGCGTGCCAATGATAATTAAGCATGCGATTTTTCTAAAAGGATGAAAAAATTCACTGTTGTGAATACGTGGACGTAGAATGTTATAACCGCAATTAATGTTTCCACTTTTTTATGTGTTTAATATCATTCCAGCGTGAACCACACAAGGTGTAAAGTCACTCAAACATAAATATGTATTTATCACATAGATTTCAACTATTTACCTAGGTACAATGGTAAACAAGTTGAAAAAATGACCAATTATTGTTAGAATTGTAACTATTATTACAATTAAATCCAAAAAAAACTGCGGAACCAAGGACTCAATGGAGGCATATCAAATATGAAATTGTAAGAAATAAGATATTGACATCACTACGTGAAAAAGTAACAACTTTTTCAGTGTCATTGTCAAGATCAAGAGTGTTGACAAGCAGAGCGAAGTTTCCCGTGAAATGGTGTAATATTTGCATGTAGGTTTTCGTCACTTTGTTGCATTGCGTGGAAATCACACGAATGTCTAAAATGTAAAACAACATTTACATTTTAGGAAGTTACATATTGAATAAAAGATCTAGCATAAAATACACAATTTTCCATCAACGATTATTAGATATAAAAAAGAAGAGTAGACAGTGATCGAATACCAAATTTTACATGTGTCAAAATGCACTAGGTGATGTGATAATACTGTCTAAAATGACAGGATAGTGAATTACACCGAAACCAAAATGTTTTTATCATTGATAAAATAATGGTCTGTCTGTCTGTGTGTGTTTGTCACTTCCGATAATTGAAAGTGTTACTACTCAATTCAATAGTGTTTTTACAATTGCTGCTATCACACAGTTACATAGGTATATTCAATCAGATATGGAAGTGGCTTCACTGAGCAAACTATGGTTTAAAAATAATAGTTTTCACGTTTGAAGTGCACAAAAAATGTTGAAATGTTAGGCTACATGTCACTAAAAAGTGTGAACTTGTCTGTGTTTCAAATTCATGTTTAAACCCCCATGAATTGTATTTTACAAATCTTTGATGAAGTGTCCTGCCGACTTCTGAACAATAAACCTTCTTATTTTTTTGTCACAAAGTATTGTAGGGTAAATAGCTTCCAAGATTTTTGTTCAATGAAAATAGAAATTTCTTGCGCCAGAATCAACAGAAGCACCCTTTTTATAAAATCGATGATGCCATAGATGAAAAATCACACGCAAAAAGGATACTCCTCGAGTTGTCAGTGCGTAGCCGTAGCCGTGGCAGTGCTAGTAAAACGAAATCAAGGCATGAAATGATCAGAGTTCATGCACCTCTGAATATCCATGTATAACACCTATTGTAATCCATGTGATGGGCATTGAATTATTCAGTTTGCAGTTTCAGTTTATCAATACTCTATTGTGATTGTGTAAGGATTCTGTTGCATGAATTAAATTGAATAGGTAGATAAAATACACAAACTGATTCTATTTGTCACACTAATCTTACTCTTCATAGAAATCAATACTGTAAATATGTATGGCTGGCGTTTTACATATTAATGTTAAATACATATTCATGTGAATAATGGTTTTCAGTTGAACACAATATGCACACACAATCCTGCCTGTTCCGCGAGCAGTCACGTACCCTGTAATAAGTCATGTACATGGTCCGGCTGAAAAGTCCAAGGGCAGTGCTCGCCATTCGCGCTAGAGGTAATCTACGGTCATAAAATTTTGACAGGTTAAGATATCAGGTGTTTTGACTTTTCACCCAAAATTTCACCTCTCTAGCTCCACCCACTGAGGAACTGTGGGGGTTACAATTTCGGTCATTTTGTACTGATGTACAAATGGTGCTCTAGCTCAATGCTGCTTTAGATTGTGATCATGAAACTTTGGCTAGTGTGAGCCACCAGTGTTGGCAATGTGCTGATAGTATTCAACACTTTCATACACATTGCTTAAGGTAAAAATATGCAGATCAGGGTGAAACGTGGGAAACGTGGGAACTGAGATGGATGTTTTTGGTGATCATCTGAGATCATGTTGTATTGCAGTGATTTTAATGTTGTTTTGTAATGTGCAGTAAATGAATTATATGGATAAAATTTTCCTGTTTCATTACTTATGTGTAGTGGACACATTACCTGTGTTCAACAGCAGCGTGCATGCAAAATGCATCCTGTATTAACCACTTTTTGAGAAGGAGAGGCAGAATGATGAATTTGATAGTGAGAGTAGTGACAGTAATGACAATATGGACTAGGCTTATGATATCATAGCTAATGTTGGTTAGTGCTGGCACATTGCCAACACTGGTGGCTCACACTAGCCAAAGTTTCATGATCACAACTTAAAGCAGCATTGAGTTAGAGCACCATTTGTACATCAGTACAAAATGACCGAAATTGTAACCCCCACAGTTCCGCAGTGGGTGGAGCTAGAGGGGTGAAATTTTGGGTGAAAACTCAAAACACCTGTTATCTTAACCTGTCAAAATTTTATGACTGTAGCTTACCCCTAGCGCGAATGGCGAGCACTGCCCGGGGACTTTTCAGCCGGACCATGTAGGATGGCCTGAAAATGGAATTTTTCCGTGAATTTCCAATTTTTTAGGACACTTTATGCAAATTGTGTTCGACGTTTCCACGCTATTTTGAAGGGTACGAACTGTGGGACTGGCCCCTGAAAATAACTGGAGAGAAAACAGTGTTAAATAAGCTATACGTATTTTCTTGAATTAACACCCCCTTCAAATTTGAGCGAGCTGGGGAGGTAACAACATTGAAATAGGTACCCCACCCGCAGAGTGTAAAAATAGATGATAAATGACAAAACAAAACCCCCTTGAATAAGCCCCTCTCAAATTTGTTGGCGAAATAATAAACTCCAGAGGGGTATAATAGCTCGAGGAAGTACGGTGTATAGATAGCTTACGGATTCTAAACAAAGTGATAAGCAAAGTAAAAAGAGTAAGAATAACAAAGTTTGTAATTCACAACTTTTCACACATCTCTTAATGTTCAAACATCTCTCAAAATTTCCCTGTCACTTGACATGTCACGGAATTGGCTCGGGGAAGCTCTTTATTGGTTTTAATATTCTGGCACCTACATCAGATTCAAACCTCCAGAAAAATCCGGATATAAAGTTCAAATTTTAAGTGCCAATTTACGCAACTGTTATACACATACATACACATATGATACCTAGTAAGTATTCATAAATAGGTAAATCTATTTATGTAAAACCGCGGGACCTCTTTGAAATGAGAAATCTGAGTAAACAACGGCGTTCTATTCAAGTATAAATTGCACAGCTGAGCTTGCATTAGCAACATTAGAGCAATGTCTACCTGCGTTTGACTTTATGGCGCCAGCGCCATGACTTTTGAGACGCCAAACTGAGAGTAACGTAGATATGTAAACTGCGCAGGCCAGGGGTCCTGTATGGGAGGTCAGGATCTGGGGGTAACCACGAAACGCTCCAGCTATATAAAATATCTATCTATCCCTAACCCCGCTCAGCTACCTACATAACTATGTCGCGGCAAAAATATTTGGCTTCTACGAAACTACCCGCTAACCCCCCCCCCCCAAAAAAAAAAAGTATCGCCAAGCTGTCTAAGTATTCACGTGGAGCAAAGTTTGGGCGATTTTGCCCCAGTTTTTACTCAAAATCGATTTACTATTATATCTATAAATTTATCTGAACTTCCGCGAAGGGAGCAAATCTACAGAATCCCTGGTTGAGGTTGTTGCCAATATATCCAATAATTTAATGACTTAAAAATTTTAAAAACTAATAATTCTAGTCATTTTGTAAAAGATGTAAAAAAAGGTCTTGTAAAAAATGGACAGAAACAGTCCATTAAGCAACATTATGAAAAAAATTTTGAAGTAAAATTCAATGAAACAAGATTAATTACACTAAGGAACTGCAAAAAAGTCTTCACTTTTTCCATCATCACTTATCCTCCGGACAGACATCCCAGTTACGTAATGCTAGACACCTAGATATGTATGTCCGAAAGCTTTGGAATACACAACATGTGCTTGTTGTGTCGCAGAAGTAATGCACTTCGTATTTAGGTAGGTTGTAGGTTTGTAGGTAAACTTAAGGAGAAATTGTGGATAAATATTAGGTAGCTGGGGTGTTTTATAGTGACACTCACATTCTCTGTAAATGCTTGTACACTTCACTCCATGGAAAATGTCAAATTCCATTTTCCAGCTTAAAATAAGTAATCAAATAATCACCTTGGTGACATAGTGATACAGTATTTGCCGGTTGTCACATGAGTTTGCAATATCATACAGTATTATGGCATATTTTTGATATCTCATTCTCAATATCACAAGAATGTGAAAAATACCCTACAATTGGACAAGACTTTCCAAAAAAACCTTCCCCACTTTCTAAAGATTTGAACAAAGACAGACTTCATGAAAACGCATAGAACTTCACTCAGTTAAACACATTTTAAATAAATTTCAGCCACTGTCTCAGTAATTTCAAGTTACCCCTCCATCTGAACACACACAGCGTAAGGGTGTTCCATTCCATTGCGCTACAGCCCCGATCGATAGACTAGAGAGAAGTGAAATACGAGGGGGGTGTGTGTATCTAAATATTTGTGGCCCCCGAACACAGAAGATTAGCTATTTAGGTGTTGATATTTGATAGGGGACAGTTATAGCGATGTAAAAACACTTGTAAATTTCAGTGAAACGACAGTAAATGTGTGAAATTGTTTGAAATGGCTGGTATATAAATACCTCTACCAAAATATTTGTCGGGAATGGCGTCATGAACCTGGCGCCAAAAATCTCCGCGCCAAGTGCATCAGATCGTTTGGCAGCCCCGGTGCCTGGCGCCATGGCGCCCCTTTGCTTGGCGTTTTTTAATTATGTCGCCAAAATGGTTGCAGCGCCAGCGCCTAGAACACATTCTAATTCACAACACTTCAGCGCGTTTCCATCACAAGGTGATTAGGTAGGTTTCCATGGAAATTCTCAAAGCGCCATGATTGAAAATCGAAAGAATGCTTTAATCAAGGCTAGGCAAGACATTTACCGTATTTCCTCGAATTACCCCCCCCCCCCCCCGCCTCCCCCGAGGGTTTAGAGTATAAGTTTTTTCAGAGTAGAAATGGGGGGTATTGTGAGCAAAAGTGGGTGTCAAAAATTGTAAAATTTCAAAAATTTTAAGCGTAAATGTATATGTAGTACACTTAATGAATTTATGTAGAGGGTTGTTTACACTTCCGAGCTTACAATAATTTAAACATTTCAGTTCTACTTCGACGTTGGTTTTGGGCGATTCGGTGGGCGAACAATGTGGCGTTGACGTTTTCGGCTACATCGCTGCGCTACGTCGGCAACGTGGCAACGTGCATTTCCGTTTTTCCGGTGCCCCATTGTGTTATGTGTGTCTTCTTTTGGCCAAGGGAAGGATTGGAGGTATTGAGGATCTGACACAAAGTTGACGCTGTGATGTAAATAGTTGTTTTTATTTGTTTAGAATATTTTTTTAATTAGGTAGTTTTTTTTTAGAAAGTGAGACAAGTGAGTTGGCAACAATTTTAATTGTGACAGTTTAATTTAAAAGTATTTTTTCTATTCCTACTAGCGGTTTGGATTGCATAACAAAGTTTCAGTTATTTTCTCTAAGTAAAAAGAGTGACGCTGCGGTTACGTGTCGTAGTGCGTGAATGGTCAGTGATAACTGAGGGCACATAGGTTGAATTTTGACTAACTTTCGCTGCATTCTTTTGAATTGCAGGCCGTGGCTATTGATCTAGTATGTATTGTGCATTGCTGCATTTCCGGATTGGGAAACAAAAGTTAATTTACAAGCGATTTTACAAAGGTACACTGATTATAGAGGTGCGATGATGATTGGTGTTGAAAATGAGAGGTAATTAAAAGAATCGAGTCTAACTCGACAGGCATGATCGCATGTCTAAATGCCTACTCCCTTGGCTTGTTGTGAGAACAGCCCAGTCCGCCGATCTCATCGAAACAAGCACCCATACAGTGACAAGTGTACCTATTTTTGAGTGAATTGAGCAGTTCGGTATTTTCGGGGTGTGGTTTTTGCACAGTGCGTATGGGATCAGAAAGCCGTGGCTGAAAAATTAACATTCTGGTAGCAGAGTGAGTGGTGTAGCAGCGGGAGTGGTCATTTTCGTGATAAGTGCCTTCGGTAGTTAATGGCTGTTGCGTTTCGGCATGTGGCAGTGGATTCACTTGAGTTTGTTTTTTATTTTTTTTATTTTAAACTTCAAAAAGTCATGCAATCTAAACATGCATTTAAGCTACAAAGATTGAAATTTATAAACATTCAAGTTGCCAATCATTTGCGTTCGTATTTCTGTTAAGCGTTATACCGACTTCATATTCATTTTAACTTTAGGTTTGGTAGGGAATAGGTAAAACTCGAGTATGTTAATTTTTATTTGATTTTACGTTTGCAACTTCGCTATTTTTTTTATCTACCTAATCCTAGATTGAATTTTTTTGTATTTTCCTTTCCCCTAGAAAACTGATAACTTGACATTTGGATATTTAGGAATTTATGCAAATTTCGTGGTTGATCTTTATTATACAAAGAGATGAAATAATAAGCCGCTTGTTTTTCCTGTTTTTTCCCCGAATATTTTGATAAGTGTAAAGGTGATTTGATTTGAGTGCGTATTTATTTTATCACTCTGATGGAATTTCCGCTAAGAGTCTTTAAAACGGTACCGTAATTCATTTTTTCCTTGACAGTCAGTGTGAAAATTAATTTCGTTCGCCTTACCGGTATCCTAATCTTATCATGGATTATCCCGCTTACGACATTTTTTCGTTGTGCATTAATAATACGTGTGCTTCTTACGCTTTGGATATCAACGTCATTTTCGTTTATTATACGCTCTTTTTGCTGATGGGATTACTGTTCGCGTGTTTATTTGTTTCGCTAATTGCTGTGTGTTTCCCCGTTCGTGGAGGTGGTTTTGGGATTTCGGTAGAGTTCGCTGAGTAAAATTTGAATCGCCCGCCATTTTTTTCGCGCTAAAACAAGTTTTTACAGTATCTCGTGTGTGTTTTTCCTGTTCTTTTTATTCTTGTCGCATTCGTTCATTTTCTCATTTTCTATTTTTGTACTCGCTCTTGTTCCCATCCCGATTTTTGGCGCGTGAATTCTTTGTGTTTTTGTGTAGTTGATCGACGTATCCTGTAAACTGACGCCGTGAATAATTTTAGGTATGCCCGTTTTAAAATTCCGTGTGTCTGTAAAGTCGTTTGTAAGCATGCTTCTCGTGGTATGTGGAAGTGTTGTCTGGACTTGGCTTATGTTGTTGCGTATAAAAGCGTACCGTAATTTAGAGTAGGGGTCGATTCAGTCGAAATTGCTTCGGTTTCATTTTCTTGGAGTTTTTTCGAAGGTTTTGTGCCGCTGGTTAGAAACTCGCTCTCAGTGTGTTCCCTGTGTTCTATCTAAATGTGTGAATTCTGAGTCTAAAAATCGCCTAAAATAAAATCTCTTCTAAAAACTTCGGACCCCTTGATGTAAATTAGACATTCAACTAATCGCTGGTGCGTTGATAAAAACGCCATTCGCTAAAAAGCTAACTTAATTGACGTAGCGTACACCTGTGATATTCACTTCGGTGAATTCACCATTGTGCGTTGCGAATTCAATCGGTAGTCGCTTTTCCGTTGCCTTACTTTGTCGCTCATCCAACGAGTAGGTGTGAGATCGGTAAAACTTGGCAGTTTGCCATAGTGGAATTTGGTTGAGTAAAAAGTAGCCGGTGAAAATTCATGACAACTGGTAGCAGCGAGTGGTTTGTTTAATATTCCCAGTGAGTTCAGGCGACTGATCACCGTTTGACAATCGCTGGTGAGAACAAACGAACCACCGCCCGGCTGGAGGAACGGAAGGCTACCCGATCGACGCAACCGATAAGCACGGATATTTTTGTTTTGGGACGTGAAACTGACGAAATTATTAGTGGGCAAAAAAGGGAAAAGCGGAAAAGTAAGAAAAAATCGAAATCGGTTCAGTTCAGTACGGACGCGCACTGTTCTGAACCGGGAACCGCTGAGTTGAGTGACGAACCTAACGACTTTGACGTCAACTGCTGGGTGGACGCGGAAGGACCGGTCCCTGAAAGAGGTGCGGAGGAGTCATTCCCGACCTTTGAGCAAGGCAAGCCAAGTGCGGGTGCGGAGGTGCCATTCCCGACCGTAGGGCAAAGTAAGTTAGGGCACCGAAGCGCGAGTGCCGGGTACCGAAGCGCGAGTACCCAGTCGTCGAGTGAGTGTGTGTTTTTCCGGTATTCTACCTTGAGTATGGCGCATGCGAGCGGTAGTGGTGTGAACACGGGTCCCGATGTGGTGCAATTGTTGATTCAAGCGAAAAATTTGACTTTGAATCAAATTAATTCGTCGATAGTGGGGAATTCGGTTCAGGGGTCAGAATGGAACCTTAGTCAGGTTGTGACTCAAACGGTGAGTATTGCCGCTTATTTGTATAATCAGCGACCCATGAGTTCTTTGGAAAATGGGAACATGAGTGATAATGACGAAAAATTAGTGTCATTAGTAAAGTTAGGTGTTGACTGCTATAATTTGCAAAATGATGTGAGTCAAATTGCGGACGCGATTAATGCATTTGCCGAGTATATTCATTTAGAAAAGCCTGACATGCAAGCGATTAATTCTATAATTAGCGCTGTTTCTAATTCGGGAGGGTGCTCTACCGCTACCACACCACCTATACCTGCTGTGAGTATGATTGCTACTAGTAGGGAGGGTTATGCTGCTGCCATGACCGCGCTTACTGGACAGGTGATACCATTTAAGGGGCGCGCTGATGATAAATTTGCTGATTGGCGTAAAAATTGGGACGCAGTTTGTGAGGCGTTGCAAATTCCGACGGATGAGCGAAAATCGCTGCTTCCGGTTTATTTGCGTGACAGCGCGCGTTCGATTTACATGTCGCATAAGAGTGAATTGATCAATTTGGATTATGAGGAGTTCATGGATGCTTTGGAACGTTATTATACTAACCCCATTTCGGAGCATCATGCGCAAAGGGAAGTAATTAGTAGTGAGCAGGGCGAAGATGAAGATGTGTTAAATTGGTCAGTGCGGCTGGAGAAGATTATAAAACGCGCTTTTCCGAAACTTTCAAAACTTGAACGCGAAAAGATGGCAGTGGCGAAATTTGTTAGTGGATTGTATCCTGATATTCGTAGGAATGTATCTATTACTGCTGGGGCTAAGTTTCAAGATGTAGTTAATAATGCGCGCACGCAAGAAAGTTTTCTGGAAATTGATAAGGACAAAGTGGGTGGTAAGAAAAAGTCAAAATCCAATGCTGAATTAGTTTCAGAAGCCACCAATTCGGTAATCGAGCGAATTTTTGCTTTAGGGGGTGCGGGAGCTTTCGGAAATTCCCCGCCCGTTCCGGCGGCGGCGGAAAATCCAAAGTTTGAGGAACAGCGAGTGAAATTGGAAGAACTTTCTAGGCAGTTAGAGGATAAGGATAAGCGTTTAGTTGACTTGGAAAAGCAATTGATAGGTAACAATGCTGCGAAACCAGTTTCCAAATTTAGGCCGCGTAAATTTGATGAGGGCTGTTATGAATGTGGGGCAGATGATCACTTTCGCTCTGATTGTCCTAAATTGACAGAAGAGGAAAGAGCGCGTTTTAGAAATTTTCGGCGCGGCCCGTCGCAACGACCAATGAATAACTTTAGAGGTCCAGCGAACATGATGCGCTCTGCACAGCAACCTGTATATTCCATGCAAGCGGCGCCTTACCTGTATTATCCCCCTCCCGCGCAAGTGTCAACTACTGGTTGGTCTCCAGTGCAACAAGTTCAATCATCGCAAATGGCCATTGCGGCCCCTCCGTCAACTGAATTGACTGCGTTAAATCCGACGCGCGTGTCTGCGAACTCAGTGAATCATGCACGCAGCGTGCAAGAAAGTAAGGAATATGTGCGCATGATTAGGGTTTTACCAGGTCTTGAAAGTTCGGATGAGGAAGCAGAGGATCCATGCAATCCGCCTGAAATAACGCCGCAAGAACATCAATTCATGCTCGAAAGAGAGGCTTGGATTATGCCTTCGGTTTATGCGCGTTCGTTAGATAGCATGATATTTCGAACTAAGTGGTGGGCTCAATTGCAACACATGGGTTTGCAGGGGTTAAATATTAGCGGGTTTTGTGAGCATGCTGATGAGCATCCGCATGACGACCCTGAGGACACGTTGACGTATGTTAAGTTAGCAGCGCTGTTAGAATTGACCATGCATACGTTTAGGTGTGAACCGCCGGACATTAGTTTGTCGCGAACGTCATCTGACTCTGAATTGTATGTGTTGTCCGATTATTGTGAAGCGAGCGTGCCAACTTTGTACCGAACGTGGTCGGAACCGAGTATGTTGCCCAGTGTGTTGAACCGTGTGTTTTTCCTGTGCTGTCTATTTACGTTTTTTGCCAGTGTTGACGCCCTGGGTGTTCCAAGTGGTGGCGTTGTTAAGAAAAAAGGAGTGTCAGATGAGTGGATTTTGACCGTGCGAAATTTTCTTGAGGGATTTATCGCTGGAATGTGCACTTCCGTGTTTTTGAGATATATTCTGCCCGCTTTGTGTGAACTGGTGTTGTATTTAGTGTTCACAGTGTGTGATTGGATAAAAATGAGAGTGTTGCGGGTTCAATTAAATCGCATGTTAGCGATAGAAAATAGGCGCAATCCTGCAAGGGGTGCGACCCCCGTGACACCGCCGCAAAAGTTAAATCCAGTTAGCGCTGACAGTTCAGGGTATGGCGCCGATATTGAAGAAACGCCAGTGAGTAGATTTAAGCGTTTGCCGCCGCTGCGCGTTCCTAAAGGTTCTGCCGTCATGGAAAAGGTGAATGTAGTCACGCTGACCAGTGAAGAAATTGCGAACATCAAAAGTATTACGGCTAAGCGTAAAGAACTCGTGCCAATTTACTATAGTCCGTCGATTACGGTAGAAATTGAGGGGAATGAATACAAAAGGTGTCTGTTGGACACAGGTGCGATGAGGTCATTGTGCAGCCCGCTGGTGTTGGCTAGGCATCGAAATAATTGCATAGCGTTTGATGAGGTCACGCCTGTGGGGGGATTGCAAAGCGCGTCTCAATGCAAATTGCAAATTGAGGGTCAGTTGGAACTTCAAGTGATGATCACCGGGAAAGCATTTTCTATTGTGTTTCAGGTGATTAGCGGGTTGTCGGACGATATTTTATTGGGCGCTGATGTGTTGAGGCATATGGTTATTGATATGCCTGCGCGTGAGTTGCGAATTGAGAGTGGTGATGCGCGTAAAAAGTTGATTGTGCCTTTTGACAACCCGTCGCCTGTAGTGCAAGAACGGCATATTTATGCAGTTGTGACTGAACCGACTGAAATTAAGCCGCGGCATGAAACGATAATTAGTGCGAAATTATCTGAACCAATTGATGAATTGACGTTTGCGATTGAGCCTTTGAACGAATTTCATGTGAAAACGGGTGTGTTTGCAGCTAATGCTGTTTATGAAAGCGCGAGTGAATTATTTCCGGTGAGGTGTGTTAATGTGACTGAGGTGCCAGTAAAGTTGCAGGTGGGCCAGAAAATTGCCATCGTAGAGCCAGTGGAGTGTGTTTTACAAGTGCGTCGAGGTGATCCGCCTGCTGAGTGGGTGCGAGAGTGCCGCGAGCGTGATATGAGTTTTACCGATACTATACTTGAAGCTAGTGAGGAAAAAGTACCAACGAAGGGCACTGTACCTTCAAAAGCGGCGAATACGACTATGAAAGTGGTTTGTGCCGATGGGAGGGAAATGGATTTTGAAGTACCGGTTGAATTGGACGAAATTAAGCGCCAGCAATTAAAAGAGTTAATTTTGACTCATCAGGATGCTTTCGCCAGGGATAAGTATGATTTGGGATACAGTGAATTGGTTGATTATCGACTTCAGTTGACTAGTAAAATTCCGGTCGCGTGTCGAATGTATAGGTTGAGTTTGGATGACCAGCAGTACTTAGAAAAGCATTTAAGTTGCCTGCTCGAGCATGACGTCATTGAACACAGTACGAGTCCGTACTGCGCGCCGACATTAGTTGTTACTAAGCCGGATGGTGCCAAGCGCATGGTGATAGATTATCGACGATTAAATGCAGTAGTTCACGCTCCCCAATTTCCGCTGCCCAGATTAGACGATACGATAGAGTCATTGCACAGTTGCAAATATTTTTAGCAGTGTCGATATCAATCAAGCGTTTTACAACATTGCGCTGCATCCGGATGATAGACATATTACGTCGTTTCGTAATTGTTTTGGTCAATTTCAGATGAAACGCTTGCCGATGGGATTAAAGTGTTCCCCGGCTTTAGCGCAGCGCTGTTTTGAAGTTACAATGGCTGGATTATTGCATCGAAATGTGTTGGTATATATAGATGATTTGCTCATTTACAGTAGGTCATGGGAAGATCATTTGAGTGATATAAGTCAGGTTTTGTCGCGTTTGATAAGTAGCAGTTTTAAAATATACCCAAAAAAGTGTTTTTTCGCGCGCACAACTGCTGTTAAATTCCTGGGTTATATGGTAGGGCGTGAAGGGATTTGTATACCGGATGACAAGCGAAAGTATTTGAGTGATTGGCCGCTACCTGTATGTGTGCGTGAAGTTAAAGCGTTCCTAGGCGCTGTTGGGTTTTTCCGGAGATTAATTCATAAATGTGCTGAATATGCCGCTCCTTTGTCTAATTTAACTCGAACAAAAACTGAATTAGGAACTGAAAAGTATAGCGGAAGTACTCCCGTAGATTTAAATGCGAACCCCGCCGCTTTGGAAGCTTTTAATAAGTTGAAAGTGATGGTGGCTGAAAGTCCCTGTATACAGTATCCTGATCCCAGTAAACCGTTCATAATTATTACCGATGCTTCTAAAGTTGCATTAGCTGGCATTTTAGTACAACGCGCTGAACCTGCCGCCGCTTTGCATGCGTGTTCATTTTATAGTCGAAAACTTTCTGAAGCGCAATCCCGATGGCCTGCAATTACGCAAGAAGCATGTGCTATTTTTGAGAGCATACGCAATTGGCATTGTTATTTAGCGGGCCGGCCGTTTGAAGTTTGGACTGATGCGAAAAGTATTTCATGGGTAAAAAATCCAAATTTGGAAACCCATCCCCATACGGGTTTGCACCGATTTGCGCTTGCTATTCAATCATATCAAGTTACTTTTAAGCATTTGCGTGGGAAAAGTAACGAATTGGCTGATGCTTTGTCGCGCCGGCGTGATGCACCCGTTGAATTTGATGAGCGTGTTAATTTGGACGAAGCGTTTGAAGAATAGGAAGAATATGCATTTGATATACCTGTTGATGAATTGGCGAGAATTTTGACTGAGGAAATGGCGTTGTTAACATCTGAGGAACATTTGGCTTGTCAAGCGGTAGCTAAGGCCATGGCGCGATTGGCTGCTGCTCAAAATTGGCTGAAACATGCGAAAATGAAGTCTTTGGAACCGTCAGTTACGGTAGCTACTGAACTGCCAGTGGCAAGCGTTGCTACTGTGCGGGCGCCGCATCCAATGACAATGCGTGTGCGAAGTAAAACGAAGGTGGAGTCCAATTCTGAAAATGCTTTGAAATCGCCACCCAAAAGTGACGATGCGCCTAAATTAATGGCTGGTGGCCGCCGTTCTGTTCAATTAATTAAGAAACCGGAAAAACTCGATGCTTTACCTCCTCCCATTACTCCAATTGAAGAGTTGTCGCGTTTGCAAAAAGAAGAACCGTATATAATTACGATTCGTCGCATGTGCGAGGAATCTACTTTGCGTAGGGCCTCACCGTTTTTCATTGATCAATTTGATGTGATCAGGCGTGATGCAGACCCGTCAATATTAGTGGGTGAAAGGAAATACGACCCTGCGTGCATTCCCCAGTCACTAGTTGTCACTGTGTTAGAATTGGCTCATAATCATCCCACTGCTGGACATTTAGGTGTGATGAAAACGTTTGAAAGATTGCGCGAATTTGCTTGGTTTACAAATATGCGTCCAGAATGCGCTAGATGGGTTTCTACTTGCCCTTCGTGCAACGCGAAGAAAGGATTGCACCGCTCAATGAAAACTCAAATTCAGAGCCGGAAAATCGCTAAGTTTCCTGGTGATTTTATTGCGATTGATGCAGTAGGGCCATTGCCAATTACCGAAAAAAGGAATGTGCATGTATTGGTATTTGTGGATCAATGTACGCGTTTTGGTTTAGCAGTGCCTGTTCCTAATTTGAAGCAAGATACTGTGGCTATTGCGTTTTTGCAACATGTGTTACCGATTTTTGGTGTGCCCGCTGTAATCTTATCCGACAATGCACCAAGCTTCATTGGCGGCATTTTTGCGGAATTGCTGCGTTATCTAAATACAGTGCAGCATAAGTGTTTCAATTATACGCCAAAGGGGAATGGTTTGGTTGAGCGTAGGAATGGCGTCTTAATGGAAATAATTTCACATTATGTGAATGGCTCGCATTCGGATTGGGACAAACACTTAGGCGCCGCTGTCTATGCGTATAATACGTCTATGCACCCCTCTATGAAAGTGACACCATATGCGTTGCTATTTGGATCAAATTCTCCGTCACTTTGGGAGCGTATGATCGAGCCGACGGGAAATGGCACCGATAAGACCGATAAGCCGATGGCGTACAGTCCCTTTGTGTCAAATTTAGACGCGCGACTTTCGGACGTCCGCACGGCCGCGCATTCGGCTTTACAGCGCGCGCAAGAAAAAGAGTGTTTTTATGCAAATCGCAGTGCGCGCCGCTTGAATTTGAAGCCCGGTCAATCAGTTCGTGTTTATTCGCCCCGAATTCTTCGAAAGTTAGGTCGCGTTAAGAAATTCACGCATCATTATATTGGCCCGTATGAATGTTTAGATTATGTGCATCCCATTGTGACCGTGTTTAATAGGTTGTCTAAGAAAACTTATACCGTTCATGCTGATCGCGTTAAACTGACAAATGAGCCAGTTAATCCCACTTATTCGCAGATTTTCGGTTAAAAACCCTGAGATTTTCCGCTCTTCAACCTAAAGTGCTTCAAGTTAATTATTCCGTTCGAAAATTCAATTAAAATTTATTTTTGGATTATTCGCGTTTAATTCTGACCGTCAATTCGTGGTGAGTTCGGGGTTGCAAATTTGGTATTTTTGATTGTGCGCAAGGTAATTTTGAGGTAAAAAGTTGTTCTTTATGTAAAAGGTAAAGCGCGAAAATTTTATCGGTGTTATTAATTGTTCGTTTCTAATTATCGCCGCAAGTTTAATTCGTTAGTTGTTCATACCATCGCATTTATTTCGTTCTAAATTTGTTCTTTAATTTCATTCTCATTTTCGCCCGTTTCGCAACAAAATAAAAATTATTTTTGGCGCAATACGTTCAACGTAGTGCGTTGAAAATAATTCGCAACTTTTCGATTAGGGTGTCGCTCAGACCTTCGTGCATTTCGGTGCCGACATTCTGGGTGGCGCATTTTAAGTAGCAATAAGTTGTGTTTTCCGGTGCTCTACTTTGAAGTGTGAAATATGACTAGTTCGGGTGGCGTACCTATGGGTGGGTATGGAGCGAGTTCCAGTTCGTACCGTGGCGGGCGCATAGCCAAGGCCCCGCTCAAGTCGTGGACTTCTCATGGAAAACAGGGCGGTGACACTATTCCGCCGCTGCCCTACAATCCTCCTCGAAACGCCCGATCGACTTGTCCTGAATTTGTCATCAACCAGAAGTTGTCGGGAATAGTGGATCGAGTTCACGTCGGTAACGAGCAGCGTCCTACCAGTTATCAATGCCACATTCGTTTCGACGGCGATGCGCAGGCGCTTTTGGAAAGTTATCCGGAGTGGTCGGAAGCGGAAACGGCTTATCCCTTTTTCACCTATTCGGTCAACAAAGCGGAGCGCGCTCGTGAGCGGTCGGTGCAGAAAATTTTGAGGGAATATCGCGAGACTAACGAAGCTTACGACATGTTTTTGCCGCTTGTCCGCCACGGCATGCATTTTGTCGCGACTGGTATCAGTAGGGTTAGCGCCAATCCGAAATATTGGGAACTGCGAGGCGTCACAATTATGAAAAATGACGCTCAAATGCCATTGTTTTTGGGCCGCCCTGTTGTCATTGTTTCGCAAGGACAGGTTGACCTCTCCGTCGATGAGCCAGCGTCGGAAGTTTCACAGAGAGGACAGGAAAATCGCGAAGGATATCATCCTTATCCGGCCAAGTGGAGATATTTGCGTTTGAGGGCAGCGTTCACCCCTTCGCGGTACATCAGTGCACCCCCCTTCAAAGGCGCCGACGAGCGGGATCCGGGCCCTGAAAAGTTGATTTTTGCGCACAGCGAAAATGTCATGGAAAGTGACATACACCCGCACGCCGGACAATTAGGTGTGGCGCATGTAGAGTATCACGCTTTTGATGACGCCGGCAAGGTTAACAACTTTTATTGGGGTCATGCGTATGGCGTGCGTATTTTTTCGGCGCGGCAAATTGAGGCTGGTATGGAGTGGAAGGGCGAAATGAATAGAAATTGTCTCACTTCTCAGCTGCAGCTCCGTTCCATCTTTTTGGCCGCTGCTAACGTGTGTCACGAAGCGCATTTGCGATACACTGCGACTAGGGCGAAAGCGGTGCGCGCGCAGGTGACTTGGCAAAATGGGCCGCGGGGATTAATTGCGATAATTAGGTGGGAGCGCGTGCATTTGAATCCAGCTGCTGCGATGCGCGACACGGCCGAGTGGCACAGGAATAAGGCGCAGGGCTACATGTTGAATTTTACTTCGCCCATGTCGTCGCTACAAATCGTCGAAGCTGATCCCCGGGGGGAAGAGCGTGCTCTGACTGGCCGCCCGCAAATAAATTTACGCACGGTCAGCGCCGACATCACTGCCGAGGCGGTGCAGCTGGTCGCCAAACCGGATGTGTTGGTGCCGCAGGCGCTGTCGCCGCATTTGCTGCCTAATTGCGATTACATGGTGCGCGGTTCCGCTTTGTCGCCTAGCTACAATGGCCGCATGGAAATTTTGGAGCGGTTGTGCATAATGGGGCCTAGTGGTTACCGGCCAACCGAGAGCAACACCGGAATGCTCGCTGTGGAAGACCAGGTCAAAATGGCGGTAGTGCTGCACAAGCAGTTGAACCAAGTTGAGACTGATTGGCAGCGCACGCTCGAAAAAATTGAGTCTGACGGGTTGTATGCCGAGGTGCGCAGAGGCACATGCGAAGATTTATTGCAAGCGCATCAGGGTGATTTTCGGCCGCAGGAGGGGCAGGGGCGTGTGATTGCGTCAGTTATCAAGTCTGTGCGAAAAACTGCGCCGCTATTGTTGATGTGTGATTCACCGTTCGGTTCCGGTAAAACGACTGTGCAAAGTCAGTGTGCGTACGCGGTTGCGTTCAAATTTACTGAGAAAAATGACCCGCCGAACCCGCTGAAGAGGGAATTGCCCTCTGATGCAAACAAAAATGCGCTTTACCACTCCACAATGATTACTTGCAGTGTGAATTCGGCCGCTGATGAGTCTGCTAGACGATCGTTGCAAAGTTTGGCGGACATCGGTTTGCCTACTTTGGAAAGGGTCGTGGAAGTTTTGCTGCGCAGTAGGGAGACGTGGACTGCGATGGATAACAAACCGAATTTCGAAACACCTGGCTATGCGCGTTTCTGTCAGGTGCGCGCTGCTTTCGCGATTCGCGTGCTGAGTCCATTGTTGGAAGTTGACGATCGCTATGTCGATATGACGCTCCAGCAATTGCCGCTGCTGAATTTGATCGCGCAAAACATGCCCATGCATGTGATCCGATTGAATGACCACTGGCTAACTGCTTATGAACGCTTTACCGCTCAACGCCATATTTGTGACACTTTGAACGAGATCATCGCGAACAATCAGCACCCCGCCGACATTTTCGAAGCCATTCGGTCGCAGTTGCCTTTGGTTCGTTTGTCCATCGGCGAAGACGACGAGGATGAATTGGTGCCACTGGACGATGGTCAAGAGGAGGGCGTGCAGGCGTGGGGGGCCGCGGCTGGCTTTGTCGATGACAACCAGGTGTGGGGCAAAATTTACAAGCGCGAAATGCGACGCCTCGTTAGGGTGGCTACTAGGTTGCATAAGGTGGTGTTGAATGTGCTGCAGCCAGGCCAAGTCCATGTGACCTTGGATTCATCGCGCGATAAGCGACTGCAAGTTTTGAAATATGCCGCGGTATTTGTGGACGAGGCGTCTCTGGCGGATGAAACTGCCATTTTTGGCGCTGTTTCAAACGCTCGACTCCCCCACAATGGCTTGGTGCTTTTGTTTGGCGATAGCAAGCAGTTGACCCGAATGGTCAGGCCGCATTCATGGATTGCCCCGATCCTGAAACCTGATCCATCGTTGATCAACAGGTTGGTGGAAGGTGTGCTGTGCCCAATTCTGAAGCTCGAGACTGTTTTCCGCGGCCACGACGCGCTGATTCAAGCGAATTCTGTCGCTGCGTACGATGGCCAATTGCGCGCGTTTCACGATTACAGTCAGTGGCGAGATACTTTGCCGCTCATGGCTTGCGGTGCAGATCAGGTGCCTTTGTCTTCTGTGATCGTGCACATGGGTTTCGAAACGAGCGAGGGCGTGTCTGTTAAAAATTTGACGGAGGTAGACATTGTGGTGCGCGCTGTGCAGCAATTTGTCATTTTGGCGCTGAACAGCGAGGGCGAGAATGTCGTTCCGTGGAGTGATTTAGAAAGCGCCGATTCGCTGCTGGTTGTGTGTTTCTATTCAGCGCAGGAGAGAAGAGTGATTGACGAATTGGTGCGATTGAGCTGGGCGCAGTTGTTAGGGGGTGAGGGGTTCCCTGGCTATTTAGCGACCCCAGCGTTTTGGCGGAAAAAAGTCATCACTGCTGATCGAGCGCAAGCTCGTGAAGCGCACGTGGTGATTGTGTCATGTGTGAGGGGTAGCGCGCCGCGCGTGGACGCTACTGGACACCCGTCGCAGCGCGAGCGCGATGTGATGGACAGAATTGGCTTTTTGGCGATGCCGGAGCGGTGTAACGTGGCCACGTCTCGCGCCAAAACGGCCAGAGTCGTGATCATGAACGCCGCTACTGTGCTGCATTCTGAATTTTTCTGGCGCTTTGTGGCGGTGGAATTAGGAAAGGGACGCGTTTTTGCGTACCACGAGCGACATTTGTGGGAAAGTGACCCGTTGGCTAGGTTTCTGGGCCACTGGAGAAGTGCCCCGGTCGATCTGCAAGAACCCGCTCCGCCCGTGCAAGAAGAAGAAGAAAATGAGGTTCCGCCGTCGCCGGAAGAAGTTCAGGAGGTGGATGTGAGCGAACAGCGAGCGTCCCCTCAGCCAGACGCTGACGTCGTTCCCGCTCCCGATTCCCCAGACGTGCAAATGTTGCCGCCGGAAGAGCAGGAGGAGGAGTCAGAGAAAGTTCAGCCGCGCGCGGATGAAAAAGCGAGTTGTTCTCGGTCTCGGCGTCGGTATCGCGGTCGTCGTCGCTCTCCCTCGTCGAGTTCTTCCTCTTCCTCTAGTTCTTCGTCGGGTTCGTCAAAATCGGGATCGAGTGAGACCGATTCGGCCTCGGAGTCTGAACACGCGCCGCCCGTACCGGCACACAAACAGAAAACGCACCAGGAGGAGGAAGTGATGGAGGTGGAACAGGAGCAAAGTGAACAAGGTGCTCAACAGCAGGAACCGGCAATGGAAGGTCAACGGCAAGAGCAAGAACCAGAGCCAGATACGGAAGAGGCCAATAATGCAATTATTGGAGAAAAATTGGATGAGTTGATTCAAATGGCGGGCGAGTTGAACACCGAGTTGGACGCTGAGCGACAGCAACAGTCCATGAGCCCAGACCGGCAGATGCTAAGACAAATGGACGCCATCCAGGAGGAGGCCAATGAATCTGCTGAGCCCATGCAGGAAGATGAGCAGGAGCAGGAGCAGCCTGAGGAAGTGGCCGCACAGCAGCTGCAGCAACCTGTTCAGGTTGTTGTAGTTGGCGCGTCATCGCCACCGCAAGAGGAACAGAGTCCGCCCCCGCCAGTGACTCCAACTTTGGCAGGTTTGGAGCCAGAGGAGGAGATGGAAGCGGAGTAATGGTAATTTAGGTGTACAGGAATTTTTTTTTGTTTTGGTTGTTTTTGTATTTAGTCGTTTTTGTTAGAGCGAACGTTTTACCAGTAGAATTGAGCTTTTGTTGAATTGAAAATTGAATTTTCATTGAGTTTTACCGGTTCAAAAGTTTTTCTTTGTGTTTTCAACAAAGTGTGGAAGAATGCGTAATGGTTGTCAACAAATTTAAAATTGGTTTAAAATAGTTCTTAAAAAACGGGAATTTATTTCAATTCGTTTCTTTAATAGTTTTGCCAGGGACGTATCCAGGACTTTTGAGCGGGGGGGGCTGTTTGTTTACGGAGGCCGGCGAGCGGGGGGGGCTCAGCCCCCCCCCTAAAATTTTACGTATACAGGGGCGGAATGGCGCCATGGCGCTGGCGCCATTAGTAGGCGCAACGCAATGGCGCCATTGGCGTTGGCGCCAGCGCCTTGGAACGCTGTATATGTATGTAAATATACATACAAATACAGCAAACAGCACACAATTGAGCATGTTTGTAACGATTTCGGCCACAGGGAACAAATCTGTAGATAATACATCACGTTTGGTGAAAAATGCGCGCTTGCGCGCAAAATTTTTTTACGCTGACGTTGAAAAAGTGCCATTTTCCGGTCACTTTTTTGTCTCAGCCCGGGAGGGGGGGGGGGGCTGCAGCCCCCCCCGCCCCCCCCCTGGATACGGCCCTGAGTTTTGCTGCGTTTCGATTTTAGCCGGGAGGTAAAATGTATGGCTGGTGGAGTTTGTGAGCAAAAGTGGGTGTCAAAAATTGTAAAATTTCAAAAATTTTAAGCGTAAATGTATATGTAGTACACTTAATGAATTTATGTAGAGGGTTGTTTACACTTCCGAGCTTACAATAATTTAAACATTTCAGTTCTACTTCGACGTTGGTTTTGGGCGATTCGGTGGGCGAACAATGTGGCGTTGACGTTTTCGGCTACGTCGCTGCGCTACGTCGGCAACGTGGCAACGTGCATTTCCGTTTTTCCGGTGCCCCATTGTGTTATGTGTGTCTTCTTTTGGCCAAGGGAAGGATTGGAGGTATTGAGGATCTGACACAAAGTTGACGCTGTGATGTAAATAGTTGTTTTTATTTGTTTAGAATATTTTTTTAATTAGGTAGTTTTTTTTTAGAAAGTGAGACAAGTGAGTTGGCAACAATTTTAATTGTGACAGTTTAATTTAAAAGTATTTTTTCTATTCCTACTAGCGGTTTGGATTGCATAACAAAGTTTCAGTTATTTTCTCTAAGTAAAAAGAGTGACGCTGCGGTTACGTGTCGTAGTGCGTGAATGGTCAGTGATAACTGAGGGCACATAGGTTGAATTTTGACTAACTTTCGCTGCATTCTTTTGAATTGCAGGCCGTGGCTATTGATCTAGTATGTATTGTGCATTGCTGCATTTCCGGATTGGGAAACAAAAGTTAATTTACAAGCGATTTTACAAAGGTACACTGATTATAGAGGTGCGATGATGATTGGTGTTGAAAATGAGAGGTAATTAAAAGAATCGAGTCTAACTCGACAGGCATGATCGCATGTCTAAATGCCTACTCCCTTGGCTTGTTGTGAGAACAGCCCAGTCCGCCGATCTCATCGAAACAAGCACCCATACAGTGACAAGTGTACCTATTTTTGAGTGAATTGAGCAGTTCGGTATTTTCGGGGTGTGGTTTTTGCACAGTGCGTATGGGATCAGAAAGCCGTGGCTGAAAAATTAACATTCTGGTAGCAGAGTGAGTGGTGTAGCAGCGGGAGTGGTCATTTTCGTGATAAGTGCCTTCGGTAGTTAATGGCTGTTGCGTTTCGGCATGTGGCAGTGGATTCACTTGAGTTTGTTTTGTTTTTTTTTTATTTTAAACTTCAAAAAGTCATGCAATCTAAACATGCATTTAAGCTACAAAGATTGAAATTTATAAACTTTCAAGTTGCCAATCATTTGCGTTCGTATTTCTGTTAAGCGTTATACCGACTTCATATTCATTTTAACTTTAGGTTTGGTAGGGAATAGGTAAAACTCGAGTATGTTAATTTTTATTTGATTTTACGTTTGCAACTTCGCTATTTTTTTTATCTACCTAATCCTAGATTGAATTTTTTTGTATTTTCCTTTCCCCTAGAAAACTGATAACTTGACATTTGGATATTTAGGAATTTATGCAAATTTCGTGGTTGATCTTTATTATACAAAGAGATGAAATAATAAGCCGCTTGTTTTTCCTGTTTTTTCCCCGAATATTTTGATAAGTGTAAAGGTGATTTGATTTGAGTGCGTATTTATTTTATCACTCTGATGGAATTTCCGCTAAGAGTCTTTAAAACGGTACCGTAATTCATTTTTTCCTTGACAGTCAGTGTGAAAATTAATTTCGTTCGCCTTACCGGTATCCTAATCTTATCATGGATTATCCCGCTTACGACATTTTTTTGTTGTGCATTAATAATACGTGTGCTTCTTACGCTTTGGATATCAACGTCATTTTCGTTTATTATACGCTCTTTTTGCTGATGGGATTACTGTTCGCGTGTTTATTTGTTTCGCTAATTGCTGTGTGTTTCCCCGTTCGTGGAGGTGGTTTTGGGATTTCGGTAGAGTTCGCTGAGTAAAATTTGAATCGCCCGCCATTTTTTTCGCGCTAAAACAAGTTTTTACAGTATCTCGTGTGTGTTTTTCCTGTTCTTTTTATTCTTGTCGCATTCGTTCATTTTCTCATTTTCTATTTTTGTACTCGCTCTTGTTCCCATCCCGATTTTTGGCGCGTGAATTCTTTGTGTTTTTGTGTAGTTGATCGACGTATCCTGTAAACTGACGCCGTGAATAATTTTAGGTATGCCCGTTTTAAAATTCCGTGTGTCTGTAAAGTCGTTTGTAAGCATGCTTCTCGTGGTATGTGGAAGTGTTGTCTGGACTTGGCTTATGTTGTTGCGTATAAAAGCGTACCGTAATTTAGAGTAGGGGTCGATTCAGTCGAAATTGCTTCGGTTTCATTTTCTTGGAGTTTTTTCGAAGGTTTTGTGCCGCTGGTTAGAAACTCGCTCTCAGTGTGTTCCCTGTGTTCTATCTAAATGTGTGAATTCTGAGTCTAAAAATCGCCTAAAATAAAATCTCTTCTAAAAACTTCGGACCCCTTGATGTAAATTAGACATTCAACTAATCGCTGGTGCGTTGATAAAAACGCCATTCGCTAAAAAGCTAACTTAATTGACGTAGCGTACACCTGTGATATTCACTTCGGTGAATTCACCATTGTGCGTTGCGAATTCAATCGGTAGTCGCTTTTCCGTTGCCTTACTTTGTCGCTCATCCAACGAGTAGGTGTGAGATCGGTAAAACTTGGCAGTTTGCCATAGTGGAATTTGGTTGAGTAAAAAGTAGCCGGTGAAAATTCATGACAGTATTTCAAGGGGGGTCTATTGATTCATAGTGGTTATTTGGATGGGGTTATTTGGAGGGGGTTATTTCGAGGAGGGGGGTATTTCGAGGAAATACGGTATTCGAAATCTGAAGGAAGGTAACGAGTAGAATATAGGCTAACTCCTGATTAACACACATTACCTAACTAGCAAATTTATTTGAGGCTGGCAGGATTGTCAATAGGGAGTGATTGCGCTCTCCAGAAATTATGGGGCATTTACGTTTTTGGGCGAATATTTTTTTACTGAGCCAGGTGAATTCTGTACATTTAAAAGTGTCACTTGTTTTTCCACTTGTTTCCATGCAAACCTGCAGCATATTATTTGTCACCAAATCAGAAAATGGATACAAAATACATGAGAAAATAATTTTGCCAAGGAAAAGAGAACTTTTCTCTGTTTGGCTAGCCATCTCCTACATTCAAGTCTTCTCATCCAATTTCCTAGAATGTTCACATTCAGACGGACTCTGAATGACGAAAAAACTGTATTTCTCACTGCAAGTAAAAAAAACTGGTGCTTCCAACTCGAATACTTTTTGGCAATTCAACGTCAAACGAACTATAATAAAAAGCGAAAAACATCAACTGAAGGAAGTGAATCCGCCCACACAACTCCATAAAAGCCAAAATCGGAAACCTCACTTAAAGGGCGAATTCAAAATGACGCAATAACAGAACCCACGTGATGCAAGCCACACAAGCTAAATAACACGTCATTCACTTCTGGCTGCACGTATACACCGGCATTCATGTATTTGTGTACACATCACATACATAGGTATTCAGGTATACCGTGTGGTGCGCGTACTTTGCGCAGAATACTACCATATTTCAATGAATAAAATCTTGAGATAAATTTCGTATGTAATTATTCCATAGTAAAAACGAAATGTTATGATGGAAAAACTGCAGACTTTTTAGTTCTTTATTCAGATGGGTTACGGTAGGTTTTCTGCAGAGAGTGATATCCGCAGAGTATACAAATGTGCCTGCTCGTTTGTGGGCTGAGGGGAGACTAGACATTACCGTAATCCTGTGAATAAAATTGTGACACGTTCCATTTTCTGTAGTGCAATGCACATGTAAACTGTAATACAGCAGTGCACTAATCAATCAGGAAGACAATTAGGTATTTTTTGCAGCATTCTGTAGGAAGGTGCGTTCATTCTCGCAGACAGATGGATATTAGGAAGCCCACGCACCCCCAAAGTGGGAACGAAATGTGAAATAATGATTTACTGATTGGAATTGAAATGTGTGGGAGTGGTGCTTCAAATTATGGCCGCGGAAATTAAAAATACCTTCATGGTGAAAATCATGCATTGTCACAATAATATTCCACCTGGGACATGTTTACTAGGCAAATTGAAACAAGGCGGGGTAGCAAAAAAAACGTTTTAGATATAAAGTACACACTTATGATAAAAGCTTACTTGTAATGAATTTCGATGTTTAAAAATTCCTAAATTATTTTTATAAATTTGCGTTTGCATCGATTCCAACCTAGAAGCACGTACAGAACACATCATCCATGACTCAACAAACACAAATTCAAATCAAACCAGACAAGAATTTAAGCAGTGCACTGCCTGGCACTTGTCCCATGTATGTGCATGCATACAATACATACATTCAGATAGAATGTACATCGCGTGTACATGTACATGCATGAACAGTAGTGATGGAAAAACACCAGTAAAATTGGCGCCATGGCGCCACTCAATATTATGGCGCCAAATCAAAGGGCGCCAAGCACTGATGCTTGACGTAAATGGCGTCATGGCGCTGGCGATCTTTGGCGATTCAGCGACATTCCATCACTAATGAACAGTGAATGTCTGCAGAACAACGCAATTGGGAAGCTTTGTGGATGCAGACAGACAACGTTCCCTGCCAATAGCATGGGCGGAAAAGTGTAAGAATGTGGTTAAGGAAATTTTATTTGACTGGAAGGAGGGGATTTTGTCGAATGAACTGAATACTTGATAGATGATATTTTTTCAACTAAATTTGACGCCATACACAGACACAGGGACGTATCCAGGCATTTTGAGCGGGGGGGGGCTGCTTGTTTACGGAGGCCGGCGAGGGGGGGGGGGCTCAGCCCCCCCTAAAATTTTTGCTACATAGTGGCGGAATGGCGCTGGCGCCATTAGTAGGCGCCACGCCGCCATTGGCGTTGGCGCCAGCGCCATGCAACACTGTATATGTATGTAAAAATACATACAAAACAGCAAAAAGTACAACATTGAGTGTATTTATAACGATTTGCGGCCACATGGAGCAAATCTGATGATAATACCTTTTGTCTGGTGAAGAATGCGTGCTTGCGCGCAAAAAATTTTACGCTGACGTTGAAAAAGTCGCATTTTTCGGTCATATTCTGGTCTCGCCCCGTGAAGGGGGGCTGCAGCCCCCCCCGCCCCCCCCCTGGATACGGCCCTGCACAGACATCACATATTTGAAATTGTGGCGAAATGGGTAAATGATGATTGGCAATGGTCCAACTGCAGAGTGAAAAATATAAATGTAAGACAGTACCTAGGATGACTAAAATGTGGGGATTTTTTAGAGGTTGGCCAAATAATTGAAACTTTTATTCTGATTGAAAGTAAAGATTTTCTCCGATAATCACCCACTAACACACAAACGAAATTTTATGAAGAGAAATTTCCGCCCATGCGCACACGGCGACTGCATTTCAAATGCGATATTAAAGTGCAGCCAAACCGAATGTGGCTATATTTGAGCACACAGAATGAAATTTTAAGGCCAAATGGCGGCAGATGGTGTGTGAAACGCAGTCAAAATAAAATAAAATCACCTTGTGTTGTCGTAAATAACTTTATAAACCTCACGTCCCTCCGTTCGAACACTAAAATGAAAATTTATAGCAAAATAAAGCCCACGCGTAATAAGAAAAAAGCGGGAAGTAGCTTTGTCCATTTACATAAATTAAAGTGCGGTCAAAAATGGAAACAAGGTTTCGCGCCATGGAATCCGAAAATTGCGGTAAAACCCAGATGTGATTGCAAACTGAGAGATAGATACTGAATTAAAGGCACCCAAAACCCTTTCAACTACCGTATTACCTCGGAGGGGGTTTATTTTTTCGCCAGCAAAATTTGAGGGGGGGGGTTAATTCGAGGGGGGTTTATTATTTCGTCAGAAATTTTCGTAAGGATCGTAGTAAAAAGTAGGCATTTTCGTACCAAAAACAGGTAATAAATGTGTCCAAACAGGATATTTTGGACATAAAAATGTAGATAGCTATACAAACTAGTCTATGTGTAGTTGCAATGCAAATTAGCAGAAATAAATAACTTCATATACATTGCATACATGATGTACATTGTTTGAGGGGGGGGATTTCGAGGGGGGGGGTATTATTTCCCCAGCCCATTTTGAGGGGGGGTTAATTCGAGGGGGGGGGGGGTTAATTCAAGGGGGGTAATTCGAGGTAATACGGTAGCTTTCCTGGAGCATAATAGAATCAAATCACGTTAGGTAAATACAGGAATGGTCCAAAAATAAGTATACTGAGTGCAGTCAGTTGACACTTAAGCATACTTAAAACTGATTTTTTTTACAAAAGAAAGAGCGTAAGTAATGCATGGGTGCATTTACGTATCTAAGCAATGATGAATTTTCGCGATGAAAATTTTTGTCACTCGGATCAATTATCTATTTATTTAATGAGGGGGGTAAAAAATTCAACCCCCCATTCTAGGTACACACCTCGCTCCGATAATTTCAGCTAACAACAAGTGGGCGTAAGTACGGATAATCGCTAGTTCTGGTGGCAAGGTAAATATTATGCAGTTAACCACCAGTGACGTGGGTGCACTTGATCAAGCCACGTGGCATATGGCACATGTTGGGAAAAACAAGGCATGAAAAATAAACCATATTTTTATTGCACCTGTAGTTTTGAATGGTCGGAGTGAATAATTTAAACTTAAACAAAATGGGTGGGATAATAATGAGGAATGACAGTTGGTTTGAAGAATTTAGGCAGACAATAATTACTCAATAAAACAATCCTTTATAATGGCTTAACTCAACACAAGTAAATCAATTTGATATAAGATACAATCCAAATGTATAGAACCAAATACCTGACAAAACACAAATAGGAAATTTACCATTTTAACTAGTAAAATGTCAAGTGTTTACCTGGTTAAAATGTAGCGTTGGCTTGGAATTAACCCAAATATGCATTGAAGTGTCATGTAAACATTGAAGCTGTTTGTTCAGTTGCTTATAGGTACAGCAATTTGTGATAAAATGACAAATTTGTTGGCCATTAGTAAACGTGACATAAATATGCGCAGGTGTACAAAATGATGCTCAAACGTGAAGTGTGTACACTATAGGTATATTATAATGGGCATTAACAAGCCTTCCTCGAATAACTCCCACGTGATGACCATGAGAAAACAGGCTGCTTGAATACACCCCCCCCCCCCCCCCTAACCGGCTCCATCTCTCAGAGGTTGAGATGCACTTAAGGCCCACCTAAAAGCTGCACTGCTGTTGAAAAACAACAGAATTAGCACAATCAACTATTTATGTGCAACTGAACGGGGTGAATTTGCAAGTGAATGCACAACTTTTGCTTTGCATAGTTTATTTCCTGGACATATTTTGAAAGGTTGATGACCCTCAAGATGTTCCTTATTCGGGAGACAAAGTGTTCAAGTGCCCAACAGGCACTTCATTCCTCCATTTTACAATACATCCAATAAACCGGTGAACATTTTTGTCAAAATACCCCCCACCACATAGCGTCTAGCTTCCCTCAAACCGACTAAAAAATATTGTTTACGATACGATAAAAATACGATATTCAGACAGGTGCGTAAATATTTACATTCAGGTATTATACACACCTCCCACATAAATTCGCGTTTACCTAAGTGCGTAGGCCAATTTGGCTCTTCAGCAAACTTATTATGTGCAAAATGGCCCAATTCCAATCAGAAGAATAAATGACAAATTGTATTTATCTAAATACGTGAAAAACAACAACAACTAAAATGTACCAAAAAGCGCGAAAAATGACAGAATTTCCTACCAGCCATCTAACAAGTAACACCATCAGTCAACTTTTTCACTAACATTTTCCTTTAAAGACAAAATTGATTCACACGGCTGTTGTATATCAGTAATACAGAACAGAACCTTATCAGGTGCTCTAAAATGTGTTTAGACTGTTCCAAAAGTCTTGAGACATATCTTATACAAGTAGTGATTCTAATTGTACTTAGTCCAGCTGAGAAGTCCCCTGTCAGTGCTCGCCATTTGTGCTAGGGGTAAGCTAGTCATAAATTTTGGCAGGCGAAGGTATCAGGTGTTTTGAGTTTTCACCTAAAATTTTACCCCTCTAGCTCCACCCACTGCGGAACTGTGGGGCTTACAATTTCGGTCATTTTGTACTGATGTACACATGGTGCTTTAGCTCAATGCTGCTTTAAATTGTGATCATGAAACTTTGGCTAGTGTGAGCCACCAGTGTTGACAATGTGCTGATAGTATTCAACACTTTCATCAACATCATTGCTATCAAGGTAAAATTGATATGCAGATCAGGGTGATGTGCAAGAAATGTGGGAACTGTGATGGATGTTTTTTGTGATCATCTGGGATTGTTGTATTGCAGTGATTCTAATGTTGTTTTGAAATGTGCAATAAATATGTGAAATAGTAAATAATTAATTATGTGAATAAACTTTGAAATGTCTCATTGCTAATCTGTAGTGGACACATAACTTGTGTTCAACAGCAGTTAGGGTGTCAAATTTCCGTTTCCGTTTTCCGTTTCCGCCTTTCCGCAGGAAAATTTTTTACCTTTCTGTTTTCCGTTTTCCGGCAGCCGAAAATTTTTTACCTTTCCGTTTTCCTGCAGCCAAAAAATTTTTACCTTTCCATTTTCCGTTTTCCAGCAGCTGAAAATTTTTTACCTTTCCGTTTCCGTTTTTCCGGCCCATTTTTTCGTTTTCCAGCTGAAAATTTTTTACCTTTCCGTTTCCGTTTTACCAGGCCATTTTTCTGGCTCGATTTTCAGTTTTCTGGCATTTTTCCATTGTTTTTCCAATCTGTATTTATCTTCAATTGGCTCATCCCATTGTGTTGTTTTTGTCTCTTGGAGCAGCATTGACAACTGGGATTTCAGGGTCAGTAAAGCAGGTGCTGTGAACCCAATTGGGTCATATGCAGACACCAATAATTTATTCAAGTTTTGTCTGGTTGGTGTTGTGATGCTGTCAATTTGCAATTTTGGTGTTGATATTGCCAGCATGTCCGTTCGGTGATTTTATTTCATGCCCATTACTGCGACAATTTTATTCACCTTTGGACTCCTGTCGTTTTCTGCTATTTCATTCATGACTGATCTGGAGTTTGACAGCCATTCCCTCATGTTCATAGAACATTGGTTAAATAAAGCTTTGACTTTGTAATATAGTTCTAAACCTTCAACTTCATTTGTGACACTCATGATGAAGTTATCGACGTAAATGTTGTTTATTATCATCGCCAACTGGTTTCGCTCCCCTTCATTTTCTTCATATTCATTCATGTTGTTTATTGTCACATTTAAATGGTATTTTATGACTGCTCCCAAAATTGCTGGGCTGCAGACAAGTCCAAACAGTACGCATTTAAAACAAAGTACTATTAAGTTATTTTCAGTTACTGGTTTTGAGGCATCTTTCAGCCAGAAAAATCGTGTGTAGTCTCTAGCTTGGTCATGCAATCCTATTTGCAAAAATGCCTTTTCAATATCAGCAATTAATGCTAGATTGCCTGCCCTGAACCTCAGGAGTAGGCCCAGTGCTAATGGTGTTGTAATTGGTCCTCTAAAAAGGCACTCATTGAAACTGGGCTTACCTGCCAACCCATCGTACACGATTCTGCATGATGTCAATTTTCTCGGCGTGATTACTGGCTGGTGTGGCAGGTAATGAATCCCCTTGTTGTCTGTTTTGTTGTCACAAATCTCAATTATTCCCTTTTCTAGTTGGTCGTCCAAAACTTTCTGGTATTGTTCGAATAAGTTTGGATCTTTGTTGAATCTTCTTATCAGTGATTTAAACTGCACCACAGGTTTCTGCTTTTCCCGTGGGCAGGTCACTGATACTCTCTTTATACGGCCAGTCAATATAGTATCGTTTGTTGTTGTCGTTGAATTTTATGCTATTTATTATCATCTCCTCTGCAATGTTGTCATTAATTGCATAGGGGTCATCAGTGATTCCCACTGCTTCTAGACTGTGAAATTGTCGTAGTGTTTCCTTTCCTATGGCCACTATGGCTACTTTTTGATGATTTTTTGTTAGTTCAGTTAAGCTGCAACTACAAGTGAAGTTACAGGCATGATCCATAGTTGCAGAACGTACAGCTACCACAATCAAAGCCAAACAGGCAAACCTGCATGCAGGTTTTCCTTCTGCAAATTTGTCTATTACCGTGCTAATTTCACTTTATTTTTTTCCGTTTCCGTGAAAATTTTGCTTTCTGTTTTCCGGCATTTCATTTTTCCGTTTTCAGGCCGACAATTTTTTTACCTTTCCGTTTTCCGCTGAGTGAGATTTTTTTACCTTTCCGTTTTCCGGCAGAAATTTTTTTTTTACCTTTCCGTTTTCCGTTTTCCATAAAGTGAAAAAATTTTACCTTTCCGTTTTCCAGAAAAAATTTTTTTTGACACCCTAACAGGAGTGTGCATGCAAAATGCATCCTGTATTAAGAATTTTGGCTAGTTTGAGGAGAGGCAGAATGATGAATTTGGTAGTGAGAGTAGTGACAGTAACGACAGTATGGACTAGGCTTATGATACCATAGCTAATGTTGGTTAGTGCTGCATATTGCCAACACTGGTGGCTTACACTAGCCAAAGTTTCATGATCACTACTTAAAGCAGCATTGAGCTAGAGCACCATTTGTACATCAGTACAAAATGGCTGAAATTGTAACCCCCACAATTCCAGTGGGTGGAGCTAGAGGGGTAAAATTTTAGGTGAAAACTCAAAACACCTGATATCTTAACCTGTCAAAATTTTATGACTGTAGCTTACACCTAGCGTGAATAGCGAGCACTGCCCGGGGACTTTCAAGCCAACCAAGTATTTACCAGACAAGAGTTGTACCAACAGAATGAAATAGTGTGAACACAAACAGGGCAAATGAAATGCTCAAACATTGATTGATTTTTTGAAGGGAGTTATTAACATTGGATTATGTTATCATGAGGATTTGCATAAACACCCAGCATGAAATTATTGAGAACATTCAATTTTCAGCAGTTTTGGGGAGAATTTATGAATAAATATTCTTTATTGTTTACTTTATGAAAAGGTAAATATGTATGTAGTTTCAACATTTCAGGCATATTTTTGTATCCGTTGGCATACTCTCTTGTCCACAAATACTATAAACAAAGGGAGCTTTGGCATATATTTGTTCCACTGGTGTAAATTGTAAAAAACGCTTCACCTGAATAACCCCTCCTCTCATAAATTACTTCAAAGTAAATAAAAATATCTGATGTAAAAATTACTACAGAATCCATGTTCAGTGATTGCTGGCACTCACAAATTACTAAAAATTATTTTAAAAAAATGGCCCAGAAGTTTTGGAACGGCTAAAAAATATTTATCTAGGACAGCAAAGGCACTCGACAAAGTGCATTGTAAATTGTAAGCTGATTACTTGGGTGTGAAAATTGACAAATGATATGAAAGCAAACACCGAAAGCACAAACAGGCATAAAACAAAGCAAATTAAAATTTTGAAACCCAATAAAAACGTATGGCTTCGAATGGCCCCCATGACCGGCTTTGGTCAAGTGGTACTGTTTCTGGGTAAAAATTACAGTATTTAGGATAGGGTGGGGGGTCTCCAAATTGACGACGCCTGGAACCCCCTATGCTCAACGGTCTTTGGGAAAGGATGAAACCGTTGAACCACATTGATATAAATTTACATACATTGAACTAGTCAACAGAGAGAGCTATTTAATAGTAATTATTACATAGTTTTTATCAGGATCAATAAACTAGTAAAGCCGAAATCCACTATCACTTTCAATCAGGATAGCAGGGGTAGGAAATGGGGGGTTACCCCCTCCCACCGAAACCGCCCAGCTATCTATCTATCCCAGAGGCAAACCTTTGAGCTTATCCCCTAACCCCCCCCCCATTCGGCCAGCTATCTATCTACCGTATATCCTCGAATAAGACCCAAGGGGAGTTAGTTTTTCGTCAGAGTTTTTGAGGGGGAGTTATTCAAGGGAGGGAGTTATTTTTTCCTCGGAAATTTGGATATAATTCATGTGAATTGCACGGTGTCAGTAGCAGCACCACGGCAAGTGCACACGTTTTTGCCCAACCCCCCTTTTGCTGATGCAGGAAGTGCATGAGTTAATCCCCCCATGCATGCAGCACTAGGCCGGGGTGCAAACTTGCAGAGTGAGCGCACTTGCAAAGCGGTCATAATTACCTACAGGCCGCTACTATTTACCTCATAGCGCCTTTATTCACAGAGGTACACCATCATAGAGTCTACTCATTATTAACCGCTTTAATTTCACTTCTCACCGAATCCGGCAAGCGCAAAGTTCAGCCGGGATGGGGGGGGGGAGTATTCGCATCCATGCTTACCTTATGTAACTGTGGCGGGCACTTCAAGGGGCACTATTCGAGGTAAGTGTCGAGCTTTATGGCGGCGGACAGCAAATATGAAGGGAGGTCAAAAAGAGACTCGGTAGATAACCAATTCTTATGGCAATTACCTACATGGAAAGTAAAACCTGTGATCACGTTCTAGCTCAATTTTTTAACGTCGACAAAACCGCAAATGGTTTTCGACAACAGAGAACTAGGGTTAAAACAATACCAACTTTTCGAGACCGAAACTGAAGCGGCGAGACAGAGGCCTGGACTGGCATTACAATTTCCAGAGATTGGCGCTAGGAATTGCGCCATGAATAATGGCACAAACGCCAAGGGCACATCCAACAAAAATGGCGCTGGGTGCCACAAATAAAACGCTTTTCTTCCGAAACCGGAACTCGCTTTTTATTCTTGCGACCGTGTTGGTAACTGAAAACGATCAATCAAAAACGGCACATTTTCGGAACCAATTCATTCGGAATATCTGTTCTCTGATCTTCAAGGCAACGAAGGGTGCTTTACTCAATGTTTTTTGCAGACTAAAAACTATTTACGCGGTGCCCAAAATACCTCAAAAAAAGTTGTCAAACTTGTAATTTGTAAGTCCTCAAAAATCAGTGAAGATTACTCGAAGAACAACTGAAAATTTGACAATTTTCACTTTGCACAGGAACCTTGAGCACCGTCTTACCTATCTAATTTGGCAATTAAAAAGGTATACTAAAATGTACTGAAAAAGGATTTTTCTTTTAAGCATGCCTTGTAATTATCTCCATCGAATAGCACTTCAGATAAAAGAGTGAAATTAATGAGCTTTAAATGTAGTGTCCCGTTTCAACAGGTCAGTAAAAACTTACTCAAGCTAAAGCGATCAAAAAACCTGTCATCTTACAATGGAATTTTCCCGTGCTGTGATTACTGGACACTCCATACACTCGACTCAATCAACGATGTTTTTCCATTTCGTCAACTAATTCACCAACAAAATTAAAAATTTTCAAGCTAGAACTTCTATTCAGTTCACAGAGTCAGGTGTACATGGGGCCAGTTCCGCAAATGGAAAAGTGAAAGCGAAAACGGCAAAAGCGAAGTGAAATGGCAAGTAAAATGGCAAGTCAAGTTAAAAAACAAATGTGCCATTTCCCTACTCACTTCTCATTTTACCGCGCTTTTGCCAATTCACTTCGCTTTTGCCGTTGGTTTCACTTGTCCACTTACGGAACTGGCGCCAGGTCTCAAAAGGAACCACTACACTGAAGAAAATTCCACGCAATTTGTGACTGCGAAAATCAAATTACCGAATTTCATTTGTGAATAAAAAAGGTGGAAAATAATGGCATACTCAGTATACCGACATACACAACGTAAAAATTGATTCGCAGGGACCATTAAATAACATGGTTTATTTTTTACAATAACGCAACAATTTCTGCACTTCCATGCAGCCAGCATCCAAATTCGGCATTCAAAAAAAGACAGAAAACAGTAACAAAATCTAAACCGATGACTACCGTAAGCCGTCAAAATTTCAAAAATAAATTGCTATTTTTGTGCGAAACAATTAAGTTTGATAAAAATCTTACAATACATTCAAAAATTCCAACACAAAAATAGCAGAAAATTCACCAAATTCCGCCACTTTCACTTGTCTGACCAGAAGTAATTTACACGAAAAACGACCCTAAAAGCGAAAAGAATTTGCCATCTTACTACGCAGAGATAAAGAAAAACCTGCTCATATTCAGCATTAGGCTTAAAAATCGTTGACCAATACAGCCGGCAGCCAAAACTGGAAAGAAATTACAATTTAAAAAAATCGAACATATTGCCGCACCGCAAGCTGATATTTTGCGTTCAGCGTTCGAACGTTTTTGCACGCTGAACTACAAACGCTGAAATCAAAATCTAAATAACACTGCGTTTTTGAAGCGTACAAACTTCAGAATTTGTAATATTTCGCGCAATTTGCATTTTTGAGTCGAAATTTTTACGCTTCAAAAACGCTGTGTTCTTTAGATTTTGATTTCAGCGTTTGTAGTTCAGCGTGCAAAAACGTTCGAACGCTGAACGCAAAATTTCAGTGTGCGGTGCGCCAGATGAGAAAAATTCCATCAGCCCGATAAATCTTAAAATGGGAGGGGGGGTATTCAAGCTAATTTAGGGTATTTTCGACCAACAATTCAATGTGTTCCAGCGACAGCATTTCAATAAAGGCGTCGAATTCTAAAAGCCGATAAGTCCAAAATTGTCAACTCAGTTGTGATAATTGTCAGGCTGGGGATCTGGGAATGTCGCTGCTCAATTTTGACCATTTCACATTTTTTGCAGTTCACATACCCCTTCGAAATTTTTTTGGGAGGGGGGTTGGGGGTTGGGGATTCGCGGTGGTTCAATATATAGGCTTTTCCAATGTATAGAAGGAAGAAAAAAAAAATCGCTAAAAATAGTTGAAAAATAGGTATGTAAGCATATAATGTATACAAATAGCTGAAAATAAACGATGAAACAAATGAAATATTGATTTTGAAGGTGAAAAACTATAAAAAGGTACGAAAATGAGCATTTTGAGCGAATCTTGGGGCAAAATTCAAAAATCGCTCCAGAAAGGGAGATAGGTAGCCAAAAATTTTGTCTCCGGGATAGATAGATAGCTGGCGGATGTGGACGGTAACCGCCCCCCTACCAGGGGTCTCGAATGGGGGGGGGGTTGGGGGGGTTACCCCCCCCCCCAAACCGCCCGCTATCCCGGAGGCAAAATTTTGGGCTACTACCCCCTAACCCCCACCCCAAATCGCCCAGCTATCTACTTATCTGGAGCGATTATTGAGAAACTACACCCCAATTTTCGCTCAAAATCGCTATTTTTCATACCTTTTTTATAGATGTTCGTTCACTTCCAAAATCATAGTTCTGGTTCCTATTTGCCTATTTGCCTATTTTCAGCTATTTTTAGTACTAAATGCTCTTGTATACCATTTTTGAGCTATTTTACAACTACTTTTAGCGATTTTTCTCCCTTTTCTTGCTTCTATACCCAGAAAAAGCCTATATATCGAACCACCACAAACCCCCAGACATTTTTATAGCTATCTATCCCTCCGGAGGAGCGATTTGCTATCTATCCAACCACTCAGAGGGTCGAAATTCAAGATACCCCTGCCCCTACTAAACCCCTGGTTTGAACCTAATCAGGGCGGGGCTTGTAACACCACCAAAAGTTCCCACGTACCCAAAAGATACCGAGTTCAGCCCTCCTGCACTGGCGCTTCAATCTTGGATTCCTGCTTCGACGGCTCGTCAAAATCTCCGACCAATTCTGGAAAAAATTAAATGAGTTGGTTTTTATGAACGCTATTAACGAGGAAAGTTTTGTATTGTTTGTTTATGCTCAAAAAGAGTGCTTAAAAGGACGCTGATACAGGTATCAGAGAGGGACGTAAATACGCAGGATTTTTAACCCGGGAGGGTAGGGCCGTATCCAGGGGGGCGGGGGGGGCTGCAGCCCCCCCCCCCCCTCCCGGGGCGAGACCAAAAAGTGACCGGAAAATGCGACTTTTTCAACGTCAGGGTCAAAAATTTTGCGCGCAAGCGCGCATTCTTCACCAGACATAAGGTATTGTCATCAGATTTGCTCCATGTGGCCGCAAATCGTTGTAAATACACTCAATGTTAAACTTTTCGCTGTTTTGTATGTATATTTACATACATATACAGCACTCCATGGCGCTGGCGCCAACGCCAATGGCGCCATGGCGTGGCGCCCACTAATGGCGCCAGCGCCATGGCGCCATTCAGCCACTATGTGGCTAAAATTTTCGGGGGGGGGGGGCTGAGCCCCCCCCCCCCTCCGTAAACAAGCGCCCCCCCCGCTCAAAAATCCTGGATACGTCCCTGCGGGAAGGGGACGGATTGTGTACGGAGCCTGACGAACGGAGGCCCCTAAATTTGCCCCCTGTAATAGTGGACTGGAGTCATGGCGCTGACGCCATTTGTAGGCGCTGTTCCATGACGTTATTGGTGTTGGCGCCAACGTCCACCATACACACTTATTAATATACTTACGTCCACTTACGTCCTCCGTACCAGATAAAATTTTTTCTAGACACTTCCATAATCGTTCTTCCATCTTTCATGTGAAAATCGATGCGGCAAATTTCTAATCGGCATCCGAATGGATAAGTCGACCGATAAGTCGGATACTAAGTGTAATCTCAATATCGAACCCACCAGGCACATCATCCTCCTCCTCCTTGACTCCGCCCCCTCCCCCGGCTGCGGCGTGGTGCCCGTGCTGTTCCTCGGCGATGTGCCCCAACCCCGATTGGTTGGTGGTGACCGTGTTGGCCAGGCGTTTCAGGTGGGTCAGAGACTCCGCCCCCAACTGGTTCAGGATGCCCGGCAGCATTTCGGTGATTTCTGAGGGGGGTAGGTGGGTGTAGGGTTTTTGGAAAAGAGCCAGGGTTTTGGGTGAATAGTGTCAAAAAACTGAGAAGAGGTGTAGATTCAGCAAGTGGAGAAGTAACAAACAATTTTGAGGTGAGAAGTAAAACGTTAACATAAAACTTTCAACTTTTCACTTATGTACTTTTCTTTTAACTTTATTGTGAGATTTAGTGATGAAGCGCAGTTTTGTGATGATATTTTTGGATGCTATTTATGTGGACCACTTGGGCCATATCGGTGTTCGTGGATTGACATAAATATTCTTCAAACATCTCGCTTCCGTTCGACACTATCATTATTAGGGTTCAAACGATATATCGTATTGAATATCGGATATCGACCATTTTTTAATATCGAATATCGATATCGAAAATTTTGAAAAAATATCGAATATCGATATCGAATATCGACCATTTTTTCGATATATCGAACCTATATTGTGTCCCTAAAAAAAGTTATCATTTTCATTTTGAGATTTTGATGATTGATCTGATGTGCTTGATCTGATCTGAGAATTGTATTAGATGAGTAAAAGTACAGTACTTATAATGTCATTTTTGTTGGAGTGCTAAATTTGAAGCCAGAAAATGCTGATATTCTATTTTTTGCAACATGCCCTTCGCAATCAGGTTATCAGTATGAACTGTAATATCTACCAATTGTTATTTGTCTGATACACATTGATTCATCATGTTTTTTTCTACATGTTCTACTTTTGAGTGATGTAAACCTTGTTAAAATCACTTGTACCATTCACATTTAACTAAAGAGATGATTAACCATGCGTGCGACCACATGAAAATACAATATGTCACTTGAAATATGCCTTGCTATACCAAAAGCAAATCGCAATATCAAATATCGACCATTTTTTAATATCGGATATCGAATATCGATATCGAGGTTCCAGATCGTATAGATATCGAATATCGCGTTTCAGAAAAAAATATCGAATATCGAATATCGAGTTTCAGAAAAAAATATCAAATATCGAATATCGATATCGAAAAGTCATATCGTTTGAACCCTAATCATTATACTTCACACTTTATAATTTGTGTTTACAACCTTTTGCGCATTTGGCAAATTTTTGCGGGATCGGTATTATGGAAATTTTGATCGGGATGGGGATTAATATTTGAAAATTCTCGGGATCGAGATCCCGTTTTATACCTCGCTTCCATGTGAAATATCAGGGAAATGTTGTCAAATGTCATGCAAAATCAAAAGTGATGTAAAAAGCATCGTAAAATGCTGAGGAAATTTTGCCAGGCGTTACACACTTGACAACTTTGCCAGACATCTAACTGGCTTCAAAATCAGTCATCGACACATGACAAAATCTTCAACAAAAAAGAAAACTCACGCTTGTTCTCAGCATGCCCGTTGATGGCGAAAGTGTTGGCGGGCACGCTCGCCTGCACCTTGGGGTTGTTCAGGTGGATCACCGTGCCGTCGTCTGCGAGAAAGAGGGGGGTTAATGGATGGGTGAATTTGGGACTATGGGGGTTGGAGTTTTGGGTGTGTTTTTTGCTTTTTGAGTTGACGGATGAACGACGAAGGGGTTTGAGTTTCGAGTGTTTTTTTTGCTTTTTGAGTTGACGGATGAACGACGAAGGGGTCGAGAGAGATTGAAATATTGGCGATTTTGGAAGAATTAGCGATTTTGAATGAAAATTAGGGTACGTTTTCAAAATCGCTTCAGATAAATAGCTAGATAGCTGGGCGATTGTGGGAGGAGGGGTTCAGAGATAGTAGCCAAAAATTTCGCTTGCAGGATAGATATGTAGATCCTGGGCGATTTGGGGGTGGGGGGTTACACCCCTTTCCTAACTATAGACCTTTTTTCGGTCTATACCAACATTTGAATACGCTTTTTACCTTTGATCATATTAACCTCCTCAATACCAGGAATATTTGTGACAGAGAGCTTCTTCAAGTTTGACTGAAGTTTCTTTTCATCTGTAGCCGCGGTCTTGTGCACGACCTTCTTTTTCCTGCGCGCTGTGCCCTGAAAAGAAAATAGAATTTTCTTGTGAAAAAAAAACAATAAATAAGGTTATCTGATAGAGACCGTATATAAGGTAACCATACGAAATCATCCCAGGTGTCAATCCCAGACCCTGTAAAGTGCGAACTAAAGTGTCAAAATCAACGTAAAATGTCATGCAAAACGTCAATTGTCGTGACAAATGTAAAGTAGTGTCAATTGTCATGCAAAGTCCAGTAATAAAATATATGCAAAGTATATGTATATGCAAAGTCCAGTAAAAAAAATTTTATCAAAATTTTACGTGACGTTTGACACTTTACAGGGTTTGGGACAGCCACCTGTTGTGAACAGGAACTAACATCCATACGATGTTTTTACGACGTATGAACAAGTTTGGTAGTTTTCGCTTCTTGCGTAAACTGTCACACTAAATTCATTTTACACAAAAACTTCTACCGGTACAAAAGTTGAAAAAGTGCCAAAAATCCCAACAACAAAAACGAACCTTGCCGCCAGTGCGCACTTGCGACTGCATCTGCTGCAACTTTTTCAGCTTGTCAGCATTCATGATGTCTCAAAAATTTAACAGTAACTCAACAATTTAATGGGGAATGTAATCTAGAAAAAATCTGCTACAAAATAAGCATAGATACCTGAAATGTGAGTAATTTGAGATTAGGAAAAATTGTGAAATTGTTTGAAACTTGTGTCAAGGACGAATTTTTACAATTTCGTCAAGCAACTTCTTTCACCAAAAAAAATATAAAATATAAAATTCGACGGTCTCTGACTACTAAAGCGCCAGAAAACAATGACTCAGGTAACCCGGAAAATTTATAAAAAAGTGCATCGCATAGCAGGTGCAAAACTGGCCATGCATAAAAACGCATGAAGCAAAACTTCTGATGGATCATGCAGTTTTCGTAAAATTTTCGGCGCGGAACAGAAGTGATTTTCTAAGTTTTGTGAGAGTTATGGTACTTTTGAAAATGATGTCATTTTAGCAGTGTAACGAGTTTTATGCTTTATAGGCATCGGATGTTAGACATTTTTTATTTTTTCCAACAATTTCAATTGATTTTGCACTGCAAAATATCTGTTATTCTAATTTTCTGGGCGAAACATGTTTGTACATTTGAATTACGTACTGCGTTTTGGTAAAAACACTCAAAAGAACAAACTAAATGTCTTATGCACATAAATTATGATGTTAAATGCGATGCTAATCAACCTTTTGATTAACCACATCCAGAGGCGTTTGGTAGCTGAAATTGAAATCGCTGGAATAGCTGAAATCATACATTTCCTCACAAAACCAATAAAACTCTTTCGAATGACATGTTCTTCAAGTCTTAAGAATTCATTCTATTCTACGAAAACTCTTGCTCAGTTTATAAAAATTTTAAAACAATAATTCACTTTACACACTTTTTTAATTTTATTTTTCTTTCTAAAATTTTTATAGGATAAGAGCTCGGGAAGAACAGAGAGGCAGCAGCCAAAATTAGCCGAAGAACATCCAAATAAAGGCCCAGGGGGGCGTCGCGCCATAAGGTACGGTTTTTGATAATTTTTAGATCAGTTTTTATCCATGTTTAATTGTTTTTTCGCTGTTTTCAGACCAGTCGATCTAGGGCGCTTGGAATTCGCTCTTTCAGGTTGGGAGTTTTTGAAAACTTTCTTTGAATATTTTTAAGGATTTATCATATCATACTGTGAGCTTTCTGCGTTAGCTATTTTCTGTATATTACAGCGCTTTTTATATGCTTTATGATATTAGGTAATTGAGTAGGTTGTTTATGCATTCGTTAAATCGATACATTAGTCATAACCAGAAGCATTCAAAAAGGACTGACGATTTCGTTTTTGTAAATCTTGTTTTCGGTTCGAGATCTCGTTTGAAGACCAATAGACCAGTAAATTCAATCCTGTTTCCCACTAACACTCAACACACCCCAAACCCACCCACAATACCCATTCAATACCCCAAATACCCACAATACTCAATACCCAATACCCAGAGCGACTCGAAGTGTGACGTCATGTCATCCGGCGGCGAGGACACACAGGTCCAGCAGGTGGACGGACAGGGTGCGGATCAACAGCCACCGCTCAACGATGAACACCATATTAATGGAAAGGAGATACTTAGTGGGTTATGGGGGGTTGGGAGGGGTGTTTGTTGTTGGGTGTCAAGTTTCTGATAATTTTTGGGCTCCAGGTATGCGGAGTGTCTAAAACTTGTATCGTACTTTCGTTAAAGTTTGAGATGGTGTAAATATATTTACATATTTTAGTATCGAATATAGACACCCGAATATTGTGTTACTGTGTCAAATGTCAAGCACCCATCATTTTTGTTATATCAAATGTCTATATCAGGAAATTTGGAGGAAAATAACGTGACATCAATATCTATTCTTTAATTTCCATGTCAGTTTCCTAGCTCCATCACTTCAAATAATAATCCTTGCTTACTAATAAAAATGTGACCAAAAAATCCCCAGCCCGCGGCGTTAACGGCGTGGTAAAGTGGTTCAATGTGAAAAATGGCTACGGTTTCATCAATCGCAAAGACACCAACGAGGACATTTTCGTCCACCAAGTGAGATAAACTTAACATTTTTATTTTTCAAAAATTCAATTTCAAAATTTTTTGTTGTTTTTTTAAAATTCAGACAGCCATTACCAAGAACAATCCGAACAAATTTCTACGCTCATTGGCCGACGATGAAGAAGTCGCTTTTGATGTCGTTCAGGGACTCAAGGTGAGCTATTTGCCCGTGCGTACTAGTTGAGGGAACAAATTTCGGAAACTGATAAGGCTATTTTGAACACATTTAGTCGTCCCGGATCATTCAGGAAAAATGAATCCTTTTTGCTCTCCGTTTTATAACTTTCGTGGAACCATTGTGTTTTTGAAAAAGAATTTGAAAAACAGGGCCATTTACCGACCATTGAAAACATTCACTCAGGGACCAGAGGCGGCCAATGTGACGGGTCCCGACGGGGAACCGGTGCAGGGATCCAAGTATGCCCTCGATAGGCAGCAGGGCCGCGGCAGGCGCCGCCCGTACAGGTGTGTTGACGGTTTAAAACATTTAAATTTGTAATTTTTTTAATCATTCTGTTTGGCGAGTGTTTTTAACACAGGTGTTATTTGTGAATGAATGCATCATAATTTTCCAATTTGTGTGCAGTGTTAACCCCAAAGGTTGAGCTGTGCTGATTGATGCATAAATTGGTGACGAAATATACACAAACTGTATAGAGTCTATGAAAAAATCTGTTCAGTTTCGTGAAACTTTTAGGGTTTCAAACATATTTAGCCAGCATATTTTTCATTGATTGTCGATGTGAATAAAAAAGTTTGGAAATAATCGGATAACTACCGTATTTCCTCGAAATACCCCCCCCTCAAAATGGACACTATGAATTTGTGGTCCGGGAAATGCATAACAGACGTTCAAAACACTTACTGTGTAGGGTGTCAACAAAAACTTTTTGGCGGAAAACGGAAACGGAAAAAAAATTTGCACTTGTCGCAAAACGGAAAAATGAAAGGCCGGAAAGCGGAAACGGAAATGGAAAAATTCGCCTAATATATGCCGGAAACGGAAAAAATTTGCTGAAATTTATCCAGAAATAAAAAAAAATTTGCAGAAATTTTGCTAAAAATGGGAAAAATTCACATAATTGAGAGCGTGCATGCATGTTTACCAGTTTGGCTGAAACGGAAAACAAAAAATTGAGCTGGAAAGTGAAAAAAGTTGGAAAAACAGACAATTGAACCGGAAAACAGAAAAAAGGCGGAAAAACTGAAAATTTAGCTGGAAAACGGAAAATGAGCTGTAAAAACTTATAAATGGTGGTTATTGTTGCATTTTTCACGTTTTTCTCTCAAAATTTTCACTCTGAAAACATAAACCCCCGGGGGGTAATTTGAGGAAATACGTTAATAGGAAACACAGATAACTAAAAATATTGACTTTCAAAACTTGCCGTTTTATCCCTGAAAACCTAATCCCCCCTTTTATCAACACTCCCACGACCCTCCTGTAACCCAAAAATAACCCCCAATAATCTCCCCCCGTAACCCCCCTGCCATCCCCTTCTACCCCAGACTATACTACAGGGGCCGCGCGGGGGTTCCAAGGGGTCGCGGCGGGCAGCGTCGCTTCAATTCGGGCACGAATCAAGATCAGGAAGGAGGGGAGTTTGTAGCTGAACAAGATGGCGGGGAAGGGGGCGACCAGCCGGAAAGGCGCCGCCCCAGGACTTTCAGGGGCGGATTTAGAGGGGGCTTCCGTGGGGGTTTCAGGGGTAGGGGATTTGTGAGTTGGGGGTTGCTTTGTTTTGGAGGTTTGGTTTTGAGCTATACTCGGCCGACTTTGTACTCTGCACTCGCACATATTTATGTGTTTGGCTGGCAGGGTACCAACATAAAACTTATATTTTACAAATACTTTTTCATTTACAAATGAAAAAATAAGAAAAAATTTCCTTGCTGTGTAGTCCAAAAAATGTTGTTTATAAATGATGGTAAAAAAAAGTTTATTCTCAAGTGATAAATGTAATGACAGTGATTGTATGCATCGGTAGCGCACATTTTTTTTTAATTTAGCTAGCAGTGGAGCTAGTTGGAACGGTGCCAAATATTTTAAGCAAATTACCTAAACCCCAAATATCAAATTTCATTTCATTCAATTTCAACCCTACCCTTGTCATGTCACCCCCATCCAATCCAGGTGCCCTTCTACGATCGCGGGGGTCCGCCGCGCGGAGGGGGTGGCTTCCGGGGGCGCGGCCGCGGCGGTTACGGTGGACCCCCCGGCCCCGGAGGGCCATATGAGGAGGGACAAGAAGGTGGTGTACCACCCCCGATGAGGGGTAGGGGCAGAGGGAGGGGATTCAGGAGGAGTGAGTGGGGGTTTTGGGGGTTGGGTTGAGTTTAAGTCATTGGTGCCCTCTATGGGGGTTTAGTGACTACCCAATGAGAGTCGTTATTGTTTTGCTTTCGATTTTTGGGAAGAATTTCATTTGGCGGATTCTAAGTTATCACTTCGCTAGGTGGCGAGCTTTTCTGTGACAACGTTACTGCTTCCTTTCCTGTATACGCCCTTGTAGACAAAAACTGATAAGTATTTTTATTCAGAAGTTATCCCATTACTTACATTTGCGTGCACTTGTCATTGGGCGCACCATTATAAACACTACCATAAAATTTTCCACTTGTTCTGTCACTTGTCCACTTGCTGAGTTGGCACCTAATTCATTGGTTCCTTCTCGGTAAACATTAACGTTCGTATGTGTATTTACACGTCACCCATCACAATTTTTTACAGTTCAATTGACAGAACATGAGTCAACAAAACTCAATCCCAATCCAATGCCAGCACATAACCCGTTTCCATTTGATTCGCGAAATTACGGTAGCGCTGTACTGAAATCGCGCGCATAGTAAATAAATACGGTGCTACTTGGCGGCAGCTGGCAACGCTAAAGCATAACAATAATATTCGCTATTCCCCACCCGCGCGGCAGAAGCAAATGTTAGGGGGAGTGGATGTAAATATATTTCCTTGCGTAGCTGTAGCCTGAAGTGAAAACAAATCTGTTTGAGAAATTGCGGGACACTTTGTCTTGATGGTGTGAACAAAATGTGGTTCAATTTTTTGAAACGGGCGCCATTTTTCAAGTGTGTTCCACGTTGAAAATGCGCAACAAAGGTTCTTTGTTTCATTTTTAGATCTATAATCCGTCACTATACATTTAGTGTCCAAAATTTACATTCCCGAGATTACTGTATGGCTGGCAGATGTTCCCCCACCCGACAGACGCATAAATGTCTGTGCACATTTTCTATTTTCTGCGTAGATATCGTACATTAAATACCTTTGTGTTTGCGTAAATACATAAATGTGTACCTAGGTATTTTACCACCGCAAGGGAGTACTTGTTTACGAACGGGGTTTTACTTTGTTTGTGACGCGTTGTGTCGGGGCTGTGTAAAAAAATAGAAGGTTTACTTTTTGTCTGTATTTATTGTTTGAGGAATGGCCCTGCGCACACTAGTTTTCACACGAAATTTTGAAAACTTTTAATAAATGAGCTTTGAACGTGTTTGAGTTTTCCACAATGAGTCATGTTTAACCCCCGTCAACTGTAGTTGACGACCATCTCATTGTAGAAAACTCAAACACGTTCAAAGTTCATTTATGAGTTTTCGAAATTTTGTGTGATAACTAGTGTGCGCAAGCACATTAGAGTTGATTTTATTAGAAATGAGTTAAAATGGATTACTTTCATGGGTGGTATTTTATGGTGGAGTAGTGTCCAAATAAATGCATAAAAATTTCGTATATGTTGGAAATGAATATAATTCAAAACAGTTAACAAGATTTCGTTTTGTCGTGAAGTAAGGCTCTTTTTTAAGGCCCTTCCAAACATTTTTAATTTCTCAAACTTATTTAAGTTTGGAACTGAACCCCAATTTAACCACACTCGAAACAAAATCCTTTTAAAATACAAAATCATTTCAGTGTACAATCACCTTTAGAACCCCCCCCCCCCCAATCTTCCCACCCCACAACCCAAACACCAAAAGAACTCAAATAACCCCCATCCACACAGGCGCGCGCGGGGGTACGCGTGGGGGTGGCAGGGGTCGCGGCGGGGGTAATCGCTCCAGTGAAACTGACGGCTCCGAGGGAAAAGCGGACATCGCTCCACGCGTCGCAGAGGAGTAATTTTGGGGGGTGTCGATTGTCAAGTTGAGAATTGTCAGGTCGAGTGATATTAGTGTTGAGTCGGGAAATGTTATGAATTTTATTTCGGGTGTCGACTGTGGTTGACACTTTGTGAAGTTTGTAACTTTTCTCGGCACTTGACACTTTTCGTGTCACTTGACGGGATGTTGGATTTGATCCTGAGCGTTTTGCTTCGCGTGAAATTGTTGGTGTGTGTGCGTGTGTTTAGGACAGGCCATTTTTTATAAGCACGCTTGTGTATGCTGTCACCACGCACGCCGGAAATTTGAGTTCTTGAGACGATTTTCAATTTTTGTCCAAAAACTGAATTTATTCATTTTCGTATAATAGCTATCATTTACAATTCGATTTTTGTGCTTGATTTACACTCCGCCATCCGAACAGTAGAAATGGAAACTCGAAAATTCCGGTCTACGTGGAGACAAATTAAGTGCGAAAGAACAGTGTAATTTGTATATTGGCGTTTACATCTAAAATATAACATCCGTTTTGCTATCTGACATTAATACAACATTATAGGGAGGTTTTTCTACACCACTTCGCTCGCCGCTGAGTATATATTCGTATAACCCCCCTTGAATGCTGACGAAGTTCAATTTGCCCTACACCTTTTTTGAATGGACAAATTATACAAAATTGTTCGGTCGGCCAGCGTAAAGTTTTCGACAAAGTAACTGGGGAAACGTTTATGGCAAATGAAATTTCATCAATGGGCATGCTTTTATACCACTCACGTTTATTATGTACTCATATTCCAACTATTTGAGGCTAAAATTATACCTGTCCTTGTGTGTCACAAGATCACATGATTTTAATTAATCCAACCTCCTTTCGTTGGGGAAAATTGTTAGGAATATCATTATAGGAGTGAATTTATACGGAGTTGTGGGTATGTGCCGGTTTTCTGGCATAAAATATTCAAATGTTTGGAAAATAATGATTCATGTGTACTTTTCATCCAACTTTCTGTGTAGCTGAGTATATTTACGAACATCATAAAAAATAGTGTGTCAAACCAACTGTGTCGAATTTACCAACGCATTATTGCCTTACAAGTAGCCATCTATCACTACGTACCCCGTAAAATACACATTTACGTACCCACATCTCCGATAAAAGTAGGGAAAGTATCAATCTTTCTCGCCAGTGAATGGTCATCATATTTATGTGCATGTGAATATCCTATCATGTGTTTTCACGTGTTGACATGGCTGCCCGGGCTCAAAAGTGACGTTTGTATATTGGGTGACGTGACTTGTGACGGGTGACGTTTGAACGTAGTTTCGAACGTTGAAACGTACACGTTTACGTACGGAAGGTTGTAGTGTGTTTTTATTTGTCAACTCAAATGCGTTCAAAGCTGATGTATGACTAATCGGAATTTTTCAAATTGCTATTAGAAAACGGCCAGAAAACTACTGTGTCGATTGAACGCTGAATAATAAAAGCATAGCTTTTGTGGTGTGAAATGTATTCCAAATTTGTTTATTAATGTTTCAATTTAATTATAAAAGTGAGAAATATTGACTCGAAATGTCAACTGAAATACTGAAAACTGATTTACCGTAATACCGCCAAAGGTCATGTTACAACCTACGGACACAACTTACGTTGGTAGTGTGGCTTTTCATACTACAAGTTTTAGTGTATAAGCTCTAAAAGTTGATTGATGACTAAATACATCATGAAAATTTGCACTGACATTTTGCCGTTGTTTTTAAAAGCCAATTTCGGGGACCGTCCCTCTGGCAGTCATTGTCGACGTGTGATTCACAAATGCGATTTTGAGAAGATCCCCCACTCAAATGGGATAACTATGGGATGGATTTCATTTTCGAGTGATTTTTTGTCTTCTCATTTGGGTGAAATTGTAGGTAAGAAGATCCATTGCTGTAAAAAGTGGGCAAGTTTTTGCATATTTACGATTTGCATAAAAACTGAAAGAAAATTTGCAGATTTGCGTACATTTTCGCAGCACTTTGTTAGGCATTTTTCGAACATCTGAAATTGTGTGTTGGTTTCGTTGCGTAAATTTACAGTAAGAAACATCGCTGTGTTTTGTATGAAATAAGTAACATCTTAGTGATTCTTTACTGCTACTGTACCATCTTTGAATATACAACGTGTTTCAAAACTTTTGCGACACTTTGTAAAATTTGTAAAATTAGCAGAAAAGTGGTCCAAAGTTTTTTCACCAGTACATCGGTGTTTATTGAGATAAAAACTAGGGACATCTGTTGTTTTGTGTTTGTTTTTGGAACAATGCCCAAAAGTTCTTAGTTTTCCACCACCCAATTTTAAAGGATTTCCCCTAATTAGTGCGATGTGAGATATTTTTAATAGGGTTTAGTAGATACAACTTTGCATGGCGATATTGGATTTGAAAATATATTTTTGTAAAAATGTCGATGTGAAGGAACTCTATTAGATAAAAAGTTATATCTTCGAAACCTTACAATTTTTAGGGACATTCATTCATCAGAAATCCATCTGGGTGAAAAACAAATGTTTGCTAGTTTTCTGTTTTTGGGCAAAAAAGCACGTGAACAGTTTTTTTTAACATCTTGTTATCTTGTTTTTTCTTTGTCCCGTTCTGATTTTGTCATTCAATTTTTGTTCTTCCCCATTCAATTGTGTGATAAAATTAGGTATTTTCCCTGTATCTGTTTATGGCTAAAAAGTACACTTTTCTTCGCGCTAAACAATAAATTTCTTGAAAGTGCAATGCCAAGTTACCGGTTCATTTGTTCCAATGTGAAAAATGTTTCAATTGCGAATTGAAAAAGCTATTTTCATCGTTCCGCTGTCGGTGTCTAATTACAGTTATTCGTATTGAAGTGCTGGCGAAAATTGTTTCATGGATTTTGGGAGTGTTTGGGGCTAAATTTTTGAAAAGCCCTGAAAAGTTCCGAAGAATTTGGTAACTACTTACTATGATTGGTGGCGTTTCGTTTCGATAAGTTGTTTGGAAAATCATTAAAAATAGACACTTGTCATTGACAATGGTCAGGTATTTGTCGCAGCATTGTCATTATTTTACTTGCCAGGGCATTCGAAACACTTTACAAGTCCGAGATTTTGTCTGAAATTCGACAACTTGGCGGAGCCTTGCGTCCCTGTAACTTTTCTCTACAAATTTCACGAATACGTTCCCATTTTTTCGGGCAACCCAAGGAACGAAGAATATTGCCCGACGCCGACACACCTTTGGGTTCTTTTAATTTTTAGTCAATTTTTCGCCCAGTAAACACGTTTACGTGAATGGGAGCTCTGGAGCAACGCGAAAGTGTAAAATATGGTGCAAAAGCCCTGTACTATGTCATGGAGGTGTCGCGAATCGGGGGTAACCGCCCCCCCCCCAAACCACCCAGATATCTATCTATCCCGGAGGCACATTTTTGGCAACTGAATCCCTGAATGCCATTTTTGGCAACTGAATTTTTGCCGTGAATCCTCCCCCCCCCCCATTGCCCAGTTTTCTACCTATCCGGAGTGATTTCTAAGAAATGTTTGTTCTGGTCTGGGACTGCCCCCAGGTGCCAATGCCCACGTGAGGAAATGTGTCGGTGCCAAAGAAATAGCAGGATTCCCCCTTCGGTCATATCTGTACATATGCAAGAATCATATCAGGAAGTTTACACCAGCAAATGAGTTCTAAATGACAATTGGCATCTTGAATGCATGCGAAATACAAACAGTTTTCATGCATTTCGAATTGCGTGTGGAGGGTATCCAGATATCGTCGCTTGAAAATTGGTTTTGATAAAATATGCTTGAAGTATTTATGTGTAGGTCGGTGCCGAAAGTATTGCGAAATCGGTTCAATGTGAATCGTTCTGTTGTGCGAAGGATGGCATTTTGTCTCAATTTCGCCCATTTTTTGTCATTACATGACATGACTAACGGGTGCCACTCCCAGACCCTGTAAAATGTCATGTGTCATGTAAAGGACCCTGTAAAATGCCATGTCATTGAAAAGACCCTGTAAAGTGTAAAATGTCATGTAACAGACCCTGTTAAGTGTCATGTGTATCCAAATCTTATTTTATCATATCCAAATCTTATGTTTTGTATCTTATGTCAAAAAAATAAGATTTGGATATGATAAACTATATTTGGATGCACATGACACTTAACAGGGTCTTTTGGATGACACTTAACACTTAACAGGGTCTTTTAGCTGACATTTGACACTTTACAGGGTCTTTTACATGACACATGACATTTTACAGGATCTTTTACACTTTACAGGGTCTCGGTGTGCCCCCAGAAATGACGTTTGACTATCTGACACTCATTAAACAATCAAATAATGTCACGCATTTCAAGCATTTGTCTGGTAAAAGAACAAGACGTGACTGTTTGACTGTATTCAATATACCTAAATCTATTTGGGTAAAGCCATGTCTGAAACAGACAATAAGCGACATTAATTTTTCATGCTAGAAGTAGACATAATTTATGTATGCCTATATTTACATTGACCCATTTTTGTGTATTGTTTCGTTTTTGTCAATGGGATGGGATGGGAAAGCACCATGGAATTTTACTGTGTTGTTGTGAAGTACCACTTCTCAGAATAAAATATTTTTTTAAGATGGTGTGCGTTTCAACTTGTTTGCGTACTTGTCTGTTCTTGAATTGGCGAGAGACAGCGTGCTATAATATTTTACTTTGAAATAATTTCTATTAGGTATTTTGCCAAATTTCATTGCATTAACTGTTTAACAAGTGTATAATTTTCATCATTCATTCAAGCTGTTGGCTCAGAAAGTGAGCAGAAATTTCCGAAAACGTTGGACCAGATGTGTATTAGAAAATGACCCAAAATACAGGAAAAAAATTTTAGTCATCAGCATCTGACATCAAAGGCATAATACTTTTCCACCACTATTCAAATTAGGCCTATGCCATACTCATTGGCTTGAAAAAAGAGCAGGGCGCTTCAAAGAAAAAGTCATCCAGAATTTCAAATCTTACTGATTTCTGCACAAAAAGCTTGACCTTTAAAAATTGCTTGCGATGTTAAAAGTACGTGAAACAACTACTCAAAAATCTTCCCAAATTTGTAGATTCACATTATTAGTCTTTTCAAATTTGCCAGTACAGAAAAATATTCGTTCAGAAATGTGAATAAAAAGCATCTTTACTCCCATTAGTTGAATCCATGACCATGGCAATGCCAAAATGTAAATACTATTTATTTATTATTTCGTTTTCTGATGTACTTATAAATACATAAAAGCTGTAAGCCAAAATGTGCCTCGAAGCTAATGGAAATCACTTGAGTTGAATTTTAGCTATTCCCATTGTTAATGGTCATGCAAAATAAAAAGTACATGCTTACGAGATTAGCTCCATGTGATTATGGCCATTTTACATGGTGATCCAATAAGTTTAGGGCGAAATTTTTTGTCGAAGAAATTATTGGCAACGGTAACTTTTCATTTCTGGTGATTTAGTCTCAGTTTCAACAATGTATGATAAATTTGTCAAACGTGATGTTAAATGTCAGATGCTCAGTAAATGCCTCAGGGAGTAGGAAATTTGATAAAAATCTACCCTAATTTTCATTTTATTATTCACACTTCTCGGTGCTTCAAAATATCGTCATAAATCGTCAAGCTTTTTCGAGACACCCTGTATACTGCTTCGAGTATATCCTAGTGGCGTTTAGTCACTTCCGCTCTATTCTTGTAAGACCGTATAGTTTGTTCCCACAGCAACCATTACGAGTGACATTTTCATCACTAGAATGTCCAAAAGCAACTCAAGCTAGTTTGAGCGCTTTGCTCTATCCCAAACAACAACATTAGTCTGCAAATCCCGGCGAAAATTCACACGCACTCCTTAAAAATCAATCCCAAAAACTTCACAAAAGCGGGAATTATCTCACAAAATGCCCAGCCTATTCGGTGCTCTCAGTCACATTAATTTGAGAAAAATAGAAAATGGATCGCCGTTTAAATTAAAATTTGGCAGCGGGCCAAAAGCGCGCAGTCAATCGGCGATGGCCGCGACTTCTGGCATGGTGCCCACCTTCCACGGTGCTCAGGGTGAGAGTCTGGGCGATGTTGATTTACGGAAATTTAAATGGATTGAAATTTACGATGTTGATATCCTGTATTCAGTGGGAAAACTTTCTCAAAGGGGCAATTAGGTAAGCACAGCTGAGAAAACTTATTAAAATAAAACCTTTTTAAAATAAAAATTTCACGTGACGGAATTGCGTACAGGTAAAACGCGTTATGTTTTTTTAACGTAAAACAACTGATCCAGAACATTGAAGTGGGCTGGATATGCATGAAGTAACATTCTTCCATCTACTTAAAAATATAGGTGGGTAGACAGTTTCTTTGCTTCCATCGGTGGGGGTATTATTCGAGGGGGATCATTTTTTCCGCAGTCGTCTAACAGTGGGGGGGGGGATTAGGTAATTGAGTAAATACGGTACATATGTTTTAAATCAGAGTCCTTCAAATCCACGAAACCGTAATTTCGCACTCCATGATTTTCCTCACAGATGCATGCTCCTTATCCACACCTAAAATTACCCCTTTACAGATCCGTTAATTCTATCCAATGATCCGATCGATTTATCCAGTTCTAATGCAAAAATGTTACTGTCTCAAAGTTGCATGGGGTCGCTGCCGCACGGACTTTCTGGCAAATCTGATGTTATGCTGTCGATGGACAATTTTAATGATGGTGGGTGTTTATTGTTGAATATTATGGTAGTTGTTATGGTATTTTTAGATTAGATCTCGAAATTCAGGAGTAAATGGCACCACTTTATATAGGTACTGCATGATTGTTTTTACATGGATGTAAGTACGTATAATAGCACATTTGAAAAATACTCGGTTATACTGAAAAAATACTTTTACGTTCCTCTTAGAAATTACTAAAGTAAAAATAAAAAATACTCCCTTTGACGGTTTTATTAGAAAAAATACTTTTATGTTTTTCTTAGACTTTTGTTGCCATCTTGGCAATAAAAAGCAAGTGATATATTTGTGATAATATAAATACATTCATTTAATAATTATTCTAAGTAAAAGGGCAATTACATGTGGCTGTATTTAAGCAGTAATAAGTGAATAAGTACATGGTACCTAATGCATAAACACACCTTGGGTATATGTGCATGTATGTAGGTAACTATCTATGATGCACGCACAATTTCAATCCATTCATAAACATAACAGCTGTTACATGTTTCTTTGGAGCTACTAAGACCTTTTTGTGTAAATATGTCAACAGATGTGATTTGAAAGTGATTTGCGTGTGTGAAAAGCAATTATGAACTAGCTGGATAGTTTCACACATTCAGTGTAGTCATTATATTCATGTGATTACCTGTGTTGCATATAAGTATCTTATGGTAGACAATTTCATGCTTAGTGTAGGATTGAATGCACAACCACTTAACACCATCTGGTGACCTACATTAGTAGGATTGAATGCATGGCCACTTAACACCATCTGGTGACCTACATTAGTAGGATTGAAAACATTAATGTTCTATTAATATACTGAGCCAGCCATATATAAGTAGAGGCTTTTGCTCCAGTCAATTCATATTCATCCACAATATATTCATCCACAATATATTCATCCACAGTCTATTTCATCCATTATAACATTGGTGAGATACCTGAACTTAAACCAATAAAAGAAAACACCTATCTTTGAACCTGGACACCTGAACTCTCAAACCAAGTCAACCACTCCAGTCTTCACACAACAACAGAGAGCAACCTCAAACACAACCTACAACCCACAAGACTACCTGACCTCCATGATATAAATAGGGGAGAAAAATACCCACCACTGACCACACAATCACAACATGGCGCAGCTTGCAACTGGAAACATGGCACAGTCAGGGAATGGCACTGCAGTTCCACAGTTAGTGGGTTCTGGATCAATTCGAAGGGTTTTGGGACAACAGAGGAAACATGCAAAGACTCTGTTGGCAGAGGTAGCACCAGTTTTCACACATGTGAAAGAGAGTGCCACTCATGAAAATGTGTCAAATGCCAAACAAACCAGAGTGGTTATGGCCAATCTGAGAGACAAGTGTGAAGCAAGTAGACAGAAATTAACAGAGAGAGACATAGAATGGAGGAATGTTCTGACAAATTTAGAGGCCCTTTCAAATCAGGGCATGAAAGAATCCCAAGTCATTCTGAGTGAAGAAGAACAGAAATACACAGAACACTTGGAAAGTGCAGAAGGACACTTGAACCTGATTCAACAGCTAGAAGACAAAATAATTGGATTGAACATTGGTATTCAGTCACTGGAAGAATACCTGCAAAAAGTCACTGGCACAGGGACTAGCTCATTCTCTCAGCAACAGAACTCCAACCCAGCAACAACCACAGTTAGCCAGGGTCAACCAAATACAACTCAGAGAACAACACCAAGGTTGGTGGAGGCCAAGTTGCCTAAGTTAGAGTTGAGGGACTTCAATGGTGACATCATCCAATGGGATGCTTGGTGGCAGTCATATGAGCAAGTCATACACAAAAGGACAGATATGGCAGTGATCACAAAATTCCAATACTTGTTGAAATATGTCACTGGGGAGGCATTTGATGCCATCAAAGGAATCAGGGTAGTTGATGGAAACTATGAATTAGCCATTGAAATTCTGCAAAAGCAATATGGCAAAACAAGAGACATCAAAAGAAGGTTGTATACAAAACTCCAGCAAATACCAGAGCCAAAAGGGCACTACAAAAGCTTGCAGAGTTTCCACAGAGAAGTGCAGTCACTGGTATATCAGCTCAGATCCCAGAATGAAGATATGAATAATTATGCAACAGTTGAAATGATCAGATCAAAAATCCCAGGAAACATTAGACTGGAGATTGTCAAAATAAAAGGTGAAGAGCAAGAATGGTCAGTTGCAAACATTCTCAGCAGTTTGGAGAAAATCATTGAACAAAGGAAGGAGGCTGACACAGACACATCAGAAAGACAAGAGTCCACCTTCAGCAAGAACCAACATCAGAAAAGGGATCAGAAGCCAGTAACAACCACCAGTGCATTCTCAGCTTCAGCAACCAACAACAACCCGTATTGCATCTTCTGTGAAGGAAATCACTTCAGTTCAGAGTGCAGAAAATTTGCAACAACACAACACAGAATGCAGAAACTGATGCAATCAAAAGACAGATGCACCAAATGCACCAGAAAGGGACACTTCAGAAAGGACTGCAGAACCAACCTCAGATGCTTTTATTGCAAAGTCAAAAATCAACATGCTTCAGCACTTTGTCCAGAACAGTTCAGTAATGGGATGAAACAACCTAGTAAAGGCAGTGGTGGGCATAAATCCACCAACCAAGGCAGCAAGCCACAGACAATGACTGCCATAGCAATGGCAGATCAACCAAGTTCAGCAACAGAGTTGAACAATTGGGATGCAACAGACAGACTGCATCAATTAGCAAAACAATCAATGAAATCAACAATTGATGTGGATGTCACAAATGCAACAGTAAACAAAATGCAAACAGAAACAGGGACATTTCAATACAGGCCAGTCAGAATGCAAACAGCCAAAGCAATGGCATACAACCCAGAGGATCAGTCAGTACCTTGGCAGTGTGCCAAGATCTTCTTGGATTCAGGGGCACAGAGGACATTTGTGTCAAAAGATTTCATGAAGAAGTTAAAGCTGCAACCCAAAATGGCAGTGACAATTGGGCTGGGCACCTTTGGGACCAAAAAGAAAATGGATGTCAATGCTGAGATTGTGGAGCTGGACTTGCAATTGAAGGATGGCTCCAGACAGACAATCACAGCAAGTGCAATTGAAACCCTGGCCACAATACAACCCCATCATGACTTGTCAAAGGATGATTGGGAATTCATCCACCAGAAGTGGGGCCAACAGGCAAACAAGTTGTTTGCAGAACCAATCAACTCCAATGGAGAACAGGGTGTCCCTGACATAGTCCTTGGCTTGGATGTCTACTGGGACTTCCTGACCAAACAGGACACAATCAAATTGCCATCTGGAATGCATGTGGTCAAAAGCAAATTTGGCCTGATGATCAATGGTCAAGATGGCACAACAAATGAAGAGACACAGAGCCATAGTGTCTTCACAATGCATCAAGCAACTGAACAGAATTATGAGCTGGCTGTCAACAATGGAAATAGCAGCAGTTCAATTCAAATTTCAAACCCAAGAATTGAAGAATTCTGGGAATTAGAGACAATTGGAATAAAAGATTGTCCAATCATTAATGATGATGAAAAAGCAACACAGCAATTCCATGCAACAACTGAGTACAAGGATCTCAGATACCATGTCAAATGGCCTTACAAAGACTGCATTGACAAATTGCAAGACAATAAAGCAATGTCATTACAGAGGCACAAAGCACTGACAAACAGATTTGCCAAAGATGACAGAGGGAAGGATTTACTCCAGAGATACAACAAAGTAATTGAAGAACAACTCCAAAAGGACATAATTGAAAAGGTTTATGGTGAGCCACCAGATGACAGAAAAATACACTACCTGGCACATCAACCAGTGGAAACACCAGGCAAGACAACAACAAAGCTCAGAATTGTATATGATGCATCAGCAAGTCTCAGAAACCATCTCAGCTTAAATGACTGTCTGCATAGAGGACCAGTCATTTTGCCAGAACTTGCTGGACTTCTGTTGAGGTTCAGAGCTGGCAATATAGGCATTATTGCAGACATTGAAAAGGCATTCTTGCAGGTGGTGTTACAAGAGCCAGACAGAGATCTGACCAGATGGTGGTGGTACAAAGATCCAACCAAGCCAGTCATGGCAAACAATCTGCAATTGTATAGATTTGTCAGGATGCCATTTGGAGTGATTTCAAGCCCATGGTTGTTGGGTGCAGTCATCACCCATCACTTGCAAGTACTTGTGGAGAATGAGAGCTTGGCAAATGCAAATTTGTTAAAGGGCATCAATGATGGAATTTATGTGGACAATTTGATCTTTAGTGTGGACTCAGTGGATCTGGCCAAACAGAAATATGATGTCATTAAAGCAGCATTCAATTTGGCATCAATGAACATGAGAGATTGGACCACAAATAGTGCAGAATTGAGAAAGTGCTTCAATGCAGATGACAAGAGTGAAACAAAAGAAGCCACTGTGCTTGGACTGCATTGGAATACAGAAACAGATACACTCAATATCAGCAAACCAAAGGGTACAGATAATCCACTTCCACAGAAGTTGACAAAAAGAGTACTGGTTCAGCTGATTTCAGCCATTTTTGACCCATTGGGCATGCTGTGCCCAGTGACAGTGACACTGAAAGCCTTGATGCAACAAATATGGGCAGAAATCAAGTCAAAAGGTCAATTAGAATGGGAAACAGAAGTACCAGAGCACTACAATCAGAAGTTTGCAGAAATAAAAGAATTGCAGAAACAAGTCAATCAGATCAAATGGTCAAGGACATTAGAGCCCATCAAACCCTCAGAAACAATGGAATTGCATGTATTCACAGATGCATCAAAACAGGCATATGCAGCATCAGCATACCTCAGACAGCAGTTACAAAATGGAGAATTTGCAATGAAGCTGATTTTTGCAAAATCCAGAGTAGCACCTAAGCAACAGAAAGGCAAGCCAATAACAATTCCAAGGTTGGAGTTATTAGGTTTGACAATTGGAGCCAGAATGGTCAAGTTCTTGCTGGGACAAGTGGCAGAATGGAACATTGCCAGAAGTTACTTGTGGACAGACAGCATTTGTTGTTTGTGGTGGCTCCACTCCAACAAAACAATGGCATGCTTTGTCAAAAACAGGATTTTGGAGATTCAAACCATCCAAGCTGAAACAAATGTGCAAGTCAACAAAATTGACACAGCTGACAACCCAGCTGACATTGCCTCCAGAGGATGTGACCTGCAAGAGCTCCAGAAAAAGGAGATTTGGTGGACAGGACCAATGGGTTTCAAAACAGAATTGCCACCAGATTTTCAACCAGAAAGTGAGCCAGTACCACCAGACTTGAAACCAGATATTAAACAAGAGTTCATCATGCCAAAATCATCAATCTGGGTTGGAATGACAACACAACAAGAGCCAGAAACAAAAGATTTCATGGCAGCAACAGAGAATCACTACCAGATTGATCCAAACAGATTTTCAAAATGGGACAAGTTACTCAGGGTCACAATCAGAGTGATGAGATTTACGACATATCTGAAAAATCACAAGAAATCAGCATGTCCAGATATCACTCTGAACACCAAGAAAGTACCATTCATGGAAAGTGAATGGCATGCAGCTACTGAGTACTGGGTCAAAGTTGCACAACAAATGCAATTGGCAGATCAGATAAAACAGATCAAGGAGGCACAAAAGCAGAATGTGACCTTCCAGAAACATTTGGGCATCACAGGCAAAGAGCTGAAATTTGACAGTGTCAAAAGGATTGTCAAAGTGATGACCAGGATTCCTGACATGGATTGTACTCAGGAATTATATCTGCTGCCACAGAAAGGATGCATCACAAAGTTGATTATTGAACATTACCACAGAAGTGTGATGCATGCTGGAGTAGCACACACATTGGCAGAGCTCAGGGAGAAATTTTGGATCCACAGGGGCAGAGTCATAACACACAACATAATCAAACATTGTGTGGTGTGCAGAAAAGTCACAGGAAGGCCATACAAACAACCTGTGTATGGAACACTGCCACAGGAAAGGGCAGAGTTGCACAAGCCATTTCACCATGTGGGCATGGATTACTTTGGTCCACTGTGGTATCAAGTGTTGGATGACACAGGGCAGAAGACACACAAGAAGGCATATGTCCTTCTGATCACATGCCTCAGCACAAGAGCTGTACACTTGGAGCTTGTGCCAAATATGACAGCAGCAGAAACTCAGATGGCATTCACCAGATTTGAAAGCAGGAGGAATACACCCTACAAAATCTGGTTGGACAATGCACCACAGTTCAAACAATTGGCCAGGAATCTGCCAAACATACAATGGAACTTCATAACTCCATTTGCACCATGGCAAGGTGGAGTGTATGAGAGAATTGTGGGGATTATCAAACAACTCATGAAGAAAGCCCAGGCAGCAAATCACAACCCACTGTTGAGCTGGATGGAACTCAGCACAATGGTCTTAGAGGTGGAAAGAGTGTCAAACAGCAGACCACTAACATATGTGGGTGATACAATGGACACACTTCAAGTCCTGAGGCCAATAGATTTTCTGCTGGGGGACCACACAGGATCAAATCCTGTGGAAAAAGTACTGATAGAAAATAAAAGTAATCAAAGCAAGGATCCTGATCCAGAATACACACCAGCCAAAAATGAAAAACAAAAAATGACAGAAATTTGGGATGCAATTCAACAGAAGAAGGAGAAATTATGGCAGTTATGGCAGAAGCTGTATCTGGATATGCTCAGACAGAGAGACAACTTTGGGAAACAGAGCAATAGAGATGTCACAGCAGAACCCAAAGTTGGTGCAGTGGTACTGATCAAAGAGCAGAATTTACCAAGAGGTGCATGGAAGCTGGGAAGAATTCAGAAATTGAACAGAAGTAAAGATGGATGGATCAGAAGTGCAGAAGTACAACTGAAAAGTGGAAAACACATTGAGAGACCAATTGTACATCTGTGCCCATTAGAAGTGCAAGACTATGATGGGCAAGGGCCAGAAAAATACAATACAGTTAAAGTTGGTGATCCACAGAATCCATCAGACCAGCCAGCACAAGAACCAGCAACCAAAAATAATCCATCAGACCAGCTACCACAAACACCAGAAACCAGAAAGAATCCACACAGAGCAGCCAGAAGACAGCAAACATATGCAGATTTCTTCATGGTGGGATTGCAATTATTGACAATCATATCAGTGATTATGTCTGGTGCAGAAGCAACAACCAATTGGCAGCAAAAATACAACAAACAGTTCAACCTGTGCACAAAGGCCAAAAATGGGCATGCAATTGCAATACCAGACAAGATACACTGCAAATTTCCTGTCACAGACAAAGTGATAAAACAGGAAGTCAATTTATGGGCACAGAGGCTAGAGCCACAGAAAGCAATAGCATACAGATGCTACATTGATCATCACATCATCACAACCAATATGGGAATTTTTGGCAGCAAGGGCATAATTGGAGACATTCACCAGTTTGAAAGAGTGGACACCAATGAATGCTGGAATGCAGTCAAGACAGAAAAATGGAAAGAGCAACCAATGATGCAACTCAATGATGATTTATGGTCAACCAATCAAACACTTGTAGTGAATTACAAGTGGTGCTGCATTGACAAGAAGAATGAAGCAATCAACTTTGTCATTGAGAAGGGACAAGTGGCATCATTGGATGGGCACAGATTGGTATCAGACTTACAAGACTTGTCAGCATGCTCTCCACTGGCTGGATATTGTCATGATGTCATGCATGCTGTGACAGTCTGGAATGGAACAAAATTCAAACACCAATGTGCTTATGAATTCCAAGGCAGATATGCTGGTAGCATCAGTAAACAGAGTGTCATCATAGAAGAAATTCAGAGTGCATATTCTGTGACACATAAAAATAAATGGCCAACAAATGCAGAATGTGTGCCACAAGATGCATTCTATGTTGATCAAGGAGCAGTATTCTTACAATTCAAGACAGAGATGAAAAACTTCACAGTTTTCAAGACAAAAACAGACAACAAAGACATCAGTCAGATCTTTGATGCACCAATTGAAGCTGTAGAATTGGGAAAGATTCAATATGCTGCTCAGAAAATCATTGAAATGGAGAAAAGAGAATTTGGCTTAGTGTGGCAACAAATGTGCACAATGAAACAGAGTCAATTAGACTTGATCAGGCAATTCTTTAGGCTCAATCCAACAATGGGCATCAGAGCTTTGATGAGCAGAGAAGATGTTCATGCAGAATGGGCAGGAGAGGCTGTGATATTTTGGGAATGCAAGAAAGTAAAGCCAGTGAGAGTACACTTTGCTGGAAAATATGAAGGGACTTGTTACAAATACACACCAGTACAAATTGAGCCAGGTGGACAACTGTACTTTATCAGTCCAGGCAGCTCAGACCTCCTGCAGCATTCACCAACAGAGGATTGCAGACATGCCACTCCACACTATTTCCAACTAGATGATGGGGAATGGACAACAGCAAATGGACCAGGACATGTACATGTATCAACTTTGCCAATTGAATTAACATGGAAAGGCAAATGGACAGCCTTCACACTCAATGCATCAAGCATATTCCACATCAGCCTGGCCAACATCAATTTCAATTTGTGGGAAGCAAATTACCACTTTCAAAAGCTTCAGCAGCTAGAGCACATGACAAGGAAATTGACAGATTACACAGCCAGCTGGGCACTGGATCCAGCTGTCATCAAGAATTCAATAGCTGGAGTTGGTCAAGGAATTGGAGGATTCTATGAAGGAGTTGGCAAAGAAATTGGTCATATTGTCAAAGGGACATTGAGTGGCAGTAATTCAATGTGCAATGGAATCTTGAAAGGACCAGTGCAGTTCATGCTGAATTTACTGATCATTGGAGGAACAGTATTTCTCATTGGATATGGTCTGTACATGTATGGGACATACAGAGTGAGCAAGGGACTTCCATTGCTTCCAATCAAGGCACTTGGAACATGCTTCAGAGCAGTTTTCAAGCTACTTGGATTTTGTATCAACATGACAACAAGAGTAGCTAGAGCAAAGCCACAACAAAATCAGAGGTCAATGGATCATGGTTCTCAGAGTGGACTCAGCAAACTGGGACCTACAGTTCAGTACAATGCAACAGAGGGTGAAGTCACATTGGTACAACATGATCAGGATGTATCTGGACAACAACTGGTGAAATATCAACAACACTGTGTTATCCAGGGGGAAGACATTTTGTAATCAATGAAACACTGAGTGAATCACTGGTGGCTTCACACTTTTGGCCTCTGGGGAGTGTTGCCATCTTGGCAATAAAAAGCAAGTGATATATTTGTGATAATATAAATACATTCATTTAATAATTATTCTAAGTAAAAGGGCAATTACATGTGGCTGTATTTAAGCAGTAATAAGTGAATAAGTACATGGTACCTAATGCATAAACACACCTTGGGTATATGTGCATGTATGTAGGTAACTATCTATGATGCACGCACAATTTCAATCCATTCATAAACATAACAGCTGTTACATGTTTCTTTGGAGCTACTAAGACCTTTTTGTGTAAATATGTCAACAGATGTGATTTGAAAGTGATTTGCGTGTGTGAAAAGCAATTATGAACTAGCTGGATAGTTTCACACATTCAGTGTAGTCATTATATTCATGTGATTACCTGTGTTGCATATAAGTATCTTATGGTAGACAATTTCATGCTTAGTGTAGGATTGAATGCACAACCACTTAACACCATCTGGTGACCTACATTAGTAGGATTGAATGCATGGCCACTTAACACCATCTGGTGACCTACATTAGTAGGATTGAAAACATTAATGTTCTATTAATATACTGAGCCAGCCATATATAAGTAGAGGCTTTTGCTCCAGTCAATTCATATTCATCCACAATATATTCATCCACAATATATTCATCCACAGTCTATTTCATCCATTATAACATTGGTGAGATACCTGAACTTAAACCAATAAAAGAAAACACCTATCTTTGAACCTGGACACCTGAACTCTCAAACCAAGTCAACCACTCCAGTCTTCACACAACAACAGAGAGCAACCTCAAACACAACCTACAACCCACAAGACTACCTGACCTCCATGATATAAATAGGGGAGAAAAATACCCACCACTGACCACACAATCACAACAACTTTCATGAATAAAAATGAAAACGTAAAATACATCGTTTGACGTTTTCCCGCAAAAAATATTTATTATACCTTCACCTTGCCTTGATAAAAATCGTCTACTTTACCTCTGTAGTGAGACAGTGAAAATGTAAAATATTTCACATTTAGATGTACTTCGAAGAAAGTTCCGCACTTTTAACAACTGTGCTTCAATCACTTTCAGAAGATGCACCAAAGCGGCGCGCGCCAGCGACTGGTGCTATCAGAGTTATGATGCGTTCATTCACCGAATGTTGGTTTTATTAGTGCTGATGGAAAGGCGCCGAATGGCATTTCTAAATTATGTTGACTAAATTCCCAAAGTCTGTCTGTTCTGTCTCCATTCTGTCTCCAAAGTTCAATCAACTACCGTATTTACTCGAATAATTCCCCCCCCCACTTGAATAATCCCCCCCCTTGAATAATTCCCCCCTGCTAGACGAGTGAGGAAAAAAAAAGTCCCCCACTTGAATAATCACCCCCAATGAGAGGATAGATAATGCACATACACTTTAAAAAAACAATCAATGAAATGAAACCAAGCAAAAAAAGCTGTGCCTGGACTGATTCATCGCATACAAATGCAGCACATCCGGTGTGCAATATGCAATGGAATGTGCATTACCAATAGAAATTGGACGTATTTACATGTGTATGTAGTGTGATGAAAACATACCTGAAAATTTTGAGGAAATAATAATTCCCCCACTTGAATAATTCCCCCCTTGAACAGTTCCCCCTCAAAAAAGTCTGAGGAAAAAATAATTTCCCGGGGGAATTATTCAAGTAAATACGTTAGTTTCTTATAAGCCACTAAATTCACCAATCTGGAGCCTATTCCGTTTGTTTTCAAATAATAATAAAGTGTTATTGATGAAGTAATGTTATGAATTGTGATTGCGAGTGGTAAGTGAAGTGACTGGCGAATAACTTTTCAATCGAATCTCATATCAAAATATCCATCACTCAAACTTTCGTGCGTCTTACAACCTACAACTTCCCACTTTTCTTATGAAATGTCTAATTGCTCACTCGCGTGCCTTTCCATCACTTGTCACTTTTGTATCATGTTGCTGCTTTAGTCGAATGGTGAAATTGGATTGGTGCCAAACGCCAATTTGGGGTTATTTGGGTGTATTTACCTATAATAAGGTGGGCCAATCGGTGTTCCTTCTCTATGCTTCTGAGTTACAAACTCCGTTGGAAACGGAAAAATGGCGCCATTCGAAGACATTCTTTATTCGAGACACTTGAAAAACAACAATCAAGTGTTTTTTTGGAAACGATTGAGAAATTAATCCAATGATTTTCCAGTAAATTCTAAATAGGTATTCAATTTATTTTCGAACCGAACCATCATTTTGGTTCAGCACTGAACAGTTGCTAAAGCGACATTATAAAAATACGATACAAATATAAATAAGTATGAATGCAGTAAATTATGAATGGTGGTGCACTTTTGTGGGCGGCACATGTCATTCCATCATCTTTATGTTTGTTTATGAGTAAACATTTACCCCTAAATGTTGAGGGGGGGTTTACCATCAAATATTTTTGGATGCAGTGTGTAGTTTCAACTTTTTATCATTGTAGATGCTGTTGGATGGAAACAGGTATTTTAAGTGTACGAAAATTCTTCGCGCTAAATTTTCACTTCAATTCCGTAAATTCCCTATGAATATAATACCCGAAATAATTCCGCCCGTTAGATGAGTTGGTAAAAAGCAATTACCTACCCTCATGAAAAATCCCTCCCCTGATCGTGATGCTGATGGATATGAACTTTGGGCATATTAGGTATAGATTTGTTGCGTCCAATGTGAACAAAAATAGCTTGTCATTTTTAATCACATGTTAATACAGCATATTTCGTGAATTGGTTTGATAGAAATATACTTGAAAATTTTGCCGAAATAGTACCTAGTTTGCCCTTTGAAAAATTCCCACCCCCTGAATATTTCTGAAACAGTCCGACGATTCCCCGGGGGTATTTTTCGAGTTGATACGGTATATGCAACAGTCTGCAAGCAATGCAATATATCCGTGCATTTATGTGATTCGTCATTATCAGAGTGCAGCTTTTATCTTCCTAATGTTGGCTGTTTTCTCAATGGACCATCTACCTAAATAGGTATCCATGTTGAGGTTTTTCTTCAAAAGTAAATGCTCACATATATTTATCTACGCTTAAATATATACCGTATATCCTCGAATAAGTCCGCCCTCGAATAACTCCCCCCTTCGAATAACCCCCCTTCAAATAAGTCACCCTCATGTGAGCATGGGGGAAAAATAACTCCCCCTCGAATAACTCCTCCCTTCGAATAAGCCCCCCTCTTGTCTCTTTGAAAGTCTTTTTTTAAAAGTCACATGGTTTGAAATTCGCAATCGTGATGGAAAAGCCGGAGAAAACAGCGCCAAGCGTCAATGGCGTCGTGGCGCCATTCCATCCCCGCAAATGTACATCACTGGCATCATCAATGGCAGACAGGCATCGTGTGTCTATTGCCATAAAATATAGGCAATGGACACAAACTCCCTCATAAAAATTTAATGAAATCAAATTAGTAGGTAGGTACCTAATTAAGTTTATTGTTGATCATAGACCATATACCGCAAATCCTCGACTAAGACCCCCCTAGAATAACTCACCCCTTGAATAAGTCCACCCTGCTGGCGGGGTGGGGAAAAATAACTCCCCCTTGAATAACTCCCTCCTCTTAGATAACTCCTCCCTCTGATAAAAAGGATACAATGCAAAACAGAAAAGAATAGTAGCCTATGGCAGCGACAGCAGATACATAATGTGTATGCAGTGTATACACATTGTTTTGTTATTGTTGGACAGTGAAATACCTGAATTGCACGAGTTAACACACTGCATCCATACAATGATATAAGTCCAAGTTTCCTGAGGAAATAATAACTCCCCCCTCGAATAACTCCCCCTTTGAATAACCCCCCTCCAAAACTTCTGACGAAAAAATAACTCCCCTGGGGTCTTATTCGAGGATTTAGGGTACCCTATTCAAGTTCAAAATATCAAATTTGACTATCAAATTCAGCATGAACGCTTGAAATAGCAATTTGAAAAACAAGTTTTCTTTGTTTTTGTTTAGGTATGTATCTTAATTAATTGACGGTTGCGTGCAGTTTTCCATTTTTATTGCATCTGTCTATGACATTTTTGCGAGGAAATAAAACAAGTTTACTGTTGAATCTTGAGGAAAAGCAATGAGAGTACATTATCGAGGAAAGGAACTAAAACGAGATAGTGTCTGTCATCTGAAATACTATTTATATTTGGGTTCTCAAATCTATGATATTTCGATCTTTCAGTACGCAGATAATATTGCTGTCAAACAATAGTCGAAAAATCTTGGCAAAAAAAAATCACAGCGGCTGTTTTCTATTGATAGGGTGTGATTCTCGGGATTTTCCCACCCACAAATATTAGGATTTATTAGAAGTCAATCTCATGCGCAATGTATACTCCGGTTACTTTACACCCTGCACGCGTGGTTCCCACTGGAAGTGTGCCAACGATGGTTAACGCGTCCGAGTTTCATAAAAAGATGACAAAGTTGATTGTTGTTATAATGTTATTCATTAACACATTCACATCGATGAATTTTTTCATATTTTTACGGAATCGCATGATTTAATAATCATTGACACGCTTCCAACACGAGGCATAAATCAGTGCGAGGGCAGAGTATCACGTACGCCGAGTATACCATATATCCTTGTAAAATTTCTCACTAGGAAATTCATGCTTGAGTGACATCAGAAACTCATCACTTAACTGTACAGATTGATGTAGAATCAATGAAGTTAAATTCTTCCCTGTTCCGCAGCCGCGACTTTTTACTATTAATTAATTAATTAATCATCACATCTAACCCAGAATACCTATTACCTTTGTGTCCTAATCCTGAAAAATGGATGCACAATTTGCACATATTGACATTTTAGACGCCAATACACTTTTCTCCATGTTAAAGCCAAAACCGAAGAAACCCTTTATCAAAAACAATAACAGCAGATTTCGAAGGATGCAAACTTGTTCAGTGTTACAGGGTGTCCCAAAAGTAATAGTGCACCCGGGCGAAAGTTTGCCAGAAAATGGCGGCGTTAGAAGGAAATCCTTAACAGCGGTTTTGGGATCCTATTCAAGTTCGGGACATTGTAGTCCTTTGAAAAGTGGTAGATTTTTTCAAGCTTTTTTGACAATTTTCATTTAAATCTATATCTAATCGAAGGAGATGTTGTAGATTTTTCATGTACAAGTAATGAGTTTGCATTAATGTCAACGTTTTATGTGCATTCACAGAATGACAATTGTACAAATGTTCCAAATACCGAAAAGTGGTTTTCCGCATGCAGTAAAATATACGCCAGATTTTTTGCGTGTTAAATTTTTTTCAGTTATGGAGAAAAATATGTAATAAGACCATCTTGACAACATGCCAAGCCAGCAGATTCGTTTAATTTGATTATTTTCAAAATGACCCTAGTGACGTAACTTTTTAAAGGCACCCCGATACCCGATACGTTGATACCAGACCCATTCACTTTTTATTAGGCACACCGCAATCCAATTTCACTCACAAATCTGGCATTCTTCCAAATATTTCCAAATAAAGAACAACCTGTTAAAAGAGCCCAAAAATTGCAGCGTCCCGTTCTCGCCCGATGCGTCGCCAAAAGTCACTTTTATTCACTTTGCGTCAAAAATCTGCGAGCGCCGATACGAATGGAAATAATGGGGCACCCTGTACCGCGGCCAATCAGATTACTCCTGAAAATACGTGTCAGGATGCGAAAGATAAGGAGAAAGTTCAGGAACGCAATTTGGAGCCAAATTTTTCTCCTGCAGCTTTGTGTGGCATGTGAGTTTTTATTATCGTATTGATTCGAATAGCCCCCCCCCCTCTGCGGGATCTTCTTTTCTGTATTGTGGCCACACAAGCTAGTTTTCATGGTTCCAATTTAAAAACACGTTCAAAAACTGAATGGCGACGCGAATGGTGATTGACGCTTCCACCATCCCGTAACTGACCACTTAGACTCGGCGCACGAGTAAATATTAGGATGCAATTACTAGTTTACAGAAATTATCAGTCCATGAACCTCTGTTTAAGGAGATGAATAATATTCGGTCGAGTTTTTAAATTGAAATCATGAAAACTAGTCAATATCTGTGGCGCCATTGGAGCGATAGCTGGAAATGTGACTGCCCGCAAACTAAGTCCCATCAAAGTTTACATCAAAGTAGCCCCCATCCCCCCCCCCCCGATTTTCAGCGAACCCCCCGTGGAAGAGCGCAGAGCGCAGACAATTCGGGGTTGCAGCAACAAACGCGGTGCACAGGTTGGAATTTTTTGAGTGTTGTTTATGAAAACTTGACAGACTGTGTACCTTTCGATTGCGCTAATTTGTGTTATCATGTTGGCAAAGTGCCAATGACAACTTATATTTATCAAAGCATTGCAACATAAATATGTTGTTATTTATGTCAGCGAGATGAGGGACCTCAAAATCGTAGACCTAAATAACGTTAAAATGCAACATTTTTCAAACTCAACACTTCAAACTTGCAACCAGTACATAACTTTCAACTTGAACATAACTTCCAGAGGAGTGAAAGTGTGTTGCAGCAAATGGACAAGAAGATAAATGAGTACCTGGACACTTTAAATCAGCCAATACACGAGTTGCCTGATAACGACGAGGTGAGTTTTTGGTTGGATTTGTCATTTCAGATTGCATCATTTATGGTGAAGTATGGTAGTTGTGAAATCTGAAAATAATTAATTTTTTCCTTCATTATTTAGATGGGATAAGGTAGATTTCACTGTAAAGTGTGTACTTTACATTGGTTGGTGTACTTTACATATTTGATCAGATCAGAACCTACTTGTTCTGTAGTCCCCCACTTTAATTTCCTATGAAATGAATGTTCATTTTACGGTACGACCCTTTCCTTGGAAGCACTTTCCGCGTATTTTACCTCCGTAATTGCGGTGAACAAATTGCATTTTGCGTTGTGCTGCGCAATTTACTTGGACAGCCCCTCGCATTTTCTACCGTAATCATTGAACAGAAGGGTTACGGTAATTAGACTGTGATTTTTCCGGTCGTGCATAATCACAATTTTCATTGAAAATATCACAAATTGGTGTTTTTATGTTATTTTTACATTCCGATTTCCAAGCCGGTAAATAATCAGATGAAAAGTAGGTAAATGAACTTTGCTGCAGACACACATAAATCATGCATATTTATTCTTAGTTTGTAATGACTTTTGCACGGCCACAGTATACTTGGCTGTGTAAATTAAATGTTTGCAAAATATTGGGCATTTTGCACGTAGTATAAATTGGCGTAAAACACTATTATTTTACAATATGTAGGTATTCTGTTCGTAAAAAATTAAAATCTAGGTGATTTTCATACTTTATCACAAAATGATCAAAATATCTTTATATCATAAAATATTTACAATAACCTATAACATAATCTGTACCACACTACTGGAACTCTTTTCTAGAACGTAACATTTTGGCCTCTTTCACATCCCAATGCAGTTTACGAAATGATTAACTTATTGATTTGAATTTATGATTAATAAACAATTACACATGAAGATTCTGAAAATGTCTAACAATTATACCATCTTATCAACAAAAACGAAAACACCCCCAAATTTACAATTTTCAGCAAAAATCAGTTTACAATGTGACTGTGCGCAGCCGCTAAAAACCTCCGCAAACATTCACACACCCTGCTTCCATGTAAATAGGAATCAAGCCTAGGGGGATTTTCAAATGGATTTTACAAATTAGATTTCAGCTGAATGTCCATGCATTTACTGCCATATTCAATCTATGGGACGCAATTTCATTCGTCGCTTTTGTTTTATATATTGCGCATAAAAACCATAGTTTGCGGAATGTCATAGATCTGTGTGTCTACCGTATCTGGGGCCACTTGCGCAAATTGAGAAGTGAAAAGTAAAATGGCAAATGAGAAGTCAGAAGTGAATTGAGAAGGAAATTGGCAAAAGCGAAGGGAATTTACCTTTTATTTTTATTTATTTTTTACGTCGCTTTTGCCAATTTACTTGCCATTTCACTTCGCTTTTGCCAATTTTCTTCTCAATTCACCTCGCATCTAGCTATTTTACTTCTCCCTTGACAATTAGCGGAACTGGCACCAGGTCTTGATTTTCAACATTTATCAATCATCATTTTTCACTGCCCAATTTGCCGACATTTCAATCATAGAAGTATGGAAATGTTTCATAAGACATTTTACAAAGTTTAGTGTAACTTGGAGGTAAGTAAATAGATGAAAAGGTCATGAACAATCGACAATCGACATGTTGATTCAATTCAAGCGCCGCTTTCCTGGAGCCACCGTAAAGTATGTAATATCTAACAACAAACCAACAGTATACAGTTTCATGTTTTGTTTTTTTTGACTTGAAGTTTGTTGTCAAATCAGGTTTCATAGATAGTTGTCACGGTATGGACTAATATTTTATTTATAAAACTATTTTTACCATCACTTACCAGCCCCCTTTCCCAGATCCCGTAAAAATGATAAATAAAAAGAAAATATATGGTCAATGAACATTTCTAATTTTACATACCGTATATCCTCGAATAAGACCCCAGGGGAGTTATTTTTTCGTCAGAGTTTTTGAGGGGGGAGTTATTCGAGGGGGAGGAGTTATTCAAGGGAGGGAGTTATTTTTTCCTCAGAAACTTGGACTTAATTCATTTTATGAATGCGTGTAATCCAGCTATTTAACTCATGTAATTCAGCTATTTAACAGTTCAACAACAACAAAAAGGTGTGTATACACTGCGTACACGTTATGTATCTGCTGTCGCTGCCATATGTTAACATTTTTTTGTATTTTCGTCGATCATTTTTGTAAATTTTGTAGCTTATTTTTCACTCAGAGGGGGGTGTTATTCAAGAGGGGGGAGTTATTCGAGGGAGGGAGTTATTTTTTCGTCAGAGCTTTTGAGGGGGGAGTTATTCAAGGGGGAGGAGTTATTCGAGGGGGGGGGGTCTTATTCAAGGATATACGGTACCTAATATTCTGCAAATTTGTGTGACATTTTCCACCCGGTTAAATTTTTTTGAGCAAAGCAGGTCGGACTGAAAAAGATTAACTGTGAAAAATGTCATTCATCCCGTCAAATTCAAATTTCAAACATGAGTGTTCATCCCTAACTGGAAGAAAATTGTTTCACAAAAAGTTTCTCGATTTTATTCATATTTTATGCATCCCCGGGTAAACCTCCATTCAATTAACCCCCTCGAAATACCTGAGTGAGCTGGGGGGAAATATTCACTTGAATACCCCCCTTCCCTTTGAAAATATATTGGGCAAGTTATTGAAGGTCGCCCACGTTAAAAACGAGTTACGTAAGCTGCTTTATGATACGAATTGAAAAATACTGATTGAGTGCGATGTGTTGAAAATTATCTATCCATGCCTGAATGTGTGTACTAAGTCATGATATGTCTTGAAAATTCAGACAACATAATAACCCCCCCCCCCCCGAATTACCCCCTAGATTAAAATTCCTAGGATATACGGTGTATAAAACCCAGTCAAAAATTTCCAGCTAAAATATTCTAGCCAAAAACTTTGATGCGGAGCAACGCAAAACAGTGCTCTGTCTGTCTAAATAAATTGTTCAGCATGTTAATTTCCCACAGTAAAAAGTGTGCCTGCGGAATAAATGGTTGTATTTTATATAAATGTAAGAATGCAGCTCTCTTTCTAAGAAGATTGAATGCCCTGGGAAAGAGAAATACACATGTGTAAAATAAAATGATGTTCTGCTGACATGCGGAAATTCACAGTCACTGCTGTAGGATACCAATGTTTTTTTGTTTCCCAATGCAAAACCGACTGTGCAAAAACATGTCTCCGTGTCATAAGTTTTTATGCCGCGTAAATTTTACTTTTCTTTTTCCAACAATGCCATATGAAGATATTAATTTACCAAATTTTAAAAATCCAAAACTTTACCAGGTTTAAAGATCTAAAATTTCTAAAAATCGATAAATTGAAATGGGCGACAGAACTTGTTACTACCACGATAGTGTGAGTAAAACTTCATTTTCAGGAAGCGCCATCACGTATGCCGCTAGAATGTGCACTTCTTTTAAAACAATTGAAGTCACATGGACATGCCATATTTCTTTCAAAAATTCTGTGTTTCCGTAATTTAATTATCATGTGTAGTGTGTACCAATTACCATTATAACTCCCCCATCCGGAATAAGTGGGTTGAATGTGTACAAAAAGTACCTATTTACCTAAATATGTGAGTATTTACCTAAAAATATGATGCAAATAGCTATAAATCAGATGCAGTCATTCTTCAAATAGTACGGCTGGTTTTGGCCATTTTTACTTACAGTAAAATAGAACAGCGGTTTCTAGTATAATGGCAGGTAAAAATAAGGTTGGAAGGGTGCTTAAACATAAAAATATGCCAAAAATAGATGGCAAAAACATTCAAAGTTTTGGAAATGATAAGAAATGTTCTCATTTCACCCCAAATCACAGGGAATCACTTCACTGGCGCGGCACTTTTTCGACTATCAAACAATCACAAATGTATCAGACAGATGTACAACTCTTCATAAACCCTCCATTAGATGTGCAGGTAAGAATACTTTGAATTTGCTTAATTTTTTTAAAGATTATTTGGAATATTTGAATGCTTGAACTTTTGTCAAATGCTTCAAAATTTAATATGTTCATACTGTTGAAAGGACTCATATTTCCATTCATTTTGGATTTTGATTGTGGCTCGAAAATCGTTCATTCCCAATATTCTCTACTATTCCCCCTCCAGGAGTTGACCAGGCGGCCGCGTGGGCACCCAAAGGGTTGGGACGACATACAATGAGACACATGCCCGCACCCAGGGCCAGGGGGGACAGACATAGGTAAGGGGGTGAAAGTCAGTGGACCCCCACCCCCACCCCACCCTCTTAATTGAATTGGGGCCCCCACCCCCCTCTCAATCCAATTAGAACAAAGTCGTAATAAGCGCATGTACCAATAGAAATATTCCTCACACTTCAAAGAGTTAAACATAAAAAATCGCAAAGAATCGTATTTACGTCATTCACACACATACTATCCGAGGGATCCAAGAAGTTTTTTTCTCAAAAGTTTCAATTACCCCCCCCCCCAGGGAGGCATGTATGGGCGGCGGGACCGCGGGACAAATGAAAATGCAAAGGGCTTCCAGTAGGCCGGGCACCGCTGGCAGACTGAGGGGCGACTCGAAAACTTGGGGCAGTAGACACGGCGGTTCGTTACTTTTCCCGTTGTTGTTTCAAAGTAAATATTTAGGACTTTTGATAGTGAACGCGATCAGGTAGATAAACGTGAGATAGGAAAGTCATGGATATGAATCTTTTTTGTGTTTATTTTCATTTTCAGGACTAGTGATTTAAAAGCGCCGTGGAGCTGGCGCCTGGCGCTGGCGCCAAAGCGAAAAGCGCCATGGCGCTTTTGGCACTATTTTTGCGCGGCGCCAGCAACAAAATGCCTTGAGCTGGCACTTGGTGCTAGCGCCAAAGCAAACAGCGCCATGACGCTTCTGGTGCTTGGCGCCACTCCCATGAAAAGCATCATGGCGCTTCTGGCGCTTGGCGCCATTTAGCTCTGTCGCGTGGCGCCAAAGTCCTGGCGCTTTCTACATCACTATTCCGGATTTACTTACCAATTCAGCGCCATATTCAAGTTGATTCCACTGTTAAGTGACCACGTTTGAACAGAAGTTCCAAAAGCCTATTTTACCAGCGATCTCTAAGACTCTGGAAGTTGCGTAACCATTTGTACATTTCGATTTGAAATGTAGTAAAGTCGCTGGAGCATAGTGTGAAAATCTTCACTTGACTATGTGCTGGCAGAGTGCCGAATTGAGCTTAGACAAAAATATTTTCCAAAACCTTTCTAAAATTTACACAGAAGGGAAGCTGGAGAAAATCGCACACAAAGATCTTTGGACAAAGTTTCTAGGCAGCGATGAATCTGGACCAATGGGGATGTTTGAATCAGAATTTGAGGATAAAATGATGAAAAGCGGCCATGAAACTTTGGCGGAGAAATTGAGACGTAAACCTTTTAGCCAGTCAGAATTTGCACTGAATGCACACGATCGATTGGTGAGTTTGAAAAAAATCTGTGTCAATATGCTCACAAGTTTATGGGATAAATACGCGCATTCACATTGTATAATTTTTGTGAGTATTTGTTTCGCTTTTTCCTGGATGTGCTCTCACTTCCATCTGAAAATTGCAACAATTTTTCAGGGCCCACTATGTCCGGAGGTTCTTATTATAGCCACTTACGCGCCAGCGATAAATCTCGTCACCGTGACAATAAAAAAGGCCAGGAATTTGCCATTTAATAACAGTATGTTATTTTTTGTTAATGTAAAAATTTACTTAAAAATTATTTATTGGGCTGGTGGATTAAAAAAGTGTGAGAATTGCCGCAATGGCCATTGGCGCAGGAAAAGTTACATAGCAGCATATTCGATCGTGGGATTTGGCGATGGAAGCTTTCACAGTTTTACACAATTAAATTATGGCCATAGAGAAAACATTAGGGCCGTAATAGGGTCCAAATTCAGAGAAAATGAACGTGCCAGACATTAATGGCGCTATTAAGTTACACAATGACCTTTTTTGTTATTTCGTGGTCGCTACTAGGCAGTGGGGACTGGGGGCCAGTTCCAATTAGAACGCAGGGCGCACCGAATGCGCCCGACGACCGAGAAGGGTCAAAAAAATTTTTGTGCATTATACCACCTTTACGTACTCGAAAAATCATTTCCCAACAGTGCCCGTCTGTCGAATTCTCCTCCTCGACGGGTCCAGAGTCACCGAGCGACGCCAAACATCGCGCCAAAACTTTGGCGCCATGGCGTCGCTGGCGTCCACTTCAAACACATCCGACCAATCCGCTGGCATGTCGGTGGACTTTGGCGAATGTTTCGCCTTTGGGATCAGGGAAAACAGATTGGGTCAAACCCACGTGGTTGTGCAGATGTGGGATTGGAGGTTGGAAAGGAGTAGTGGGTGAGTGGGTTTTTTTCTGTGGGATGTGGGAATTTTGGGTGTTTTTTGTGGGTTTGAATGAATCGAAAGTGAAACTGATGTCTAGTTGAGTAGTGGATTTTGCACTTTTCAATTCCGTATTATGGTGATCCAGTATGTGGGTATATACCCAAAGTGCTCCTGCAAATCGATTTGCACTTGCGACCGCGTGATCTGGGAAACGCCTAAATTTAGCTTCTTAGGAAAGCACTTGAATTATGTATTAAAATTTATCATCACTTTGAAAGAGTTATTCCACCAGTGAAATTAACCAAAATTCGCGCGAGCAAAAGTGAATTTGTCAAATGATAACTGTGCAAACCCGACCAGGGGGCAGTCCCAAGCCCTGTAAAGTGTAAAGTAAAGTGTCAAATGTAAAGTAAAGTGTCAAGTCAGATGTCAAATGTAAAGTAAAGTGTCAAATGTAAAGTAAAGTGTCAATTGTGTATCCAAATCTTATTTTTGTATCCAAATCTTATGTTTTTGTATCCAAATCTTATGTCGAAAAATAAGATTTGGATACAAAAACATAAGATTTGGATACAAAAAATAAGATTTGGATACACAATTGACACTTGGCTTTACATTTGACTTTTGACTTTACATTTGACTTTACATTTGACATTTGACTTGACACTTGACTTTACATTTGACACTTTACTTTACACTTTACAGGGCTTGGGATTGGCACCAGTTGAAGCCAAATTCACCTACATTCTCACGCCCGCAAAGAACAGCATAAATTTGTAGACCCCACTCAAAACTAAAAAAAACCCACTCAAAACTAAAACCCCCTTCAAAAATCAGGCGCCAACCCCCCTCGAGCGCAACAAATCTGTCCGTGGACGACAATGCAATTGGAACCAATTTGTGCTGGAAGCCCGTTCACGTTGGCTTTGTAGCGCTGGGGCCCGCCGCAGGTGGCACCGGTACTTTGCATTGGCATTCCGTGCGTTTTTTGTGTTTTTTTTTTTGGGGGGGGGGTGAGGATCAGGTTTATAAGTTCGAAACTTGGCGAATCACCACTGGATCAACTCGATGTGGAAACATACCTTTTAAAATACCGTATTACCTCGAAATACCCCCAAGGGGCTTATTATTTCGCCAGCAAATTTTCAGGGGGGGTTAATTCGAGGGGGGTCTATTATTTCACCAGAAATTGTGTGAAATTCCACATAAATACACAGACATATAACAATCAAACAATGCAATAGATGTATATGTGTTTATCGACGTTTAACTGTATATAGGCGTAAACCCTGCCCTAACGTCATTCAGCCATTGGTTTCAACGTGTGTTCTGCATCATACAGATCACAAACCGCTTTAGTTGTCGTGTACATTCTCTTTACACTCAATTTGAGTGGGGGTATTTCGAGATGGGTAATTATTTCCTCAGCAATCTTTTAGGGGGTATTTCGAGGGGGGTAATTCAGGGGGGGTTTATTCGAGGTAATAAGGTAGCTTTAAATATGTGAACCAACCAGTAAGGCGAAAAACACTCGAACTGTAGAACACTATGTCTAGTTCCCCGTTCGGGGATGTGGGTTCATCGCATGCACCCGTTACTATTATATCTTACCGATTTAAGCAGTTACGATACATTATTGAATGAACCCCAGTCTCAAAAAACTCCCCCTGAAATAAATTTTAGTAAAACACGTTCTTATAATATTATTATTTTCAGATGATACGACGCCCAGGTTTTCCAGTGTGTCTCTGGCATTCTTTAATGTCTTCTGGAAACAGAAAACACTGATTTGGCTCACACATTTTTATACTCCCTTGTTTTCATATCAAATTTTGCTACGCATGTTGTTTTTGACAGGGTTTTTATTAATGATTCCCGTTTTAATATTTATATTTTTACACTGTTCTGCTCATATTTTTGTTCCATATCTCACTATGCTTCCAAATTATTATTTTGATGCTTTTTATTGTATCATTATTTTTAAAAAAATTGATAAAAACGTGACGAGGCTGCAAGGTGCGAGATAGTAATCTACCGTATACCGGAAAATATTTGTATACGGTATGATGAATGGCGAAAGTGCTGCGCACACTTGTTGGCGGCCAGAATTTCGAAAGCTGTTGGATACATTTTGAACACATTTGAGTTTACGAGAATAAGGATACTCTCAACTACTGTTGATGAAGATCGAAAATGATGCATTTCGGTCAACTCCAACGTATTTTAAATCGATTTTGGAAATTCCGACTGTGAACTTGTATTTGCAGCAATATGCGAACATTATTAAAAAAGCTGTGAAACATACGTAATGTCATTAACGATGGCAAATAAAGATCCGAAAATTCGAAAACGTTTACGAATTTAATTTTCGCGTTTCTATTTCACCACTATTTACTTAGAACACCTAAAAATATTTTTTTTATAGAGCAATTCGAAAAGATTTTTTGGTGTTTTTTTTGGTTGAAAATGTGTATAAAAATCCGAAACACAATACAAAACATCAATATAAAGTTCTGTTAAAAATTCAGCAGAAAAATTCGAAAATGTAATAATCCGTTGGAAAAAAATCGAAAATTCTAAAACGTTTTGTGAAAAAAAAGGAAATTCGAAAAGTCATTTTAGAAAAAAATAAAATAAAAATGTTTTACACATATTTTGCCATCGTTACATGTCATGGATTTCATGAAATTGAATAAAAATATGCTAACCGAATATATTTTGCTATGAATACTCTAACTAGGTAAAGCTAGAACACTCTGAATCGTGCAGTCGATTGAAACAACAGAAAGTGTACAAATAAATACATATATTTACTGTCGTATACCGTATATCCTCGAATAAGTCCTCGAGGGAGTTATTTTTTCGTCAGCATTTTTCGAGGGGAAGTTATTCGAGGGGTGAAATTATTTCTTCGTCAGAATATGAGGTAAAATGCATGATAAATAGTTTGTTTGTGTGAATAGGGTCGAATTAGTTGCATAAACCTGTAAGACAGTATAGCAATTCCGTATTTCATGCGATTAAATTAATGCTAAGAGAACATCAGCTGCAAAATATACATGCTTTTAGAGTAAACATATTTACATAAAAACGTATTTTATACATGAATGTCTTTGTCACCCATTTAAGAGGGAGGAGTTTTTGGAGAAGTTTTTTCCTCAGTCAGCTAGCAGGGGGGGGGGGTTATTTTTTTGGGGGGGGGGTTATTCAAGGGGGAGTTATTGGGGGGCTAAATCGAGTATATACGGTATATAGTAAATAAATATCTACTAATAATTACTCAGATGCACCAATCTCCATTACCTACCCAGGAATGTTTGTTTAAATATTTGCAAACGGCTCCATTCCATCAGTATATATGTAACATAGGTAGTAATTAGACTCAGACATGTAAATACCATTGTTTCCTGTTATACATATATTGAACATTTTATCTAGGTATTTATGATTTACATAAATGCATGGAATGTAAAGTATAATACGAATATGTAATCGCAATGTGGGTTATTTTGACAAGAAATGCTTACGGAATTCTTACGTTAATTTGCATCCATTTCCGCTCGAAAATTCCCATCACTACGCACTGATTTCTATAGAGCTGGAAATGAATGCAAAACGTAACATAAATTATAAATTAACAATGTGATATGCTTCTGGAGTAAATTGGCATTTTGCAACAAAAAGTCCAAAAATGCGGATAAAATGGACTGCTTTGATGTTGTACAGTAATTCCTTAAAATGAGCATTATTTATTTTCCCCAATCAGCCAGACATCTTTGCGAGAGGCAATCCTTTCAACAGGGGGTTTATAGAGGAAATACTGTAGATAAATAGTATTTGCGTGCAAAACTACTACATACTTGGATCTAGTGATGGAATGGCGCCATGGCGCTGGCGCCATTTGAGGGCGCCAAAGGGCGCCGCGCCATGGCGCCCTTGGCGCTTGGCGCCCTTTTTCTGTGGCGCCCTTGGCGCCTGGCGTCAGATGTGTCTGACAAATCAGAAGACGGGAATGATGGAACGTTGAACTTGCAAAATCATAAATCAACGGATTCAAATCGTTGCAATTCCGTTTTTTTGTCCATTTCGAGGAAACATTGATTGGAAAAGTCAATTTGAAGTGAATGGATTGTTGTCAAATGACAATATCCATTGTGTTTGAATTGTCATGTGAATTCTACTCGAATTTTTTTGTTGCTAGTGTTGTCTTTGTTCATTACACCCTGGAGAACGCAAATTAAGTAGTGAATACATGTACTAGGGTACTGTAGAAACACTGTCAGCACACGCAGTGTGTTGTATGCACTTATTTATCCTGGCGCCCTTGGCGCCTGGCGCCCTATTTTTCAAATGGCGCCATGGCGCCCTTGGCGCTTGGCGCCCTCTTTCCGTGGCGCCCTTGGCGCCTGACGCCCGCTTTCCGAATGGCGCCATGGCGCCCTTGGCGCCTGGCGCCCTTTTTCTGTGGCGCCCTTGGCGCTTGGCGCCCACTTTCTGGATGGCGCCATGGCGCCATTGGCGCCTGGCGCCCTTTTTTCTGGCGCTTTTCCATCACTACTTGGATCATATTTACGTATACCGTATTTTCTCGAAATACCCCTGGGGTGATTGTTTCAGAGTGAGAATTTTGAGGGGGGTTAAACGAGGGGGTATTTCGAGGGGGGGCTTATTATTTCGCCAGAAATTTTTTAAAATTCCAGTACTAAATTGTCGTCTGTAACGTACGCAGACGTAGAAAAATGCAACAATAACCGCTATATATAAGAGTCTATTGACTTCTATAAATGTGTAACACTGTCCTTACGTAACAATTCATTGTTGTTAACGTGTCTTTTGCATTGCCCGAATCACAAACCGCAGTTTTGTCATGTACGTTCTCTGTACACTCAATTTGGGGGGGGGGTATTTCGAGGGGGTGGGTAATTATTTCATAGTGTCCATTTTGAGAGGGTATATTTCGAGACGGGGGGTATTTCGAGGGGGGTATTTCGAGGAAATACGGTAAATGCATACTTGGCAATGGTGACTTATGGACGTATTTTATCAAATGGCCCCCTCAAGATTTAAGAGAAATGAATGGCACGAAGCTCAACAACTTTGTCGAAATTACAACAGTGAGTCGTAATAAAATAATGATCCACAGCTGTTTAGCTTTTGGACGAAACGACACTGTACAAAATTTTTGGGTCGAAATGGTCCGGGTCAAATCTGACACAAAAAAGCCAGCGCCATTCGTTTCCCCTCAGCGACTAGCATCTCAAGTTAACTTCAGCTTCGCACCGTCTACCTTAGCTAAATCTTTTTTGTCCAAACTTTTATCGCACAACAAATAACGCAACAGTCTCTCCCTGTCCATCCTGTTGGCGGCCAATTTCATTTCAAACCTTTTCTGTTCCACATCAAATTGGTGCAAAGCGTGAACAACTTCCCTTAGGCTCATGCTGCCGGCTGGCAGTGGCGCCAAAGTTTTTGGCGTTGGCGCCATGGTGCTGGCGTTGGCGCCAGTGAGGGAAGTTGGATGCACTGTGCTCGGTGCATTTTGGTTGTTTTGGCTGGTTGAACGTACTTTTGCTTTCGGCTCTGGGTGTATTTGTCGCTGGCTGCCAGGTCTGAAAAAAGATTAGTTTTGGTATAGGTTTTTGTCGGTGTGCTTGAATGGGGTGTTTTTGGTGATTTGCATAAAATGTCAGATCAAATCTTAATTTAAATCAATGTAATTGAAATTAAGCACACTAAATTTATTAAATACCAATTCAGTTACTCTTTGGAAATAATCAATCAACTAAGAACTTAAATTTAAAAAAACACACTGTTAGTTAAAAAAAACAACTCACAATGATTCTGCAATGAAGGAAACTGGGTAGGAAATTGGTTGGCACTTTGCCAAAGTGCAAAATGCAGCCATACATAACAAAGCCAACGCCAACAATTGTGAAATACTATTCACATTCATAATAAGCCTCACAATCACAACTACAATGCTGATGTTTTTTATATTCTTTCTGTCCAAAACGTTCTGTGGGGCAGTTGGCTCAGAATTTCCTGGTTGATAAAAATTGGATTATCTATTGCAATTTCGCGTGCACGCAGATGTGGCAATCGAGGGATATTTCCTTGACTTTCCAGGCGCATTCTCAAAATTTTGCTAATTTTGCAGAATAAGTCTACAAAAAGAGTACCTTGTATGTAATTTGATTTGCAGCTATAAATTCTTGATACGACGTAGCAAATATAAATATGTAGTTCATGGTAAAATTGAGGAATGCGTCAAAACGCAGCCTGTTCGATAGTGTGTTGAAGTTGTCTATCACAACTTGAATCAAAATTTTAATGACTATTCTATTGTACAGATGGGTATGCACACCTATTTAACTGAAGTGCAAGTGTACACAAAAATGAATTTTGAAAATTCTTAAAATCACACCACTCCAAAAATTTTCAGTTTCCAGAAAAAAGCAGTTTACAGAGTGACCTTACTCAGGTACTCAGTTGACATGAACCACTTCCACACTTAACCCAGCCCACAGAAAATAATCTGGCGTCAACAATAAAGTCAACCCCCCGTACCAAAATTTAATTGCCAAATCTCAACGCACAGTCTGCGCATATGCACCACGTGTGAGGGTGCATTTGCATTTGGGGGGACATAAGTTGTCCCCGCTGGTGCCACTTAAAGTGTGACAAGTTTTTCACGCGCCGACGATATTCCTTTGGGACAGTAGGTGGGGGTGGATATGCTAGGTGTTGTTGATTTTTGTTAATGTGCCTGCTAAAGTGGGGTGTTTTTAATTGTTGGGACAGTATTATATGCTGTTGGTGATTATTTGTTGATAATGAGGTGATGTGAAAAGTGTGGTTGAAAAATGATGAAACAGTGTAGACTGCGATTATATTAAATTTACGCGCGATGGCGAACTAAAGGCATTATACACCAATTAGTACACCAATTGATAAAAAATGTAAGGTGTATCCCGTTTACAAACACCGTATTTGCGACTGCGCACACTGGTACACCACCGAAATTTGGGAAACTCATAAATTTGTTTGGCACACATTTGAGTTGACCACGATGTGCTAACACACATTACTTTATGAAATGCTCGACCATTTTGGGAAACTGTTTCACAAAACAGAACGAAACACTGTACAACTCTGTACAGTGTTTCTCACTGTTTTGTGAAAACAGTTTACCAAAATGGTCGAGCATTTCATAATGGTAAACTAGTGTGTGTGTGGGCACAATGAGGAATCAGACAGCGATAAATAATTATTCATTTTGGTAAACTCAAAAGCATTCAAAACAGATTTATGAGTTTCCCAACTTCCGATGGTGTATAGCGTGCGCAGTTGGGCCTTCTTTTGTTACATAACAAGTACATAAAAGATAATTGAGCATTAACTACCTCAGTTGCGTTTAATGTTAATTAAAGTGGGAAATTATTCGCATATTCATCAATAACTGAAATTTTAAATCCCTCACAACTGCTCAATTTGAAAAGCTATGAAGTTTACTACGCCAAGCCGTGAAGCTTGCATGAATGAGCAAAAACTAGAAGGCTTCCATGAATGAGTTTCATATGAGAGTGCTCAGTGTAAGCAATCACTTAGCGCTGTCGCGCAGTTGTAACTTTTGTACTCAATATTCCGGTCTTTGTCCATTCATTCCTCAATATTTGACTTTTTTGTCGTGACTTCTTCAAAGTGAATTCGATGTATATTTAGTAGAGCATCGTAGATTTCACGTTATGGTAATTATTCAGCCAAAGGCGGCAGGTTCGCAATGTTGACGTACCTAACTTTCACACAAAATCATGCAAAAAAACAGGGACATAAGTTCCCATCAGGCCACACAATTTGTCCTAGAAAAGCCACCGCGCAACATGCACTAGTCAAGGAATCTTCCATTCGTCAGAAAATAGTCCCTAATGAAAAAGCCGTAGACCCATAATTGATGACCATGTAATAATTCTCTTTCGCCGCCTTCTATAACTTTCGCTTTGTAGGTTTGGTCCCAATGTATTTAGTCAAGTGTGATTTAGGTAACATGTTCTGGTAGGAAGTGTGCAGGGTGCTCATGCAAATTGAAATGTGTGAGCAAATGTTAAGTGGGCTTCAAATTTTTAATACCTTAATTTAATTTTATTTAATTTTCGGATAGAGCGGATTTTTCGCGCAAGGAAAAGCATTTATTTTGCTCACACGTCAGGGACAGCCAATAACGGTATCGGTCCTTCCGCACGCAAATAATAAATAACTATCAATATTATCGACTATTCTTACAAGGCAAAACAAATCATTTCAAATACTTATTGTGTTACATATCCATACAATACAGCTGACACTAAAATATGAAATATCTAGCCACACTGTAAATCACCAATGGCAGACATTGTGTCACCAATGTTCAACGTTTTGGATGGGATTTATGATGCGTGAAAAGTTACGCATTTCCGTGACCATTACCTTAATCCTCGAATAAGACCCCATGGGAGTTTTTGTTCATCAGATGTTTTTGAGAGGGGGGGGGGGCTTATTCAAGGGGGGGGGGGGTATTCGAGGGGAAGTTATTTTTTCCTCAGAAAACTTGGACTCAAATCATTGCAGATGCAGTCTGTCAACTCATGTTATTCAGGTATTAAACTGTACACAAACACAACAACAAAAAAATGTGTATAAACTGCATACACATCATGTAGATATTTATCTGCTGTCGCTGCCGTTGGCTAATATTCTTACCGTATTGGCTTGAATAATCCTCCTGGGGGCAGTCCCAAGCCCTGTAAAGTGTAAAGTAAAGTGTCAAAGGAAAAGTCAAATGCAAAGTAAACTGTCAATTGTCTGCTAAGTTCAGTAATAAAATCTTTTATTTTTTGTTTTGATTGACACTTTACTTTGCATTTGACTTTACATTTGACACTTTCCTTTACACTTTACAGGGCTTGGGACTGCCCCCTGGAGGATTATTGCTTCGTCAGACATTTTTGAGGGGGGAACTATTCGAGGAAGAACTATTCGAGGGGGGAGGGAATTATTATTTAGTCAAAATTTTCAAGCCTGTTTCTATCAATTCATTTCATGAAATATGGTTTATAAACACAATAACGTGCCAATTTTGGTCAAATTAGGTACAACATATTAATCAAATCCTTAAAGGGGGATTATTGAAGGGGGGAATCATTCAAGGGGGAACTTTTCAAGCAAATATGGTATGTATTTTGTATTGTATCTTTGTCATACACATGGGGAGTTATTCAGGGGGGAGTTATTGAAGGGGGAGTTATTTTTTTCCTCACCTCACCAACAGGGGGAGTTATTCAAGGAGGAGTTATTAGAAGTAGGGTCTTATTCAAGGATTTGTGGTAACTGTTTCTAGTTGTTTTTATTACTTTCCAGAGGGAGGATGGTGAAATGCACTCTAATCAACTGCTGAAATTTCCAAGGCTGATCAGTTTAAAAAAAGTTGTTTAAGGTGGAAATGAGTAGGGACAATGATGGTGATATGGAGCCCAAGATAACTTAAGTGGATGCATCTATCATGACTGAAATCCCTGAAATTGACACAAATACACATCCAGTGTGTCTTCATTGCAAAAATCTAAAAAGTACTCGTTATTCATTATGCACAAAAATATACCCACTTTGAAATATTCTATAAAAAGTCCATATAAATTCTTCTATAAATCTACGACAAAAGCCCTCAAGCCGAATGCTACTTTGTGACCAAACACATTGTGACGAAAATGCTGCATTCAAAACGAAAATCAGGCATTACGGAGTTATTCCAATGACGTCATTCCAATTGGTGCGCTAGCGTGTCACATAATGCATAGTGCTGCCCAACGCGACTCTTCTCAGATATGCATTTGGTATGACATGTGTATAATTAGAAACAGGCACAATTGCATTTAGATGATGCGATTATCTTGAGTTTGGAATGGTGCCAATTTTTTACATCGACGTGGACTGTGGGTTTGGGTTTTAGAATGCACGTAGGATAAACATAAATAATTATACAATGGAAGTTTTGTGCTTAAGTTATATTCTGCATTACAAAACCAGACTGAATATCAGCCAAAAATTGTCAAAAACTTATACTGTTGAATAAGCTAACCAAAGTTCTAAAAATGCATACCTATTACACAAGCGCCAGGGAATTTTCCCAACGCCATTGTGTCTATATTTGGCACGGCCGGAAGGAAGCAACATTTGTTCGAACCGCAACATTGCGTGCAGCTGGCAATCCAGCACATTCTGATCAATGTGATTTTATATTGAGACTACTTAGTGCTGGAATGGTGCCAATTGCGCCTTTCAACCCGGTTGATTATTGGTTTCTGGCGCCATTTTTTGAACGGCTCCAGCGCCATGGTACCGATATTTGCTGGCGCTTTTCTATCGCTCATTGCAGCTCATTCAAGTTCATCTCAACACTTTTTTATAGGTGGTGATGTGAAAAGCGACTGTTTTTATGGCGCTTTTTTCCTGCAGAAATTTTCACCTGATTTAGTAAAAGTGTTATGATGTGGGTTTGGAAGAATTTGATAATTTCTCTGAAATTTATCACCTGTACCTAACCTGGTAAATATGGGCTTAAGCTTCGGCTTCGGGGGAGGGTGGTATTTTTCCTCAGCTCGAAAAGACCTGGGGGTATTTCGAGGGGGGTTAATTCAGGGGGGGGTATTTCGAGGGGGGTTGATTCAAGGGGGTATTTCGAGGGGGGTTAATTCAAGGGGTATTTAGAGGGGGGTTAATTCAAGCTGTATGTAAGTTGAAAACAGAAATTTTCAAGCAAAATTTAGTTAATAGGTATTTTTGGCACGAATTTTGATGTCAACTAGTGTGTGTGGGTCCAGTAAAAGAATACGTGACAGTTTTTTTTCTACTGTTCTAATGCTGTAGGTAGTGTAAAAAGTGAAACAGATTCGCAAAACGCCAATTGACCAAACTTATTATGATTTTTTAGCACCGCTATGTGATGGGATGGGAATGATTCCCTTCTCATGGCTTGCAATTATTAATTACATGTGTGGGTTCATTATTTGAAAAGGTGATTTATTCTTTGTCGTGAAAATATCTATTTTTATATACGACAGCGAGGGAAAAGTGACGTTGTGTGAAAATGTCGACAATTCCTCATTTTTTCGTCGATTTTCGTCATTGTACCACAATCCACATCAAATCAGTTCTTGATTGGAATTTTTTTAAAATAGATTTTGTCAACAAGCTCTAGGATTTTCAAAAAAACATTGCCAGATAAGTTACATTAATGATGTCATTTTGCACTGGTGGAGACGCAACACGCAATTTTCGTGAAAAATTAGAAAGAAAATCAGCAACGATGGGCGGAACGGAACAATATCACAAAGTCACATAAACAATGTAAAGTGTCACAAATGGCAAAAAGTTCCAAAATGCAACAACGATGTCAAATATTTATCAAATATGGTTCAACATTCCACGCGTGTGAATCACAAAGTTACGGGTATAACATAAAAAATATATACCGTAAAGTGCCGATGAAGAGGGAACTTAACAGTGAAATAAGAATTTATTTACGGAACTTTGCAACCGCATTTATAAATAAAAATTTATTCTACAAATATCAATGAAATTGAGTCAATTTTTCACATTCAAATCCCTTCTCACTTTGCCTGATCCAAAAGCTGAGTCAGGCGTATCAAATCGGGCAAGTCATGAATGTCAAGGAAATCCTTGGCACTTTGATAGAACGCCACGCCGGGAGATGAGCTGAAAGTTGAAAAAGCTTGAACTGTGAAGAAAAAGGTCCGAAAAATGTTTAAATTGGGGTAAAAACGTTGACGTCTACCATACCGTATTTACACGATAAAGTACAATAATCACTTAAATAACCTAGCAAGCTGGGAAAGAAATAGCCGCTCTAAAATTATGAGATTGAAAGAGTAATCTGGGGGTGAATATTTCGTTTGAATACGACATTTCTAAATATTAATTTGAGTAACATGAATTTGTATCTTCAAAATCACCTTCTAATGTCCACATTAATTGGGATTGGTGTACCATTCTAGTAGAGGCTATCTTATTATGTTAGAGGCCATGTTATCATATTTTCTTATGACACCTTTTTATTGCCTACAAAATAAATTTTAGGAATCCAAAAAAACCTACCGATACATTGACCTCAGCCCAGCTAAGAGGGGCCCATCAAACTTTGACATTTTTGGGCCCAGATGCGACAAATTGTTTTTATCCAACCACTTCTGGACATCGAGATCAGACCATTCTTGCAACGGTTTTCCGTTGAAATTTCGACTTGATTCCGTCAAAGGATCATTACCCGATGATCCGACCGCTCTGCCTGAATTTTGTCAATTTTTGTTGAGAAATGAGACAGAAAGTCACCATGGTGTGGCGCTCGGCGGCAAAACGACATGGCGCTTATACATCACGACTAGTGATGTGAAAGCGCCATGGCGCTGGCGCCAAAGCAAAAAGCGCCATGGCGCTTTTGGCGCTTGGCGCTATTTTGGCGGAGACAAAGGTTCCCCACCCTTCATTAAAAAGTTGTTTTAACACCTACCTCGTTATGTATAAACTTCAATTTCCTGTGGCGCCATGCCCATGAAAAGCGCCATGGCGCTTTTGGCGCTTGGCGCAATTTTGCTCTTGCGCCATTGACGCTAGGCGCTAAGGGTCGGAAAAGCGCCATGGCGCTTTTGGTTCTTGGCGCCAAAGTTCTGGCGCTTTTCACATCACTAATCACGACTTTGCAGTGCACACCGGCACACCGCATGCCACACTTTTAAATGAACAAAACACTCGTCAAAACGTCATAACTAATAAAAATCAAATTTGTCCCAAAAAATAACAATTTAAAAGTTTCATGCGTGAAAAATGTTTTTCACTATTTCACACTATTTTCAATAATTTTTTTTGACAAAGTGGGCACCGAAGTGTTGCATTGGTACATTGTTTTGTAAGACATAATTTAAGTGTGGACGTTAACTACCGTATTAGGTACCTCGAAATACCCCCATGGGGGTTAATTATTTCGCCAGCAAAATTTGAGGAGGGGGGGGGGGGTAATTCGAGGGGGCTTATTCGAGCGGGTTTATTCGATGGGGTTTATTATTTCGTCAGAAATTTTCGTAAGGATCGTAGTAAATAGTAGGCATTTGCGTACCCAAAACAGGTAATAAATGTGTCCAAACAGGATATATTTGGACATCAAAATGTCCAACTAGTCTGTGTAGCTGCAATGTAAATTAGCAGTAATAAATACATCATGTATGTACATTGAAAACATGATGTACATCATTCCGGGGGGGGGGATTTCGAGGGGGGGTTTATTATTTCCCCAGCCCATTTTGAAGGGGTGTTAATTTGAGGGGGGGGGGTAATTTGAGGTAATACGGTATGCTATCCATGGGTTTTTTAATAAAATGTGCTCGTGCTGCGGATAGATTGTGATATTAGGAAGATCTGACAAGCTTGAAAATGCCATCACTTTGAGACAGACAAAACTTTGAAACCAACGGTTATAACTGTCCTCAGGTAATCCGCTATCACCCAGTTCTTTGATTATTTTATCCACACATTCATTCACTTCCTCAACACTCAGACATGTGGGAAAGAATTTTGTGCCTGGGAAGGATGCAGAAATTTTTTCCAATTTTTTTTTCAAATTGAAAAAAAACTGTTTAATAAATCACCCAAGATCAATCCGAGCCATCCGGATGGTTTGAATCTTTCTGTTCTCACCGGCAAAATTTTCTTTCCCTGTTGAAATGCATATTCTGCTTCTAATCTGCAATTAGGTGAATCTTGGTATCTTTCTGAAAAGCACAAAAGCACAGCTGTTGCATGTTCAATAGCTGCAGCCATGGCTTCAAGTGTGCTTCCACCTTTAAAAAAATCAGGGTTGACTTTAAACTGCGATATATGTCTGTACAATGAGGGATGGTCTACTAACTCATTTGATCTGCATCCAACCAAGTTTTGTAGCCACGTTCCTTCAGCCTGTCATTGATTGGCCGCACCAGCTGTTAAGATCATGTTTCCAGATAGGTAAATCAACATAAAGAAAAACAGCTGTTGCACCATAAACAATATTGCAGATGAAAAACTATATTCGCAAAATAATAACCCCCCCCGCCCTTGGGGGTATTTCGAGGTAATACAATATACCTTTTCAATTACTGGTTTTGGATATTATGCAAATGTATGTACGATGTTCATGTACCTGCAGAATGCAGACCCACTCACATGCTTGTGCGCATGGTCATAACTGATCATAATATGACCCTGGGGTCCCTTTTCATCATCATCTTTAGCACCCCCCTTACTTCCACCCCTCTTCTGTGTGCCGTCTTTTGTTCCAGAACGACTGTGTCCAGTACCCTGCCTACTTCCAGTAGATGAACGTAATGAGTCACTCGTACTAATTCTCCTGGATGGTGGCCTTCCGTGGACATTCCACAGTGCACCCTGTGCTGCCTTCGCTATTGCCTTGTTTTTGTGGGACATAAGTTTCTTGATATCTGAATATTTGGTTTGGTGGGATTTTTGGGGGTACTTAATGAATATACCGTATTTCCTCGAAATACCCCCGGGGGGTTTATTGTTTCAGAGTGAGAATTTTGAGGGGGGTTAAACGAGGGGGGGGGGTATTTAGAGGGGGGGGTTTATTATTTCGCCAGAAATTCTTTGAAATCCCAGTACTAAAATGTCGTCTGAAACGTACGCAGACGTCGAAAAATGCAACAAAAATCGCCATTTATAAGACTCTAAAGACATTTATAAGTGTGTAGATGTACAAACACTGTTCTCACATAACAGAGTCATCGTTTTTAACGTGTGTTCTGCATTGTCGGGATGACAAACCGCAGCCTTTGTCATTTACGTTCTCTATACACTAAATTTGGGGGGGGGGTATTTCGAGGGGGGGGGGTTTATAAGTTCATAGTGTCCATTTTGAGGGGGGGTATTTCGAGGGGGGGGGGTATTTCGAGGGGGGGGGGTATTTCGAGGAAATACGGTAATACAATTTTCTAGCTTCTAGCGTGTTTAGATTTATAATTAGATATTTTATGAAAGAAGGAGTGTTTAGCTATAATCCAGTTTGTGCAACAAAAAAATTAAATATTAATTTGACCCCCCTCCCAAAAAAATCACCATCAACTGCGCCTGCTCGCCTCCTAATTTCATGAACTGCTTCAGGTATAAAACTGAGTGTCCACACTCCCCGAATTACGCTCAATATTTCACTCTCATTAGCTGGTGCCCGCAAAACTTCCATGTATAAATCTATGACGCCATATTTCACCATTCGTTTTTTGTTTGCATCATGTTTTGCCAGTTGATTCAGAGCCTGGAGGAAATATGGTAGAACCAGATTGAACTGATTAGTAAAACAAAAATTCAAAATTTACAGACTGCTAGTGATGGAAAAGCGTCATGGCGCTAGCGAAAAAGAAGAAAGCGCCATGGCGTTTTTGGCGTTTGGCGCTATTTTGCTGTGGCGCCACACCCATGAAAAGCACTTTTGCGCTTTTGGCGCTTGGCGCTCTTTTTGCCTGGCGCCTGGAACAAGACGCCTGGCACTGGCGCTTGGCGCTATCGCCAAAACAAAAAGCGCCATGGCGCTTCTGGCATTTGGCGTCATTTTGCTCTGGCGCCATTGGTGCTGATGTACGGAAAAGCACCGTGGCGCTTTTTCCATCATTACACTCTTTAAACAAACCTGACAAGTTTCATCCACCGTATAGCCCAAACATCTGCGTTTGGTGGTCCTCAAGGCAGGTTTGAGCAATTTATTCAACATTGTATGGAATATATCGTCCCCAGAATCGAGCGCATTCATATCTTCTTCGTCGGCGACGTATGCGACAACTATCATTGCCTTCACTCGTACCAATTCGTCCGGACATTCGCCCCACCGATTGCAGATCTGGTGGTTGGAAATGAGGGGGTTGGAAAAAAATTTACACGGTTTTTGAAAGTGGTTCCTGATTTTTCGGGAAAGTTAAATATGTATTTTACGTGCTCAGTCCGATTAGTATTGTGAAAAAAATTTAATGTGAATAAATTGGTTTTTTTTTCAGGGCTGGGAAAAAGTGAAAACGTTGTTGAAGATTTATTTAAAAATTGGGATATTCTTTAGATCCCAAAACCCCTAAAAATACTTCCTGATTCCTGAACAGACTCACTCTGTAAACTGACCCTTTCAGGAAATAGAAACTGTGCGAAACCTATCTTGAATGAATGATGTTATTTTACAACATTTTCAGTATTGGTTCGCATCAAAAGCAATGTGCTCAAATCTTTGAAAATCTTTAAAATGACATCATTCACTCAAAATTTTACAGTTTCCAGCAAGAATCAGTTTACCAAGTTAGCTTTCACACAGACTTAAAATACCTTTAAAATATCACTGTCCCTCAATTTTCTCTTGCACTCATCATAAACATGCTGCAAACAATTGTGCTGCACACCGAAACACGCCTTCACTATCCATGTGCGTTTCATGTCGCCATGCAGGGACTGATAGGGGGATTAATTGGACATTGATAAAGTTTTGGAGTAGTTTCAGGATTTGATGGAAAAATATATGCAGGAATATATTTTTTTAGCGGAAAAAAATGCACCAGATCTTTACAATAGTGCAGTGAAATGTTCAAATTTAGATTTTTATAACGTTCGATCTCAAAAATTGGGCTTTAGCAGGAGCAACGCAAAAGTGCGAAATTTGGAGTATTTTCCCCTCACCAAAACAAAAACACTTCACAAACAGAATGTGAAAACATACATGAGGTTTAAAATCAGGTCTGCTCAGCATTTCACAGGTGTACTCCAAAAGACCATTTTTCGTGATCAATTCACTCAATTGTGGATCCCCATCACTGCCATTCCACAGAATACTCCAGGTGAAATTAAACGCTTGGTACGGCCATTCTGTTGAGGTGCCTGACTTTTGAGGTACCTGGGAAATTTTTTATGAACTATTAATTTGTGATGGAAGAAAAATGTAGAGTAACCTGTAAGTTCAATTGCTGGCATATTTCTAAGCGATAAACACAAAAATTGTATTGATAACTATTCTTTCACTTTAGATTAGAACAATTTTTATTACTTTTCTCATCACGCAGATAAAATACTAATTTTATTTTCACTAATAACTCGCTGGAATCTCCCATCCACACCATATGTGAACCATCGGTGGCTGCACATAGGTGGCCCCACCCCGAATAGAACCCCCACACAAACTTCATTCAAAAAGTCCGGGTTGACACAAAGACGATTCACATGTTTCACCAATCCGATAACATCATATCTTCTCAATTCGGTCAGCCATTTTACCCTTTGTTCGTCGGTGGTCCTTGAGCTACAGTATCTGGTCAGAAAATAAAGGCCGGTTACGGTAGGCCAGTCCAAAAGTGTGTCCGCTTTTAAAAGTTCGTGGACACAGGAAGGCACTTTTGATAGGGCCACGTCGAAATCCATGCTTTTTTCCATGCCTGAAAATTAGGTGGGGTGGTTATTTGAAGGTGGGCTTTTGGTACTGTTTTAGCAGCGTTTTTGTTCATTGAAGGTTCGAAATTCTCGAGGGTTCGAGATCAAATAGCAATTCATTATGGCCTACATTGAACAACTATGACCACTGGACATTCGATTGTTATGTTTCAACACATTGATTGGTGAAAATCAACCCAGTCAGTGTATCCCTGAAATTTGTCATTTGACAGCGGATAAATTCCACCAATATTTACAACGTGCATAAAAGTTCTGTCATTGTGAATTTCGTCCATATGGCCCCACACGCTAGTTGACATCGACTACAAATGTCAACTGGTGCCGATCCCGATTCAATTAAAGCTTGCTGATGAGCCGATGAATGACGTTCAACGCAAGCTTTGAATTGGGATCGGAACCAGTTGACATTTGGTGTCGATGTCAACTAGCGTGTGTGGGGCCATAATCACCAATCATTCGATTTACCTAACTCGCATGTACAAAAATCATAAAAAGGTGCCTCATGAAAGGCATCAATTTTTATGTTCAAAAAAAATTACGATGGGATCATGAAAAATCCCGTTAAACCCACTCTGCAGTAATTCTCTCTTCATGGGACTCTGATCCCTCCGAGTGCCGTCTGAGCTATTCATTTTCCAAACTTTCGCACTTTAAATAAATAATTCACCAATTTTGGTAAACTGTGCGTTTGGCACTCTTCCGAACGGTTTATTTTTATGAACAAATGAATTGTCGGCGCAGTGGCAATGAACAATTGAATCCTGTATGAATGCAATGTACTCAATGAGGTATAACTTGGTAATCATGTGGTGTACAGTGTAGTCGTGGAAAAACGCCACACAAATAACAAAATGGCGCCAGCGTCGAGCGCCAGGTGTCACTCCTGGACCCTGTAAGATGCCACATAAAATAACAAATGTCATGCAAACTGTTAAAAAGTCATGTAAAATGCCAGGCAAAATGGGAAACGAGACTCACCTTCGTTTGAAGAATATACCATAATGCAGAATAAGAATATGAATGAAAAAGAAGAATAATCGTAGTAATATCAAAAATAGGGTGACGGACCTTACATAATGTCTAGTGATGGAAAAGCGCCGTAAAGGAAAAAGCGCAATGGCGCTTTTGGCGCTTGGCGCTGGTGTTCGGAAACGCACCATGGCGCTTTTGGCGCTTGGCGGAAAGTCCTGGCGCTTTTTCAATCAGCATATATTTCCACAGACACTTATATTTACATCTCTATTACTATTGCATTTTGCTATCTCTGAGTATGTGGAATTTCTAAAAGAGTGACGAAATAATGCCAACACACACACTAGTTTACCAACATGAAATGCTCGACCATTTTGGTAAACTGTTTTGACAAAGCAGTACAAAGCACTGTACAGAGTTGTATGGTGTTTCGTACTGTTTTGTCAAAACAGTTTACCAAAATGGTCGAGCATTTCATGTTGGTAAAGTAGTGTGTGTGGGCCCAGCAAACCCCCGGGGGGTACTTCGAGGTAATACGGTAAGAGGCAAGGTATGGTATCAAATAAAATGGCGTCATTGCATCACCAGAGCACTGTACAGCGATACGCAGTGGAAGGACAAGATGTATACCTTAGCACATACAAATGGGTGCGATCGGAGGTACGAGTGTTGCCTAGCAGCACAGCGTTGGCTGGAGACGAGCAGCGCTCGGCAACAAGTCACTGCATGTACATAGTGTGGTTCTGTGCATTTGAGTATAATACAATTGAGGCGTCTACTTAGTGATGTAAAAAGCGCCAGACTTTTAGCGCCAAGCGCCAAAAGCGCCGGCGCTTTTGGCATGCGAGCGCCAAGCGCCAATGGCGCCACAGCAAAATAGCGCCAAGCGCCAAAAGCGCCATGGCGCTTTTCTAGACCACGGCGCCAAGCGCCAATGGCGCCAGAGGATGTTGGCGCCAAGCGCCAATAGCGCCAGCGCCAAATTGTTTGCTGCCCAAAAGGCAGCCATTCTAATGCAGGTATTGGTTAGGTCCTGTCGGTTAGGTTTTGTAGTAGGTTGAGTAGGTTATGTAGACAAAGGGTGCTGAGCACTGATGAGACCCTGGCACCCGCCCCAAAATCAACCCCTGTCTGGTAGAAAGGGTCGAAACAGGGTTTTCTGTCTGGAGGTGCTTCGGAGTGCACCAAGTGATTCTTCCAGACAGCTTTTGGACATCTATTTACTTTGGCTCCTCTATAGTTTGAAGTATTCAGACATTTTACCATTGTATTTATTTTTTTATTCAACAACAACAAAACGTTATTTTCAACACAATGCAATACTATGCATTTGATCGTCGCTCGTCGGCTCGTGAGCAAGATTTGAATTGGGATGGGAACCATTAGGCCCATTATTTTTTGAAATTTTATTAAACATCCTTGCAATAGCATGGACATGGTTTACAAAATAAGCAAGTGGAGGGTTTGTTCTACCTGAAATACATGTGCAGTAACACATTTACTTGTGAAAATTTTGCACACAAGGTCTTTTTACATAAAAAAATGATCTATTTTTTGAACTCCTTGGCGCTTTTTTGGCGCTTTTTAAAACGCCAGCGCCAAGCGCCAATGGCGCCACGGCATCATAGCGCCAAGCGCCAAAAGCGCCATGGCGCTTTTCCGTAGCACAGCGCCAAGCGCCAATGGCGCCACAGCAAAAAGGCGCCAAGCGCCAAAAGCGCCATGGCGCTTTTTGCTTTGGCGCTAGCGCCAGGCGCCAGCGCCGTGGCGCTTTTACATCACTACGTCTACTTCTAAAAGTCGACAAGTCACAAAATTGAAAATTTGGAGTTAGGCCCGGAAACATCATCTGGGGCTACTTCCGCACATTTTTTATCGTTTTCCATAAATTTTTGGACCTCACATCCCGATATGGCAAAGTGCCAAATTTGACATTTTTTGGGAAAAATGCAAAAATTTCGGGCAATAAGTCGACAAGTCCACTTAATTTCGGGCTAAAAGTCGACAAGTACACCCTTCACATTCGTTTTTATGGGAAAAAATAGCAAGAAATGTGATAAGTCCGTCATGGACAGCTACTTCTAAAAGTCGACAAGTCAATAAATTGCCCATAAGGCAGAGTCGCCTTCACCGGGAACAAAAATGTTCTCTAGTGCAAGAAGTCGACAAGTCCATTTTCTTCCCAAAAACAGTTTTGCTCCGACCGAATGGAAATTTATGGACACCCCATTTTTCACATATACGTTGAGAGCAGGGGCTGAAAATTTCACACTTTATTGTCAACATATGGAACTTAATGGAAAGCATGAGAGAGCCAAATTGGACACTCACCACGGGCCGGAAATTGGATCGGATGAAACTTAAAATGCGATATACTCAAAATCGCATTTTGTGGACTTGTCGACTTTTAGAAGTAGAGGCCTCAATTGACTGAGTACAATGCGGTGTTTGGGTTTGGTAGGTACTTTTTGTCGTGTACTTGCAGAGACAATGTGACCGTATTTCGATGGATAATGGCAAATGTTGAAGTATACAACGGATTCATCTTTGTCAAAGCAATCTCTTCAATATGACGGGGGTGAATAATAATGATCTTTTTCGTTCCTTTTATTCAGCCGGATTATAGTCGCCGTTCGGTCAGTAGACATACGCGGTTAAGTGATGCAAGTTGGCTCATTTTTGACGTTACAATGTGTAATTTACGTTAATTGGAAGCTCAGGTACATGTAAAGTGACAAGTTTCAGATTTAGGTTGTGATTTCCGATAAGTGCTTTGGGTGAAGAGATTCAATCCCTTTAAGAAGATTTCCAGTAAGTTCTTTTAATTAAGAAATTTTATTCCTTTAAAAAGATTTCAATACATTTACTCGCTTAGCAATTAAAAGGGATTTCTTTTTTGTTTATGTAGGTAATCCGCAATTTGATACTGTGCTTTTTTGCACTCAGACTGAATATTGGCTTGATTATTAGGTACACATGAAATTATATCAGATTATTAAAATTATGTTTAAAATTCATAAATCGACCTGTTAGAACAGTTATTGGTGCAACTATTTATTTTCTGTTTTTTTTATATATATTTATGACAGCATATGCCATTGAACCTTCTAAATATTCACATTCGCACGCAAACACCAAATAAGTAACAGTTTATAACGCGCTTTACCAGCCGGTAATTTGCGCAATACGCAAAAACATTCCCTGCCAATGTCAATTCCCAACTGGAAGCTTGCGCTGTTTAGCTAGAGCTCAAATTCTGGTTCAGTGCGTAGATACACATTGAATCCTGGTCTATCTATGCACGTTTTACAAAGTCGTGTTGTATTATGTGCAGTCTCAGTGAACAAAATCAATAAGTTTTAGTGTGTCATGGTGCGTTCAAACCGCTGGAAATGAAGTGCATTTGTAATAATTTCGGTTTCCTGTCATGTATTTAGTCAATATATTACCTGTTTCATGCTGGCTGGATGCGTGGAAACGACTTTTTGTAATGTACAACTTTTTATAACATTATTATGATAGAATTTCAGCATAAAAATGCCTTTGTGCAGGATTGTGCCCTGAGATATTTTTTTTACAAAGTTCTGTCAATCGATTAAAAACTAAAAATAAATTAAAAATAGAATACGATATCCTTATTTTCTAAAAATCGATGGAGGCTGAGACGTCGAGGTCTGGCCACAGGTTACATTCATTTATTTCTGTCCACTTTGCAATCCAAAATTGAAAACAAAACGATAAAAACACAGGCAAAAACATCAGAGAGGCCAAAAACACAGAAGAAAACACAGGAGACATTCCACAGAGTCGAGCAGTTCTGGCAGCAGCAACAGTCAAAGTTGCAGCGATAGCTACAGTGACTCACACAGAAAAAGGTGCATTTTTAGACTTTATTGATGAATTATTTGAGATGTGTGTTTATGTCGACAAGTTTGAGAAGCGAGAAGTGCAATGATTCGGTATATTTACATATTTTTAATTCAGCTAATCGTATATTCCTTTCTGAAAAATAAAAAAAATAAAGAACAACCGGCTTTTAAAGGCTTAGTAAAACGTCGAGCTACCATCGGCCAATTTTCAAGGAGACTGTGTCTTCTAAAAATTCAAATCCACTCGAATAGAGCTTTCAAGAATATCAATATCGCATCGCAGCAGTGAAAAAAAAAATTAAAAAAGGTTTTAGTAAATATTTACAATATTGTTTTTCACATTTTGCAGACACCGCAGAAGGAGGAAACGTGATGTTTATTCAGGACTCGCAGATGTATTCCCAATGTGGAAAACCTTGGCTATACTGGGCGCAGTCGTTGCCTGTTTTGCAATATTGTATCCGAAAATGTTCCACCCAATGGTTCTCAATTGGATTTATGGACCGCCAAAAAAAGGTAGACTGCTTTTTTGAAGAGCATTATGATTTGTTTCACTTCTGTACTGTCCTAAGTTTTTGTGCTCATTTATTCTGTATAAATACAGTATTTACTTGAATATTTCCACCCTCTTGAATAACCCCCTCCCCATTCGATTGGATAATTCCTCCCTGCTAGACAAGTGAGAAAAAATAATTCGCCCCGCAAAAAATTGTCTCCTTATAGCCATATGATCAATTTGCTATGTCGAATTTGAACCAAAATGTTAGTGTGTTTATAAAGCATATTTTGTGGAATGACTTGATAGAATGTCTGTGATACATCGAGTTTTCATGTAAAACACAAGTTTTTCACATGAGAAATGAAAACTGAACTGAGCCAAATTTCCGAAACAATTATCACATTACCCTCCAAACTCCCTGCAGAAAACCTCCAAAAAAATCACCACCCCATGATGGGTGATGGTGCAAAACAGGGGGTGCCGCACAGACCCCCTATGGGCCCCATACCGGATGCATCTCAACTGCAGGGGGACTCGGGGGGTGGCAGAAAGGGCATGTGGCACTGGTTGCTACCGTTTTACAGCGTGGGTGTTATTGGCTTCTTGTTGTATACATTGTCTAAGGTGAGTTTGTGGGAGGGGGGGGGGGCAAAGGGGTGTTGGATTAGAAGAGTTTGGTTTTAGACTTTTTGTTGAAAAAATTTCCGCCAAAGGAGAAAATGAACCATATTTTGTCCAAAGTGACACAAAATTACTGAGGAAATGGAATTGTTTGAAATATTGTCGAAGCGATTCAACTACAACTTAAACATCACTTGAACTGGCTACTGCAGAGTTGATGAAGTGTGGTATTTTTGGAAAACATACACATAAACATTTTTACTCTTTTACAACCCTGCTCTTCTCAAGAGATCAATATAGGTATACTCGGCGAACAACACATGTAGTTTGAAAACCTACCATAATTTAATGAATAAATTTTCGTAATTAATTATTCCATAGTAAAAACGAGATATAATGATGAAAAAACTGTAAAATGTTTGGTTCATTTTTCAGATGGGTTATGGTAAGTGTTCATACTAAGTGTGATGTCCGCCGAGTATTCCCAAGTATTTTACAACGACCCTAAGCACATCCGCCCGCAACAACGCAGATATTCTTCCGCAAGCCGAAAACGTCGCACATGCGCCCGTACGGATTCAGATACAACAGCAAAAGGGACCGCTTCGAGGTGCCAGGCGCCAAAAAAATTAAACAAATGAATCTCGGCCAAAATTCTGATGAAAATAGCATTTCGGAATCTGACGGAAACCCCGCCTTTCAGGGGGACAATGGGGCAAAATTGAAGAAACTGCAAAGGCGACTAGCTGATACGGAAACGGCCATGCAAGCGATCTTGGCGCAACTGCAGGAATTATCTGACGCGGGAATGGATGTGAAAAGCGCCGAGGCTGTGAAACAGAGCACATTGGTTTGTGGTTTTTGGAGATATTAGAGGATTATAGAGATTACCTATTAGATTATAGATTAGAGCGAGATAGTATTTCTTATAGTGGAAGAGTGACCTTCAATTTTTCCATCAATTTTTACAGCACACAATTAGCAGAACTCATCATCATCAAATTTACTCACACCCACCTATTAAACAGAGTTGTTAGAATTACTGAACTTTTTTAAAAGTATATGTAAACGTAAAGTATTTTTTTCTACTCACCACAAAGTATAGAAAACGTAAAATACTTTTTTTACTCGTACTTACGCGTAAATGTGGGTACTTTTCTTGTGAATATAGAAACAAGTGCCTTTCGTCATAGAGTATGTAAAATTGGGCACGTTTTTATTTTTACGTGTACATACAGCACAACAGATGTTTTTCTGTGAGAAAATGATAGAAAAAATATGATGACTTTATAAATAAAGTTTATAGACAATACACTTTGCACGGAAATCTACCATATGCCAACTGAATGATGAACGAAAAATTGGTTTTATTTCTGTCACAATAGAAATAGCATTGGTAATATGGAAAATTTTAACGTGGAACAGACAACAGACCATATTACTTAAGTTTATTCATCAAATTATAGTATTATTTTGTTTAAAGCTTGCGGTTTGAGCAGTAATGTCCCTAATTGAAATTTTTAAAATACATTTTCCGTATGCGTATGCCTTGAAAATGTACGCGTACAAGTGCGTACGGTACTTTAAATGTACTTTAAAGTATATGTAAATGTATTTACCGCGTACTCGTGTACGCGTTTTTTTCTAGTAAACGTACGTACCTTTGACCAACTTTGCTATTTAAAAGTTGTCTTACTTTCCAGGAGTCACTGGAACAGCTCCAGGCAGAAACTGCAGCTGCTGCGAAGGAAGAAAAACAAAAAAGGAATCCAAAAAAGTACAAAAAATCTTCACCTTGACCAAATGACCAAAAATAAACCTTATCATTCAATTTTTCAAACATTTGCAGATCAAATGACAGAAAGGTTGAATACTTGGCTGATCTCGACGAGGCATTGACTCAATTCAAAGTACTCACTGAAACTTATGTCCAGAAAAAGATGAAGGAGGCACTGGAGAAAACAGAAAATAAGGATGAATCAAACTCCAATGAAAAGTCAGAGGTTGAATGTGATGAGAAGGAAGGCAATTCACGTTTGGCAATGAGCCAAAATGATCAAAAATCTGAAACTAACTCCAGCGATGAGAGTGGAACTGAGAGTTTCAGTGATGCCGTACAAGAACCGGGTGAAAATCTGTGTAAATCTCAACCCACCCAGTTGAATAATGGTGAAAATGTTGTGAGGAAAAGAATGTGATCATCATTTGAAGTTAATTTGGCTTTATAAAAGGAAACTTTTTTGCATGTTGATGTGCCAGGCTTTTTGCCAGGTTGTTTTGTTTAACATTCATTCAACATATTGAACATTTAACTATTGTATTTCTTTCTAGAAGAACGCATAATGAGCATTTTTAGAGTGATATTCAGTCATTTTGTCCGCATTACGAAGAGTCCTGTAATTAATTTAATGAAATAAATTTCACCGCGGACAATGAGAGCATCACAAATAAACTCCAACTCCAAAACAGCCTCAAAAGGAGAAATTCGGTGAAAACTTTGAAATTCTTATTTATCCCCGGCATTACCGGCAATTACGGCAATTTATTTCTTTGGCATCCGAAAAGACAAGGCATTTGAAATTTATTTTTTCTCATTTCAAAAACAAACATATCGTTGTAATAACTTGTGCACAATAAAGGATGTTCTTTACACATTCATATTTAAATACAGTATTTCCACGAATTACCCCCCGGGGGTATTTTTTTCAGAGTGGAAATTTTGAGGGGGGTTTAACGAGGGGGGTATTTCGAAGGGGGTTTATTATTTCGCCAGAAAGTATTTGAAATCCCAGTACTGGATGGTTGTTTGTAACGTACACAGACGTCGCAAAATGCAACAAAAACTGCCATGTAAATATAAGACTCTATATAAACTTATATATGTAAGTACGTAGATGGTAAATAAATATAAACCCTGTTCTAACATAACACAGTCAGTGTTTGTAGCATTTCCCGGATCACAAACCGCAGCTTTTATCATTTACGTTCTCTATACACTAAATTGGGGGGGGGGGGTATTTCGATGGGGGTTTAGAAATAAATATTGTCCATTTTGAGGGTATTTTGAGGAGGGTATTTCGAGGCAATACGGTAAATCAATATTGCAAAGCTACCAATGAATGTAAGTGGAACTGCACAATGCCGGTGCTCATTTGCACGTGCAAATCGGGAATCAGGGAATTGGCCGTATTCCAGTGAAGAATTTTTTTGTTCGCTGATTGGCCAATATCCAGGCAACCAGTAGTTATCCTCCGCGGACCGCACGCTATGCATTTTTCTGAATGAAACACTCCATCATGACGTCATCATAAAAATTGTTACTGAAAACGAAAAAATGATTCCAGGCACGAAACATATTAAAGTTATATGTATAAAAAAAATACTCGACTGCGCCTTTTTCTCTTAAAAATATTTTTAAGTACCCTGCTAGCGCGGTATCGGCTGAGACATAAGTAATTTTGGGCGCATACTTTGCGGTCCGCTGAGTATACGTAAACATCACATATGTAGCTACATCACTCCGACGCCAATGCGGTAATTTCCCTAACTCCCACTTGCACGTGTAGCTTGCGGTTCCCACTTTTAAATTGGAATGAAAAGCTCATTTTAAGCTCACATAAAGTCGGCAGTTATAAATGATGAACATAAAAAAACAGTGAATGTAAACACCTTCCCGGTCACGTCCGGCACCCATTTTTTGATTTTACTTCTCACATCCTATACCCAGTTCTAGGGTGCCGCAGAGGCTGAAACTTGGGAGAGATATTGGCACAACCCCCCTCTACCTCGCATGAATTAGGGGGGTCGCGGCGACCCACCCTGAGAGATGTCGCCGCGACCCCCCTAATTCATGCGAGGTAGAGGGGGGTTGCGCCAATATCTCCCCCAAGTTTCAGCTTCTGGTGCGCCCTAGAACTGGAGATAGGGTGTCACAAGTACGATCAAAAATAGGGTGCCGGACGTGACCGGGAAGGTGTTTATTTCTTTTTATGAGCCACCGAGTTGAGTGTGAAAGGGGAAATCAATTAGGTATCTTCTAAGCAGGATTTTTTGTTATATCTTTCATAAATTTTATTAATTCTTTCAATAAATTCTTCTTTGCTGGGATAAATGAAATGAAGGAGGTTCCTCCGTTTTATTTCCAAAAACAACCCAACTCGGTGGTGCGACGATTCAAGGTAATATGGTAACGGTTTACTTTCGGACAAGCATTTTCTTAAGTAAATATTTGTCGGACATGATATTTTGTACTGAACTATACACAAATAAGGTAGACTGGGTCAAGTAAAAACCACAAGCCGTCTGTGTCTGAAAGGTATGGAACAAAGTTTTTGAGAAAAAAAACTTTTTCAACGGGGGGGGAATGTGATCCCCAAAATGATCAATGACTGATAAAGCTTGTCTAAAATTTGCAACATTCATAGACATATTGACCGTTAATGTGCAAAATGAGAATTATCAAATTGAATTCAATGGGAGGAATTAATATTTCATCAGAATTTTCAAAAATATTTCTGTCAATTTATTACATGAAATTGCTAGATAGACAAGAAATTCTGGCAATGAGGTACTGCTCAAAGCACAGTGACAGGGCGGAACTATTCGAGGTGGGGGGGGGGGTTAAAAGAGGTCAACTACCGTATTTCCTCGAAATACCCCCCTCAAAATGGACACTATGAACTTATAAACCCCCCCCCCCAATTTAGTGTATAGGGGACGTAAATGACAAAGGCTGCGGTTTGTCATCTGGGTAATGCAAAACACACGTTAAAAACGATGACTCTGTTATGTGAGAACAGTGATTATACGTCTACACACTTAAACAAGTCTTTAGAGTCTTATAAATGGCGATTTTTGTTGCATTTTCGACGTCTGCGTACGTTTCAGACGACAATTTAGTAGATGGTTTTCAAAAAATTTCTGGCGAAATAATAACCCCCCCTCGAAATACCCCTCCCCCTGGTTTAACCCCCCTCAAAATTCTCACTCTGAAAAAAGCCCCGGGGGTATTTCGAGGAAATACGCTAGTCTACGTTTACGGTATGCTTGAAAGTTATAGTGACGCCATACCAGACCACACATCAAAAAGATAACCAGATCTAGTCACTTTATTTTCCCAAAAGCTCATAATATGATTGGGTTATTTTTTGTTAACAATGCATATTTTTGGACAATTTTCAAACATGACTCTACTAAAGCGGCGTTTACACTGCGAGCTGTGCCAGCAAACTTTTTTCTGTCGGCAATGGACATTTTGTCACGACAACACACAAATTTTACAGAAATCTTGCATGTGCCGACAAAAAAGCCTCGTTCAACAGAAACCGAACCGACAACGAAAATATGACGAAAAAGCCTCGTTGAATTCCGGGCGAACCGACAACGAACATTTGGACGGATTGGCAAGTGTGATCTTTTTTGGAATGAGGTAAAATAATAAATGATGTGTATGCAGTGTGTACACATATTTTTGTTGTTGTTGTACAGTTAAATATTAGAATCACATGAGTTTACATACTGGCTCCATACAATTGCTATGGAATAATTAATTGCGAAAGTTTTCACAAGATTTTATTCATTTAATTCTGGTAGGATTCTGTACATAATATCCTTTACTTTGCGGTCCGCTAAGTATATGTGTCATGGAAAATTCGACCGCGCTAGAACTTCCTAGAGCTCCTAGAACTTCCTAATTTCCGCTTAAGAAAAAAAGCAATATTTCTGGCTTCGGAAACGCCACATATTCACTTGAAAATAGTAGCGTCAGCCGGCATACAGACAAATCTATTATTTTCTTAATTCTTTTGTGAAAAGTCGGTCCTTAAAGTTTTCAGTTTGACATAATATCTACCTACCATTTTTTACCTTTGTGAGCAAAACCTGTGTGTGAAAATGTGCAAAACCTGCCATTCCATTGGATGATAAATGTTGGCACAATAAAATTAAAAAAACACGTTCACAGCTTGTGACGGCAATGTGCCAACAAACTGACACAAGACGCACATGACTGTCCGCGTTTTTGCTTGATTTGTCGGTTCGGGTCTCGTTAACGAGACCCAAACCGACAAATATAAAAAATGGCAAAAATGAACCCTATGAAGTAGAAAAAAAACTGTTTTTACCCAGGTGTGTATTTATACACCATAGTTCCTCGAAATACCCCCTCCCCATCTCGAAACACCCCCCTCAAAATGTCCACTAAAAATTTATATGCCACCCCTCGAAATACCCCCCCCCAACTGAGTGTAAATAGAACATAAATACATGACAAAAGGAGCGTTTTGTGTTCTGGCAATGCATAAAACACGTTGTAACGTTATTATAACATTGTTTATATGATCGACATACTTGTTTAAGTCTGTAGACTCTTATATATGGTGGTTTGTGTCGCATTTTTCTACATCCGTGTATGTTACAAACAACAAATTAGTAATGGGTTTAAACAAAATTTCTGGCAAAATAATACCCCCCATGAATTACCCCCTCCCCCCTCAATATTCTCACTCTGAATACAATGAATACATTCTCATTTTCATAGTTGTTAAAACGTATTTATGTTTACTCAAAAAGTCATACTCAAGTACTGAGTAAATAAATTTACATATACTTTGAAAAAGTGCCTGTACTCGCATTTACGTATACTTTTTGAAAGTACTTGAGTACAGAAAATGTATTTCAGATAGGCTTTGTTATAGGCTTTTACAAGGCATTTACAAGGCATAAATGGGAAAAAATTTAGAAAAACAGAAAAAAATAGGAAAAAAAATTGTCAAAAACAGCTGAAAGTTGGGGCAAAATTCCTTAACACTTTTACGTTTTCTGGGGTAAAAAGTACTTGTGTTTACTCATGAGTAAAAGTAAACAAATTTACTTTATGTTTTCTGTGCTCAGGGGGTAAGTAAAAAATAAATACTTTACATTTACGTATACTTTGAAACAAGTTTGGTACTTTTAACAACTCTGCTCATTTTATCACTGATAATATCTGAATAATGGTGCGAATTCTGCCAATTTACTGCCAACTTCGCAAATCAAGTTTTACCAATTAATATTGTTGTATTCATACCTTTGCACTTGGCAGCATAGTTGAAACGTATTTACTTTTACTGGATAAATACATATACTCAAGTACTCAGTGGGGATGGAAAAAAAAGGTACAAAAAAAAGAGATTTTTAGTGAAAGTTGGAACCAAATTCCTAACAAGTACACACTTTTAAGTTTTCTGGGGTGAAAAGTATTTTACTTGTGTTTACTCATGAGTAAAAGTAAAAAAATTTACTTTATGTTTCCTGTACTCAGGGGGTGAGTAAAAAATAAATACTTCACATTTACATATACTTTGAAAAAAGTTTGGTACTTTTAACAACTCTGCTCAATTTATCACTGATAATATCTGAATAATGGTGTGAATTCTGCCAATTTACTGCCAACTTCACAAATCAAGCTTTACCAATTAATATTGTTATATTTATATCTTTGCACTTGGCAGCATAGTTGAAACGTATTTACTTTTACTGGATAAATACATATACTCGAGTACTCAGTGGGGATGGAAAAAACGTTTTTTCAATGATTCCATGTTTAAATAAAACTGTTTGTTTTTCAAAAGCTCCCAGACCCAGAGTTTATGAGTTTACATAAAATGGTTTTATTAGACACATGGTAGTAATTTGTGATGTTATATATGGCCATACAATGGATGTGGAGCCATGGAATGACATTATAAGTGGTGATTTCTGTCAAATATATTTGTTTTTTTTGTAGACTTATGCATATCATCTTTTGTCTAATGTTCATGACTGCAAGTGAAGTTTGGCACAGAATAGTGTTTAAATTATGTTACAAAAGAAGGTTATTACCATAGTTGTTAAAACATATTTACTTTTACTCGCAAAACACATAAACTCAAGTTCTGAGTAAATACGTTTACAATTGCACTATTTTGAGAAAAAACAGGGCAGCCTCCCATAAAATACCTAGCCCCTCGAATTTTCCCTCCTGTGCGAATTAGCTACTGCCTCGAATTATCCCCCCCCCGCGTGAATTACCTATCCCCTCAACTTATCCCATCGTGAATTATCCATCTCATTGAATTACCCATCCCCTTGAATTACCCCCTCCCCGTGTGAATTACTCATCCCCTTGAATTATCCCCCCCATGAATTGTCCATCTCCTTGAATTACGCCCCCCATGAATTATCCATATCCTCGAATTATCCCCCATGTGAGTTACCCATCCCCTGAATTACCCCCCCTGTGAAGTACCCATCCCCTCAAATTATCCCCCTGCATGAATTACCATCCCCTCGAGTTATCCCACCTGCGTGAATTACCCATCCCCTTGAATTACCGCCCATGCTTGAATTATCCTCCCTGCATGAATGAATTATCTACCTCCTCATAGTAAACCCCCGAGGTCAGTGAATTATTCAAAATTTTGCCTCTGGGATAGATAGATAGCTGAGCGGGCCTCCGGGATAGATAGATACCTGGCGGATTTGGGGGGGGGGGGGTAACCCCCCCCAATGCCCCCCTACTGAACCCGTGTTGACCTAACATTTGACGTCAATCCGACCATCCAGTGACAAGTTATTTGAAAACTTATGGGGGCATCTAAATTGCCACACCCTGTCTATAGAGTGATTGTTGTGGCTGTTTTTGTTGCGTTTGTCTACTTCATCTGTGTACGTTACAGATAACAATTTTGTACTGGGATTTTGAAAAATTTCTGGCAAAATACCCCCCCACGAAATACCTGCCTCGTTAAACCCCTGTCAACTTTTCCACTCCGAAAAAATAAATGGTAGTAGTTCAAGGAAATGTGGTAAATTAAAAAAAATTTTAACATTTGGATCTGCAACACAGGTTTCATCCTGAACTTTGACCCCCCGAGGGTTTAGATAGGTAGCAAATCACTCTTACAGTGGGATCCATAGCTAAAAACCATTATTTTTTGGGGGTTGTGGGGGGGCGTGGGGTTTCAATATAAAGGCTTTTTCAAGGTGTGTAAAGAAGAAAAGGTGAAAATCAGTTGAACTAGTATTTTTCAGGTGGAAACATGTGAAATTTTTTAATTTTTTGCAAAAAATCAATCACAACAATTAAAGCAACAAGCAGGCACCAGTTCTGCAAATTGACAGGTAAAAAGTTAAGCAACATGATAGAATTTGTTTAATTCATATGGGATTTTACAAACATTCAAATTTTTGTAAAATTTTACTAAAATTTTACAAAATTTGAATTAGTACAAGTTTGCTTAAAAAATTACAAAAATTTGAATTTTAGTAAAATTGTATTTTTATTTCATTAATTTTATTTTATTCTTCAATTTTCCATCTTATTTTTTTTTCTGAGATTTTGCCAACCCTGGTCATAGTATACAATATCGAGCTACAGTGCCCCCACAATTCTACAGTGTGAAACATCACTGCCAATGTATTAACCAGAGTTGTTAAAAGTACTGAAGTTTTTTAAAAGTATACGTAAATGTAAAGTATTTATTTTTTACTCACCCCTTGAGTACAGAAAACAGAAAGTAAATTTTTAAAACGTAAATGTGAGTATTTTTGAGGAAATGTCACCCCAATTTTCAGTCAAAATTACAACTTTTCACAACTGCTTGCATTTTTTAAGCAAATTTTTGGCTAGATATGGGCTTGTATATTCATTTTCATATATTTTCCACTATTTTTAGCATATTCTCTTATTTTTTTCCTTCTGTGCCTTCAAAAAATGATATAAAAGCCTATCTGGAATACGTTTTCTGTACTCACATACTTTCAAAAAGTATACATAAAAGCGAGTACTGGAACTTTTTTCAGAGGAAACGTAAAAGTATTTACTCAGAACTTGAGTACACATATTTTGCGAGTAAAAGTAAATATGTTTTAACAACTATGGTAATAACCTTCTTTTGTAACATAATTTAAACACTATTCTGTGCCAAACTTCACTTGCAGTCATGAACATTAGACAAAAGATGATATGCATAAGTCTACAAAAAAAACAAATATATTTGACAGAAATCACCACTTATAATGTCATTCCATGGCTCCACATCCATTGTATGGCCATATATAACATCACAAATTACTACCATGTGTCTAATAAAACCATTTTATGTAAACTCATAAACTCTGGGTCTGGGAGCTTTTGAAAAACAAACAGTTTTATTTAAACATGGAATCATTGAAAAAACGTTTTTTCCATCCCCACTGAGTACTTGAGTATATGTATTTATCCAGTAAAAGTAAATACGTTTCAACTATGCTGCCAAGTGCAAAGATATAAATATAACAATATTAATTGGTAAAGCTTGATTTGTGAAGTTGGCAGTAAATTGGCAGAATTCACACCATTATTCAGATATTATCAGTGATAAATTGAGCAGAGTTGTTAAAAGTACCAAACTTTTTTAAAAGTATATGTAAATGTGAAGTATTTATTTTTTACTCACCCCCTGAGTACAGAAAACATAAAGTAAATTTTTTTACTTTTACTCATGAGTAAACACAAGTAAAATACTTTTCACCCACGAAAACTTAAAAGTGTGTACTTGTTAGGAATTTGGTTCCAACTTTCACTAAAAATCTCTTTTTTTTTGTACCTTTTTGATCATTTTAACCTTCAAATTCACTAGTTCATGTGTTATTTGTCTACTTTCAGCTGTTTTTGACAATTTTTTTCCTATTTTTTGCATTTTTCTGAATTTTTTCCCATCTATGCCTTGTAAAAGCCTATAACAAAGCCTATCTGAAATACGTTTTCTGTACTCAAGTACTTTCAAAAAGTATACTTAAATGCGAGTACAGGTACTTTTTCAAAGTATACTTAAACGTATTTACTCAGTACTTGAGTACAACGTTTTGAGTAAACATAAATACGTTTTAACAACTATGAAAATGAGAATGTATTCATTGTATTCAGAGTGAGAATATTGAGGGGGGAGGGGGTAATTCGTGGGGGGGTATTATTTTGCCAGAAATTTTTTTTAAACCCAGTACTAATTTGTTGTTTGTAACATACATGGATGTAGAAAAATGCGACAAAAACCACCATATATAAGAGTCTACAGACTTAAACAAGTATGTCGATCATATAAACAATGTTATAATAACGTTACAACGTGTGTTATGCATTGCCAGATCACAAAACGCTCCTTTTGTCATGTATTTATGTTCTATTTACACTCAGTTGGTGGGTGTATTTCGAGGGGTGGCTTATAAATTTATAGTGGCCATTTTGAGGGGGGTGTTTCGAGATGGGGAGGGGGTATTTCGAGGAAATATGGTGTATAAATACACACCTGGGTAAAAACTTTTTTTTTCTACTTTATAGGGTCCATTTTTGGTATTTTTTATATTTGTCGGTTCGGGTCTCGTTAACGAGACCCGAACCAACAAATTGAGCAAAAACGAGGACAGTCGCTTGCGTCTTGTGTCAGTTTGTTGGCACATTGCCATCACAAGCTTAGAATGTGTTTTTTTTATTGTGCCAACATTTATCATCCAATGGAATGGCAGGTTTTGCACATTTTCACACACAGGTTTTGCTCACAAAGCTATAGAATGGTAGGTAGATATTATTAGGGTGTAAGTTAAGTTTCTTATTTTTTTGCCATCTGATACAAATTTTTACACATTCCTGCATTCCATTCTGTTGTACATTCACCGGTTTTGATGCCCTTCAAGTATGTTTGGGTTTGGGGTCTGGGCTTTGACGAAAAAATTTTGTTCCCTCGAATATTCCCCCAGTCCTGAGATAAGGGGGGTCTATAAAAACACGGTCATTTTGCATGGCCGATCTGGCCGATCAACTTCTGAGCTTAATAACTTGTCCATTTGTGGGCGATTCTGACCGTTCAACATTTCAAATGATCAGCACAACCTGTAGACTGTAGAGTACATTTTTGAGGTCGGCTTAGTGATGTCAACATCCCTTATGCCGATTTGACCCGGTTTTTCAATGCAAAAAATGTTTCTGAACATGCTATCATATAGTTTAGACGATGAGAATTCATACCGGGAAAATTATTTCAATATCTCTAACCAATAAAACATTGTAACACTTCAAACTTCAGCTTCATAACTTCAAAAATCACTAATACGACCTCAAAAATGGCATCTACAGGTCGTGCCAATCATTCTGCCAAGTGTTGAACAGTCAAAATCAGCCCAGAAATGGCCAAGTTATTCGCCTTCAAATTCTAGCAACCAGATCGGCCATGTAAAATGACTATCCTTTATTAGACCCCTTTTATCTCGGGACTGGGGGATTATTCAAGGAAACAAAAATTTTTGTCATAGCCCAGACCCCAAACCCCAACATACTCGAAGGGCATCAAAATCAGCCAACGTACAACAGAATGGGAATATTCATTTCATAGATTGTAAAACATATAAGAAACATAGTTTACACCCTAATACATTGGAAGAGTGACAAAAACTAAAATAAAAAAAATGAATGGTGAGAATTTTCAAGTAGATATTTAATTCCAGCATTCAAACAGATATTTATTGTTGACAATGAAAAATGTTGACAAAAAATAGAAGAGCACTCTTCTATTATGCTGCGATTACAGCTGGGGCGTACGTAAAATTGACCGGGCATAAAATTGATTTTGGGCGTAAAATGAATTACAGATGATTGATAAAGATACAACATTGTTATTTCAGTCAAAGAAAGCTTAGATGCAGACGTTTCTTGTGTCCAAAGCTCATGAGTTTATTTTAATCTTACTGAGAGTTATGAATTTTAGCACATTTTTTCCAATTATGATCTGTAACTGGCATAAAATTAGGGTGTAAAATTAAAAAAATTTACGCCAAAATTCATAACTTCTAGTACAATTAAAAAAAACTGATGAGCTTTGGACACAAGCAACATCTGCATGTGCGCTTTCTTTGACTGAAATTACAACACCATATCTTTATCCATTCACGTGTAATTAATTTTATGCCGAAAAATCAATTTCGCAGCATTAGAAGAAATACAGAAACCATAAAAGGGATTTAGCATCACAAAGAAATTGTTGTGTCTGATACTTTGCTAAAGTACTGTATTTCCTCAATTTACCCCGCAAGGTGTTTGTTTTTCAGAGTTGAAATTTGAGGCAGGGGTGGGTTTAACGAGGGGGTATTTTGAGGGGGTATTATTTCAACAGAAATTTCTTGAACTCCCTGTACTAATTCATTGTTTTTAATCTACTCAGACATACAACAAAAATACACAAAACTGCCATGTAAAAGACCCTATAGACTTAAATACCGTATTACCTCAAATTAATCCCCTGTGAATTAATCCCCCTTGAATTACCCCCCTTGAATTAACGCCCCCCCCCCTCAAAATGGGCTGGGGAAATTATAAACCCCCCACAAAATACCCCCCCCTCCAGAATGATTTACATCATGTATACAATGTACATGATCTTTTATTACTGCTTATTTGTATTGCAGCTGCACATAGACTTGTTTGTGTAGCAATCTACGTTTTTATGTCCAAATACATCCTGTTTGGACGCATTTATTACCTGTTTTGGGTATTAAAATGCCAACTTTTTACTACTATCCTTACAAAAATTTATGTTGAAATAATAAAGCCCCCTCGAATAGACCTTCTCTAATTAACCCCCCTCAAATTTTTCTGGCGAAATAATAAACCCCAATGGGGGTATTTTGAGGTAATACAGTAAGTATGTAGCTAGTATAAACCCTGACATTTTACAGGGTCTTTTACGTGACACATGACATTTTACACTTTGCAGGGTCTTTTGCATGGTCTTGAACTGCCCCCTGGGGGTATTTCAAGGAAGATAAATTCAAGGGGGGATAATTCGAGGTAATACAGCATACACACTCCCCCCTATCACTCACTACACCACTCCCTCATACACTTTTATAAGCAACTGTGGTAAAGTCAGTGTCGTCACAAAAAAATGAAAAAAACACGTTCGCAGCTCGTGGCGACAATCAACAACAAAAATCAGACTCACATGAAAACATTTTTTTTCATGTGACGACAAGTGCTCATCGTCGCATTGTCGCCAATCAAAAGCTTGTGTCGACAACAAGATTTTTTCGATCAAAAAAAGCGAACCGACAACGTGAAATTTTTCAAATGCTTATAACTATGGAACGAAAAGCCCGATTTATCTGAAATTTGGCATGTGAGTGCACCTAACTAGTGAGTATACTTCACTGTTTTTTCTTGCAGATATGGAACTTTATTCCGGATTTATGGAACTTTTTCACTTTTTGATTTGTCGGCACATTTTGCAGTGTAAACGCAGCTTAAATAAAAGATGTACCTATTTGTGATAAATCAACATGATATGAAATTTCAATCAAGAATCACAGACATAAACTGTGTCAAATCATACCTGCAAATTGTAATTAGAATTTTACAAAAAATTACCAGTAGAACTCACCATTCAAAATTTACCAACCTGCGGTGCTGGCATATTGCCAGGATCATTGTTTTGTTCACTAGTAATAATAAGTAATTTCTTCTCCAATTTTACACCTTCCTCATTATTCCCAGTTGCAAAGTCCATCGACTTTTGTTGACTACTATCAGCATTGATCAAGTTATTGCTGCTAGAAGATAATAATAATGGTGCACTTTTTTCCTGAATTTTGGCAATGGCCACCGCCCTGTCAATCAAGGGGGTTTGACTCTTTTGTATATTGTTTTGATTAGGATTTTGAGTATCTACGTCATTTTGCAACGAATGACTGGGGGCACTCCCAGACCCTGTAAAATGTCAAATGACATGCAAACTGTCAAAAGTCCGATAAAATGGCATACGTACATTTGCCATTTACCGGGAATTTTACATGACTTTTGACACTTTGCATGGTATTTGACATTTTACAGGACATTTTACAGGGTTTGGGAGTGGCACCTGCTGTGCATGCTGTAGGCCACGCTCAGCGTGTGTTTGCGGTCGTTCTGCAAAATGTTACGTGGGTAAGTGCGAGTGCAATTGTTGACAATTTCTGGTGTGGAAAATGGGGGCCCCCTCCCTCTTAAAGCCGACGACAAAAAGAAACATAGGTAATAAAAGCATAGATATATTTACAACAAGCGTTCCAAAAATGGGTGACTTTCACAAAATATAATCTCATAAAATCTCTGAAAAAAAAATAGTTCAACCTCTCTGGAAAACCCAGAAAAAAACATTTTTCTAAAATAGAAATACATATACCGTATTTCCTCGAAATACCCCCCCCTCGTTTGACCCCCCCCCCTCGCGAGACCACTATGAAACAATCACCCCCCCCCCCTCGAAATACCCCCCCAGATTGAGTGTAATGAGAATGTACATGCCAAATATTGCAGTTTGTGTTCTGCGTAGTGCAGAACACACGTTAAAACAATGTCGGAATCACGTTAGAACAGTGTTTATACCATCTACGTACTAATATTAGTCTACATAACCTTATAAATGGCGGTTTTTGTTGTATTTTTCGACGTCTGCGTACGTTTCAGACGACAATTTCGTACTGGGATTTAAAAAAATTTCTTGTGAAATAATAACCCCCCCGTCGAAATACCCCCCTCGTTTAACCCCCCCCCCCTCTCGGGACCACTATGAAACAATCACCCCCGGGGGGTATTTCGAGGAAATACGGTAGGAAATACGGTAGGTAGGCAAACGCTATACTTTTCAACATTTACTCCTCAGACTTTCAAAATGCCATTTGCGACATTACAACGCTGCTACACAACATAACAGGCCGTTGCCGAATCTTTATTCCAAGGTCATTGAATATAACATAAAAATGTCCACCAATTATGGAACACCCTTTGCCCACCTGTTTAAAAAGCCCAGGAGATTGGTGGGCCATTCCGAAATTACTGTGCATGGTCCTTTTTCTGGATCTACCGCCGCATTGGCTCTGGGTGTACTGCATGGCCGTCTTGTGGTGATTGGTACTGCGCTGGTCACTAAGCTCCTCCTCCAGGGGCATTATACCCGAACTGTGGGGGTATTTTAGGTATCGGGATATTGGTACTTTTTTAGAAAGGTAGGTTTTTATGTTGAAAAAGATTTTTGTAGTTGGTGCTGTGGTTGTTCTTTTTTCATTTTTGCACATTTGAAATTTGAACTTGAAAATTGAAAACTTGAACTGAACTTGAATAGTGATATTAAATTTCCCTTACCACGACAAAAAAATCGTGCTAAGCTCCTTCTGACTGAACAATTTAACTTTGAGATCGCATACAGGTGGCAGTCCCGCACCCTGTGTGCTGTGTGCATGCAACGTGCAATCAAAACTAAAATGAAAAGATTTTTACTGGACTTCTGGAAATTTCCATCACTATTGACAAATTTGTATGATATTTTGCATGATATTTGACACTTGACAGGGTGCGGAACTTTCTCCAAATAAATACCACTCACTGTTTACTCCTCTCATAAGACAAATGACAATTTGAGGGTTTACTACTTCTGGGGCCATAGCGCCTTTCAAACAGATCTGAAGCTTCATATACATCTCTGGAAATGCCAATTCGCGGTACAAAACGCCATGCGTAGCGGAAGCCCACACGGAAGCTAGTAAGGAGGGGAAGAGTATGTGGCCTGAATTTGTGGCCAAGTGCATTAACATGAGTGTGAATTAGCCGAAGTTTCGGGGTAATATTAAACACTTACCGTATTACCTCGAAATATCCCCAGGGGGTTTATTATTTCGCCAGCAAAATTTAAGGGGGGGGGTTATTCGAGGGGGGGGGGGGGTCTATTATTTCGCCAGAAATTTTCGGAAATTCCCATACGCAGACGTAGAAAAATCGAACAATTACGTAGATGTATATGTGTTTATAGGCATATATAACTGTATATACACAAAAACCCTTCCCTAACGTCACTTAGCCATCACTTTTAACGTGTGTTCTGCATTGTACAGATCACAAACTACGATATTTGTCACAGGGACGTATCCAGGATTTTTGAGCGGGGGGGGGGCTGTTTGTTTACGGAGGCCGGCGAGCGGGGGGGGGGGGGGCTCAGCCCCCCCCTAAAATTTTACGTATACAGGGGCAGAATGGCGCCATGGCGCTGGCGCCATTAGTAGGCACAACGCCATGGCGCCATTGGCGTTGGCGCCAGCGCCTTGGAACGCTGTATATGTATGTAAATATACATACAAATACAGCAAACAGCACACAATTGAGCATGTTTGTAACGATTTCGGCCACAGGGAGCAAATCTGTAGATAATACATTTTTTTAATTTTTTTTAGCTGACGTTGCAAAAGTGCCATTTTCCGGTCACTTTTTTGTCTCAGCCCGGGAGGGGGGGGCTGCAGCCCCCCCCCTGGATACGGCCCGGATTTGTCATGTACGTTCTCTTTACACTCAATTTTAGGGGGGGGGGGGTATTTCGAGGGGGGGTTTATTATTTCCTCAGCCGAATTTTAGGGGGGTATTTCGAGGGGGGTTAATTCAAGGGGGGATAATTCGATGTAATACGGTATCTACTTCAAAAATTAATGTGCAACCTTGAATATACACAATCTCCTAGCTCAAAACAAACTTCCAACAAACAAACAATAATTATATTAAAATGAAACATGAAATGACACCTTGTGCTCAAATAGCAATATACGATAGGCGTCCACATTGTGGTGCTCATGGCAAGCCAATAAATGCACAAATATGTCATTTGAGCGAGTTTCGGTTCCATTTTACTCATAAATTCGACTAAAACTGCGAAATACAGCTGATAGGGCAGCCAGCACACCATGAACACGAGCACCACCACTGAGAGCATCTTGACTACCTGCGACACGAAAAAAATGTACGTGTAGGTATGTGTGTGTGCTGTGAGCACTAGTGATGGCAAAGACAACGGAGAAAATGGCACCGCAGCGCACCGGCACCGGTGCTATTCTTAAAGCAATTGCACCGGCACCGGCAGGGGACCCTAAAAAAAGGCATGGCACCGCACGAGCACCGGTGCTGGTGCCCTTCGGTGCCTAGCATCACTAGTGGGCACTCCCATCCCATACCCTGTAAAATGGCAAACTCGTTTGACAAGTGAAAAGCAGTAAGTCAAGTGAGAAGTGTTTTTATTTACTTGTCACTCAAGTATTCTTGTCATTGTCAATACTTAGTTAGTAGGTAATTTAGGTATTTAGTGTAAGCAATCACTACAAAAAATCACATAAATAAATTTGTATCACAGAAGTTTCTGAGAAGTTTTTCTGAGTTGACCGGAAGCTTTTCAAGATACCTAACTAAAATTAACCTCTAGGCGCAAACTTCCAAAAAGGAAATTTATCTATCGTATTTCTTCTAAATACCCCCAGGAGGCAGTCCCAAGCCCTGTAAAGTAAAGTGTCAAATGTAACGTCAAATGCAAAGTAAAGTGGCAATCAAAACAAAAAAGAAAAGATTTTATTACTGAACTTTGCATAACAATTGACACTTTACTTTGCATTTAACTTTACATTTGACACTTTACTTTACACTTTACAGGGCTTGGGACTACCACCAGGGGGTTAATTTTTCCATAGTGTAAATTTTTAGGGGGGTTAAACGAGGGGAGGTATTTCGAGGGGTGTTTATAACTTCATAGTATTTTGAGGGGGATATTTCAAGGGGTGTTTATAACTTCATTGTATTTTGAGGGGATATTTCAAGGGGGTTTTCTTGAGGGGGTATTTCGAGAAAATACGGTATAAAACGACTGAGAAAAACAAAATCTATAAATAAAAAGTACCTTTTTCTTGGCAGCCATAGCCTCAGCATGTTTATGTGCACCGATACCTGGGGCAAACCACAATGCCCTCACAATGAATAGATAAGTGTATGATAGGATGAATAATGGGAGTACGTATTGCACAAATAGAAGGTACCATGAGTAGCTGGAATGGGTGGTTGAAATGCTGGATTTTACGTTATTTTGGTAGAAGAAACTTGGGTGTTATTAGCTGAGAAATTTCGGATGTTCGATTTTTTTTACCCAACCAGAAAGAAGTCTTTTTTGTATTCTTATAGCAAGTATTTACCTTTTTTAACATTGGAATCAACATTGGAAGCGTCACTGTTTCAATTTGGGCTGTTATTTGAGGGTGTGAGTGTATGAAATGAAAATAAATAAGCATCCCCAATGTAATTATCAAAACAAATACAATAAAAAACACAGAAATCAAACAAAAAAGACAAACTAACATTGTAGCAAATCGATTACTAAAATCCACAGAACAAGCGTGAACTAAATCCACCGTACTCCTATTAACATTATCATCCGAGACATAAGAATTCTTTAGACGAACATAAGTTAGGTAATCGGTCAGGGCGCAATTCGGTATAGCAGAACCAATGGCAAATAGCCAAATTGATGCTATGGCAGCTAACGATTCGTGTCGTGATAAGCGACGTCTCATGGGGAACACAATTACCATGTAGCTGCAAAATGGGGGGTTGTAAATGATGTGATGTTATATTTAGGTTACCATGAATGTTCCTTTTTTGGGTGGAAACGAGGCTCTCAATAAATCTTGGCAGACTCCACGGACAGTACAGTTCACATGCACACATACATACTTATCTTTTACGCAACAACACGCCAGCGCAACACTTATGTACCTAGTTTACAAAAAAAAGAAATTATTTAAATCAGAAAACACATTTAGGCGCATGAAATTCTTAATTCTACAAAAAGAAAAATATTTGAACATTGGAAAACAAATTTTTATGCATGAAAGTTTTTTTAAATGTTTTACAAAACTTTTTCATGATGGAGCGATGGATCGTTTCGCTTAGAAAACTGTATAGCGTGCGGTCCAAATAGTATAGGTCACACGATGGAAAATTGCCAAGGGTTTTAATAGTTTCCCGTGCACGCAACCAAAGATAAACAGTTTAAAAGCGATTTTGTCACATTTTAGCAAACATTCCGTATGTTCTAGCGAACGCACTACAACTGAGTTGTATCTTTGGCAGAAGTTTGGAGGTGACCCAATTCAGAGCATTTCAGGCGAGAACTCGCTGCGCATGTAAACCCGGTGCACATGTAGACCCGATGATCGGGGGGCTAGGGACATATCCAGTAATTTAGAGCGGGGGGTTGTTTGTTTACTGAGCCCAGTCAACGGGGGGAGGGGTTGGCTCAACCCCCCGCCTCAAATTTTACCTACATGGTGACGGATGGAGTAATAGCACTGGCGCCATTGCCATTGGCGCCAATAATCGCTGATATGTATGTAAATATACCTAAGTACATAAATATCAAGCGACTTGTATCGCTATTCGGTGTATTTTGTAGAGAATTGACAGTACGTGGACCTATTTATTTAATATACATCAGTATGATGGAAAAAGACGGGAAATTTGGCTTACATGTGCACCGGGTTTAGATGCGCAGAGGGACAGACCCGCATTTCAATGACCAGCTCAATCAGTATAAACACACTTTTTATTGTTTCTTCAAATTTCTCCCAAATCATATATTTACAATTGAGGCGTCTAATTTAAAAGTCGACATATCCACAAAATGCGATTTCGAGTAAATCACATTTTAAGTTTCATTTTGAATTCGCGGCCTGTGCTGCGTGTCCAATTTGGCTCGCTCATGCCAACCGTAAAGTTCCATATGTTGACCATTAAGTGACAAATTTTCAGCCCTTGCTCTCAACGTATATGTGAAAAATTGGGAATCCATAAAATCCCATCTGAACAAAGAAAAACCGTTTTGGGGAAGGAGATGGACTAGTGGACTTGTCGATGAGGATGAGGAGGATGGACTTGTCGACTTTTAGCCCAAAACTAACTGGACTTGTCGACTTCTTGCCCAATTTTTTTTGCATTTTTCCCCAAAAATGTCAAATTTGGCACTATGCCATATGGGCATGCGAGGTCAAAATATTTATGGAAAATTATGAAAAATGTGCGTGAGTAGCCCCAGATAACGTTTCCAGTGCTAACTCCAAATTTTCATATTTTGGTCTTGTCGACTTTTACAATTGGACGCCTCAATTCTAAAACGGCGCTAAAAACAGCTCACCGTTCCCAACTCATGACCATGAGCGTGGTGCTGCTGGCGACCGTGGGGGCCACGCCCATCATGTTGCTCACGTAGCAGTACGGTAGGCCGAAAAACCACCTAATTTGGGGGGGGGGCATTTTAGGGGGGGGGTGGGTTGGGGGTGGGGGTAATACTTCAAAGATTCAATGCTAGTTAGAATTATTTGCGGCAACTGTGACATTACTTTAGAAAGGGTGTGAGAGTGAGTACACTGGAACCGTAATATGCAAAATCGAAAATTAGGGGAAAAATGTGAAGATCTGCAAATTTCCCAAAAACTCCCCATTTAAGATGAGCCAACCAACCTATAATAAAAGTTCTGTGTATATGAGAAAATCACATTCAACACGCTGATGCTCATATCAGCCAATGCCAAATTGAGTAAAAAATAATTGGTCACAGTTCTCATCCTTCTGTGGGCTAATATTATCCATATTACGGTAGCATTTCCAGCCACAGCACAAGCAACGATCAGAGCAAATGCCAATGTGACTAGCACCTGAGAATGTATACAATGTTTTTAAACTGCCGTTCCGGAGGCTGCCGTTTTATTTTTCACCAATAACCCATATAAAAAATGAAACAAAAATTATACAGTTTTTGTAATCAAAATATTTAGTTTTTACAATGGAATAATTAATTACGAAATTCACAATTTTTTATTCACTAAATTATGTTAGGATTCTGTGCAAAGTATGCGCTCCACCCGGTATATCAGAGCACCAATTTGAGATTTCACATGCATTTGATTTTGGGTTTTGGCACTATTCCAATATTTTTCTACCTGCAGTTATATTCAAGACTGCCTTTCAATTGGATCCTATTGCCGTTCTATCGTTTTCGGGGGCACAAAAACGTGCCAAAACCTGTCGTTCTATTTGAAGTGCCCTTCTATTCTAGGTATGCCATTCTATTAGAATAAATACAGTACTTCACACTTAAATACATGAAAATCCCTCTACCTCAGAAACCTCACCTCAGCCAATATTCCGTGACTGAGCTCAAACGCGGCACAGGTAACCAAATTACTTTCATTAATACCATTGGCTCCGAGGACATCTTTACAATCGCAGCCAATTGACAATAACGCATCCAATGCGGTCACGCTAAAATTCAGCGGTTTTGGATCAGTGCCAAATTCTACGAATGACAGCTGGAGACTATCCGTTTGGAGACATTGTGAAGAATTGTCGTCAAACCTGAGATGGATTTTTTCTCGATGTTTCAAGAGCGGGTATTGGAGATTTATCTGAGTATAACTCGGCGGATATCCCACTTAATATGGAAACCCACCATAACCAATCTGAATAATGAAACAAAAATTATACAGGTTTTTCATCATAATATTTAGTTTTTACTATGGAATTATTGATTAAGAAATTTATCACAAGATTTTATTCATTAAATTATGGTAGGATTCTGCGCATAAATACTTTGCGGTCCGCCGAGTTATACACCAATGGCCCTGCGCACACTAGTTTTCACACGAAATTTTGAAAACTCGTAAATGAGCTTTAAACGTGTTTGAGTTTTCCACAATGAGTCGTTTTTAATCGCCGTCAACTGTAGTTGACGGCCACCTCATTGTAGAAAACTAAAATTCCAAGTTGAATTGAGCTTTCGAAATTTTGTGTGAAAACTAGTGTGCGCAGGCACAATGGAAAAATGAGGTAATCAGGCTAAAAATGCCAAACGACCATTTTTAGATAAAAAATCCCATGAACTTACCATGGATCTGCATCAGACGATGTAGCAATTTCGTTTGCCATAGTTCTCCTTCGATAAAATGTAGGTTTTGTGCAGAGAAAGTCCTGTATTTCAATGGGGGAAAATTACAGTGCCATATGAAAGTAGTCGTTTTTTGCACCGGAGAATAAATAAATATGTATTTAGCACTGAAAATTCGTCCTGTCTGGGAGAGGGTAGTTATTTATTATTGCCTGGATAGCACAAGCTCAATTGCCCATGTGGAATTTGAAGTCAGCAGCCACTCCCAGATCCTGTAAAATGTCATATGTCATGGAAAGTGTCAAAAGTCATGTAAAATACCCTGTAAAATGTCAAACGTCATGCAAAGTGTCAAAAGTCATGTAAAATAGACTGTAAAATGTCAAATGTCTTGCAAAGTGGCAAAAGTCAGGTAAAAGGCCCTGTAAAAGCGAATAAAAAACTCCATGTGTAAAAAGCACTTTTTTCAGACGTTACTCAAATATGTGACTTGACTTAGAATCCAGTTTTCTAAACATTGGTTGAACCCCATGTAAATAAAGAACACCACACCCAAATACTTTGAACACATTTGAAAGGCGTGCCTGTAACCCGTGCAATGTCTTTTTTTTCTTTTAACTGGTCCTTTGCCAATTTTTAAGACATTTACATGACTCTGTAAAATGTAAAATGTTATGCAAAGTGTCAGAGTATGGGAGTGAGTGACCCCAGCTGACAGCGCTTATGTTTCTAGCACCAATACCAAAAACAACAGCTTGCAAAATCAAAAGTGTCGTTTCAATGCGTGGGCAGGATGGTCCACAAGATGATGGTAGAAATGCAAGATATACATTTATTTAGGAAAAGCACAGAAAATTTAGCTACTACTTTCCACTCAATTAGACTTTCTGATCGGTAAATCCTTTTCAGTTGGCGAATATTCACTACCGTATTCCTTGTAATAGAACAGCGCCATTCTATTTTTTACGTCAACTTTTTGCCCGTCGTTCTAAGTTTGTATTTTATCCAAAGTTTTAGTTAGGCGGTCATTCAGTTTTTTCCACCAACTTAGTGTAGATTTCCGTAATTTTGATGAACAGATCGATGGAAGCTCTCCAGCAAAAATTTTATTACAAAAATAGCGCCCCGGGGGCTTATTTAAGTAAATACAGTACTAGGTATGTATGCATGCTGGTCGCAATTTCGTTTGGATGGGTTGACATTTTCTATATGTTTTTAATTACTGTGGCATCCTGAGGGATCAGCATCCGTGTTTGCGTCAACTCAAGACCACAAAATAATAATGCAGCGGCAAATTTTAATGAAAAAATGAACATTTATGATAAATCATTATCACGGCTCCCTCTAATACCACTGTGTTCGCTTTTAGATTACTCAACAGGTGCCAATCCCAGACCCTGTAAAATGTCGAATATCATGCAAAGTGTCAAAAGTCATGGAAAAAGTCAATGTACGTTTGCCATTTTACCGGGAATTTTTGGCACTTTGCATTACATCTAACATTTTACAGGGCATTTTACAGGGTCTGGGTGTGCCCCCTGAAGGCATAGCGCCGTGTTTCATGAGGTGGAATTGGCACTGACAAAATGTCTCCAATCAGGTGATTTTTTTTTATTTGGACGTCTGCGGGGTTCAGTTGTCCCGCTGTAAACCGTGAATTCAAGTGTTGAGGGCATTTTAAATGTCAATCATAAAGAAAAGAGAGAAGCGAGAAAAATCGCTAAAACTAGGTGAAAAATCGCTAAAAATGGATATAGGGATAGATGCATAGCTTCACATGTTTGATAATAGGCAACTAGGCACAAAAATTAATGATTTACCGCTATGATACAGAAAAATTTCATAGCCTGTCTGCCAATGTCAGGATGCCTAAATGTACCTTACCCTAAAAAATGGTGGGGGGAAGAGAGGCATTTGAATTCTGTCGATTGCCGCCGACGCGATAACACATGTTTCCGTTTTGCAAAGTTCGTCATTCTTGGTGTTTTTGTCATTGGCGCACCGGCACCAAATTCTCCCAATGTGCCAGTCCCAAGCCCTGTAAAGTACAAAGTAAACTGTCAAATCTAAATTCAAATGCAAAGTCAAATGTCAAATGTAAAGTAAAGTGTAAAGTAAAGTGTCAAATGTAAAGTCAAATGCAAAGTCAAATGTCAATTGTCATGCAAAGTGTCAAATGTAAAGTAAAGTTTCATCTGTGTATCCAAATCTTATTTGTATCCAAATCTTATGTTTTGTATCCAAATCTTATGTCGAAAAACAAGGTTCGGATACCAAAAACATAAGATTTCGATACGAAAAAATATATTTGGATACACAATTGACACTTTTCTTTACATTTGACTTACCATTTGACGCTTTGCATGATAATTGACATTTCACTTTGCATTTGACTTTACATCTGCGCATTTGCTCTCGCATTTCAGTGCTCATTTTGCGGAATTGGTACCTGGTTCGCAATTTAATTACATTTCAGTGTGATAAAATTAATTGAGTTGTTGTTCACTCACTGTCAGTTGAACGTTTACGAAATCTGGCGAAAAGAATAGTGGCCATCCCTCTAATAAGAGGTTCCCTCTGATTGTAGATGCCGAAAAAAGTTACGAAATCATTGTAGGTAAATATACTCGATGAGCCACAAAGTATGTGCAGAATCCAACCATAATTTCTTGAATAAAATGTTGTGATAAATTTTGTAATTAATTGTCACATAAACAGTATTAAAAAAACGAAATATTATGGTGACAAACTTGTAAAATCTTTGTTCATTATTCAGATGGGTTATGGTAGGTTTCCATACTAAGTATGATGTCCGCGCAGTATACTCGGCGGACGTGATACTCTGCCCTCGCACTCATTTATGTCTCACGTTGGAAGCGTGCCAATGATGATGAAGCATGCGATTTTTGTATAAAAGATGAAAAATCATTGTTGTGAATAAGTAAATGTATAGTGTTATAACAGAGAAGACTTTTTCAGCTTTTTATGACAATCGTATGCGTAAAGAAATAGTTGGCACGCTTCCAGCGGGAACCACGCGTGTAGGGTGTAAAGTGACTGGAGTATATACTATAAAAAATGCAATTGAAGGTAATATGGTGTAAAGGTATATATTTTTGTGATTACACATGAATACCACTTTGAATATAGCTGCGACTAGATTACTTAATTGGAAACCATCTACCTAAATACCTTAGGCATCGTAGCATAATTATATTTAGCAATTTATTTCTCCTATCTTCTATTTAGTTCCGCACCAGGAACAAAACTTTCAACACTACATGCAAAATGACAGCTACCGCTATACATTCAGACTGAAAAAGTGTATTTTTCATACATGGTACATCTTGCTCAAACTATGAAATCAGTTCAATGAAATACGCAGTGCGCTTAAATAAGCTTTTCTTGAGTTTAAGCGGGGGCAAATACCGTATTCCTTCTGATAAAAGGTCGTCTTTTTATTTTTTATTTTTGTTAGTTTTTTTATGTTCCTCGCTTTTGAGAGTGTTCTTCTATTAAAGGGAGCCACACTATTTGGATTTATGATTATTATGAATGTTTGCTGCTCCCGTGAACTAGACTGGGCACAATGCCAACTGTTTCATTATATTTTATACCTACTTATGGTTGTGAAATGTTTTTTCTTAAAAACAACAGAAAAAGAAAGAATAAGCACCGTTCCAGCTGAGAGGCACGCCGTTCTATTTGAAGAATTACGGTACTTTGAATGAAATTGCGACCAAAGGCACCTCAATTCATCATTTGCAAGATTTAGTGGTGGCAAATAAGTTGTATGTAACGCTGAACTGCAATTTGCGGTCCGGGTTTGATCAGTGGTTTGGATTATGCGAACGTGATGGCTCATTTAAGTTTATTGCACCAGGACCCGTCTTCAAATTTTTGGCCCCTATAACAAATGCACTTTTACAGATACAGATACATATGCCGTATTATTCTATTTAACATAAACCAATCTTGGGCTAAAAAAATAATCATTCAAATTGTTTTCTAATTTCAAAATTTTTTCACCACTATCAATATAAGCTGGTTTAAAGTACACTTTAGGCTGCCCTAAATGACCATTGATCACTGGTTTGAAGATGGAAAAAAAACAATAGAAAAGAGACATATCGGAGAGATATTTTTGCCCCTATGCAAGTGCGGCATGCTGATAACAGAATAAATAAAAATTAACTTTTGAAAAGTGCAAGTGAGAGTGGAATCTGCATGGACGTCAAACTAAAAAAGGACCATGGCATTTTTGATTACCATGCAACTCAGTTTTGTTGACAGACTTCTTTAAATTCAAAATGTTAGAATGAATTTGACTGGTCTGCATGAACACTCAATATAGTAGTAGTACAATTAAAATACATCATATTTTGATACTCATGGACTATATTATTCCCTTCTCTGGGATTTCGTCCAATTAAAGGAACAAGATGATGTCACTGGCTGACATCAAGTCACCTATATTAATTAATAAACCAAATGAATAGTGATGTCAGTAGGTTTAAACTGCGTTGAGGTAAACTCACAAACAATGTCTGGAAATTCAACTGAGAAAATTTAGCTTACCTAAGCAAACTGCAAAAACGACTGTTCCCAAAGGCTACACGATATTAATGTAGAGCTTAAACATTAGCAGATAAGGTCATCAATTTTGGACGCATCGGGTTGGCGCGTCACTGCTCGCCCCCCTTGCCGGTGGTGGGCGCAAGCGACCCACACATAATATGGTTACCGTATTTCCTCGAAATACCCCCTTGAAATACCCCTCCCTCAAAATGGACACAATGAATTTATAAACCCCCCCTCTAAATACACCCCCCCCCAAATATAGTGTATAGAGAACGTAAATGACAAAAGCTACGGTTTGTGGTCCGGGAAACGCAGAACACACGTTAAAACAATGACTGTGTTATGTTAGAACAGGGTTTATACGGTTTATTTTTCGACGTCTGTGTACGTTACAAACAACAGTTTGGTACTGGGATTTCAAAATAATTTCTGGCGAAATAATAAACCCCCTCGAAATCCCCCCCCCTAAAAATTCTCACTCTGAAAAAATAAACCCCGGGCGGTATTTCGAGGAAATACGGTAGATACACCAAACGAACAATATAATGAAAAGTGCAAAATTGCACTTGCCTCAGGTGGGAATCGAACCCGCACCTCTCGTATAGAACACGAGCGCCCTAACCACTAAGCTACAGGGGCGAAAAAAATTCTGGCGAAATAATACCCCCCTCAAAATTTCAACTCTAAAAAATAAACCCACCGGGGGGTAATTAAAGGAAATACGGTATGTAGCTTTTAGTCAATTGCAATGGATTTTTTATTATTGTCAGCTGAAAATCAACATCGCTATGGTTATGATTGTTACGATGTATAACCAACCATAAATACATGGGGCTTACGCTCATTTGCTCTAAATATTTATGAAAAAAATATTAACGACAGGTATGTTGTCTGTAAGCGATGACAGATTGCACGTAAATACATGTAAAGTGGGCATTTTACGTAGCACCGGGAAACTAGATTTCAATTTGGTTACCATTCTATTCCAATGTACCTAGGTACCTAATTTGTTTCCAATAAATAGATACATACGGAGAAACATGGGCTTAGAAATCTGCATGCAGCTGCATAAGTATTTATTTTGAGACGTTGTTTGAAATGGAGCACTGAATTTCATGCGGTTAGACTAACAGAAACTGAAAAGAATGGGTAGAATGCATAGTTTTTAACAAGGATTGTGGGGGTTGTGCATAAGTGTTTACATGAATATGGATGATGAAAAATTCATGAAAAAATATCTCATAGGAAAAATATTTAGAAAAACAATAAAATATTTATTACATACCTATATACGCGGCGGACCGCACGCGCATGCACTTTTTTGAAGGAAACACTCCACGTCAACATTGTTAAAAAATTCAGGAAAACAACATTCGTCCCTTATACGCCTTTTTCTTTTTGTATATTTTTGTGTGGGATGTGTGCATAATTATCCTGCTCGCGCGTTGCCCACTAAGACATATCGTAATTACATGTATATCGTCGAAATACCCCCCCTCGTTTAACCCCCTAAAAATTCTCACTCGGAAAAATACCCCCCCCCCCGGGGGTATTTCGAGGAAATACTGTATGTAGTTTTGGAGGCACACTTTGCTGACTGAGTATAAATACACACAATTCCAAAAAAAGTTCCTTCAAAAGGAACGACCAAACCTGCCACAAAAATTCGACATTAGCACCCTCATAAAGTTATAACCCTTGTCACCATTCACAGCCATACTTCAAACACCAAAAACAACAGTAGGTAAACATGCCGCACCCTGTACAAACGCAGCGCTGCGCAGGGTTGAGCGAATAGTTGATAACACAACGAGACAGTGCGCCAATTATTGAAATCAATCTTGATTGTGGCAGCCCGCGCCGACAAAACAAGGCACGGCTGTCGCCCGCTCTGCACCTACTTAGAACTAGGATGTGACACTTTCGGAGGGGGTGCCCAGGCCCCCCCCCCCTGGAATAATCCCTCCCGTAAAGAAGATGATAAATGAACCCTGTACTCCGTAGGGGTATTCTAGATTATTACCCTCCGCCTCCGGTGGGTTGGATAGATAGCAAATCGATCCTCCGGTGGGGGTAGATAGCTGAAAAACAATTTTTAGGGGAGGGGTTGAGGGGGGGGTTCGTGGGGGTTCAACATATAGGCTTTTTCGAGGTATAGAAGGAAGAAAAGGGAAAAATCGCTAAAAGTAGGTGAAAAATCGCTAAAATGATATATAAGCACATACAGTACTAAAAATAGCTGAAAAAAAACAGTGAGACACATGAACTGGTGATTCTGGAGGTAACAATCTACTAAAAGGTATGAAAAATAGCGATTTTAAGTGAAAACTAGGGTATAGTTTCTCAAAAATCGCCCCAGATAGCTGGTCGATTTTTTTTTTTGGGGGGGGGGGTTAGGGGATAGTAGCCCAGTAGATAGATAGCTTTTCAGTAGTTTTTTTTTTGGGGGGGGGGGTAACTCTCTCCAAACCCTCCCCTTTCCTACCCCTGGTACTCCGCTACATGTTTGACATGGTTGGTATAATGTAATAGCCACAAGGCGGCAGAATTGGAGCCATGCCAATTTAAAAACGCACTGCATTTCTGACATATAGCTGTATACTTCGGTGGCACCCAGTCGATAACAAAATTAATTGCAGAAAGACTATTGGACCTCGCCGATGTGCCAATGAAAATCGTCGTGACAGTTATGGCACTTTTTCTTAATTGTGAGTGATCCCAATTCTGTATATACCATTATGAATGAGTATGGGATGCGCAAAGCCATTAAGTCATGAATATACAATATTTTGTTCAAAATCAACAGACAAAGATGCTAGAAAGCCCCCCCCCCCTCCAAGCAAAGTTCAAGCCCCCCCCCCCCCCCCCCTCAGTGACACATCTGAGTGTGAGCTGAAACAACCCCACTGCACTTTGCGCTACAAAACAGGAAGGCCGTAATTTCTCTGACATCTGATAGTTTTCCATGTTGTATTTATTTACCATACTGCGTCTTGGTGGTTTGGTATATACATCATATCGTAGTTTAGTACAAATTTCTTTGTATTAAAATACATGCACATAGTATATAGGTAGAATTATTTTGTATTGTTTTAGAGAGCAACATATACCAATCCATAAAACGCACGCCTTATACCTCCAATAAGTCCCCGGGGTTTTGTTCAATAATTTTTTTGTAAAACTTTTTTGATTGGGGGTTATTCGAGGGGGGTTATTCTGTGTGGAGAGTTTTTTCGTTAGAATATCGTGTGAAATGCATGGCCAATATAAATTTAAATATAATGGGGTCAAATTTATCACACAAAACAAAGTCAAAATACAAATTTAATATTTCATTCAATTTCTATTCAGGGATTTCCCACCCGTCAAAGAGGGGGTGTGGCGAGGGGGTGGGGGTTATTTCTTCTTCAGCCAGCTTACGAGGGGGGCTTATTTAAGGATCTACGGTACCGTATACAAGTACGCGTGAAGCGTGAAAACTATTTATCATACGAGTACAAGCTAACTCTCAGCCACAGGTGAAAAAGAACAATGCGATTGCGTATATTTTGTTGATCAGAATTCCTGCCACTGTAAGCAACATTGAAGAAATGTGTCAAGCATATAAATACCTACAGAGCCTAAGTTTTACTCCACGCATTTATGCGTTGGCTGGCACACTACAAGCTGTGCCTTTGCCATCTGTGTTTTACGAGCATATTGTGTATAAATTGGGCTACGCACAATAATTGACACTGGGTGTCGCCAACTGGGGGCACTACCAGATCCCGTCAAATGTCAAATGTCAAGCAAAGTGTCAACAGTCATGTAAAATGTCATTAAATGACAAATTGACGGTAAAAACAAAAAAAATTGAGTCTGAGAGTGGCCCCAGTTGACAGCGCTAGAGTTTCTAGCAACAATACGAAAAGCACCGGCTTGCGAGTTTACACGTTCAAACGTGCTACTGGAAAACTGTGCTAAATAGTGCTTATGGAATTGGCACGTCTTCATAGAATCCACTGACCGCACACTTTGCAGTGAAATTTACCATATCCGTCGGAATAAAAACCAAAAACTTCAGCTTTTTCTAGTCACGTCGCATTGTTCTCACTATCTGTGAATTCAGTGCTCAAGTTTTCGGTAAGCCTCTATTCATCAAACTACGGTAACATTTTTTGTATAGCGTTCTGTCCGATCGGTATATTTAGGATGCAAACGGGTCGGACGATTTTTGGTACACAGAAAATTTGATAAAATAGACATTCTTCAAACCTTTATTTGAAAGTGTTATTCTACTATAATTTGGAGGGTAGTTTACGTTTGATACAACTCCTATCACTGTAGAATATCGCTCAAATTTACACGGAATGTTGCCAAAATAATATAAGTAGGATTATGCAGACTTGTGAAACTGAAAATAAATATGTGGATACAAGTGCCACCATTTGCATTTCAGAAAGGATAAAACAAGCGCTATTAATGAATACAAAAAGCTCGGAGAAATCATTCTGATCACCACTGTATACCCACTGTATACCTATTTATATCCATTTCAACGTAGACTAGCGCACCAGTCGAAAGTCAAACAGAGTTGCAAAAGCGTATTTACGCTTACCCAAAGTACCTTGGGTATTTATATTCATGCTTTTGCTTCCACAAAATACCCATTTGCTTTATTACGCTTTCCTGGCCGAAAAAAACGAGTACTGGGAAAGCATAAATTTCTTCCACACGGCCATGTTTTACACTTTTGAGAATGTGTAGAACGAGGTAGTGTAAAGAGCCGGCAAATATAAATGGGTTTTTGATTTTGAAAAATTGATTCAATTTTCATTCGACCCCAAATAAAAGTTGGGGCGCGCCACCCAGCTCAGTTTGTAGCCCAAACATTTCTCTACAGGAACCCCCGGGATGACCCCTGTAGCTGCTTAGGTGCAGCTGTAGGGGCGCCTCCAGTAAAAAATTCTAAAATTCCGGCTGGCAAATATGAATGGGTTTTTGGAATCAATTTTTTTTGTGCTCTTTACACTTCGCGTGTAAACAGCACAAAAAAAATCGATTTCAAAAACCCATTCATATTTGCCAGCCGGAATTTTAGAATTTTTTTCGGGAGGCGCCCCTGCAGCTGCACCTGAGCAGCTACAGGGGTCATCCCGGGGGTTCCTGTAGAGAAATGTTGGGGCTACAAACTGAGCTGGATGGCTCGCCCCAACTTTTATTTGGGGTCGGCTGAAAATTGATTAAATTTTTCAAAATCAAAAACCCATTTATATTTGCCGGCTCTTTACATAAAAAAATCACCGGACGCTTGTGGTTACGCACTGCAAAAAAGAGTACATGTATGAAAGATGTTGACAGTGCGAAACACTTGTGAATGCGACATCTGAGTTGACACAGACTAGTTGACACACATGTGTCAACTAGTGTACAGGCTGCAAAGTACTGAGTTCATTTTTGATTGTTGTATAATTTTAGAGCTTACGGAATGGATTTCGATACGATTTCGCCTAGAGGACGTCAGAACATAAAGATTTTTTTAATTCATAAAAATTGTATTCAAAAAATTTTAAATTATGTGAAACCAATGATGTTTTCCAATGCTCAACAGCAAGAGCACTTTCTAAAAAAATTATGGTTACGCTTTCCTGGGTATTTAAAAAATACGTTATGCTTTAGCATAAATAGTCAAAATTGGGAAAGTGTATTCACGCTTACGCTTTCCTAAAATACCAGTATTTTTACAACTCCGAGTCAAAAGCACTTCCCAATGTATAGTTTTATTTCTCCACAAAAGCGGCTCAAAATAGACATACATTTTGCATACATACAGTGAAAATGTAGAAACATAGAAAGATCATAATAACATGCACCCCCATGAGCACTTGAACAGAAGCAATTCACTTTTAATGCACTTGTATCATATTGCAGCAAAATGAGCTCAAAGCTTATCTTTGGAATGGGCAAAATCGTTGCTTAAAAGTCAGGTTTGTTTTCGGATTGCAGGAAGTGGAGAATTTTAGATGATATGTGGTGCACTTCACATACTGGTGCAAATCACACCTGTCTGCTATTGTGTGACTGTATTAACTAAACTGGTGGACAATATAAATGGAAAATTCACAAAATAACATTTTAAAAATCACACAAGCAAGCCATCAGGCTGTCACTTAGTGTGAGGGTGCCCCAAAGTTCATACTATATGTAACCAAAGTGACACTCCCTCAGGCCACCCTTGTTGCTGAAAATATTTTTTTCCACTTTTTTTCTGGTAAATATAAATGGAAAATCCATACAAATTTTTGTTCAGGCCAGAATTTGATTTATTTATAAAATGGGTTGGGGATGGTTTAAGCCACTGATTTTTTGGGACATATGAGATGGTAACTTCCTGCAACTATTCCACCCCCTCACAACCGACGCAATCCCTACACCAAAATTTTGCTGAAGATCAAACCTGAAATATTTTTTTGAACAAAACATATATGGGAACTAATGTGTCTTACACAGCCCCAGGCTTATGATACAGCACATGGTGGCCAGGACTGGTTTCCTAAGTGTCATGAGCAACATGTGGCTGGTCTTGCACCACATTGTTGCACGAAGATTGCATTTATGGCCATCAGTGGAAATACCACTGTTCAAAGACAGCGTTTCTGTAAAAGCGTGACTGGCCTCTGCAGCATCTGCATGCAAATCATTAAATGCTAGTGCCCATTGAATTCAGGCAACAATTATCTGTTAAACATATACCAGGGGACAACTGGAAATGTGTCCTGTATTTTGTGTAAATGGGCCAAACAGATGAAGAGGTCATTCCCAGAAAGTGTAAATTTGTGGTTTTTGCAATCACAATCAAAATGTTTGCACTTATAAAGTTCTTAATATGTTTGAATGTCATGAAGTGGCTGATATCTGCAATTTAGGATGGATTTTTGTGAGGCAGCAGCAGTGTGGGGACAGCAGCGGGTATAAATCACCCTGCAACCTATGTGCGGCTCTGAGCGAGCCATTAGTGATTTTTTTTCATCAAAAAACTGCCAGCACAAGCGTATCCAATGCTTGTGTTGGCAGCATGCCAAAAATGGCAGCACGCTTTCCCGCAGCAATATTCTGTGTGGGATTCCAAAAATTTTCCAATTATATTGGCCAGAAAAAAATCGGAAAAAATATATAGAAGGCTGTTAAGGCTAACCAGGGGGGTGCTGGGGGGTGCCATTTGGGGATAATGTAAAGAAATGTTGGCCCCACATTCCCACAAAATTTTAGCTAGATTGGGCTGATCATTTGCACATGAGAATATTTCGAAAATTTATGTAGTCAATTTTCCATTTAAATTGTCCACCAGTTTATATTATCCACATATTAGAATCTATTAGGTTCTAACATGTACCTACTGTATGTACTATTAAACTCAAATTAGGTAGTAGGTAATTCAATTAAGATGTGTTTGTTTTTGTGTATTTTTTGCGCGCTACCAATCAAACTAAAAAAATCCGGGGTAAAATGTGATAGAATGCTGGGTTGAACGATGAACTGGTTGTGAAATCCAGAATCTAACAATCTTTAAACCTTGTTCATGAAAAATTCATTTGAAGCCATCCATTTTACTGAAAGAAACTATTAGAAACACAAAACTAAATATGGAACACAGAAAATAAAAGGTCGAAAAAATGCGCCGAACAACTATAGTTGAGCATGAAAGGAACATTGTGAGTTGAAGATCATGGCATTAATATTTAATATATTTACGCGGGCGGCCGCATGCTTGTTCTTTTTCAATATTTTTTTCTTTTTGTGAAAGTGCGTGAATAAGTATCCCGCCCGCGCGCTATCGAATAAAAATTTTTTGACGCATAATTTACTGTCCGCCGAGATACGTATAAAGTTATTTACATTTAAAAAATGAAAGAAATAGTGCGAGGCACGTAAATCTTGAAAGTGTCAAAAACATCTGATGCTAACTAAATAACAGAGAGAATCCATTTGGACTACCGAAGTACAGTGGACTACAGGACATGTGGCAGCTTGCCAATAGATTTGGGTCTGTCAGACGAAGTTTATACTCCAGTAGGTGTATAAAATGCTTGCATCTTGCAGGTTGCATGAAGCTGCGGATTAGTAGAAAAAAAAACGGGGTTTACTCTGCATCCTGTTCAAACAAATGTTTTAATGTATTCAATTCTCGAGTATTCGTTTGAGTTGACGTAAATATGCATGCAAATACTTTAGTTGTGTCATGTCAACTTGGAAATGGGCCTGGCTGATTTTTAATTGTGGTGTGCAAGTGCCGCCATAAGAACACAAAAGTGTTTATGTCAAGTCAAGTGATCATTAAGCTCCTGTAGTTCCAGGAAAAAAGCGCCATGACTTTGGCGCCAAGCGCCTAAAGCGCCATGGCGCTTTTCATAACCCCAGCGCCAGGCGCCAATGGCGCCAGAGCAAAATGACGCCAAGCGCCAGAAGCGCCATGGCGCTAATTGGTTTGGCGCCAGCGCCAAGCGCCGATGCAAGTCATTTTGTTCCTGGCGCCAGGCAAAAATAGCGCCAAACGGCAAATGGGTGTGACGCCAAGCGCCACAGCTAAAAAGCGCCAAGCGCAAAAAAGCGCCATGGCGCTTTTCCATCACTACTCCTAAGTAAAAATTCAAGTGACAAGCAAGCGTCTGCGAATATAAGTGCATAACATTTGCAAAATCGGTCGATCTGAACGCCACAAGTCATGTCCCTAGGTGTAGCCAACTGAAGCTACTTTTCATCATGATTATCAGTGCTGTAAGTGCATGTAGGTAGATACTGACATGGTTGGCTTGAATCGAATTTGACAAACACACATAAGATAAGTCTAAAACCATTTATTTTTGCTGCAGTTACATAAATAGATGAGCGCAATCAATGTGCACAGCTCATGTATTGAAAAATCTTGCGTTTCAAATATTTATGTAAGTAAATGCTAGGTAAGTACCTAAGTATCTATTTATGTGAAGGAAAAACCATTTGAAGTCTACCAAGAGTCTACGAGTTTTTGAACTTTCGAGGAGCTAGGAAGTGAATTTGTAAACGGTTTGCTCACACCAATAAATATTTATATTCATGCAAAAAACGCATGAATAAATCAAGCTGCATGAACTTGTGCAGCACGTAAACCTTTTATTTATCTACGTCAACAGGGTGTATTTGGTATTTAGGTATCTAGGTTTATACTAAATTGTTATTTTTAATGCTTTCTTGAACATGGGAGAAAATTGAAACATTGAACATTGAAACTATAACAATGAATTTTCGTTTAAATCGCATTATCGTATTAACTCTATTATCATATCTACGGGCAATTAATGACATTGCAGCCACAGGCGAAACGGCAAAATTGATCTTTTTCATCGAAAATGATGCATACTGCTTCTTATCAAATTTTTCCGACTTAACTTGATCGGAATTGAGCATTCCTTTTTACCACAGTGATTAAAAGACCTGGTGCCAGTTAGGGTGCCATTTACCGTACAGCACAGTGCCGCGTACCGCACTTTTCAGATTTACCGTACCGAAACCACTTCATTTGTGATTGAATATACCGTATTTCCTCGAAATACCCCCCGGGGGTGATTGTTTCATAGTGGTCCCGAGAGGGGGGGGGGGTTAAACGAGGGGGGGGGGTATTTCGAGGGGGCGGTTAAACGAGGGGGGGGGTATTTCGAGGGGGGGGTTATTATTTCACAAGAAAATTTTTGAAAACCAGATACGAAATTGTCGTCTGAAACGTACGCAGACGTCGAAAAATGCAACAAAAACTGCCATTTATAAGGTTCTGTAGACTAATATTAGTATGTAGATGGTATGTACACTGTTCTAACGTGACACCGACATTGTTTTAACGTGTGTTCTGCAGTACACAGAACACAAACTACAGTTATTGTCATGTACATTCCCTTTACACTCAATTAGGGGGGGGGTATTTCGAGGGGGGGTGATTGTTTCATGGTGGTCCCGAGAGGGGGGTGTCAAACGAGGGGGGGGTATTTCGAGGGGGGGTATTTCGAGGAAATACGGTAAAAAGCTGTGCGTTAACAGCCATAGAAAGAACACTAATGAAGTACTAACAAACCAAAAATTTCAACCCTCAACTTCAAAACTGTAAAATACTGCAAAACTTTTACATTTTACAGAGAATTTGACATTTCACAGACAATTTGACATTTTACAGGGTCTGGGAGCGCCCCCTAGATGAGAAAGGCGTACACTTATGAGAATGAAAATTTGAAAATGCTGTCGATGGACATTTGATGAAAACACATGGAAATTGAATACTATTCCGACAGGTGATAAGTAAATAAAAAATATGCTTATTTGTCAACGATTATATTGTGTGAACAGACACATTTTATTTTGTTCATAACATAGGCTACATCTGAATACCTATTTGATAAATACAATATTACCCAGTAGGGTATAAATAATGTACACGGTCATATCCAAAAATTAATAAAAATAAGCAAATTGAATGTGATGCAAATAAAAAAGTCGTCCGCAAATAGATTATTCTTTATGTTCGCATCTGTGATCGTCGATTGGTGCTTTCAAATCCCGGAGGTTTAATTGTCCAGGTCAATCGCAAAAAATCAACACATACCGCATTCCTTCTAGTAGAATAGCGCCGTTCTATTTTTTCAACCTTTTTATTTATACCTGCCGTTCTATTGGAGGTATATGGAGCTTCTATTGCCGTTATAGTTTTTCGTGGGTGAAAAAATGTGCCAAAGCCTGCCGTGCCGTTCGTTCGGAGATGCCCTTTGACTGGAGGTATGCTATTCTATTAGAAGAAATACGGTAATTACGTATTCCTTTCACAACAGTAAAAAAATGATGAAGGAACCACTGAAGTCAAACATCATCTGTGTACCGAGTGGACCGAGAGCTTTTTACGGAATGTCACCGTTATTTTATGAATAAAGTCGTGCAATAAAGTCTGTGTTAAACTCAAACTGTCCGACATTAAAAGTATTATTGTCCAAAAAATATCAAATTTTTGGTATTATTCGATGGGATATGGTAAGCTTCAGTGCAAAGTGTGCGCTAAATTTCTAGTAAATAGTAAAAATGTATGTTTCGCGTGCAAATGAAGTGATATTCAGATAATCAAGTTTGGAAACAGTGCTCAAGCATGTCCATTAGGAATGGGCACAGTGCCAGCTTTTTATTTAATAGTAGAAACTTTCAGACATAATTATATAACCAAAACACACGATTCCAAATATGGGAAAGGGATATTACTTATCGAATTAATTCAGAATCAAAATTTGTTGTTTTTCATTCGGAAAACAATTATTGTGATGACTACAGGAACCACTAGAATAGAAAGTGATAACTTATTTGGACACAGATATTTTTAATCTGCAACACTAAAACCAATATCACACAAAACCGATGACTATTCGTATACTTTTTGATAAGTAATTATAACTTTTTAATAGGTGCACAACATACCGTATACCATCGAATAACGCCCCCTGTAGTCTGGGTGAGGGAAAAAGAACTCCCCTCACCCTCTCTGACCGGTGGGAGGGACATAACATGTAAAGTTTCGTGTTATGGAAAAACAGTTTATGCAACTAATGTAGGCAGATTCAAGCAATATATTGATCATGAATTTTACTGAATATTCTGAGTATAAACTCCTCCCCTTGAATAAATCCCCCTTCAAAAACTTCTGACGACAAAATAACTCCCCCGGGGACTTATTCGAGAATATACGGTAATTACGACCACATTGACGCGTGGCATGAGAATACCTAGTTGCATTCAAACATTTTCCCAACACTATATCAAAAACGATTTTAATTTCCTTTTGTTGGAGCCAGGCAGGAAGTGCACACAGTGGAACTGAAAGTAAATATAAATTAAATGAAAACATTTAGTCGCTAAAATATTTATTTTTAGGCCCCTTCTCGACAAATAATGAGACTTATTTCTAAACTTTGATTCATTCTGTTCATGACACTCTTTTCTTAACACTGAGGTGTTGAAAAAATTAACACTTCAAAGGGTATTCGGGAGTCGGGACTGGGATTTTGAAAAATCGGGGTCGGGGTCGTGACTGGTAAATATTTACAACTGTCAACACGATTCGGGATTAGAGTTGTTAGGGTAGGACTACCCGATCATAAACCAGTGTGGTTTTATTCTTTGGAATTCAAGTGTGTTTTCAGACTTTTTTTGTGAACAGTTAAAGAACAATGCTCAGTACCAGAACTTCGGCCAAAATTTCTATCCCGATCCCGAAAACACCAAAAAATTATCCAGATCCCATGACTAGTGATGTAAAAGCGCCATACCATGGCGCTGGGGGGTTGAAAAGCGCCATGGCGCTTTTTACATCACTACCCATTGCCATGACCCCAATCCCGATTCCAAAACACAAAATGAGGCATCTAGTTCCGAATGTCGGTAAAGACCAAAGTGTAAAAAAATGAGTTATACTCGGCGTACGTGATACTCTGCCCTCGCACTGATTTATGTCTCGTGTTGGAAGCGTGCCAATGATTATTAAATAATGCGATTTCCATAAAAATATGCCAAAAATTCATCGATGTGAATATGTTAATGAATAACATTATAACAACAATCAATTTTGTCATCTTTTTATGAAACTCGGACGCGTTAACCATCGTTGGCACACTTCCAGCGGGAACCACGCGTGCAGAGTGTAAAGTAACCGGAGTATAAGTGCGGATCTGTGATAAGTGCACTTATTTCTTCATGATAGCAAAAGAATTTTTTCAATATCTTATACCGTTCCCGAGATATATATATGCCGATTTTCAGAAAAAAAAACAAAAAAAATCATCCGAAACAGGGTATCTCCACCCTCAAATTGGAAAAAATGCACTCGAAACAGGGTATCTCCAAAAAGAGCCACCAAAAATATCACTCGAAACAGGGTATCTCCACCAACGGAAAAAATCATCCGAATTACGGACTACGGTATAGGTAGATTTGAAGCAAACAGTCCAAATTCCCATACAAAACAGAAAAAATCATCCGAATTACGGTATAGAATTCCAAACCAGTTTTTGAAAAAAATCATCCGAAACAGGGTATCTCCAAAAAAATCTTTGTCGGAAACAGGGTATCTCCAAAAAGTCTTTGTCCGAAACAGGGTATCTCCACTGCTCTCAGGTAAGAAATTTGCTCTTAAGTGGGGCCAGCAGAATGGCAGCACCACCACCCAGTTGATCGATCCCATGGACTAAGTGGAGATACCCTGTTTCGAGTGATTTTTTTGAAAAAAATCACTCGAAACAGGGTATCTCCACTGAATCTGCTGACCTGCTATCTATCGAATCATCATAACTCCAGCTATATACGCCGGCCGCAGGGTTAAAAATATGGAAAATGTAGACAATTTCATAAGCTTTTCAAAAAGTCTTGGGCAAGACTTGTCACTTTAAAGTTGCACGCTCGGGCCAACTTTGAATTTTCAAATGCAATTTTGGAAAAACCTAAAATGATGGAGATACCGACATTCGGAACTAGATGCCTCAAATACGAATCCCGATCACGATCCCGAAAAGTCCATCCCGTTTGAACCCTATATCGGGCAAAACACATTTATCCGCCGGTCTCGTGAGATAAGTGAAGTGCGTTTAACAAGTTGACATTTTATTTCCCCCACTTGTTTTTCAAGCACATCGTCTGACGTCTGACAGTTTCAGAAGGAAGGCATCATTCGAACGGAGCGTATGCATATTTATGTTTTCAATGTGTAAATGACGCTTGAAAATGCACAGTTCACTTGAAAGCATGTTATTTGGAAAAGTGACCGGCAATTATCAAGTGAAACAATGATTTAAAGCTGCGGGTTTTCTTTCCAAAATAGAAACCTAACCTGGGGTCAGTTCCGCAAGTGGAGAAGTGAAATGAGAAGTGAAGGAAAAATAAAAACGTAAATTATGAATTCTGACTTAGACAGCATTGTTTCTGATAACGGTTATGATGATTTAGTGGGAAATGTGCCGATATTTCGCTTACATCGGAACTTTGGAATTGAAAGTTTAACCCTTTTCAAAAAACTTCACGTCAAAATTTCACTTCGTTTTTGACTTCTCATTTCACTTCGCTTTTCATTTCGTTTTGAACTTTCCATTTCACTTCTTATTTCACTTTTCACTTCCCATTTCACTTCTCCACTTGCGGAACTGGCACCTGGATGTACAGATACACACACATGTATTTATAAAGGATATGCCTACTTTAACAGTTTCTCTGACAGTTCAGTTAAGCCATGTGAGGAAGCTTTTACCGTTCCTATTTATATGGTACCTTAATAAAAAAATACATTGACATACTCGTATTGACATTGACATTGACATACATGGTACCGTATTTTTTCTAGAAATCGGCTAGATCCATATACCGTATTTCCTCGAATTACCCCCGGGGGTTTATTTTTTCAGACTGAAAATTTTGAGAGAAAAACGTGAAAAATGCAACAATGACCACCATTTATAAGTTTGTACAGCCTTATATAAGGATGTAGATGGTATAAACGATGTTCTAACGTAACACAGTAAGTGTTTTGAACGTCTGTTATGCATTTCCCGGACTACAAATTTATAGTGCTCATTTTGAGGGGGGTATTTCGAGGGGGGGGGGGGGGTATTTCGAGGAAATACGGTAATCGACTTCTCTGGTAAATGATGCATTTATAATACCTATTCAGTGTCAAGAATATAGGTAATGAATGGTATGACCCATCAAAAATTCATCAGTTGAATAAAAAAAATCGAAGTGGATATAATATAATGCAAAAATATGTAGTCGAAATATTGAGCTGAAAAATGTGGGTAAAATACCAATTGGTCGATTATTGGATTAAATACGGTAAAATGCCATGATATAAATCTGCACGAAAAAAATATGGCTGAAAGTGTCGACAAAAAGAAGAAACCAGGCGATCCAGGAAAATGGTCCCAGGTGAAAAAGACACTAAATGACTTCGCTGGTAAGATAGCTAAAAGCATTTTATCCTAAAAAAATGGAAGGTCTAATCCAAAAATCAAATCTTTGGGAAACCCACACTGTCTTTGAAATGATTTAGTGTGCAAGCAAAGCCGGTGTGTAACGTGATTTGCAAATGCAATATCAAAGAATTTATTGTCTGCTGAAGTAAACCACAATCATTAGCTTTTCCATGATTTTCAAGTAAAAAAATCTAATCTCTTTACTCCACTTTGATTGGTAGCACACCGGTTTGCGGCCCACAATAAAGAAGATATCAGCGTCCCCTAAAATGTGAAACAAAACTTGTCGTAAAGTAAAAAATACGAAGTAATACATATAGATTGACTAATAACTTGTGATATTTTACACGACATTTTACAGGGTGAGGGACTGATGCTTAACGAAAGATGAAACCCCCCCCCCCCGTAAAAAAAAATAACAAGAAAGCGCCATTTTCAAGCTTCGCACTCTGACAACATCGATGTCGCTGCACACACCAGAGATAAGAAGGGGGTTGGGGGGGATAACCCCCCCCCAAACCGCCCAGCTAATATCTAGGTATCTATCCCGAAGCAAACTTTTTTGCTATTATACCTTGAACCCCCTTATATATTGATGAATATTGAACCACGGCAACCCCCCCCCCCCGAAAAAAAACTTTCAGCTATCTATTCCTCCGGTGGAGAAAGAGCGATTTGCTATCTATCCACCCCCCAGAGGGTCAAAATCTTTTAGGTTTTATCTCCAATTTACAGATATTTAAAGGTTAACTCAAATATGTTCAACTCTTATTCACGAGTACTCAATTTTGAGCTCACTGGCGTTAATAAACTCAATTTTGCCAAATCGCCCAACAAATCAATTTTAAACAAAAATCAGACTGGACATCAGCTCACGGAGTTCCACATGTGGCCAGCGCGGACAAAATTTGGTTGAAAATTTTCTGGCTCGCCGCAATTTTGGCCGCGGCAGCTTTCTTCATCAGCAATCTTCACAACATGATTACCAGATATTTTAATTATGAGACCAGTGTGCAGACACAGGTGAATGAAATGTCAAAATTAGGTTGTTGAGATTTTTCTGAAATGAGTGAAAAAATATCACTGAGCTGAAATTCAACGTGCTGTGCAAAAATTAATGAAAAAGTGACCTTATGCAGTGGCGTAGCCAGGGGGGGGGCGGGGGGGGGGGCGGCCGCCCCCCACCCCTTCCCGGGCCGGACAAAAAATTATGCCTAAAATGGCAGTTCAGGAAGCGATTTTGCCGGCAGTTCAAAAAAATTTTGCGCGCAAGCGCGCGTTTACACACCTCTCAACCTTACTTATTCTTCTGTACGGTTTAGGAGTGTACATGCCGCTACAAATGACCAATGTTAGGCCAATTTTCACACATAAAATAATATAAATATAAATAACGATATAAATATGTTCGTTTCAGTAGACATTGACGCCAACGCCAATTGCGCCATGGCGCGGCGCCTACAAATGGCGCCAGCGGCATAAACCCATACCGCTATCATAGGGACTAAATTTTAGGGGGGGGGGGGGCGCCGCCGCCACCGTTCGCCGGGCTCCGTATATAATCCGCCCCCCCCCCCCGCTCAAAAATACTGGCGACGCCACTGACCTTGTGGTTGTACTACATTTTTCAATCAAAATTTTCCTCGTTTCAGCTTCACTTCGAGAAAAGAGCCTTCCCATCAGTCACAATCTGCCCTCTCGATACGGCTGCCAGTGGGCCCGATTTTGAGGCACTTGTAAGTGATTCCCAACTTTAGAAAGTAACACTTGAAAACACTTTAAATTTTAACATTAAAATCTAATTCAGAATGCGGCATTTAGTACACGAAGAATGTCCACTGGCCAGGGAAATACAAACGGCACAGGGCAGAATGGAAATGCTGACGTGTTCAAGTTTGATCAACACCATGAGAACATGGAGGCGCATGCGCTCATTTGGGCTCAAATGCTCATGTAAAAGAGGCACAATAAAGTTGAAATGATATTACTTTTCGATGCCAATATTCGATATTTGAGAAAAAATTCGCAGTGGTTGTTTACAAAACGCCGGGTATTCCATATGAAATTTTTCTGTCAATAGTGAATCAGCAGTGTTGGTTCACCATTTTCTATATCGGATATCATTACAACCCAAGACACTTAGTGGATTTTTATAAAAGTAGGCATTTACAACCTTAATTTCCAGGCATAGGGGAAACACTGAACAAAATACAACAAGGGAATTCAACAAAGTGATCACAAATTGTGCCTACAACACGAAGCCGTGTTTTGAAAGGTTAACTTTCTAAAAAACTTTTTGCATGACGTATTGACTTCTTTTTTAAAGTTTAGTAAAAGTTGGGAAATCGGTATTTCTGGAATAAAACCCTTTATTCGAGAACCGTTATTTATGTCCTCACAGGAATTTCCTGCGATACTTTGACACGAAATTTGGCACTTGTTATGTGTTCAACCCTGACGGAGAGCTACAAAGTTCCAGAGCAGGGCCACTTTATGGTAAGCGTCATAGTCGTAAAACGTACTTACGTTTACTCGATAAATACGAATACTTGTACTGAGTAAATACGTTTCTTCTGAAAAAAGTACCTGTACTCGCTTTTACGTATACTTTTGAAAGTACTTGAGTACAGACGACGCGTTTCAGATAGGCTGTTATATACCGTATTTCCTCAAATTACCCCCCAAGGGGTTTATTTTTTCAGAGTGAAAATTCTGAGAGAAAAACGACAAAAATGCAACAATAACCACCATTTATAAGTTTTTACAGCCTTATATAAGGATGTAGATGGTATAAACGATGTTCTAACGTAACACAGTAAGTGTTTTGAACGTCTGTTATGCATTTCCCGGACCACAAATTCATAGTGCCCATTTTGAGGGGGGTATTTCGAGGGGGGGGGTATTTTGAGGAAATACGGTAGGCTTTTTCAAGGCATAGAATACTAAACTGAACTAAAGTCTTCTGTCAACTAAAGCATTGTACTTTGTAAAACACCAACCAGCAAAATTGCTTTCGCAAAGGAGTGTGCATACGTAGAGCAAAATTCACACCATAACATGAAATACACGGGCGCACGCAAAATTTGAGTTCAAGATCAAACAAAATCACTAGAAAATATTTACGATTCAATACTTCAAAAACCAAGCCGTGTTAATTAGTTTTCACCCACGCTAATTATAGAAACACAAAAACATCTGCACAAATCGTCAATCAAACACCATATATAGGTCTACGTTTATTAGTGCGTCTCTCGCAAAAAGCGTACGCGCCTCATGTGAAAAACGCCGGTGCCAGAGTGGCAGTTCACGAAGCGAATTTAATACCAATGAAGAAAGATAACGATTTTGGCGCGGTGCCAAATAGTATATTGGGCAAAAATGGAGTTCTAGCGGCGCCGGGCTTTTCTACTTCCGTGGGAGTTAGATATGTGAGCTTTGAGTATTTTCTAACGATTCTGGAAATGAACGTATAATCAGATCAGGGAAGTAGTCAGGATTTTTGAGCGGGGGTGGGGCGGGTTGTACACGGAGCGCTGAACGGGGGCGGGCGACCCTAGGGATGGCCGGAGGGTTTTTCAAAGGTGTTTTAAATAACAAAACATTTTATTTAAAAAACCACACCATCGAAACCGTTTTTGTACTGAAATTTTTAGTACTAAAGACTAGGTAGGTATTTTTGCAATTTTTTGGATGCAAGCATGCCATTTCACATGCACTTGGTGGTTTTCATTGGTTTTGAGGTATTTTAAGTGTGAAAGCTTCCATTTGTTTGTGCTATTGTGTCATAATAAGCCGTGATATGTTAGTGTAGTATATAATATACAGCCAATGTGACCCCACATAAATACTTCTAGTGTGAAACATCACTGTCGATGTATTAGCCTTCTGTTATAACTTTATTCAAGAGCACTATTCCATGCCCAACTTCACTTGAAGTCACGAATGTTAGACAAAAAGCGATTCAAGTCACAACACGAGTCGACATAAAAACAGATTTTTTTGACAGAAATCACCACTTATAATGGCTCCAAAGCCATTCATTGGCTATATATAACATCACAAAGTCCTGCCACATGTCTAATATACCTGTAAATATACGTTGACGCATAACCATATATGGGAGCTTTTGAAAAAAGAACGGTTTTATTTAAAATCCTTTTTTTAAACCCAGGTCGTTGAAAAAACATTTTCGGCCATCCCTAGGCCCCACTAGAGTGTTGCACCTGCAATAACGGAATGGACCCATGTCGCCCCCCCCCCCCCCACTGGCGAGATCATTCAGATCGGCGATCTCGTCTCTTGACAATTGTGTGATTTCCCTACGCCTATTTTTTCCCAACCTTTCATTCAAAAATATTTAAATTTTATAAATCTAAAAATAATTTTTTAAACCTACTTTCCTGTAAAATCAACTCTGAGTGGGGTATAAAGACAAAACTTAAAGCTATATCAATTGATAGTTGATGTAGTCACTAGGGTGTCAAATTTCCGTTTTCCGTTTCCCCAGACAATTTTTTTCCGTTTTCCGTTCCGTTTTCCGGCTGCTAAATTTTTTTCTCCGTTTTCCGGCCACCAATTTTTTTTCCGTTTCCGTTTTTCCCGCTCATTTTCCATTTTCTGGCTAAATTTTCAGTTTTTCCACTTTTTTCTGTTTTCCGGTTAAATTTTCTGTTTCTCTGCCACATGGGGAGTAGGGTTCAAACGGGATTGACTTTTCGGGATCGGGATCGGGATTCACTTTTTGAGATTTTGGGATCGGGATCGGGATTGGGGTTTCGGGATCGGGATCGGTATTTTGAGATTTCGGGATCGGGATTGGCCGGGATTGGGGTCACGGGATCGGGATTGGGATTGGCATTTTTTGGGATCGGGATTCGGGTCTAGGGACAGAGATTTTTGTCACTGTTCTGGCATTCACAGTTGTTCATAAAGGTCTCAAAACACTGTTGGATGCCAGAAAAGTGACATAAAATGGACGCTGGGGGTTTGCGTTCACATTTTTGCATGCAAAAATGTCATTTTTTCACTTTTTATAATTTCCACTTTTTTTCCGGGATCGGGATCCCGGACTTGGGAGATTCTCGGGATCGGGATTTGAATGTTTTCGGGATCGGGATCGGGATTGGTATTTTTGGATTTCGGGGAACCCTAATGGGGAGTTCCATTCTAAAAGTTCACAAGCGCCAAATCCAGAAAAATCGAGTTAAGCGTGGATTTGACCTCCACATATAGTTTTTCACATTTTAGAAAAAAAATCAGCGTTATAGTCCATTTCATTCCCGAGATACAGTGGTACCGATTTTCAAAAAATCGCAATTTTCACATCGAAAGTGCACATATCCATCTCAGATCCCCTATGAAAAACAGAACTTTCATTTCGTAAGTGCACATATCCATCTCGGACCACTGGAGTTTCATTTCATAAGTGCACATATCCAAAAATTACCAAAATGCACGCGTGCTTCGGCGCGGCCGCGAAGAGCTGGCCGGAATTCCCATACAAAAAAAAGTTTCATTTCCAAAAATGCATACGTGAATTTCCAAATATATTTTGCACTATAAATCAAATATGCATGCAAATATTGATCTGAAAATTTAGGTAGAGGTACTTTTAGACACGGGCTTTGCAGTGATGTAATTCGTTTTTGCCTACGATGCACCCTTAAGAAGTTATTTAACATTTAATTTCAAATGTTCAGATTTGTTCCCAATTTTGGGTGACTTACAAAATCTCACATAACTAGGGTGTCAAAACAAATTTTCTACAGAAAACGGAAACGGAAAAAATTTTTCAGCGGTCGGAAAACGGAACGGAAAACGGAAAAAAAATTGCACTTGGCGGAAAACGGAAACGGAAACGGGAAAAAAAATTTCAGCAGCCGGAAAACAGAAAAAGAGGCCGGAAAAACGGAAACGGAAAAATCAAATTAGCACGGAAATGGAAAAACTTGCTGAAATTTTGTCGGAAAATGGATAAAATTTGCTGAAATTTTGCTGGAAGTGGAAAAAATTTGCAGTAGTTTTGCTGGAAACAGAAATTTTTTCACATCATTGACAATCTGCATGAATTTTTACCAGTTTGGCTGATCAGAAAACAGAAAGTTGGGCCAGAAAAAGGTAAAATGAGGCGGAAAAATGGAAAATTGAAGCGGAAAATGGAAAAAAAGCGGAAAAACTGGACATTGAGGCAGAAAACGGAAAAAAGGCGGAAAAACTGAAAATTTAGTCGGAAAACGGAAAATGAGCCGGAAAAACGGAAACGGAAAAAAAAGTTGCTGGAAAATGGAATGGAAAATGGAAAAAAAATTACAGCAGCCGGAAAACGGAATGGAAAACGGAAAAAATTTGCCTGCGGAAAATGGAAAACGGAAAACGGAAATTTGACACCCTACACATAACTCCCTAAATATTTCCCGGCCATCAAAATTTGCGGTCGCAAAAATTGTTGAGAAATGTCGGATCTATCTGAAAAGTGCGGGGCAAGCGTCGTCCCCCAGACATAGCGCCATCGAGCCAGCGTCAAACTTTAAAATGCAATTTTGAAAAATCGAAAAACTTGGATATATGCATTTTTAGAATGAAACTCCCCACATATTCCTTTGTTCCGGCTTTTCTGTCTTCTTTTCTTTTTTTTTGTCTGTTTTCTTTTTCAGCCAAACTGGTAAACATTCATGCAGGTTTTCAATTATGTGAATTTTTACCATTTTCCATCAACTTTTTTCATTTTCCATTTTCCGGCAAGTGCAAAAAAATTTCTGTTTCCATTTCCCGTAAACAATTTTTTTGACACCCTAGTAGTCACTGCATTTCTCCTTTAGAAAAATGCAAAGCGTGCAGTCCGCGGAGTATGCCGATATCGAAAAGCAATAGTTGCAAACTTGGCCCCTCCCCAATGTAAAAATGAAATGGCAATTCGGATTCCGTTAGCGAAAACTCGGCAATCTAGAACCCAACTTTGAAATTTCCAACATTAAAAAATGGTAATTTTCAGGTACAAAATGACCATTTGCCGGCACCACATGGAGACTGCACAGAGGGGGGTGCAGGTACGCCATACAACGAGAAGTATCCAGATATTGTGTATGAAGCAAATGCATGCCGCAGCGCATGTGTTCAGGTGAAGCATTTACATTAATAGGGAAAATATAACATTTTTTAAATTTTGAATGATGACAAAAAAGGAAGAATTTTGTGAATGGCCCTACACACACTTGTTTTCACCGTGACCGATGTCAAACCTGAAATGGCGACATGGCGACATCCAGCCTACTCTTTTTGTGTGCTATGTGTTTTGATTTTTAACATTTTAAATTTTAACGTTCATCAATTTAAATTCCAATCAAAAATAAATAAAATCATTCAACCGTGTTCATTAATTTGCATTTGAAAAAATTTCAGTTTTCACACGAAGTCACGGTGTGTGTAGGCACATTAGGTAGTACTCAAATTTGTTCAGTGATGAATATAAACATGTGGGTTGATTTACAAACACAGACTCTGGATTCCAGAGATATAATTCTTCATCAAAATATTTCAAGAAAAAATTTCAGTTGAAAACGTGCATTTTCACTGTATTTCTTGTGTTGTAAATACCACTGATTTGCATGTGCTACTAAAAACAATTACTGCTAGAAAAATTTCAATGCACAGGAAGCAATAATTCAGGATTGTGGGTGCTTCACACCACTTTTAGGGTACGAAAAATCTGTCGATAGCTGTGCAATGGGTGACTTGGAAGTTGTGGCAGAGAAAAGTAAGTATATTTACAGTATTACCTCAAATACCCCCATCCAGGGGTCTCCTAGGGGGGGGGGCTGGGGGGGGCAAATTGTTTGGCTATCTATACCCCAAATCGGTCAGCTATCTACCTATCTGGAACGATTTTTGAGAAACTTTACCCCAAATTTCGCTCAAAATCGCTAATTTTCATCCATTTTTCTACCTTTTCACCTTCAAAATCGCGGCTTTCGCCTATACACATGTTTATATACCTATTTTTAGCCTGTTTTAGCTACTTTTCACCTGTTTTAGCGATTTTTTCCCCTTTCTGCCTTATATGCATTGAAAAAGCCTATATATTTTGCCCCCGCGAGCCCACCCCCCCCAGAAAAATTTTCAGCTATCTATCCCTCCGGAGAAGCGATTTACTACCTATCCAGCCCCCGCGAGGGCCAAAATCCTGGATACCCCTGCCCCCACCCCATTCCGGTCTGACATTGACAGCATATAGAGATGCCATGCACAAAAGCAAGTAGCAACTAATAACTACAAATATAACCGGATGCAACCCAGGTCCGGCAGTCATTTTGTCATTTATGCTCCAAAGCCATAAGTCCAGCGATACAATGGGCATGTTTCAAAAACTTGTTGGGGGAAAAGACAGGTGACCCACCTGAGTGTATGCTGAAATGTACACAACTATTTTTGTGATCTTTCTGCCCAAACCAGGTTTGGCAAAAAAAACTACCATTCGAGGATATACGGTATACAAATCCCAATTTTTTCAGTCGACTGCATGCAGAAAGTAATGGGAGCATTCGATGAACAAAGTTGCCAATGTCCAGTGAACTGCTCGTTTGTTATTTTCACTGCTATTTTACTGTAGTGATTTTGGATTCAGAATGGATAAAAAGTTGATTACCAATGAATGTTCAATATGAAACAAGAAATGAAATGATTTTCATGTAGTGGTCAAGTCAAAATATGTATTAAAATGGTGCAACTTTATGTGGATTGGTTAAAAAATTTCCCTTGTTAAAAAGTAATGAACGTTTTTCTTTTCAGCGTTGGAAAGTATGAATTAACAGTATCATCCACTGTGTTCCCAAGTGAAGTTTACAAGGTAATTTTGCTAAACAAAATCAATATTTCATGATCAGGGACGTATCCAGGATTTTTGTGTGGGGGGGGCTGCTTGTTTACGGAGGCCGGCGAGGGGGGGGGGGGGGCTCAGCCCCCTCCCCATAAATTTTTTTCCCTATATAGGGACGGAAAGGCGTTTTGGCGCTAGCGCTATACACAGGCGCACATATATTGGGGTTGGCGCTAGTGCCAGGTACTGCTTTATACGTATGTAAATATGCATACATATTAGGGATGGCCAAGGTTTTTTCAAAGGTTTTTTAATAAAACATTTTGCATGCAAGTGCGCAATTTCACATGCACCTTACTTTTTGTGGTTGTTTTCATTAGTTTTGTGGCATTTTTGATGTATAAGCTTCCATTTGTTCATGCTATTGTGCCATAATGGGCCCACACACGCTAGTTGACATCGACACCAAATGTCAACTGGTGCCAATCCCGATTCAAAGCTGGCTGACGAGTGGACGAACCACGTTCAAATGAAATCTTTGAATTAGGAACGGAACCAGTTGACATTTGGTGTCAATGTCAACTAGCGTGTGGGGGGCTAATAAGCCGTGATATTTTAGTGTAGTATATAATATACAGTCAATGTGCCTCCATATACTTGTACAGTGTGAAAAATCACTTCTAATGAATTAGCCTTCTACTGTAACCTAATTTAAACACTATTCCAAGGCCAACTTCACTTGAAGTCACAAACATTCGACAAAAGCCAATATTCGTAACAAGTCAACATAAAACGGATATTTTTGACAGAAATCACCACTTATAATGATATCCCATGGCTCCACAGCCATTATATGGCTAAATATAACACCACAAAGTACTGTCACCTGTCTGATATAGCTGTATATGTTGACTCATAACCATATCAGGGAGCTTTTGAAGAGAGAAAAAAACGGTTTATTTTAAATAAAACCGTTTTTTTGAAAAAAAGGGATAAAACCTGAGGGGTGAGACCTGAAAAGTCCCGGAAAATGCAACTTTTCCAATATATTTTTCCATGTTTCTCTTAAAAAACCTGTCATTGAAAAAAACCTTTTTCGGCCATCCCTAATACATATACAGCGAAAGTCGCAAAAATGTGTTCATTTCCAATGATATTGGTTTACAGGGACCGAACTGCTGAAAATACAATGCGTGGGGAAGAAATTGCGCGCTTGCGGGCAAATTTTTTTAAGAAACATCGAAAAATATATTGGAAAAGTTGCATTTTCCAGGACTTTTCAGGTCTCACCCCGGGAAGGGGGGGCTGCAGCCCCCCCCCCCTGGATACGGCCTTGTTCATGATTCATTTTTCACAACAGAAAAAATAATCTCAAAATTGGAACTCAAAATTAATTTCAGCCCGCAGAGTGCACAAAACCGGACAAAGACCATGAAACTTGTATGAAATGGTACAGACGGAATACACTTATGCTGGAAGTATTTTACGAGAGGATAAATTTTCAAAGGATTTATGAAGTGAAAGACTTTGAGGTAACATGCTTTTTTCTACACTTCAACCGCCAGGTGGGGGGCTTACTAGGGTGGCAGACGGTACGGCCTTGCGGTAAACCGTACGGTAATCTTTTTTCGTTTGCGGTAGTCGGTACGGTTCTGTAAAGCTTCAATTTTGCGGTAAACCTTACGGTACAGTAAAGCTGAAAAGTGCGGTACGCGGTGCGGTACGCGGTGCGGTACGCGGTGCTGTACGGTAAATTTTCATTTGTCAGGAATGCATAAACCACAGAAATGCATAGATGGTAAACTCTGCCACCCCAGGAGTTGATAAGCTATCTATTTATCCCGAGTCAAAATTTTGCTTTGACAGAAACAGTTAGGTAGCTGAACCAGGGGCCACTCAAAGCGACTGTAAAATTCGCCATAAAATGATAAACGTGAAGTAACGAGAAATGACCAATGTGAAACAAAAAAGTACAAAAATAACATATTACATGAGCTTCGATACTGTATGACATTTGAAATTCTACAGAGTACGGGAGCAGTTCCTGGTGCCAATTTCACAAGTGTAGTAAAAAAAGCCAGATCTGGGACACACTTTCCATAACCATAAGGAAAAAAGTGAACTATGTTTGAATACATTCTTGCATAGAACCTGCGGTCAAAGAATGATTCATATATTTTAAATAATTAAAACATGCTTTCTTTTTAAAAAAACCTATCGCAGCTAGTCAACCTATTTTCCGACATTGGCGGACAAGTGGGCTTATGGCTAGGGATGTCCATTATAACATGCGTGGAATTTCTCTGTCTGATTCTATTGCTGTGCGGCGTTGGCGTCAAGGGGTGCAAACACAAAAGTGAAAGTGAAAATGAAAATGGTGGAATAGAGGTGAAAAATTGTTTTGGTTTTATTGGCTGATTTAAAATAATCTAATTCAGGGTTGTATTTTTATTTCACAGGATGCGTACAGCGCGGCTGAAGTTGCAACCCAAAGTTCGAGGCTTTGAAAATGTGTCAGAGAAAACATTTCAACGTTTTACATAAATTTGGTGATTTTGAAGTCGTTTGCATATCTCCACAATGAGTGTCATGCATTTTTCACATACAAATAAATGCCTTTTCACATATTCCTTAACCTCTCAACAGACCACAAAACATCACAATTTCCTCGTTTCAAAATAATTTGAGATTCAAGGATGATATTTGTCACAGTATCACAATTTTGTAACGCAGTATTTCCAGACATCAAACACAATATATCTCCCAGCACGCGCATTTTTTCATCCAGAGATTTGTGTATAGAATTCAGATTTAGAACTACGGCGTCCAATGCAGATAAAAGAATGTCAGGATTAGGAAATGATCTGAAAAGCATATATCAAGCTTGACGAAAAGGGAAAATGATCTAAACATATAAGCATAGACAAGGACGCCCTAAATCGATAACTATGGCAAATTAAAATATGAAAACGTTTTCGAATTTTTTGAATTTTTATTTAAAAGAAAATACTTAAAAAAACGCTAGAAAGAATACCACTAGAAAACACTGAAAAGCGCTTTTTCTGTATTTTTGGTTGAAAATGCGTATAAAATGAAGAAAAAAAATTAAAAAATCAATTTCACATGGATCTAGACAGAGGCAGAACAAAACAATGTGCAAATGTGCCTGCGGTTACAGCTTGGTGGCGATTTTTATTTTTAAATTGTGTAGTTTTTATTTTTTTGTTGAAAAACGCAAGTATCGGAGCAAGTTTTTTTTCAAATGGGAGCTGGTTCTTATTATGGTTGGGACTAAATATCGTATCAAATATAGAATTTGTCATGTCGAATATTTTTACATTGATATCAAAAAATTGGAAAAATATCGAATATCAACTATTTTTCCATATTGAGTATCGGATATAAACCAATGTTCTATTGAATATCAATAGAATAGTATCGATATCAAGGGCCCATGTCGATATTGAATATCTGTTTAGAGAAAAAAATTGATGAATATTGATATCAAAAAGTCATATAGTCCTAATAGAATTGAGTAGGATGGCAGCACTATTTCAACTGTTTTTTAACGTCGCTTTTTAAAGAAGGAGAGGAAAAGTTCCCAAAACGGGTAAAAATAGCTCGAAGAAGGTATGTAAGTACTAGGGATTGTTTGGAGGTATTTTACAAAACGTTCTTTAAAAAACGCAAGCATCGAAACCGTTTTTCAAAACCTCAGCCAAAACCTTTAGTTCAAAGCACTAGATATTTTACAAGCACGCGATTTCACATACACATTACCATTGGTGGTGTTTTTTTCTATATTAACTCCCACAGGAGCCCAAACCATACCCAACGGCACAAATCTGACCAACATCTGTTCTGGATTAGGGTTCAGAATAAATATCGTATCAAATATCGAATATTGACTGTGTTTTCATATCGAATATCGACATCAAATTTTTTTGAGAAGATATAGAATCTCATTTACAAATATCGACTGTCTTTTCATATCGAATATCGATATCAAAATTTTTGAAAAAAATATAGAATCTCGCTTACAAATATCAACCACTTTTCCAATATATCGAACTTGTATTGTGCCCCCAAATTAAGATATTATTTTCATTTTGAGAAATGTGTGATTGATGTGATATGTTGAGTTTAGAATATTTTAGTTGATGAGTAAAAGTAAAGTATTTACAATTTCATTTCTGTTGGACTGCTTACTTGGTATGGTTACCAACCAAATGAAAATACAATATGCCACCTGAAATATTTATGCATTGCTGTGCCAAAAGCAAAATATCGAATATCGATATCGAGCATTTTTAATATGGAATATTGATATCGACGGTCCATATCGTATCGATATCAAATATCGAGTTTCAGGAAAAAATATCTAATATCGATATCGAAAGTCATATCGTCCGAACCGTATTCTGGATGTGAAATTAATCCGCGAAAAAACTTAAGAAAGTGGTAACAAGTCTCTTCAACCCAGCCCATAAAAACCCACAAAACCTCAACTCACCCAAAATGACACCCTCCCGAATCATCTCTGCAAGCCATCGTCTCATAAACCTTGCGTGTCGCATCGATTTCCGCTTCCAAATCATCACGATATGCGCACACGCCGCCAAAAGTGGCGCTAGTCTGAGCGGTCATTTGCGCCAGAAGCTTGGCCCGGAAGTCCGGCAGCTGAGACACTTGCATAGCAGTGAAGTCTGCCTGCAGTCGTAAATTGTTGTGGTTCATGCTAAAAACATGGTTGTGCGAGTCTGTGCAAATCGGGCAAATCGAGAACGGACAAAATCGGTTCTCCACACAGAAATAAGCAGGTATCCAAATATGCTTTTTATGGACAAACAAGAGCTCACGCGCATACAGTCTATATTTAACGAACACCTGTAAATTAAAATTTGGCCCAGTGCCAATGTAAAAAATCCCGTGCAACAACTGCCCAAGTTTCCAGCTAACCAAATGAACAGCGCTCAGCTTTTCCACATCGCTCTTCAGATTGCACAATCGATTATCGAGTTCCAGCATGATTTCTGCACTTTTTGAAGCTCGATATTCAAAATCAGTTGCGGGACGGCCACCCATTTTTTATTTTTTTTAAATTTGTTTACTAGCGGAGAGAAAAAAGCGAAGCTTCGCATGGATCGGGGAATTTAGGATCCCGGCGACCGGGGGGGGGGGTCGGCAGACCCCAATCAAAATTTAACTTTTATTGTTAGGGAATGAAACCATCGGAAAGTACCCCCACCTCAATTTTCAGTCGATTTCAATGGCGATTTCAGTTGCAGGACAATCATTCAGAACTAACGATTAGTATAGAATTGAGTGTAATGCGTACAGAATCGAGAATTTAATGAAATAATTTCGACGGAATAGTCCCCGTATGATGACTTGTCACGGTGCCAAAATTTCGAAATCCGCTACAAATATGAATAAAATAGGCTGACACTAGCTATATAACCATGTATATAAACGGAAATAGCGATTATGAAGGTGGAAATTGGCAAAGTGGAGCACATTTTAGCGATTTTAGCGATAAATTTGAGCGTTTACGCTGATTCGTATAATACGCAAGTGTTAACTGGGCAGAGTGACAAGTCATCATACGTGACCCGATCCATTTCGACAAAAAATATTTCGCAATCGCTTTGTGCGGCAACGGAGCATAAGCGCCAAAGAGCCCCCACACACTGGATGTCAACTGAATTCGTGTCAACTAAATAAAAACTAAATTCAAGTGATACTGTAATTTCAACTTATCTATCTGATAGAGCATAGTTAATTTTACATCATGACACTTCATTTTCATTGTCCTGTTAAGTGTGATGCTTTTTACAAACTTCTTGTTTTATTCAATTGACACTGAGTTGACGCGAATTTTCGATGTCAACTAGTGTGTGTGTGGGCTCAAAGAGACAAGAACTGGTTCAACAAACAAAAACAAGACATGCAGAGTCACGGTCGCTTGCGCATCTGAGACGGTAGTTTTAGATAATAGGGCTATTTTTGACGATATTTTTCCTGATTGTCAAGGTTTCTTTTTCTTTTTTCCCTTTTTTTCGACATCGATCAACTATCGAAAATACGAATATTTTCTGGCGCGCGCGTGCGGTAACCGTATTATCGTCATTTTATCACTCAAATCATTACCCGTTTTGTTTAGCTCGTCATTCTTTCATCAATGTGTGCCCACCCCCGACAGATCCCGTTCAATTACCCATCGTTGCAAACGAACACTTGCATTTCACCCAACATGGCCGACCACCCTCCATCCAATAACAACACGACGGTACGCAAGCGGGGGTCCGATGACACGCAGGGGGGTGCGCCACCCCCCAAACAGAGTAGCCGCGAACCGATGATTCAAGAACTTTATGTGGACTTGTCGCACGACCGGCAGAACGTGTTACAGCCCGAACAGAAAGCGCCCGTGAATGAACTGGTTAGCAAGTTTGCGCGTTTCGGATCATAGCCGAGAGTTTGTCATATGTTGTGGGATTTTATACATGTTTTCACATATATTTTAAAACATTCTGATACTCACTATTTTCAAGTATTTAATGTTATCCTTCACTGAAAATTTGCAGCGTGGTCAAACGGTGGATATTCTAAGAACTGATGGTTAGTTTGGTGAATTTTTGTTTGAAATTAGAATTACAGCAATTAAAGAACGTACATGAACAAAATCAGAACTAGAATCAGTACCAGAATGTTTTCAACACAGGAGTTATTCAGGGGTAGGAATTATTCGAGGGGGGATAAGAGCTAACGGTAACGGGAAAAATGTGTCAATTCTAACATGCAGTTAAACTACAGTAACCCAGGAGTCACCAATGGGGGCTGCTCACCCCATATCGGCCAGCTGTCTATCACAGGCATATTCAACCAAATTTTTAAATCTATTTTTCCCCTTTCTGCTTTCTAGATATTTTGCCCCCAATGGCCCACCGCACACTGCAAAGTGGCACGGGCGGTTCGGACGTTTTGTCGCAATTCCGCCCGGGTGGATATTAAAAACGTCCGAACCGCCCGTGCCACTTTGCAGTGTGCGGTGGGCCAAACACACCCAAAAAGACACAAATCCCCACTTCCAAATCTGCAAATCTCTTTGCACAGGTCGCATTCACGAGGCTGTAATCAGCGCAGTAAATCAAGCGAACAATTGCGTCACCGTCCAATGGTTCGAAAGTGGCGTAACCAAGGGCAAGGAAATCGACGTGGCTACACTCGTCGCCGTGAATCCCCATTTGGGCGCCGGTACGAATGTAGGGTCCGAGGAGCACACCAACAGGACAAACGGGCACGTTTCTAGTAGAACTAGGACCCAGGTGCAGACTAGTTACGCTAAAGGTTACTTAGTGGGCGGGGTTTGAGGGGGTTTTGATTGAAGCGAAGAGGTTGTTTATGAGTGTGGTGTGTTTGCGTAAGCAAGCGCATTTGCATTTTCGTCTGCTAAGATCGATTCGCAGGATGAATTTTTAAATCATTGTGGTATATTCTTCCAAGCGCATAAGTTTCCAGCGTGGGTTTATGCATTACAAAAGTAAGCACAACTTTTTCTTGTGAGTGATTTTTGCGCGGTTACGATTTTGCATATGCAAAATGGATGGGCTTGCATAAATACGCTCTTATCGGTGGCTGTATTAGTAAATAAATTACAAACGCGACGCATGTGTAATACCTTTGCACCCGTCACTCGTTTATGTAGATTCGGTGTCGTGATTTCACGTTCGCGCTACAGGGTGACCTAATTTCTGGTACAAACTGAAAAAAAGTGGGCCACCCTGTATCGTTGAAAAGCGCTTCTTTTTTAGTTGCACCCCTTTTAGCACCTTAGCTTAATTTTTACCCAATTTCTAAATTCAATTTGTGTAGACGGGCTGGACGGTCAATCGCCCAAAATCGTCGGCGACAACAAAAGAAACACGATAATCCCGAAGCCATCCCTGTCCCCGTTGGCCACGGTTCCGGATACTGGTTTCAGTATGTTGAAGGTTGGTGGGAAAAAAGTTATTCAAGTGTGTTTATTTCAAAATTCAAACCCTAGCGCTGTTTGTTAAACCCAAACGCTAGCGCTGGCAATTTTTTTTTGCAATTTTGCACTAGGTATTTTGCTATTTTTTGTGTGCAAGCGCGAAATTTCACATGCAAATTATCACTGGTGGCTGTTTTCATTGGTTTTGTTGCATTTGAAATGCCATTGCTTCTAGTCCTGCATGCTATCTTGTATACTCGGCAGACACGATACTCTACAAACAGATAGGAGTTATGTCTTTGGCTGGCAGACGGCCAGCCGAGAACTTATGGAAGACGTGATGACGACGAAGTGATGACCATCAAGCCGACGTGATGGCGAGAGATGATGATAGCGACGAAAGTGATCACGTCATGATGGAGTGTTTCCTCCGGAAAAATGTATGGCGTTATGTCATCTGAGTATAATAATAAGTTGTGATATGTTAGTGTAGTATATAATAACCAGCCAATGTGCTCCCACATAATTCTACATTGTTAAAAATCACTATCAATGTATTAGCTTTTTCTTATAACCATATTTAAGCAAAACTTGACTTGAAGTCACGAACATTCAACAAAAGGTGATATACGTAACTAGGGATGGCACGTGTTTTTTAACCGTTTTTATTTTAAAAAAAACGTGTTTAAAAACAACAGAGGCATCGAAACCGTTTGTTTTTAAAAACAGCAGCCGAAATTTTTAGTACTAAGCACTACATATTTTGCAATTTTTGTGCGCAATGTCACATACACATTACCATTGGTGGTTGTTTTCATTGGTTTTGAGGCATTTTTAGTGTAAAAGCTTCCATTTGTTCATAAACTGTGTCATAATAAGCCGTGATATGTTAGTGTAGTATATAATATCCAGCAAATGTGCTCCCACATACTTCTACATTGTGAAAAATCACTGTCAATGTATTAGATTTATCTTATAACCTTATTTGAGCACTATTCCATGCAAAACTTGACTTGAAGGCGATATGCATAACAAGTCGACAAAAATGGGTATTTTTGACAGAAATTACCACTTATACACTACTGTGCAGAATAGTTGAGACTTTTCACACATAGAGAAACAGTAGTCTGGGGGTCCACCACACTTTTTGCTTCCCAGTTTCTTGTCCCTTGCCCAATTTTGATGCCGTTTGAGTATGTTGAGGTTTGATGCTGGGGCTACTATGAAAAAATTTTGTTTGCTCAAAAAATCCCCCAGGCCTGAGATAAGGGGGATCTATAAAAAGATCGTCAATAAATATACAAAAAATGGGCAATCTGGATGAGTGTGATTGAAGCTTAATAACTCAACCATTTCTGGGCTGATTTGAATCATTCAACACTTAAAATGATCGGGACAACCTGCAAGTTCTATTTTTGTGGTCAGTTTAGTGATGCCTAAATTTCGTATGATGATTTGACCCAGTTTTTGAACATAAACAAATATTTTTTTGAACATGTGATCATATATACTTTAGACAACGATGATTCATTTAAAACAAAAATGAGTTCAATATGTAAGGACCTAGCCGCGGGACGCTTTAATGGCGTCGCGCGGGGCGCTTAATTATTTTGTAGATGGAAGCATTTCTGTCTATGCACTGTATTATTAGCGTCCTTCTGTTTGGTTCTAAGTTAATTAATCATACCACTAACTTTCCACAGGATTATTGTTTCTGATTTACTAGAAAAACGTTTGGGGTTGAAAATACATACAAAAGTGTCAATATGAAAACGGTAGCTTTTATAAGATAGATAAGTGGTGAGAAAGGGCATTTTACTATTAACAATACATAACAATGGGGTGTGTGTGCCACTGCAAATGCAATAAAAATGGGGTTTTGGTGAAAAGAAAGTTTGCTGGATGAGTGCAAGCACTTGTCCATGTGAACCAGAGGGGGTTGCTGCAGCGATTGGCCATGATCTTTATTCATGTACATGTATGGGCCATTTTGATGAAATTCTACTCTGCCCCCAACTGATTGCATTTCCAGTGGGGCGTACACCTTTTATATCGTTGTAATAATCAGAGGGGGTGTATATTCAAGATGGGCACTACAAAATCATACACATTATTAGATAGGGGCAGCACTATGAAAATGTACAGCGTAAACTGTCCAAAATCGAGTTCCATGGCGCTGCAAGTGCATTTTCATAGTGCACACTCTCCCCCCAGAAGATATTTACGCAGTGCCACAGATATTTAGGTTGTCGCCGATGCAAATCACATCGGCGACACGTTTTTAGATTAGGGGCCATGGCGTCGGCGTCAACGCCCCCAAGTTTTCATGCACTGAATGCAATGGCGGATTGAAGGCCATGCGCATTCAGCGCGCCCGATTTCCTCGGCGCAGCATCGGCGATCTTTATCGCTTGCCGCGCAGCGACATTCCGTGCTGGCGGGCCGACTGTTTGCAATCGGCGGCCGACATAATTAATGAGGCCAACTGCCGATGCTGCAGCCAGCTCATTAGTGGGCCAACTCTAGTGCCTAGAGTTGGCATTTACAAAAATGGTGTGGCGTTGGCGCCGGCGCCATGCCCGTCACCCTTACACAATATCTCTTTCCAATCAAAAGTTATGGCACTTCAAAGTTTTCAATGGTGTCTAAATATTTTATGCTTATTTTACTGGGGTTTGCAGCATGAAAATTTTGTTATTGAACAGTCTATACAATACTTTAGACAGAGAGAATTAATATGACAAAAACATTTTTCCAATATCTCTTTCCAATCAAAAGTTATAGCACTTACAAACTTCCATCTTCATTCCATACAAAATAATTGCACATTACTCATTCACAGTTGGGCCAACTTTTCTCCCTAATAGAGCAAAGCCAAAACCTCAAATTTACACATCAAATAGCCCCACTCAGTAGTATGCCCACCCCCATTTCTGAGTTGCTGGCAATGGATGCAAAACTGCAGCAAAAATAAATAAATGCCACATTTCCATATATGCATTGCCATATGTGGTTCATCCTTAGAATGTTTCTTGCTCAACACAGAGCTCAGCAATGCAGGCAAGCAGTTGCCATGGCAAAAAAATTGTTAAAAAATGAACATAGGAATCGGATATAGACTTTAAAGTGGGATACTGGGTGGCTACTGCCCAAAACAAGAAATGTCTCAACTATTCTGAAACATGAACAAACTGAGTTAATATGTTTGTACACTAGGAATATACACAGATTTGAACTCGAGGGGCAGTCATCCCGGGCATGTGTAGTCAGCCCCCCCAGGGTACTCATGTATAGTATCCAACTGTTTTGCATATCTCCCATTTCAAAATTCTGGCAACATTTATCACGCAGCGCAAAAAGTCTCAACTATTCTGCACGGTAGTGTAATGCTATCCCATGGCTCCACAGCTATTCTATGGCTATATTTAACATCACAGAGTACTGATATACCTGTATGTGTAGACCAAGGACGTATCAAGGGGGGCGGGGGGGCTGCAGCCCCCCCCCCTTCCCGGGGTGAAAACTAAAAAGTCCCAGAAAATGCAACTTTTCATGTATATTTTTCTATGTTTCTCAAAAATTTTGCGCGCAAGTGCGCAATGTCTTCCCCATGCATTGTATTTTCAGCGGATCGGTCCCTGTAAACAAAGATCCTCGGAAATGAGCATATTTTTGCGACTTTTGCTGTATATGTATGCATATTTACATACATATAAAGCGTTTCCTGGCGCTGGCGCCAACGCCAATAACGACATGGTATGGCGCCTTTGTATGGCGCTAGTGCCAAAACGCCTTTCCATCCCTATATAGGGAAAAATTTTAGGGGGGGGGGGGGCTGAGCCCCCCCCCATTCGCCAGGCTCCGTAAACAAGCAGCCCCCCCACTCAGTTTTGTACCATCCCTATACGGAATAAGTCAAGAAATGGGTATTTTTGATGTAAATTACCACTTATAATGCTATCCCATGGCTCCACAGCTATTCTATGGCTATATTTAACATCACAAAGTACTTAAATACCTGTATATGTTGTCCCATAACCATATCTGGGAGCTTTTAAAAAAACAGTTTTATTTATATAAAAAAAACGTTTAAAAACATTTATTGGCCACCCCTAGCTGTAACTGTTATACTCCGCGAACTGGATGCATTTTTCCCCTGAACTATTTATTTTTCGCTCGGCTACCCATTTACCCCGAGGCAATTTTTTGGCTAATTACATATTTATCTCGGGGTCAGGCCTATTACGCATGTAAACCCATTATGCATGTAGACCCATTATAGACACATTGTACCCACAGGGGTAAGAAAGGGGGCGGGTAACCCCACCCCAAACCGCCCAGCTATCTATCTATACCAGGGGCAATTTTTTTGGTTACATTGCCCCCCTGCAAATTATCTAGCTATCTTGAGCGCTTTTGAGCAATTTTACCCTAATTTTCACCCAAAGTCGCTAATTTTCATGTATTTACACTTTTAAAATAAATAGATCATGTGTTTTAGTTCATATTTTTAGCATGCCAGGTATAGTTAAATGCGTACCGGTTTTAAATGCATAATGGGTTTACATGCGTAATGGCACAGGGTCATTTATCTCAAAGGTTTCAAATGAGGAGGGGAGTGTTCTGGCTGTTTTCATTTATCCGTCCATGTGCCAGTCCAAAGTCCTCTAAAGTAATAAACTGTCAAATGTCATTCAAATTTGTAAATTGTCACGCAGAGTCAATTGTCATGCAAAGTTCAGTAATAAGATCTTTTTCTGTATTAACATATTACATGACATTTGACTTTACACTTTACAGGGCTCAGGACTGCCCCAGGGGTCGATTTGTTATCTAAAGTACCCTTGCGATGTCAAAATCCTGTACAACACTGCTCCCGACCAGATCAAAATACAAAATTACACACATCTAAAGTCAATCAATCGTCAATTTTTGTCCAAAACCACAGCCAATATCAGAGCGCCGCTACAACGGTCTGACGACGGCTCTGGGGGTGCCCGAGTGCGGCATCTGCAGGGACGAGATGCTCGAGCCCAGGACGCTCCACTGCGGGCACAACATCTGCGCCAACTGCGAGCCCAGGCTCGTGGATGCCGTGAGTGAAAGTTTTGAGAAATTAAATGTGCATGCGTTGTGTGAGACCAAATAGGTACCTGTCAGGGGCAAGGACTTAGCCAGGATTTTTGAGCCGGGGGCGGATTGTATACGGAGCAATGCGAAAGGGGGGTGCAGCCCCCACCCAAAATTTTACTCTTATTGTAAGGGAATGGCGCCGGCGCCACCCCATGGCACGACTTGTATTGTATTGACGCTAAAAACCGCGACTTGTATTTACAGACATTTACAGCAACGTGGACAGAACGTTAGTGTATTTTCACAGGATTTGAAACCGCCTGATCAGCCGAAAATACCTGTCCCGTGAAGGAGAAATGCGCATTTCTATCATATTTTTGTCCGGCCCGTGAAGGGGGATGGGTGGCCGCCCTCCCTAGGGTGGCAGACGGTACGGCCTTGCGGTAAACCGTACGGTACGGTAAATTTTCTCTTTGCGGTAAACGGTACGGTACGGTAAATGTTCAATTTTGCGGTAAACGGTACGGTACGGTAAATCTGAAAAGTGCGGTTCGCGGTACGGTACGGTACGGTACGGTAAATTTTCGCTTGTCAGAAATGTACCAATGCCGGACTACAGACAACTTTTACTTCATGAATTGACAGAAAATTAAATTATGCAATATGTTAATGGACTTTAGAACACAATAACAGTGTGATAACATAGAATTACATTAACCACAATGCAGTGGCTCAATATATAGGCTTTTTTAAGGTTTAGAAGGAAGAAATGGAGAAAAATTGCTAAAAGTGGGTGAAAAATTGCTAACTGGGTGAAAAAGTATATAAGTGCATACATATGAACCTACAACAAATAAGCTCAAAACATTGAGGATGATGTGAAACAACTACAGTGCGATTTGTAGCACATGGCTTGATTTTAAATACACATTATACTAATGTAAATGAAGAGTTACAGCAATATTGCATGTGGAAATGGAAGGGTTTCAAACCAGTCAATACAATGTTGTCAAATTTGCGTGCTTGCGCGCAAAAAATTTGCAGAACACCACATCTTGAAGTCAATTTTAAGGTGAATTTTTAAGGTCAATCTTAGTAAAACTAACCGCATTTTCTGCGGTAAATGAGTGCGGTACGCGGTACGGTACGGTAAATTTTGGAAAATGCGGTACGCGGTACGGTACGGTAAATTTCTAAAAGTGCGGTAAACGGTACGGTACGGTACGGTAAATTTCCCAAAAATGCGGTACGGTACGGTACGGTAAATTCTGCCACCCTAGCCCTCCCCCCTGGCAACGTCCTTGGTCAAGGACGTATCCAGGGGGGGGGGGCGCCCCCTAGGGTTGCAGACGGTACTATAAATTTTCCATTTTGCGGTAAATGTTACGGTACGGTAAATCTTCAATTCTGCGGTAAACGGTACGGTACGGTAAATCTGAAAAGTGCGGTACGCGGTACGGTACGGTAAATTTCCAATTGTCAGAAATGTATCAATACCGTACTACAGACAACTTTTACTTCATAAATTGACACCAAATTCAGTCACACAATTTGATAATGGACTTTAGAACAAAATAACAGTGTGATGACATAAAATTACATTATCCACAATGCAGAGGCTCAATATATAGGCTTTTTCAAGGTGTAGAAAGAAGAGAAGAGATAAAATAGGTAAAAATGGGTGGAAAATTGCTAAGTAGTTGAAAAATAGGTATATAATGGCATATAGTATAAAATTAGCTGAAAAAAGCCTGAAGGCATAAATGCAATTGGGGAACAGTATAGCATGTGGAAGGGCTGAAAATCAGTGAAAACAATGTTGTGAAAATTGCGCAAAAATTTGCAGAACAGCACATAAATAGTCATCAATATATTGAAAAATTGAAGGTAAATCTGAGTAAAATTTACCGCGTAAAATGCGGTAAATGATTGCGGTACGCGGTACGGTATGGTAAATTTCGGAAAATGCGGTACGCGGTACAGTATGGTAAATTTCTCAAATTGCGGTAAACGGTACGGTACGGTAAATTTCCCAAAAATGCGGTACGGTACGGTAAATTCTGCCACCCTACCCCCCCCCCCCGTTCTCGGGGTATGACAATAAAAATTCACGGAAATACAACTTTCACTGTGAATTTCTCTACGTTAGTGTAGAAATTTTGTCGTTGTATTTGAATGTACATTTGCATACATATTTATACAGCGTTTTACGGCGCTAGCGCAGTTTTTTCAAGTTTCATTTAAAAACTAGTGAGTGTAAGTATGTACAATGTGAAACCGCTCACAGAACCGTAACATTTTGTGTCCGATGTGCCGCAAAGCGACGACGGTGCCGGCTGAGGGGCTGCCGATGAACTTCGAATTGGCTGAGATTGTCAAGGCGCTCAAAGAGGCTTATGTTGCTGGCAGGTGGGTTGGTCTGGTCTGGGCTGGGGTGCAGGGTGTCTATATGTCTTTGAGGAGAAATTATCGAAATTTTGGTTTCCGATGTTAGGTCAACTATCGATATAACACGAATGCACATCAGTCGGTTGATCTAAAAATTAATTAAAGTTCAAAAAAAATTAACAACAAAAACCTATTGAGAAACGGCTGAGATGTGAATCACATAGTGGCTTTAACTCATTTTTCACTTGAAAAATTTTACAATTTATTTTTCCAAGTCGCCCTGTCGACCGCTTTCACTTTGACGCGAAGAGCCAAAAACGCCACGGCGCTTTTCCGACCAGCCAAGACCCCAGAAATTTCTTCAGCTATGTGTCCCTTCGGAAAAGCCATTGATTATCTATATTAACCCCCGCGGGGGTCCAAATTCACCAAACTTCCGTCCGGGATTTTCTCCTTCAGAATTTTCAACTACAGCCAGAATCAATATTGTTTAATCAAAATAATCTGTCTCCCCCGAAATTTTCAGCGAGCCGCCGAGCTTCGTCTACCAAGTGTTTGTAAACCTGCCAAATCACACAATTATAACAGTTGATGTGCATGCCCATTGGATCGTGCAAAACTTGATGAATGAAATTTCCAGGGTTGGTTAGGGTTTGTTGCGGGAGATAAAGTGTTTTGACAACTGATTTTTGCTGGGAACATGACGCCATGTGTTTCCACGTTGTTTGTGACCTTTGCGGTGTATAAATACCTATAAAAGGTACATAAATATTTTAAAATAGGTAATATGGGTGGCCAGCACTTTTTCAAACTTCTTTCTTTTTCACTTTTAAAAAAAGCGTAACCCTCAGCCACCAGCAAAACAGCGGGTCGTTGAAAAAATTGCTTTTTCCATCCAAAATAGGCAATAAAGTAGATCAATCGGGAAATCGTGCTAAAAGGAGAATAAACAAGCAGGATTTGGCGGAAATTCAGTTAAATTAGCTCGATTTGATCCATAACTTGATGATTTCTAGATGGGGTCTGTTTAGACAGCTCGATTTTGGATGGGGAAGTGTAACCCTCGTCCACAACCAAAACTCCGCCCCTTCTCCACTCAGCGCAGCGGGCTGGCGATCACCGATTCCGCCGACACCCCATTCGGGTACCGTCTTTTCTGCGGTCCCAAGCCGCTGAATGACGGCAAGATCAAAGTGTCGCAGACGAACGTGCAAAAGCACGGAACCATTCACGTTTTGTATAGGGGTAGGGGTGGATAATGATTCTACAATAATGTAGTGCTTGCCAGATTAATTGCGTCGTTTTTCGTTTTCGATTCTTTAATTTTGATGATTTTTTGGGTGGATGAATTTTGTTTGTCGCCTCTTGATTGGTGATGGAAAGGCACAATGCGCCAGCACAACGCGTCAGAAGAGTAGATTTTCAGCATTTTTACGTTGTGGTTCCTTTTGGCGCCTCTTACCATGACACATTACGAAATGTTGCCGCAATCATCAGCACCAACTACAATTCTATGATAAATATAGACTTAATTCCACTTCACCCTAGCGCGCTTGGCGTTCGGTTCTATTGTTTTGAATTGTGCATTTCCATCATCAATGTTTGTAATCAAAATGTGATAGAAGGTTGTGAAAGTATCTAAATACATGAAAATGCTTTTTTAAATTCTTTTAAGCTGATACTTTTCCATGTGCAAGCAGTTCAAGCGGACAAAGCATTGACCTCCTGAAATATATTTTTTGCATGAAGGTTATTTCAACTTTTTGATAAGACAATGTGCCGAAATGCATAAATACAAGACTGAAGGGTAGCACATAATGTTCAGAATAAAGAACACTTGGTTTCTTCACTTGGTACTGCGTGGTTTCATGTTTTCGGTAATTTTTACGTAAAAGAACAAGTTTGTGAGTTTTTACACATCACCTGCTGTCTTTCTTTCACATTTTCTCAACCCAAAGGAGGTTTTAAGGTACTTTTGGTTGTTTTTGTAAGATTGTTTTTGATTTTGTTATTAATAATTATATTTCTATTTATAATTTTAGAAGGCAATTGATACAACATATTTTTCGCCCAAAAGCAGTTTTCTAATTTTTTCATTAACGTTTCGCCCGCTCAGCTTTGTTTGAAGCGCCCATCTATTGCAATTGTGGGTGTGCCCCTACTTTATTCATAAATTTTTACACAGATATTGTCATTCAAACTGGCGGAATATGAAGCAAAACTTGACGAAACAATGTAAACAACGACCTTATCCCCTTTCTGTCTGAAAGTACAGCTCGGCTAGAACTTATTGGCTTGGTGCCAAAGTTTTTGCCGTTTCAGGATCGTGTCCCATTGGATCGAACTTATCGTGAGGTTTCAGTGGGCCAATATGAGCTGGAATTACAGCTCCACGTTAGAGTGAAGAAAAAAAATCTAGCGCAAAATTGGTAAGTAGATGATTAAGATGTCACTAACTTTGTTTCCAACTGATCTAATTTACCGTATTTCCTCAAATTACCCCCCGGGGGTTTATTTTTTCAGAGTGAAAATTTTGTGAGAAAAACGTGAAAAATGCAACAATAACCACCATTTATAAGTTTTTACAGCCTTATATGAGGATGTAGATGGTATAAACGATGTTCTAACATAACACAGTAAGTGTTTTGAACGTCTGTTATGCATTTCCCGGACAACAAATTCATAGTGCCCATTTTGAGGGGGGTATTTCGAGGAAATACGGTACGTTGGAATTTCATATAATGAAAAATGGAAAGCTTTGGAAATGGTGGGCCGTGCATGTAGAGTTTTGGACATTATTGAGAGATGGATTAGGAATGGATCCACTTTTACATGATCAATTTCACAGTAAAATTTTACACTTTAATTAATGCCAGTTTATATAACCCGGCTGAAACCCCACTGATCATCCTGGACGCTCCAATGCGAAACGATCCGGAAACGGCAAAAACTTTGCACCAGACTAATATTTTGACAACTCACCATGATTTTTGTTTTTATTTGCAGCTGAATCATCAGCTGAACTTATCACTATAATCATGGTTGAAATCGCGTTCTGCAACAGTTTCACAATCGCTATATAAACAGGGTGCACGCCAGGTCCGCCACCCAAATTCTGAGTCGGTGCCGGACGCCATATCTCCAGTTGGAGTGGGGGGGATTTATTCGAAATTTTGAGGGCATATACTCGAAACCCACCCACTACTATATACGGGCTGGGGAAGGTCGGCGACACACCTGAGTGTGGGTCGCCGTATAAATGAATAGTTTTTTTTTGAAAAAATCGCTGTCCACGCGAGGTCCGCCACCCGTTGTTTTTTTGATATAACGGGCTACCAAACTAAAACTGTTGGGGGGAATTGATCGAAATTTTGAGGGGGGTGTACACGACACCCCCCCCCCCACTACTTTTCACGGAAGGTTGAGCCCCCTGGCGACCCCCCTGAGAGTGGACCACTGGAAAATAAAATGATATTTTTGAGAATTCGCTGTCCAGGTTTAGCCCTGGACAGCAAATATAAAAATTACATTAGAATGTCCCTTGGAGGACAATGTATACCACTGTGAAAAGTGTGTATTCAAAAAGGAAATTTTTCAAATGAAAATTTGATCTGGTATGAAAGTGTATTTGACACCCATACACAAGTTCCAGATTAAATTTCGATTTAAGTCAAATCCTTTATACACACTTTTAAAGCTGGTTTACAATGCCTTCTAGGAGATGATTTAAGGTAAAAATTCGCGTAAACAACATTGCCCTAAAAATCAACCATGGAGGAGATTTGATGGGGTCACTGTAATGATGTCATCGATGACATCATTCCAGGAACAAAATTCGCCTTGTGGGACAGCTTTTGTGTTGACCCCCATCAAATCTCCTCTATGGTTAATTTTTGGGGTAATGTTGTTTACGTGAATTTTTACCTTAAATCATCTCCTAGAAGGCATCGTAAACCAGCTTTAAAAGTGTGTATTAAAGATTTGACTTAAATCGAAATTTAATCTGTAACTTGTGTATGGGTGTCAAATACACTTTCGAACCAGATCAAATCTTTGTTTTAAAATTTGCTTTTTGAATACACACTTTTTACAGTGGTATACATTGTCCTCCAAGGGACATTCTAATGTAATTTTTATTTTTGCTGTCCAGTGCCAAACCTGGACAGCGAATTCTCAAAAATATCATATTATTTTCCAGCGGTCCACTCTCAGGGGGGTCGCCAGGGGGCTCAACCTTCCGTGAAAAGTAGTGGGGGGTGTCGTGTACACCCCCTCAAAATTTCGATCAATTCCCCCCAACAGTTTTAGTTTGGCAGCCCGTTATATTAAAAAAACAACGGGTGGCGGACCTCGCGTGGACAGCGATTTTTTCAAAAAAACTATTCATTTATACGGCGACCCACACTCAGGTGGGTCGCCGACCTTCCCCAGCCCGTATATAGTAGTGGGTGGGTTTCGAGTATATGCCCTCAAAATTTCGAATAAATCCCCCCACTACAACTGGAGATATGGCGTCCGGCACCGACTCAGAATTTGGGTGGCGGACCTGGCGTGCAAAGTCTCGAATTGAATCTTAAAAGTTTTGAATTTTAAATCTGATTTTCTATCAAAATTTTCTAGTGTAACCATTTTTTATATCAGAGTATGAATGGAGAGGAAAACATGTGTTATTTACATATTGAGTGGCTAATCTAACTATCAGTAGCTTTGTATGTGTTTGCCATTTCCCACTGCATTTTACATGACTTTTGACACTTTGCGGAAGATTTGACACATTACAGACCAGTTTACAAACTTTGGGAGTGCCCTCTGTATGTGTTTGCCATATTCCAAGGCATTTTATACAATGTTTGACACTTTGCAAGACATTTGACACTTTACAAGGCAGTTTACAGTGTTTGTAGGTGTCCCCATTTTGCATTTGCCATTTACCACCACATTTTACATGAATTTTAATACTTTGCATGACATTTGACACTTTACAGGGCAGTTTACAGTGTTTTCCAGTGCACCATGTATGCAAATGCCATTTACCACTGCATTTCACATGACGTTTGACACTTTGCAGGACATTTGACACTTTACAAGGCAGTTTACAGTGTTTTGCAGTGCCCCATGTATGTGTATACCATTTAACACTGCAGTTTACTTGACTTTTGACACTTTGCTGGACAACTGACATTTTGCAGACCAGTTTACAAACTTCAGAAGCGCCCATCATATTTGCTTGGCATTTTACATAACATTTTTCATGACTTTTGACACCTTGCAAGATGTTTGACACATAACAGAACAGTATACAAAGTTTGGGAGTGCCCCTTGTACATGTTTGCCATTCTACATAGCATTTTACATGACTTTTGACACTTTGCATGACATTTGACACTTTACAGAATAGTTTACAAAGTTTGGGAGCACCCCTTTTTCATGTTTGCCATTTTACACAGCATTTTACATCACTTTTGACACTTTGCATGACATTCGACACTTTACAGGACTGATTTCAGTGCCCCTGTGACCCATGAAGTACGTTGGGTGTCGGTACGTTGCACACCCTGACTATGTGTCTTGAATCATCACAGAAACACGTTGTAAAATACCCCAGAGAACAAAACGGCCAACCTACAGCAGGACGATGGCTCATAGCAGCGGAATCACACATCTGCTCAAATATCGGCACCACATACACACCTTCCGACTGC
>OZ038457.1:18898453-18910807 GCA_964036195.1 Sphaerolaimus hirsutus
AAAGTCGCTAATTTTCATGTATTTTCACTTTTAAAATCACTAGATCATGTGTTTTAGTTCATATTTTCAGCATGCCAGGTATAGTTAAATGCGTACCGGTTTTAAATGCATAATGGGTTTACATGCGTAATGGCACAGGGTCATTTATCTCAAAGGTTTCAAATGGGGAGGGGGGTGTTCTGGCTGTTTTCATTTATCCGTCCATGTGCCAGTCCAAAGTCCTCTAAAGTAATAAACTGTCAAATGTCATTCAAATTTGTAAATTGACACGCAGAGTCAATTGTCATGCAAAGTTCAGTAATAAGATCTTTTTCTGTATTAACATATTACATGACATTTGACTTTACACTTTACAGGGCTCAGGACTGCCCCAGGGGTCGATTTGTTATCTTAAGTACCCTTGCGATGTCAAAATCCTGTACAACACTGCTCCCGACGAGATCAAACTAAAAAAATTACACACATCTAAAGTCAATCAATCGTCAATTTTTGTCCAAAACCACAGCCAATATCAGAGCGCCGCTACAACGGTCTGACGACGGCTCTGGGGGTGCCGGAGTGCGGCATCTGCAGGGACGAGATGCTCGAGCCCAGGACGCTCCACTGCGGACACAACATCTGCGCCAACTGCGAGCCCAGGCTCGTGGATGCCGTGAGTGAAAGTTTTGAGAAATTAAATGTGCATGTGTTGTGTGAGACCAAATAGGTACCTGTCAGGGGCAGGGACTTAGCCAGGATTTTTGAGCCGGGGGCGGATTGTATACGGAGCAATGCGAAAGGGGGGTGCAGCCCCCACCCAAAATTTTACTCTTATTGTAAGGGAATGGCGCCGGCGCCACCCCATGGCACGACTTGTATTGTATTGACGCTAAAAACCGCGACTTGTATTTACAGACATTTACAGCGACGTGGACAGAACGTTAGTGTATTTTCACAGGATTTTAAACCGCCTGATCAGCCGAAAATACCTGTCCCGTGAAGGAGAAATGCGCATTTCTATCATATTTTTGTCCGGCCCGTGAAGGGGGATGGGTGACCGCCCTCCCCCCTGGCAACGTCCTTGGTCAAGGACGTATCCAGGGGGGGGGCGCCCCCTAGGGTTGCAGACGGTACGGTAAATTTTCCATTTTGCATTAAATGTTACGGTACGGTAAATCTTCAATTCTGCGGTAAACGGTACGGTACGGTAAATCTGAAAAGTGCGGTACGCGGTACGGTACGGTACGGTAAATTTCCAATTGTCAGAAATGTATCAATACCGTACTACAGACAACTTTTACTTCATAAATTGACACCAAATTCAGTTACACAATTTGATACTGGACTTTAGAACAAAATAACAGTGTGATGACATAAAATTACATTATCCACAATGCAGAGGCTCAATATATAGGCTTTTTCAAGGTGTAGAAGGAAGAGAAGAGATAAAATAGGTAAAAATGGGTGGAAAATTGCTAAGTAGTTGAAAAATAGGCTTATGTGGCGAGAATTCGAATGGTTTATGAATAATAGAGACTTACACAGCAAAATGTACAGATGCTTCTGTTATATTGATGACTTATTAATATGCTACAAAAATAACTGTGGGGTTGATGTTGATAAAATTGTAAAAGAAATTTACCCTGCCAATTTACCTCTGAACAGAACAGACAAAAATGGTTGCTCTACCGATTTCCTAGACATGTCAATTGACTTTGTTAAGGGTAGTTGGAAAGTGTATGACAAAAGATTAGATTTTAACTTCAGATGTATCACAGCAACCAATTACAGAAGTGCACAAGCGATGAGTGTTAAGAAAGGGTCCTTTTTTGGGCACTGGCTGAGAGCAATGCGACTCTGCTCTACCTGGGATAATTTTGTCAAAAGCATCACACCCATTGTCTATAGCCATCTGATGAATGAATATACACCGGATGTTCTCTTTGAAGTGGCTATAAAGTGTACCAGTAAATATAGAGATTTACTCTGGAAATTTGAACTTAAAATAGACATAGAAACAGTCAATATAATTAGAAAATTACTGAATAAACAAATTAATAGGTAAATATGAACTGGAATGTATAAATTCTAAGGCTTGGCATTTGTTAAGTCAATTTAATTAGAAAGTTAATTACAAAGCAAATTAACTGGTAGATACTTCACGCATACATACCGTAATATAACCCTGTGTCTCAAGTTATTAGAACAAATGAGGCGGTAAAATTCAAATTCACGGCAAGCATATAACCGCCGATTCCTGCGTTTTTCTTTCACTTTTGGAATTATGCTCAAAACCGGCAGCAAAAGAACACGTAATTCACCCAACGACTGCACCGCCGACATGTCTGAGGAGAACTCCACACCCACCGCCGCTGCCCCAGTAAGTTTGTAGGAGGTAGGGTTAGGGTTGTAGGATGTAAGGAGTGGTGGTCAGTACTGATGAGACCCTGCCACCTCTCTCTAAAAAATCCCTGTCTACTGAAAAGGGTCAAAACAGGGTATAGGCTTGGAGGTGCTGAGGGAGTGCACCATGTGACTTTTCCAAGCCTTTTTCAGTCTTTCACCTATTATTTTTTTACAAGCCGCTTATTCAATTCCTCAATATAATGGCATATAGTATAAAATTAGCTGAAAAAAGCCTGAAGGCATAAATGCAATTGGGGAACAGTATAGCATGTGGAAGGGCTGAAAATCAGTGAAAACAATGTTGTAAAAATTGCGCAAAAATTTGCAGAACAGCACATAAATAGTCATCAATATATTGAAAAATTGAAGGTAAATCTGAGTAAAATTTACCGCGTAAAATGCGGTAAATGATTGCGGTACGCGGTATGGTATGGTAAATTTCGGAAAATGCGGTACGCGGTATGGTATGGTAAATTTCTCAAATTGCGGTAAACGGTATGGTACGGTAAATTTCCCAAAAATGTGGTACGGTACGGTAAATTCTGCCACCCTACCCCCCCCCCCCCGTTCTCGGGGTATGACAATAAAAATTCACGGAAATACAACTTTCACTGTGAATTTCTCTACGTTAGTGTAGAAATTTTGTCGTTGTATTTGAATGTACATTTGCATACATATTTATACAGCGTTTTACGGCGCTAGCGCAGTTTTTTCAAGTTTCATTTAAAAACTAGTGAGTGTAAGTATGTACAATGTGAAACCGCTCACAGAACCGTAACATTTTGTGTCCGATGTGCCGCAAAGCGACGACGGTGCCGGCTGAGGGGCTGCCGATGAACTTCGAATTGGCTGAGATTGTCAAGGCGCTTAAAGAGGCATATGTTGCTGGCAGGTGGGTTGGTCTGGTCTGGGCTGGGGTGCAGGGTGTCTATATGTCTTTGAGGAGAAATTATCGAAATTTTGGTTTCCGATGTTAGGTCAACTATCGATATAACACGAATGCACGCACATCAGTCGGTTGATCTAAAAATTAATTTAAGTTCAAAAAAAATTAACAACAAAAACCTATTGAGAAACGGCTGAGATGTGAATCACATAGTGGCTTTAACTCATTTTTCACTTGAAAAATTTTACAATTTATTTTTCCAAGTCGCCCCGTTGACCGCTATCACTTTGTGACGCGAAGAGCCAAAAACGCCACGGCGCTTTTCCGACCAGCCAAGACCCCAGAAATTTCTTCAGCTATGTGTCCCTTCGGAGAAGCCATTGATTATCTATATTAACCCCCGCGGGGGTCCAAGTTCACCAAACTTCCGTCCGAGATTTTCTCCTTCAGAATTTTCATCAACATCCAGAATCAATATTGTTTAATCAAAATAATCTGTCTCCCCCGAAATTTTCAGCGAGCCGCCGAGCTTCGTCTACCAAGTGTTTGTAAACCTGCCAAATCACACAATTATAACAGTTGATGTGCATGCCCATTGGATCGTGCAAAACTTGATGAATGAAATTTCCAGGGTTGGTTAGGGTTTGCTGCGGGAGATAGTGCTTTGACAACTGATTTTTGCTGGGAACATGACGCCATGTGCTTCCACCTTGTTTGTGACCTTTGCGGTGTATAAATACCTATAAAAGGTACATAAATATTTTAAAATAGGTAAACTCGGCGGACTTTTTGGAAGTCATTGTTCTACGGGATTTTTGTACGAGTGAGAATACACAAACTTGGCACATGTCCAAGTTTCTTGCATTTCGTGCAAACAAGTTTAAAGACGCACGATTTCTCTTCGCGTCTCCAATAATCGCCGCGGAATCCAATTAAGCGACTGCAAATGGTCGCTAATGGCGACCCATTTACTAGTTGACACTTGTGTTGACTTAAATGCATTGCGCGGCCATTATCGTTGACGCGAACAGAAATCCTGCATCTTTAAAGTTGTTGGTATGAAACGCAAGGAATTTGGACGTGTGCCAAATTCATATACGTTCGTTTTTACAGGAATTTGTCGGGGCTGCGACGATGAGATCCTACCTAAGACTAGGGTTGGAAAAAAAACGTTTTTTTTTAACTCGATGTTTTTTTAAAAAAAACGTTTTTTTTAAAAGCTCCCAGATATGACCTAGTGTCAACATATATAGGTATATCAGACACTGGCAATACTCTGTGATGTTAAATATGACCATATAATGGCTGTGGAGCCATGGGATAGCATTATAAGTGGTGATTTGTGTCAAAAATATCCATTTTTCGTCGACATATCGTTCGTATATCGCCTTATAGTCGAATGTTCGTGACTTCAGGTAAAGTTTGGCACAGAATGGTGATCAAACAAGGTTATAAAAGGAGGTTGTTACTTTGGGAGTGAAGTTACACACTGTGGAGGTACATGGAAGCACATTACCTCAATATTATATATTACAGCAACATATGTCGGCTTATTCACCCATGGTAGCACATAGAAATGGATGTTTTGATACTAAAAATGCAACAAAACCAATGAAAACAACCACCAATGTCAATTTGTGTGTGAAATTGCGCGCATGCGCGCAAAAATTTTGCAAAATACCTAGTGCTTAGTACTAAAAATTTTGGCTGATGTTTTTTTTAAAAAAAAAACATTTTGGACGTCATGTTTTTTTTTAAAAAAAACGTTGTTTTTTTTTTAAAAAACGTTTAAAAAAAAACATCGGCCAACCCTACCTAAGACCTTACAATCCGACTTTCTAAAACGATTTGTCGATCAAACTCATATTGTTCTTGCATAAAAAGTCAGATTGAATCAAATCTATTGTGAACCGAATGGAATCCGTCCATTCAGATTAAAATTAAAAAACATACGTCATTGGTAACCAAGGGCCGAATCACTGATTCGTTTCATGTCCGCCGAGTTTAATATGGGTGGCCAGCACTTTTTCAAACTTCTTTCTTTTTCACTTTTTTAAAAAGCGTAACCCTCAGCCACCAGCAAAACAGCGGGTCGTTGGAAAAAATTACTTTTTCCATCCAAAATAGGCAATAAAGTAGATCAATCGGGAAATCGTGCTTAAAGGTGAATAAATAAGCAGTTTTTGGCGGAAATTCGGTTAAAATAGCTCAATTTGATCCATAACTTGATGATTTCTAGATGGGGTCTGTTTAGACAGCTCGATTTTGGATGGGGTAGGGTAACCCTTGTCCACAACCAAAACTCCGCCCTTCTCCACTCAGCGCAGCGGGCTGGCGATCACAGATTCCGCCGACACCCCATTCGGGTACCGCCTTTTCTGCGGTCCCAAGCCTCTGAATGACGGCAAGATCAAAGTGTCGCAGACGAACGTGCAAAAGCACGGAACCATTCACGTTTTGTATAGGGGTAGGGGTGGATAATGATTCTACAATAATGTAGTGCTTGCCAGATTAATTGCGTCGTTTTTCGTTTTGGATTCTTTAATTTTGATGATTTTTTGAGTGGATGAATTTTGTTTGTCGCCTTTTGATTGGTGATGGAAAGGCACAATGCGCCAGCGCGCGTCAGAAGAGTAGATTTTCAGCATTTTTACGTTGTGGTTCCTTTTGGCGCCTCTTACCATAACACATTACGAAATGTTGCCGCAATCATCAGCACCAACTACAATTCTATGATAAATATAGACTTCATTCCACTTCACCCTAGCGCGCTTGGCGTTCGGTGCTATTGTTTTGAATTGTGCATTTCCATCATCAATGTTTGTAATCAAAATGTGATAGAAGGTTGTGAAAGTATCTAAATACATGAAAATGCTTTTTTCAATTCTTTTAAGCTGATACTTTTCCATGTGCAAGCAGTTCAAGCGGACAAAGCATTGACCTCCTGAAATATCTTTTTTGCATGAAGGTTATTTCAACTTTTTGATAAGACAGTGTGCCGAAATGCATAAATACAAGACTGAAGGGTAGCACATAATGTTCAGAATAAAGAACACTTGGTTTCTTCACTTGGTACTGCGTGATTTCATGTTTTCGGTAATTTTTACGTAAAAGAACAAGTTTGTGAGTTTTTACACATCACCTGCTGTCTTTCTTTCACATTTTCTCTACCCAAAGGAGGTTTTAAGGTACTTTTGGTTGTTTTTGTAAGATTGTTTTTGATTTTGTTATTAATAATTATATTTCTATTTATAATTTTAGAAGGCAATTGATACAACTTATTTTTTGCCCAAAAGCAGTTTTCTAATTTTTTCATTAACGTTTCGCCCGCTCAGCTTTGTTTGAAGCGCCCTTCTATTGCAATTGTGGGTGTGCCCCTACTTTATTCATAAATTTTTACACAGATATTGTCATTCAAACTGGCGGAATATGAAGCAAAACTTGACGAAACAATGTAAACAACGACCTTATCCCCTTTCTGTCTGAAAGTACAGCTCGGCTAGAACTTATTGGCTTGGTGCCAAAGTTTTTGCCGTTTCAGGATCGTGTCCCATTGGATCGAACTTATCGTGAGGTTTCAGTGGGCCAATATGAGCTGGAATTACAGCTCCACGTTAGAGTGAAGGAAAAAAATCTAGCGCAAAATTGGTAAGTAGATGATTAAGATGTCACTAACTTTGTTTCCAACTGATCTAATTTACCGTATTTCCTCAAATTACCCCCCGGGGGTTTATTTTTTCAGAGTGAAAATTTTGTGAGAAAAACGTGAAAAATGCAACAATAACCACCACTTATAAGTTTTTACAGCCTTATATGAGGATGTAGATGGTATAAACGATGTTCTAACATAACACAGTAAGTGTTTTGAACGTCTGTTATGCATTTCCCGGACAACAAATTCATAGTGCCCATTTTGAGGGGGGTATTTCGAGGAAATACGGTACGTTGGAATTTCATATAATGAAAAATGGAAAGCTTTGGAAATGGTGGGCCGTGCATGTAGAGTTTTGGACATTATTGAGAGATGGATTAGGAATGGATCCACTTTTACATGATCAATTTCACAGTAAAATTTTGCACTTTAATTAATGCCAGTTTATATAACCCGGCTGAAACCCCACTGATCATCCTGGACGCTCCAATGCGAAACGATCCGGAAACGGCAAAAACTTTGCACCAGACTAATATTTTGACAACTCACCATGATTTTTGTTTTTATTTGCAGCTGAATCATCAGCTGAGCTTATCACTAAAATCATGGTTGCAATCGCGTTCTGCAACAGTTTCACAATCGCTATATAAACAGGGTGCACGCCAGGTCCGCCACCCAAATTCTGAGTCGGTGCCGGACGCCATATCTCCAGTTGGAGTGGGGGGGATTTATTCTAAATTTTGAGGGCATATACTCGAAACCCACCCACTACTATATACGGGCTGGGGAAGGTCGGCGACCCACTCAGGTGGGTTGCCGACCTTCCCCAGCCCGTATATAGTAGTGGGTGGGTTTCGAGTATATGCCCTCAAAATTTCGAAAAAATCCCCACACTACACCACATATGGCGTCCGGCACCGACTCAGAATTTGGGTGGCGGACCTGGCGTGCACCCTGTTTATTTTCAATTCACTGCGCCGCGCAGTTTGTTGAACCAATATTTAGCTTAATAGCTTTTCCATTGCGCCACAATAATGAATCATAATTTTCCCGCAATTGGAGAGCCAGCCAAAATTAGAACCGAAGTAAAGCTCGAACGAGAGTAAACAAAAATTAAAAAATTTCACCCATAACAACCGCGAAAGCAATTGGTTGGCGTGTGACGCACTGAAATTTTGAGTTGGCGTTCGAACGTTTTTCGGAGGGGAACGGAGTATATCTTCAAAAAAGATTCTTATTTTTCGATGAAAAACAGGTCCACGAAAAAGTTTCCTGGCACTTTGAGCGATTCTTATGTAGGCTTTACTTTTTCCTTGTTTTTACCGGTTTCTCTTCGATCGCTTTCTCATTCCCATTTCGCATTTCAGTTCCGCTTCCAGAAAAAAAACAACGTTCGAACCGCACAACTCAAAACTCCGATGCGTAGTAAAATAGGTCAATATCACCAAATTTCCATCAAAATCCCCCGCCAAAAAAAATGGAGCGCCGCTACAACGGTCTGACGACGGCTTTGGGGGTGCCGGAGTGCGGCATCTGCAGGGACGAGATGCTCGAGCCCAGGACGCTCCACTGCGGACACAACATCTGCGCCAACTGCGAGCCCAGGCTCGTGGATAGGGTGAGTCATTGGACTTTTTGGGGGGTGAGTCATTTAACTTTTCAGGGGGTGCCATTTGCTTTTGTTTGGTGGCTGTTCTAATTGTGGCGTTAGCGCGGTTTGGGCAGAATTGCTGCCATTGCTACGACGTAGGCTCCCTAGGCATGTAAACCTGCTCGGCATGTAGACAGTTGAAGGAGTCTCCAATGGGGGTTGCTCCACCCGAGGGTATTGATCTATCCCAACACAAATTTTGGGGCTACTTTCCCCTGAAACCCCCTAAATGTTCGGCTATTCCTCTATTTACTTAAAGCAAAATTTTGACATTTTTCCAAAATTTTCACTCTAATTTGTTAATTTCTGTTCCATTTTGTCAATTCTCATTTTAAAATCGCCATTTTGGGATATACATGGTTATATTTTTAGCTACATGCCGAGCGGTTTTACATGACTACAGGCACGGCCCATACTATGGCACCTTTTCATGTTGCCCCTGCAGCCAACTCTCTTTAATGGTGTATTGGCATTCGTGGCGCTGTCGCCAATCTTTCTAGTGCTTTACATGATATAGTCGGTAGCCATAACGGGCCATGCTTAACCGACATCTAAATAGGGTTCAAACAGGACCGCGGTCCCGGTACATGGTTCGGCGAAAAGTCGGGACTCGGGCGGTCCCGGTCCCGGTCCCGACAATAAAAAAAGCCAGTCCCAGTCCCGGAATTTTATAGCGGTCCCGACAAGGGATGGAAAAAAACGTATTTTTAAAAAAATTTGCCTTTCTAAAGCGATTTTGTAGGAACATCAAAAAACATTTTATGCGCGAGCTCCCAAATACCCAGCCAATGATTACTATGTATTTTTCCATAATGTGACAGCGTTAGAAAGGTACCCAACATGATTCTAGTATGAAATATAGGTATATAAAGATACCTATATTGTATAGCGTAAATATAGCGCCAATACTGGCATGGCGTTGGCACCTACAACTGGCGCCGCCCCCCCTCCCAAAAAAATCCTGCGTACATTGCGTTTCATCATATATTCACAACTTCAAGTGAAGATGGCAATAGAATACTGCTTGAATAATGTTATAAGAAAAGGCTAATACATTGAGAGTGGTCCTTCACACAGTGGAGGTGTGTGGAACAACATTGGCTGGATATTACATACCAATAAGGTTCGAACAATACCGCGGTGCCGGTACCTGGTTCGGCAAATCCCAGTCCCGGTCCCGACCCCCAGTCCCGGTCCCAACAATTGTAAAAAGGCCAGTCCCGGTCCCGACCCCCCAGTCCCAGTCCCCGAGATTAGAAAATTTCTGGTCCCGGTCCGAAAAACTGGTCCCGTTTGAACCCTACATCTAAACCCATCCCACATCTAAACTGACTGCGCATCTAATTCTACCCATCGTACATCTAGGCCCATCACACATCTAAACCACCCATAGCTGTGGGATGGGCTTGGATGTGTGATGGGCTGGGTATTAGCGGCATGTCAAGTAAATTGATTTGCGCGTTATGTCACCTGCCTTGGTGTTTGCCGCCCACCTAACGAAGGATTGGGCATGTATACCAATATCTGTGTCTTTTACTCTCTTTTACAATATACAAGCATATCCTAATACAAAATTGAAATTTTGCCAACTTCACATAATGTCCATGATCCCAGCCAGCCACCAACACCCACACTTGTGTGAAATTCTGTAAATAGGTTTGTAATTATACGTGATTTAGCTGGCAATGGAATATTTATGATATAAACTGGGAAGAAAGTGGGTGGCAAGTAGGGTTCAAATGGGACTGCGGTCCCAGATCATGGTTCAGCAAAAACTTCCAAAAACAAACACCCCAGTCCCGGTCCTGGTCCCGACAATTAAAAAAACCAGTCCCGGTCCTGACCCCCCAGTCCTGGTCCCGGTCCAGACATTAGAAAATTTCTGGTCCCGGTCCCGGTCCGAAAAACTGGTTCCGTTTGAACCCTAGTGGCAAGTAGTTTAAGGGAAATGTTTTCAGGGAAGGGATGAAAATGTTTCAAGGGAACAGCGAAACACATAATTCACTAGCGAAAAGCTCAGGAAAAACATTGAAATCAGTGTGATAAAATGTCACTTACGACATTTTCTAAATACCGGTGATATTTGCTATACCAGTGTTCCCACAGCAGTGTCACTTATTTATGTCACATCTACATGGGTCTGCCACTTGACACAAAGTCGCGCAGAGCACTTCGCAGGGGGAGGTATCGGTCTCGGCTCAAGGGTCTCAAATGGGGGAGGGGTTACCCCCCCCCCCAAACCGCCCAGCTATTTATCTATCATGGAGGCCGCTCAGCTATCTATTTATCCCGGAGGCAAAATTTTGGGCTACTACCCCCTAAACCCCTCCCCCAATCACTCAGCTATCTACCTATCTGGAGCGCTTTCTGAGAAACTATACCCCAAAGTTTGCTCAAAATCACTATTTTTCATACCTTTTTATACATTTTGATCTCTAAAATACTAGTTGTTGTTCCTATTTACCTATTTTCAGCTTTTTTTAGTACTATATGCTCTTGTATACCCATTTTGAGCTATTTTACACTACTTTTAGCGCTTTTTCTCCCTTTTCTTCCTTCTACACCCTAAAATAGCCTATATATCGAACCACCACAACCCCCCCCCCCAACCCCCCTCCCAATTTTTTCCAGCTATCTATCTATCCCAAAGGCCGCTCAGCTATCTATCCAACCACTCGGAGGTCAAAATTCACCATACCCCTGGAGGTACTTTGTGTTTGCTGACACGCGCCCATCACAGATCTAACCCCATCACACATCTAAGCCCATCCCACATCTACCGTATTTCCTCGAAATACCCCCCAGGGGGTGATTGTTTCATAGTGGTCCCGAGAGGGGGGGGGGGGTTTAAACGAGGGGGGGGGGTTATTATTTCACAAGAAAATTTTGAAAACCAAGTACGAAATTGTCGTCTGAAACGTACGCAGACGTCGAAAAATGCAACAAAAACCGCCATTTATAAGGTTCTGTAGACTAATATTAGTATGTAGGTGGTATGTACACTGTTCTAACATGACACCGACATTGTTTTGACGTGTGTTCTGCAGTACACAGAACACAAACTACAGTTTTTGTCATGTACATTCCCTTTACACTCAATTTGGGGGGGGTATTTCGAGGGGGGGGTGATTGTTTCATAGTGGTCCCGAGAGGGGGGGGTATTTCGAGGAAATACGGTATGTGGGGTTTATATGTGTGATGGGCCTAGATGTGAGATGGAAGAATTAGATGTGCGGTCAGTCTAGATGTGGGATGGGTAGGGTTGGCCGATGTTTTTTTAAAAACGTTTTTTATTTAAATGACGTCCGAAATAGGGTTGGAAAAAAAACGTTTTTTTTAACTCGATGTTTTTTTAACAAAAAAAAACGTTTTTTTTAATTAAAAAAACGTTGTTTTTTTTTTAAAAACGTTTTTTGTTAAAAAGCTCCCAGATATGACCTAGTGTCAACATATATAGGTATATCAGACAGTGGCAATACTCTGTGATGTTAAATATGACCATATAATGGCTGTGGAGCCATGGGATAGCATTATAAGTGGTGATTTGTGTCAAAAATATCCATTTTTCATCAACATATCGTTCGTATATCGCCTTATAGTCGAATGTTCGTGACTTCAGGTAAAGTTTGGCACAGAATAGTGATCAAACAAGGTTATAAAAGGAGGTTGTTACTAGGGTTGGCCGATGTTTTTTTTTAAACGTTTTTTTTAGTACTAAGCACTAGGTATTTTGCAAAATTTTTGCGCGCAAGCGCGCAATTTCACACACAAATTGACATT
>OZ038457.1:18911007-19105913 GCA_964036195.1 Sphaerolaimus hirsutus
TGCAGCTGGTACATGGTGTAATTGTAGGCTTATTACGCCATGTAATCCATGGGTAATTATAGCACTGATATTTTGGGGTGGAATTATTTAATTTTCCAATTACACGACCAGCAAACAAAATGGTCAAATGAAAGAAACTGTAATGTACCAATTAAATATCATTAATTGTCATTTCTTCTAATAGAATGGCACCTCCAATAGAATGGCAGGTAAAAAGTTTATTTAAAAAAAAGAATGGCGATCTTCTATCAGAAGAAATGCGGTACATACATTTGATTAGAAGCAACAACAATAGCAAGAAAAAAATAGATAGAACAACAAATGACGATTGGCTGCGGTGGGAAACAATAAGCCATGTGGCAGCGTGGGGGTGTGCGACGCCCGGCGTGCATGTCGGCTCGTTGTGCACGGATACCCGGCGCACATGGTGGTGCCCGGTGTGCATGGGGGCCCGGTGTGCATGGAGGGGCGGCCGCCATGCACACCGGGCAACAATGCACACCGGGCAGCAAAAAATTCACGCCGGGTGACCATGCACAGCGTGTAAAAATGCACAGAGAGTCTGACCCGGCGAAACGAGTGACAACTTTGTCTTTCCAACTATTGTTTTCGCAAAATATTCATAATCATGACAATTTTTCAGCGAGCAGCCGAACTTCACGTACCAGGTGTTTGTCAAGCCTCTCAATAATGCCACCGTGACGGTGGATGTACACGCGCACTGGACAATGCAAAACCTGATGTGTGAGATTTCCAGGGTTGGTGAAGTAAATAGACAATTTGTCGCTAGGTCCTGGCCCAAAGCATATCCTTGATAAATAAAATGTCAATGAAAATTTTGGGGGGACTGCGGCAGGGGTTTACCCCCCTCCCCAAATCCGCCAGCTGTCTATCTATCTATCCCGGAGGTAAAATTTTGGGCTACTATCCCCAAATCGGCCAGCTATCTATCTATCTGTCACGATTTTAACGAAATTTTACCCCAATTTTCACTCAAAATCGCTAATTTTCGTACCTTTTTAGCGTTTTTCACCTTCAAAATTCTAATTCATGTTCCGTATTGCAGCTTTTCGGTTATTTTTTGTACTATATGTACTTGCATACTTATTTTTAGCTGTTTTTCTCCTACTTTGAGCGATTTTTTTCCCTTTTCTTCCTTCTATACTTGGGAAAAGCCTATATATTGAACCCCCGTGAACCCCCCCCCCAAAAAAAAATTTCAGCTATCTATCCCACGATTATCTATATGAATCCCCGCGGGGGTCCAAATCTACAAAACCCCTGGTTCCCGGCTGCAGCCCCCCCCCGCTCCCGGGGTCGGACTTGGAAAACACGGGGAAAATCAACTTTTGGTAGCAATTTTTAAGGTGTGGTGTATAAAATTTTGCGCGCAAGCGCGCATTCGTCTATCTCACTGAGGTATTAAGGAAAATCGACCCTGTAATCTCAATTCCGTATTAAATACACTAAATGGCCGGCTTGTCGCTCTATATGTAGATGTATTTACATACATAATAAGCGACTTTTGGCTCCAGCGCCAACGCCAATGGCGCCATGGCGTGGCGCCTACGAATGGCGCCAGCGCCATGGCGCCATTCTCTCACTTTATAGGTAAAATTTTAGGTGGGGGGCTGATAGGGTTGGGAATTTCAAAATTTTCGGTTCCGGTTCTCGGTTCTCGGTTCCAAAAGATTTCGGTTCGGGTATCGGTTCTCGGTTCCTGAAAATTTTCGGTTCCGGTTCTCGGTTCGGTTCTTAAACTCGGTTCCGGTTCGGTTCTTTCGGTTCTAAAATGATCAAAATTTCGGTTCCGGGTAATAACATAACCGGGTATCGGGTAATAATCGGCTGAACAACAGAAAAACAATATACCCAAGTTTACATGTGTAAGTACATGGTCCGGCTGAAAAGTCCCCGGGCAGTGCTTGCCATTCGCGCTACGGGTAAGCTATGGTCATAAAATTTTGACAGGTTAAGATATCAGATGTTTTGAGTTACCACCCAAAATTTCACCCCTCTAGCTATACCCACTGTGGAACTGTGGGGGTTACAATTTCGGTCATTTTGTACTGATGTACAAATGGTGCTCTAGCTCAATGCTGCATTAAGTTGTGATCATGAAGCTTTGCTAGGCAAGCCCCCAGTGTTGGCAATGTGCCAGCACTAACAAACATTAGCTATGATATCAAAAGCCTAGTTCATATTGTCATTACTGTCACTACTCTCACTACCAAATTCATCATTCTGCCTCTCCTTCACAAAGTGGTTAATACAGGATGCATCTTGCATGTATGCATCTGTTGAACACAGGTACATAGGGGAATTTAAAACACAAAACTCACTTACTGCACATTTCAAACAACATTAAAATTACTGCATTACAACATGATCTCAGATGATCACCAAAAACATCCATCACAGTTCCCACGTTTCTTGCACATCACCCTGATCTGCATATTAATTTTACCTTAATAGCAATGATGTTGATAAAAGTGTTGAATATTATCAGCACATTACCAACACTGGTGGCTAACCCTAGCCAAAGTTTCATGATCACAACTTAAAGCAGCATTGAGCTAAGAGCACCATTTGTACATCAGTACAAAATGACCAAAATTGTAACCCCGACAGTTCCGCAGTGGGTGGAGCTAGAGGGGTGAAATTCTTGGTGAAAACTCAAAACACCTGATATCTTAACCTGTCAAAATTATAAAACCGTAGCTTACCCCTAGCGCGAATGGCGAGCACTGCCCGGGGACTTTTCAGCCGGACCATGTACATTGGTTGGATATTTCATACTACAGGAGCATATCACAGCTTATTATTTCATGGTAGAATGCAGAAATCAGAGTTGTCATAATAACACTGGTATTTAAAAAAGTGTAAGAGCAAACATATACGTTTTCTGTACTCGCGTACTTTCAAAAAGTACACGAGTAAATGAGTACTGGTATTTTTTTCTGGAGGAAACGTAGATGTATTTTTGTAGTACGCGAGTGAGTACGCGTATTATTTTGAGTACAAACATAAATAACTTTTGCCAACTATGGTTAAAACTGCCACAAAACCAATGAAAACTACTACCAGTGATAATGTGTATACTGCAGCGACATTACACCTTACAATGAAATCTACCATATCCCATCTGAATAAACGAACATACATAAAAAATTTCATCATATTTATCAAAGCAATTTGATAAATATGATGAAATTTTTTATGTTTGTTCTTTTATTCATGTGGGATATGGTAGATTTCATTGTAAGGTGTAATGTCGCTGGAGTATATGTGAAATTACACGCTCCCAAATTGCACACGCTCATTTTGCAAACAGATGAATTTTGCAATTCTGAACAACGCACCAAGATGTTCAGCTGCTGTTTAAAGGCTTAGATGTAGGTGTTGAAAAAACGCTGTTTAAAAACTTTAAGATTCCTAGAAAATTTCGGTTCTTTCTGGTATTTAATTCGGTTAAGTGCCGGGTATAAGTGCCGGTTCTCGGTTCCGGTTCGGTTCTCAAGCTCGGTTCGGGTTCTCGGTTCCAAAATAGTGCTCGGTTCTCGGTTCGGTTCGGTTCGGGTCGGTTCCCCAACCCTAGTAGCACATAGAAATGGATGCTTGATACTAAAAATGCCAACAAAAAAAACGAACAATGAAAACAACCACCAATATCAATTTGTGTGTGAAATTGCGCGCTTGCTAGGGTTGGAAAAAAAACGTTTTTTTTAACTCGATGTTTTTTTATTTTAAAAACGTTGTTTTTAAAAAAAACAACGTTTTTTTATAAATAAAAAACGTAAAAGCTCCCAGATATGACCTTGTGTCAACATATATAGGTATATCAGACAGTGGCAATACTCTGTGATGTTATATATGACCATATAATGGCTGTGGAGCCATGGGATAGCATTATAAGTGGTGATTTGTGTCAAAAATATCCATTTTTCGTTGACATATCGTTCGTATATCGCCTTATAGTCAAATGTTTGTGACTTCAGGTAAAGTTTGGCACGGAATAGTGATCAAACAAGGTTATAAAAAGAGGTTGTTACTTTGGGAGTAAAGTTACACACTGTTGAGGTACATGGAAGCAGATTACCTCAATAGTATATAGTACAGCAACATATGACGGCTTATTAACCCATGGTAGCACAATGAAATGGATACTTTGATTCTAAAAATGCCACAAAACCAATGAAAACAACCACCAATGTCAATTTGTGTGTGAAATTGCGCGCTTGCAATTTTGCAAAATTTTGCAAAATACCTAGTGCTTAGTACTAAAAATTTCGGTCGATGTTTTTTTAAAAAAAAAAACATTTTGGATGTCATGTTGTTGTTTTTTAAAAAACGTTGTTTTTTTAAAAACGTTTAAAAAAACATCGGCCAACCCTAGCGCTTGCGTGCAAAATATTTAGTGCTTAGTACTAAAAATTTCTGCCGATGTTTTAAAAAAAAACGTTTCGGACCTCGTGTTTTTTTTATAAAAACAACGTTTTTTTAAATAAAACGTTTAAAAAAACATCGGCCAACCCTAGTTTGGACATGATGCCATCATGGGGTGCCATAGCTGGCATGCAATGATGCAAAACAAAATTCTAAAAATGGTTGGTTTTTCACCACAGAAAAATCAGAACTTCAAGTCGATTCCATGCTAATCCCTGGTGAATTCCAGATGCTCCTTGATGTGGTTGGGCTGTGTACCTGGCATATGGACCAACACATGTGAATGCAGGCCAAATTATGCCTGTGCATTGATGACGATGTTTTGCGACACCTGCTGGGTATCATTACAAGGCAGCTATAGCACCCCATGGTGGCATCATATCCACACCTCCATACCGTTTTTTTCCTTGATCAAAACTCTCCCGAAACCCACCCCCATTTGATGCTGGCACACCTAGTTACCTAGATTGTTTTGACCAACACTGTCCAATTGGCAGTACTGAACAAACTTGTCCTGGCGAATAAACTTTTTATCGGACTTATTTTGGTTTGCCGAACGTCACGGCGGACGTGGTCATCGTAGGGGAGCGAAATTTGGCACGTGTATATAAAAATCCACGGGCTATCCAATGGTACCGTCCGCGACTCACTACGATGACGTCATCGAGAGTTACGGCGTTCGTAAGTCACTAATGTTTCGACGAACGAACTTAATCAACGGAGTGTAGTAGCCAAAAAAATTTGCATCATGGTAGATAAATAGATAGCTGGAGTGTTTGGAGGGTGTAACCCCCCCCCCCCGCACTAGACCCCTGCCTCGCTTTATCACAAATCATGATGGCTTTATACCCCCCCCCCCACCAGCGCACAGGACTGCCCATCACTGGCCGCGATGACAGCCCATTCTATCTGGTGCCAGTTCCGCAAATCGGGAAGTGAGAAGTAAAATGGCAAAAGTGAAATTGCTAGTAAATTGGAAAAAGCGAAGTAAAAAAATAAAAAGTAATTTCTCTTCGCTTTTGCCATTTTACTTCTCGTTTCTCAATTTGCGGAACTGGCCCCTGGTCTGCGCTGGGCGTCCGCTGAAAAACGGCAATGAAAAAGTCTCGGAGACCAATATTCAAAAGCAGGGAACTATCCACATTTTGGGCAGGGTAAGGGGCGGTGCCTGATCAACAACTGCAAGATGGAACGATTTTGTTACTATAGTCTGTTTTCACTTTATTTTTGAAGCTTTCGAATGGATGGTGAGTTTGGCAGTTTGTCGGCAGGTGTACTTGTTTTGCTTTGGTCAGAAGGGGTACTTGTTTGTCGGATCCGCATAGTTTGCACGGAATTTTACCATGTTTTTTGAACAATGGCGTAGTAAATTCTGCTTCAAATGATTCAACCGTGGAACCAATTTATTTATATTCGAAAACTCTGCTTCTTAAAGTCACTCCAAAAAAAACGATTTCGAGAAAATGGACTTTTATGTTTCATTTTCAGTGCCGGTGTCGCATTTCGAAAGTCCCAAATGTTGATTATTAAGTGTCAAATTTCTGCAAACTTATTTTTATTCCCAGCCAGGCCAATTTATGCACCTATCGACTTTTAGAAGTTCGTATACCACATGGACTTGACACATTTTTTTTCTGTTTTTTTTTGCTGACTGGTTTTATAAAAAAATTGGTGTAGATGATTTTTTTAAATTGTCCCTAATTGTTCAAAGTGTCTAAATGTGACACTTAATATGGGGCAGAGTTACGTTGGAAACAATTTGGAAAATGGTAGAAGATGTGTTGGACAAATTCTTTAGGCCATTTCTATGAAAAACTCAATTTTCAAAATTTTGGAGTTATCGACTTTAAAAAGTGGATGCCTCGTTGATTTCTATACATTTTTCATATGTATATACCGTATTTCCTCGAAATACCCCCCCCCCTCAAAATGGACACTATGAAATAATTACCCACCCCCTCGAAATACCCCCCCCCCCCAATTGAGTGTACATAGAACGTACATGACAAAACTGCGGTTTGTGATTCGGGCAATGCAAAACACACGTTGAAAACAATGAATTGTTACGTTAGAACAGTGTTACACACTTATATAAGTCAATACTCTTATATATAGTGGTTATTGTTGCAATTTTCTATGTCTGCGTACGTTACAGATGACAATTTAGTACTGGAATTTCAAAAAAAATTTCTGGCGAAATAATAAGCCCCCCTCGAAATACCCCCTCGTTTAACCCCCCTCAAAATTCTCACTCTGGAACAATCACCCCTGGGGGGTATTTCGAGGAAATGCGGTATGTTTTCCGTGCAAATTGTGGAGTCCATGAGTACGTGTATGTCACCCAACTGCATGCTTTTTGCACATAATCTTACTTTTTGATGAATTCTGTGCTAATCAATCAAATACTGAAAGCAATCAAGTGAAAAAGTAAAAAACCATTTAAGAAGTGATAAGTAAAATGAGAAGTGAGATATGAAATGGCGTGAAAAGTTAATTGGCAGGTAAAATCCAAAAGTGAAGTAAAATTTTACTTGTGAAGTGATGAGTAATTTTGTGTGTCAGACGTGTCAAGAGTGATGTGAAGTAAAAATTGTACTTCAGTTTTGCTTTTTTTACTTGTCATTTTACGTCTCCTCACTTCACTTTTTACATTTTACTTCTCAAATGGGGTTTTACTTCTCCACTTGAGGAACTGACTCCAGGTAGGATTTAAGTGCAACAAGTGTAGTACTGTATGCAGTAGATGATAGGCACACATTACTTTTGCTTATTTAGAACCAGTGGTCTGAAAATATCAATCTTTCATGTCACTTATTCTCATCTCATCATCATAACATCAGATGATAACACTGTACCACTTCCAAAAATGTGAGTGTTTTTCCACTATCCAGTAAGAAAAAGCGACTTCCATAAAATTCACATGGATGAGCAAAAGTATTTACAGGGTTTTTTTGTATTGTGAATTGTGATTTCACATTTGCCTTGATATTTTTTGTTGTTGTTTTTTGGTCAAAATTCTGAAGATGTATCATACCCTGTTAAGATGTAACATGATAAAAAATTTGAGGTCAGTATTCGATGTGGATACACACTAGCTAGTTGACAGAAAAAATCGATTTCACACATGCTTTTGTTAACCTGAAGACATAATTCTTCCATGTCATTCACACTTGTCAAATAAGCAAGAAATTATTCAGTTATTGATTTTCAAAAAAAAACATTTTAACTTGGATTTTTTACTCAAAAATGAGAAATTGTCAACTAGTGCATTTGGCGCCAAGATGGAGACGATTTGGTTTGAAACTGATATTAGATTTTATAATCTATCCCAACCGTGTTTACCTGGCATTTGATGTAATTTCAGATCTGATATTTTGAATAGAAGTAACCTTCCCACAATTTTGAACCAGTTGCAAACCTTCCCACAATTGAGGCGTCTACTTCTATAAGTCGACAAGTCCACAAAATGCGATTTTGAGTAAATCGCATTTTAAGTTTCCGATCCAATTCCAGGCAGAGTTGCGAAAGCGTATTTACGCTTAGCCGAAATACCCGGGTAAATGGGTATTTATACTTACGCTTATGCTTTCATAAAATACCCGTACGCTTTTTTACGCTTTCCCGGCCAAAATACCCGGGTACTAAAAGCGTAAAAAAGCTTTTCACACGGTTCAGTTTTACACTTTTGAAAAAGCATAAAACTACAAAAAAAGAGTGAACGAAACTGCGTACCAAAAAAATTACTGAGTGCGTGCAGTAATGTGCTGGAAATAGTGGCACGTTTACAAATTGTGTCGCAGTATGAATGTCTTGCTAATACTGTGTCGTCGAGCAAAATCGTGGCTTCAGATAAGAAATTTTAGGCTGAAAATGGATTCCGACGACGATGTTGTCGCCGACGATGATGTTGTCGCCGTTGACGATGTTGTCACCCTCGACGATGTTGTCGCTGTCGACAGCATTAACTCCAAGTTGGAAGATAAAAAGATGACTTGCCGTGTTTCTTCTAATAGAACGGCAGCCTCCAATAGAACGTCACCTCCCATAGAACGGCAGGCAAATAAAGTTGACGAAAAAAATTGAACGGTGCTCTTCTATTAGAAGAAATACGGTAAGTGTCGCTGCCGACAAATTGCCAAACAACATATGAGGGCAGACTACTAAGTGGACATCCGAAAAATGTCGCTGAGAGCTTGATTTGGAAAGAATTCACTGATAAAACGTCTCTTAAATTTTTTTTACGCTTTCCCAGGTATTTTAAAAATACCTTACGCTTTGAGTATCCATACTGAAAATTTGGAAAGTGTATTTACGCTTACGCTTACGCTTTCCAAAAATACCGGTATTTTAACAACTCTGATTCCAGGTCCATCCTGCGTGTCCAATTTGGCCCTCTCGCGCCTACCATTAAGTTCCAAATGTTGACAATAAGGTATCAAATTTTCAGCCCCTTCTCTCAACGTTTACGTGAAAATGGGGTGTCCATAAAATTCCATTTGAACAGAGCAAAACTGTTTTGGGGAGGGAAATGGAGTTGTCGACTTCTTGCACTAACAAACATTTTTGTTCCTGGCCTGGATGATTCTCCCTTATGGGCAATTTATGGACTTGTCGACTTTTAGAAGTAGCTGTCCATGACGGACATATCACATTTCTTGTTATTTTTTCCCATAAAAAAGGATGAAGAGGATGGACTTGTCGACGTCTTGCTGTAAACTAAGTGGACTTGTCGACTTCTTGCTGAGATGTAAAAATGTAAAAATTGGCACTAGCCGTATGGGCATGTGAGGTCAAAAAATTTATGGAAAATTGTGCGGGAGTAACCCCAGATGACGTTTCCGGGCCTAACGCAAAATTGTCATATTTTGGACTTGTCGACTTTTAGAAGTAGACGCCTCAATTCTATTTTTTTCAACAGTGACACGTTCATTCGGAGTAAATACAGTTCTTTTGGAATAAATACAGTTCATCTGCAGTGTAAATACTAAATGTAAAAGAAACAAATTCAAAGTGAAGCGTTGTCAGTCGACTCGGAAACTACGTCCAATAAATCCATTCGTCTCACACTTTCGCCTTTTTCCGCCAAAATCTCTTCCACATTTTTCTTGCCTTGCAAATCAGAAAACCAGCCCAAATTGTCGGCGATCACGTGGTGGTTTTTGCACCCGGAACACTGCACCAAAACGACTCCCTGAAAATGAGTAAACTGGTGAATAGCTTTGATTGAGGTGTAATTGTTCTAGATACTGTAAATACCGGAGGGTTGCCAAAAATTTGACATCCTGAGATAATTAGGTAGGTCCGTTTGCAAAAACTGAAGTGGGACTGCCAAAATAGACGATTCTATAATGGTGAGATTGTTGGGAAACCCCTTACTTTTTTCGGAATATTCTTTTTCGAAAAAATTGCAATCTTGGCCCCAGCACACTAGTTGACAACCGTAATTTCCCTAACTAATACATCCGTTTTAAATGTGTGCGAGTTTGCCGCTATAAATAATTTGAATTATCTGTCGAATGTAGTTGACGGAATCCTTACACTGGTCAACTCGTGTTTGTTAACAGATTCATCAGCTTTGGAGATTTCGGTCATCAACTAGTGTAGCGTAAATAGATACACCATTCAACAGCCAGCGCCTACCTTAGCATAAGCCCTTTTCGATATATACTTAGTTTCCCTGCTGCGACACACTTTGCACGTGTATACAAGCATGAAACGGCCGCTTGACTGGTTGACGGCATTGCCGCTGGCGGAATTCAATGGTTGAAGTTGGCTGAGTTTCACTGAAGTGGCTGAGTGGGTCGATATGGGTTTCACTTCCGATGTGAAAATCGTGTCAATTTTTCATCGATTGTGGAAAATTTCATTTGCACTTCAGAGTTGTTAAAAGTACTGAACTTTTTTCAAAAAATACGTAAACATAAAGTATTTATTTTTACTCATCCCCCGAGTACAGAAAACGTAAAGTGAATTTTTTACTTTTACTCAGCCGTAAAATACTTTCTTCCCCAGAAAACATAAAAGTGAAGTAGTTTTAAGACAATTTTGCACCAATTTTCTCAGAATCACTAATTTTCACATTTTTTGCCCATTTTCACATTCAAATTACCGTATATCCTCGAAAAAGACCCCAGGGGAGGTTTTTTTCGTCAGAGTTATTGAGGGGGGACTTATTCAAGGGGAGGAGTTATTCAAGGGAGGGAGTTATTTTTTCCCCAGAAACTTCGACTGAATTCATCGTATGAATGCTTCTGTCAAATCATGTAATCCATGTATTTAACAGTTCAACAGCAACATACACTGCGTACATGTCATCATGTATCTGCTGTCGCTGCCATACGTTAACATTCGTTCGTATTTTCATCGATTATTTTTGTAAATTTTATAGCATATTTTTCACCCAGAGGGGGAGTTATTCAAGGGGGGGGGGGTTTCGTCAGTGTTTTTGAGGGGGGAGTTATTCGAGGGGGGTCTTATTCGAGGATATACGGTAACTCATTTTCAGCTTTTTTGGCTGTTTAGCCTTTTTCACCCTCTTCTCCCTTACATGCATGGATAAAACCTCTATAAATGTCTATCAGAAATACGTTTTCTGTACTCAAATACTTTCAAATGTATACGAAAACGAGAGTACACAAACTTTTTTCAGAGGAAACGTAAACGTATTTACTGTCTCAAGTATACATATTTATTGAGTAAAAGTAAATACGCTTTAAAAACTATACTTAACTGTCCAGTAAAGTAAAACAATACAAAAATAGAACCTGAAGTAGCCGGGAAACGGCCCTCACAATAAAATCTACACTGGAGGCCAGAAATCCCGTCCACTGTCCAAAATTTTGGCACCTGGCACCGATTTTGAAACTGGGTTGTGAGCGCAACTGGGGGCACTCACAGACCCTGTAAAATGTCAAGTGTCAAAAGTCATGTAAAAAGCCCTGGCAAATAGCAAACAAGTTTGCTATTTTCCAGGACATTTTGCGCAACACTTGACACTTTGCATGACATGTCTCATTTTGCACGGTCTGGGAGTGGCACCTGGTCGCCTCATGAGCTGGCGTAATGTGGATACAGAAAAACGCGACAACATAGTAGTTTGATTTGATTGTTGAACTATTTTACTGCCTGTATGATCGAAAATAATTTTCTTTGTCATCCGAGAAACTTGTCTTGGTGCAAAAACGTCTTTAAGAGAAGAAAAGCGCAGTCGATTCCGTGCTGCGGTGACATCAAGGACGTATCCAGGGGGGGGGCGGGGGGGGGCTACAACTCCCCCCCCCCTTCCCGGGTGAGACCGAAAAAGTCTCGGAAACTGCAAGTTTTTATATATATTTTTCGATTATTGTTTAAAATTTTGCGCGCAAGCACGCAATTTCTCCCTCATACATTGTATGTTCAGCGGATCGGCCCCTGTAAACCAATATCTTTGGAAATGAACACATTTTTGCGAATTTTGCCGTATATGTATGCATAATTACACACATATCAAGCGGTTCCTGGCGCTGGCGCCAACGCCAATAGCGCCATGGCGTGGCGCCTTTCCGAGGCGCTAGCGCCAAAACGCGTTTCCGTCCCTATATAGGGAAAATTTTAGGGGGGGTGGCTGAGCCCCTCCCCCCCCCGTTCGCCGGCCCCCGTAAACAAGCAGCCCCCCCCCCGCTTAAAAATCCTGGATACGTCCCTGGGTGACATAGTAACACAATCGTTCTGTTCGCGGATGTAATAAGAATATAAGAATATTTATAAGAATGTCATTTTATTCAATTTGCATGATAAAGTTTATGGAATGTGCAATACAGGGCATCAAGAGTGACTGGAAAAATGTCTCACTTTGGACTTAATTATAATGGAGAACCAGACAATACAGCCTGGCACATTCTCAACAGGGATGGGATGATATGACGTTTTGACGTAATTTCCACGATATTGTTTTCAAAATAATTAAATGTTGATTGTGTAAGTTCTCGATATTCAACACATGTCGATATGTTTGGCACGAATACTCTACATTTTTACGATTTTCAGAACAATCGACGTTAAAACGGCTCGATTATATTTGAATATCATCCCAAAAATAAATACTGAGAAATCACTGTATTCACAATTCAAGTTAAAAAGACACCCAAATCACTCAAAAAAATCTTTTAAAAATCACAACAAAAAATATCACCTATGTGCCTTATTCTGGGCAATTTCCTTTCTGGTTGCATCTTGCAACAACTGCGTATCCACTTCGTCAGCTGGCAACTGGACGTACCGAACTACTGAGCCGCGGATGAAGCAATTTTTCACGGAAAGCTGTAAAAATGGGAGCACTTTTTAAGGGAAAAATTGGTTGAAATCGGTATTGTTGTAGGATCCCCCTAACATAACATGCGCCAATGAATTCGAAATTTGAATGTATTAAATGTGGCATTGGGTCGGGTATTCATAAAAATGCAAAAGGCTGCGCAGCCAACCCAAATTTTCCAGTAAATACGTTTCCAGATTAAATACGAGTAAATGTGGACTTGGGGGAACTGGTGCCAATTGGCGAACTAAAAAACCATTTGACAAGTGAAAAGTGATATGATAAGTAAAACTTTAAAAGCTAAAGTCAGCTTTTTACTTTACATTCCACTTCTAATTTTACTTCTCACTTCTAAAATAGTTTTTTACTCAGACACTGGCGGAATTGGCACCTGATATTTTTGTTGGGGGAATAATTTACCTGCGATCGACAGGAAATCATTGGGGCGAATTGCAAAAGTTCCCCGAAACGCTTGAAAGCGTCACTTGCACCAGAGTGAATAAGAATACCAATTTACTATTCAAATATACGGATCATTCCAACTTTTCGAAAAAACTGGAAAAAAATTTTAATAATCCATCTAAACACCCACTCACCATATGCGGATACTTTTCCTGGTCAATCACTGAAATATCATTCAATTTCACATTGAGATACTGATCTACTGAATGCAAAGTGCCCCGAATGCTGCGATATAGTATAATTTGGACAGATGCCAAAAATGGAAAAATGTATTTTTAACACACCACAGGTCATTTTTCAACTCGACAACAACATCCTTCCCCACCAGCGATTTGAAAAATGAGTAGAACAGCTGAAAATTAAGATTTTTTGAAACGGTGGATACCGAGGGACTATTTAATTGAAACAAACCATAGCGATCAGACTTCACAAACGTTTCGAATTTTTTCTTTTTTTCATTAGCAGCGCATTTGGATACGCGCGGAATATATTGTTCAGTCAACCATCCACAACAAACTTCCCGAAAATAGTCTATAAACAAGCGCAAACCGTACCAAATCCCGCACTCGAACTTTTCCATCAAAAATTCAATTTCCAATAATGCCGAAACGCGGACAAAAGGGACGGGCGGAGTGGCATAAAAACGGAACTATGGGCCAGCCGCGAATGGACAATATCGGGATGATTTTTGCCGCATTTTTTCTGACCGGATTTGTGCCATTTTGCGCGGCAATAGAGAGTTGGTGAAAGCATTGCATTGTACCGTCACATGTTGTAGTCGTGTCTGGGAATTTACAAAGTGTCGATGTTTAGAACACAATAGTGAGCATTCACTCAAACCTAGCATATTTTACCTATTTCAATGAAATCCCTTATCGGATTCATAATTTTACAAGCAAAATTTGAGGGGAGTTGATTTGAAGTTTTCTAATTTGGAGAACTTTGACCATTTTATATACATACGCGTGACAAATTTGTGTAACATTTTACATGACATTTGTGTAGCATTTGACACTTTCCAGTTTACAGGGTGTGGGACTGCCACCAATTTTCATCATACCGTATTACCTCGAATTACCCCCCCCCCTTGAATTAACCCCCCCTCGAAATACCCCCCTAAAATTGAGTGTAACGTGAACGTACATGACAAATACCACAGTTTGTGATCTGTACAATGCAGAACACACGTTAAAACTGATGATTAAGTGACGTTAGAGTAGGGTTTTTGTGTATATACAGTTATATATGCCTATAAACACATATACATCTATGTAATTGTTCGATTTTTCTACGTCTGCGTATGGGGAATTTCCGAAAATTTCTGGCGAAATAATAGACCCCCCTCGAATAAACCCCCCCCCCTCGAATTATCCCCCCACAAATTTTGCTGGCGAAATAATAAACCCCCTGGGGGTATTTCGAGGTAATACGGTACCTATACAGTCTCGTTCATGCAAATTCGAAGCGGGTGGGATTTTTATTTGTGATTATTACCGTATTACCTCTAATTATCCCCCCCCCCTCGAATTAACCCCCTCAAAATGGGCTGGGGAAATAATAACCCCCCCCCCTCGAAATACCCCCCTTCGGAATAATGTACGTCATGTACGTAATAAATACGTCATGTATGCATGCAATGTACATGATGTATATTACTGCTAACTTGCATTGCAGCTACACATAGACTAGTTTGTGTAGCTATCTACGTTTTTATGTCCAAATATATCCTGTTTGACACATTTATTACCTGTTTTGGGTACGCAAATGCCTACTACGATCCTTATGAAAAGTTCTGACGAAATAATAAAAAAAAACCTTGAATAAACCCCCTCTCGAATTAACCCCCCCTCAAATTTTGCTGGCGAAATAATAAACCCCCATGGAGGTATTTCGAGGTAATACGGTATTTCATCAGCTCATTCAGACCTATGTGTATTTTGCGGGAGTAATTCAAGAGGGGTATTTTGATGATAATATAGTATTTTAGAAAAATTCAATGCCAACTTGCAGATCACCCAATCTACATATTCAAAGACGACATCATACCGCTCGTTTTTGCAGCAGTACTACCCGGCCTTTTACTTGGAATTATCACTGTGTTATGTGTCATTGCGCTCAGATGTTATATGCTCAGAAGATTGAGCCATCAGATTGTGGGTTTTTTTTGTCATTGTTTGTTTGTTCTTGTTTTGAAATGCAATTGTTGATGCCATTTTTCAGGTGATCGATGACCCCGCAAAGAAGCCTGGGTATTTTTTTTCAAATTTATATTTTTTATTTACACCGTTCATTTTGGGAAAAAAACGTTTGCAGAGGGGACCAGAAGGATAAACAAGATGCGACTGCAAAGGAAATTGGGAAACCACACTGAATTGAATGGAAATTACAGGATTGACAATGCGCAGGTGCCAGTTCCGCAAACTGAGAAGTGAGAAGTGAAATGGCAAATGCGAAGTGAATTGAGAAGAAAATTGGCAAAAGCGAAGTGAATGGCAAGTAAATTGGCAAAAGCGAAGTAAAAAATCAAAATTAAACGTAATTTCCGTTCGCTTTTGCCAATTTCCTTCTCAATTCACTTATCATTTCACTTCGCATTTGCCATTTTGCTTCTCAATATGCGGAACTGGCCCCCGGTGATGGCAAACTGTGAACTATGACATAAAAGAAGTGCCCTGAGTAATGTGCAACGTAATGTTGACTATTAAATGTAATAAAAATTTGTCATTTTATTAAATGAAATCTAAAATGAATTGCAAAACCCAAAAATGTGCCGTATTTCCTCTAATAGAATAACGCCATTCTATTTTTTTCATCACCCTTTTACCTGCCGTTATATTGAAGGTGACGTTCTATTGGAAGCTGTCGTTCTATTTTTTCTTTCATTTGAACATAATATTTTTTATAAAACATGAGGAACATTTGGATATCGGGGCATCAATTCAAACAAAAACAAATGTGTAAAAAAATCTGAATCATAGCTCTGTCTGATCACCCTGGATGTTCTCAGAAACCATTTTTCAAATATTTTTGTGTTTTGGCACCCTCCCAACGTAATTTCTACCTGTCGTCCTATTAGAGATGCCGTTCTATTGGAGGTATGCCGTTCTATTAGTAGAAATACGGTAATTCAACAATCACGAAAAATGTTATTCCTACCTGCTTTGCCATAACTACAACAAAAATTCAAGGTATTACTGAAGATTGAAAGATTAAAGATTGAACATTATTACAACAAATGTCACCGTTTTTGATCAGAAAATTTCATGATTTCTATACACGGAATTCATCGATAGTGTGCAAGTAGCGTGAGTGATGAGAAAACTGTGTTTTACATTCGGCTGGGATATGGTATATTTACCTAATTGTAAAGTGTCTAGTCATTGGACTATATCCTTATGTAGGTAGGCACTTGCATTATCACCTTACAAGATGCGAAATGTATGCATTCGCGTCTACCCCTCCCACTTTGATGATGACAGCATAATTGGCATTCAAATGTGTTAATGGCAGGAAGCTGACATGCATTCACTATTTATGTAATGCCTGGTTTAAGCTGAGATGTCAACAAAATGTACCATGCATTCTGTATGAGATCAGAGAGATGTTCAGGGAACTAGGGTTGGGAAAATGGTGTTTCTGTTCCCATTCTCATGGCATTTGCGCATCTGTTAGGCAGCACACATTTTCCACTAGCAGTCCTGCATATGATGTCATAATTTAGTCCACCGAGTGCACACTTTGCAACTTTTGAATAAAGTGGCAAACTTACCAAATACTTTGTCATTCTGTCAGATAGATATTTTAGGTAACCTTGTGCAGCATTTATCACATAACGTTATTAGGTAATCAGAATATGGTGACATACTGCAAAGCACGCAGTTCAGTAAACATACTTGTGTAGATAAATGTAGGTAATATGTAGAATCCAATGTGTAGAAATTACGAAAATTTGACACCAAAACAATGCAGTTGAAGCTTTTCCATCACTATCCAAATCCTACATCCAAATAGGACATTGAACAACCACAGTAATTCATGAAGGTGTCTCCAAACGAGACTCTTGCATGCATGCATAAACTTACTAGAACATGCTGTAAATTCATCACATCATGCAGTGTGATGGGTAGATTCAAACATGCATATTAAAGCATCCATAGATCGAGCCCAACATTCGGTTACCTAAAGCCATACCACAGTGAACTGAGATAAGCACAACAAAGTATCAGTTCAAACTGAAACAAACAATACAACATATTGACAAAGTTATCAATTGGCTGCAATATGGAAACCAGTGCAGATTTGTCAAGGTGGTTGGGTGGAAATGTTGCCAGGCTGGATGCACTCAGGATGAGGCAGTTGCAGTGAGTAATTATTTTTTAACACAAAATGCAGCACTTTTTGTACCTTTTTAATTAAATTTGAATTTTAAGGAGCCCTGAACTGTACCAACTGGTTGATTCTATGGGTGAGCTGTCAGCCCAATCAATGGGCATAAGCAAGGTTGTGACAAGTTCTGAGAAACTCATGCAATCCAACCATGTGATTTATGTCATGTGGGAAAGGGATGAAGATAGGTATGTTTGTTTCTTGTTGTTGTTGCCTTTTGTCAGCTACTTTGACAGAAAAAGTATATGTTGGGGTAAAATTTTCTAAATGTTAATGATGTTCATGTTTCATGACATAACTGTCTCAGAGATTGAATGCAAAGAAATGTGCATCCTGAAGGTTTTACTTTAGATCCATTCTTTAGCTATTTAAATATGGCCATACTTTAGTTGTAAAAATATGCCCTAGAAGCGACACAAAAATACATTAATACACACAATAAAGTTCCTACATAATTATCATCAAATCTTAACCTCAAATTTTTTATATTGAAATCCACCTACTTTCAGTCATGTGTCAAGACTGCTTGGTTTTATCAAAGTGGGCAAAAAGACATTGTTCTTCTATGACCATGAAATGAAAACTTACCATGGACCAACATTGTGTGTTCTTGACTTCTATGTGCACCATTCAAGGCAGAGGGGAGGTGTTGGCAAACATCTGTTTGATTTCATGTTGCAGGTACGATTTTGAATGTGGTGTGGTACTAGGGTTAGTTGTTCTATGGCTACAAGTGACTGGGATTATGACATTTTGAGAGAAATACTCGAACAATATCACTTAGACACCTAGGTAAAGTTGTACTATTTATTCATCATCTATGACTCTCTGCAATCTACACTTAACAAATCTTCCCACAGAAAATGTTTCCTTATATTTTGAATTCCAACTCTCACTTGATTTTTTCTTTCATCGGAATGCATCACTTCGATTGAGTTGCAGTTTCACTACCTTGTTTTAAACCAATGGCAATTATAAAAACTTCTTTAAAAACATTCGCAGTCTGAGAAAATAAAGACATCAGATCTGGCATTTGACAGCCCCTCCGTGCTCCTGATTTCATTCATGCACAAACACTACAACCTGGACAGTCCGATTTGGCAAAATACCAATTTTGTTGTCTATCCACAATTTTTTGAAGATGTGAAGGACAAAAATAAGGGTAAATGTGACACTGCGGCTGATGGATGGGAAAAGGAAGTGCCTAGATCCCTGGGCAATGGCGCCACACCAACGAGGTGGTTGCAGTCGGTGGGAAAGGATTCTGAAAGCAAGGTGGGATTGAAATGACAAATTGAAGCTTGCAGTATTAGGTAGCCAGTTATGGTGTTGCGCAGTAGTGATGGTATGGCGCCATGGCGCTGGCACCCTTTAATGGCGCCAAAGGGCGCCAGCGCCATGGCGCCATTGGCGCTTGGCGCCCTTTTCTCTGGCGCCTGGCGTCATTATTTCGAATTCGAATTCGAATAACTATCTGAGATTGACATTAGAGCTGTTTTCATCAGTTTTTGACACTTTTTTAGATTCAAAACTTAGTAGTAATGAGTGTTAATAATAAATACTCAGTATTTAGTACACATAATCAGTATCAGTCAAGCTAACTTCCTTTAAAATACCGTATAAAAATAAGAAATGTAAATGAATACATGCAGTAAATACTCAAGTTTACATATAATACTTCTGAGTAAAAGTAAGTATTTTTTAGAACTGTGGAAATGACTTATTTACAATGTAAGCATTTCATATTAATTTTTCCAGCTGGAAAAACAATAAGAAAAGTAAGAAACTATAAAGAAAATAAAAATAAGAAACTATAAATAAGAAACTATAAGAAGGTAAGGTAAAAATGGTCCCCAGGGAATTTTTTTGAATATAAATATATATATTGTATAGGATGCAGTTTCAGTGGCTTTTTACCATCAGAAAGTGGTATGAGACATTGCTCTTCTATAAATGCTTCTGTGATGATCTACATGCTCAAATGATGACTTTTATTGTTGGCGCCATTTTGGCGCCTGGCGCCATTGTTTCTGGCGCCTGGCGCCATTTTTTTCAGATGGCACCGTGGCGCCATTGGCGCCTGTCGCCACTTTCGCTGACGCCCTTTTTGCGCCCGGCGCCATGTTTTCAGATGGCGCCATGGTGCCATTGGCGCCTGGCGCCATTTTTCCTGGCGCTTTTCCATCACTATTGCGCAGTTACGATTTTGCATATACTCGGCGGAAATCACACTTACAATGGAAACTACGATATCCCATCTGAAAAATAAACGAAAAATTTGACAGTTTTTCATCATAATATTTGGTTTTTACTATGGAAAGTTAATTACGAAATTTATAACAAGATTTTATCCATTTAATTATGGTGGGATTCTGCACATACCTACTTTGCGGTCCGCCGAGTTGTCCTTGGCGCTTGACGCCATTTTCATCTGGCGCCAGTGGCGTTAGGCGCTGGAAATGAGAAAAGCGCCATGGTGCTTTTGACATTATTGAACACGTCTCACACAATGCATAAATATAGGTAATCTTTTACTGAAATCTCTCTCAATCACAAGTTCTGCAATCGAATCTCACACCCACAGGCGCGCCATGACCAATCGGCTTCGTTTGGCGCCGATCTGAGCACTGAAGGCACAGTTGCAAATCGACAGTCGGCAGCGAAAGCCAGAAAAGCTCATATTTTGGGCTCTACTCCGCTTTGGTGACAGTCTCTTGGTTCCATTTGGAGGTTTTTGAGTGTGACAGGTTCTGAGGGGCGTTTTTCCACCCCTGTATTAAAAATACAAGCCGTTCAGGGGTGTCCGATTTTTAGTATTTTCATCTGAAAAAACAACAGGAATATGTATACATATCAATCTGTAAATTTTTCTGTGTTTTAGCTCTTATAAAACGACAATTCAAATAACGAAATGATAATTTTTGGCGTATTTACGATCATTGTGGCGGATTTTGGTAACTTGGAAACATCATTTTTATATTATATATGTAGCTTTGTTGCTGTTTGCTAGTCTGGTAAAGATGAAGTTAAAATAAATTGTGATTTCTGCCATTTTCATGTTTTAATCGTTTTTTTTGTGTAAGCATCTTGTCATTTTGTAGGCATTTTATTCACAAATTCACCCAAGTTGCAACCATTTGCGAATGGAAAATTTCTGGTTCATACAGGGTATTCAAAAAAAACAGTAAAATTATTACAAATAAAAACAGACAAAAAATGCCCTTGATTTTGTAGTCGCCCTCCATAGCATCACTTTTTGTAAAATATTATCAGCTAAATTTGCATACCGTATTTCCTCGAAATACTCCCGGGGGTTTATTTTTTCAGGGTGAGATTTTTTTTTGGGGGGGGGGCAAACGATGGGGTTTTTCGACGGGGGATCACTATTCCGCCAGAAATATTTTGAAATCTCAGTATTTTACTAAATTGTTGTCTGAAACGTGCGCAGATGTCGAAAAATGCAACAAAAACCGCCATGTATAAGACTTTATGGACGTATGTAAACTCGGCAGACATGAAAGGAATCAGTGTTTCGGCCCTTACGTACCAATTTTAAATTTCGTCAAAATTGTTAAGTTGATTTTGAATTTGAATGAATGCATTCCAATCGATTCATGGTAAATCTTATTCAATCCGACGATTTATGCGAGAACAGGATAAACTGAACACGCATATTGTCATATGAAAGCAGATAACAAGGTATTTTTTTGTAACAGCCCGGACAAATTCCAACAAAAAAGTACGTATGTGTGCGTGCGATAGAACAAGGGAAGAACGAACCTGTACACTGTACACCACTAGCTAAATCTGGATCGTTTTGAAAATCTAAAAATTGCTCTGAATCAAGGGCGTACGCAGGGGGGTGGGCGGGGGGGGCGGCCGCCCCCCCCGTTCCCGGGCCGGACAGAAAAATTTGCCAGAAATGGCACTTTTCTGAGGCGAACTGGTAGGCACTTTAAAAATTTTTTTGCGCGCAAGCGCGCAAATCTCCACCCCATTCTTTAATTTGTCTTTTCAAGCGTCAAATTGCACTAGAAAAGTGTCCAACAGTGCCAAAAGCGGACCTAGTACCATATATAGGTATAAATAGATACCTATATGGTAGATGTTGGCGCCAACGCCAACGCCAATACTGCCATGGCGCTGGCGCCTACAAATGGCGCCAGCGCCATGGCTCTATTCCTTTACTATAGGACAAAATTTTAGGGGGGGGGGGGCGCCGCCCCCCCCCGTTCGCCGGGCTCCGTATACAATCCGCCCCCCCCGCTCAAAAATCCTGCATACGTCCCTGCTCTGAATAACATAAAATGCTCACTATGTTCGTAATAATAAGAAATTATCGTATATTTATCAAGTGTAGATCTTAAATTCAAATTTCGACGGTGACGTTCACTTATCTAATTGAAAAATTTGTTGATGGTCATTCCTACGCATGAAATACGAGTGTCAATAACAATGAATTTGAGTTAGAATGGCACTTGTACAAAAATTCGTTAGACCATTGACTCGCATAATGTCTGCCGAGTATAAGTATATCTAGATGGTATAAACACTGTTCTGATATAACACAGTCATTGTTTTTATTTATGCGTCCTTGTTCTGTGTTTCCCAGATCACAAACCACGGCTTTTGTCAATTACGTTCTCTACACACTAAATTTTGTGGGTATTTCGAAAGGGGGTATTTCGAGGGGGGGGGGGTATTTTGAGGAAATACGGTATTTATGATTGTAAGACGTTGTCCATTTTTTGCTCACTCGTTGTAAAAAAACCATCCGGCCTGAAACATTGCTCAAGTGCCACACTGCTGCTTCCAAGTCAGGGTGTGGCATACCCATAGTTACTGTTCTACGTACTTTATGTATTTTGTGGTTTGATTATTTTTTGCATTTTTATTGTGCTCAACTACAGTATTCCACTCTATTAAGTTCTCCCAGCTTCTGTGATCGAGATTGTCTGAAAGTTTGCACTTGAAAGAGTAAATGATGCAAAGCGTCAATTATTAATTGTCAACTAAATAACACCTAAACATGAGAAAATTCACACAAATTATTGGCGCTACGCACACTGAAGCCGAAATATTCGGCATACACACGTTTTTGACAAATGCTGAATTAAATGCTGAATAGAAAAAAACTTGCTGAACTAAAATCGTCCATACTCTTGAAAATTAGGCTGTTTGTCAATTCAGCATGTATTTCAGCATTCAAAAGATGCGTACACTTTTACATGCGGAAACCATTCGGCAAAATCAGATGAAATGTTGAATGCTGAACTGCGAAAAATGTACAATTGTTGAAATTGCGAGTACGGTACGGTACGCAAGCCAATACGGTAAATACACACATTCAGCTATTGTCCTTATCATAGAAAATGCCGAAGTATGTTGCTTTCGACATACTTCAGCGTCTAAAAATTAACGCTCAAATTCGTCCGAATTCGTCTGAATATCGTGCGCACGTTTTCAAAATTCAATATGGCGGCCCCTAAAATGCTGAACTTAAAACGTCAGAACGGCAATTTTTCAATTCGGATTCGGCAGATGAAAACGTGCGTATGCCGAATATTTCGGCTTCAGTGTGCGTAGCGCCATTATGGCCGGAAGTTTCTCAGCAGATACAACGCCAAAATCGCGATTCTCAGATTTTCATCCACATGGATGGGATAATTTTCTTGCCCGAATCGTCACCACTTGCCCGACTCTCGGGCAAAAGTTCACTCAATTTTAGAAAGGACAAAAAAAACTCAGAAAAATAAATAGCAAAAAGCAAGGTCTGGATACACGGAGTTGATAAAAAACGAAAAGAAAAAATTCAAGACAAGGAAGTTTCTGCGCTTTTGAACTTTGAACCCGGTTGCCCGTTTTTATCGATTTCAATGAGCGAAATAGCCGTGAAAAAGGCGAAAATGGATACCGCAAACGGATCTGTCGATGCAATTAGCGAGGATGTGGTCAGTCCATGCATTGCAAATTTATGACTGCCGAAATTTTTGTTCAAAAATGTCCTATCGCAGCTGTCCGAGCTCAATGATTGCGCGAACCGCATGCGTTTGTCCAGCATCCACATGACAACCACTGCTGGTGAGCGTTTTTAAAGCTTGCTGCACTGAGCTTGGGCCTCATTTTAAATGTTTTGGCAACTTTTGGCAGGTTGCCAAAGCAAATCTATGTTGCGACCCAGTCTGTTTGGCGGTACTGAGTTATGTTCAGTACAAAAGTATTGCTTACGGCGCATGGCGTGGGTTAACGGCGTTTTATACTTATTGTCAGTACTTTTCTATTGCATACGGCGCGTGGCTTGGGTCTACGGCTGTGCAACAGACACCATTATGCGGCTTAAGCTGATTAACGTCGTAACGGGGCCAATGGCCGCATGCAATAATAGTACACTGCCTGTGTTATGCAAACATTCTGCATATGCGTGGCAAGTTTGACGTGTGCTCTATATCTTCATGGCTAATCTGCAGTGTAATCTGTGCCAATTTTTATGTAAAAGATAACATGTGTCCGTATCTAAAGTTGATAAAATCAACTTTAGATTGAATAAAATTGCGTGTTGCACGCGGTGGGCCTGGCGGCGCCAGTTTGAGCATTCTGGATTATTGAGCAGTAAATATAGCGGTTTATTTCACGCGCATACACAGAATATCCCATAGCACAGGCAAAAGCCATATTTTTATGAACACGCCATTGACCCCCGAAAATCCAATATGGCGAAAAGCCTATAACTGGCCGTCTGTTGCACACCCAGTGACCCACGCCACGCCGTATGCAATAGAAAAGTACTGACAATAAGTATAGTGAACCGGGTTAACGGGTGTGTAAAATACGCCAGTATGCGGCTTAGATGGATTGATGAATAAAGAAATGATCGAGTGCATTACATGCGCATGTTGATAGATCAAGCAAAGTTTTCGCCTGCATATGAATGGCAGTCAATAGTTCATAATTCCCGCCCACCCACAGCTGAGAAGTTCAGTTGTGACATCACATTGTGGAGCGCTGAGTTATTTGTGATAATGTCGTTTGTTGCACACCCATTGACTCAAGGAACACGCCGTATGCAATACTTTTGTACTGAACATAATACAGTTTAACCGTCTGTTTTTCCTCTTGCATACTATTTATGGGTTTTATACCCGCCTTTTTACGGCAACATACGCTTACCAACATTTTTGTCTGCTGCGTACAGTTTCGAATTTACATTAGAAACCTAATTATTAACAACCTAAAACATTTAGAAACCAAAAAATTCAGGTTCTGGTCATCCGACGAGTGCATGCAGCAGTGCGGAAATCCTCTCGGCTCTGTTTTTTCACACGATGAAATACGATGTGAAAAATGGCAGGTGTCCACATTCTGATAGATTCGTCATGTCAAAGGTGGGTGGCGTTAAATTCATTAAATATTACAAAGAATATGTGTCAATACAGTCGTGTGATTCCAGAAATTAATAATTAGTAATCGAAAGTACATCGAAACATTTGTATTTATTTGGTTTTTCCACTCAAATTGTTCCGCGATATGTGATTTTAATTTTTCAATGACCCACTGATCGTAACTGTTTAATTATCATCCAATCCTCCAACCTTGATTCCCAGGGTCACGCGTGCCCGATTTTATACGCTGCCTACCACGAGCTGGGTGTCATCTCCAAAGACGAAATGCTCAGCTTAAGGAAAATCGATTCTGATATTGAAGGGCACCCGACTCCTGTTAGTGACTTCAAACATATTTTTGTCCAAAAAATTCCCGACATGTTCTACTTCTTGGGGTCAATTTTCCGCAAGTTTATCAGTTGCGAGATTTTTTGTAGCTGACGTGTGAAGTTAACAAGTGGTAGCTTGTAATTGACAAGTCAATCTATACGATAACGCGTGTCGCTTGTCAGCTTACGTGTAACTTGTCAAACCATAAATATAATTAGCTGTAAGGAACCACTTCTATTTTTTCTACCTGCGGATTCTTCCCCAAGAGAGCGACGAACGTTTCTGGCAAAATTTTTACGCCAAATGTAAAAAGTGTAAAACAAACTTTTCGGCAACTTTAAAGTTGGAATTACAAATTCTGAAATGTCATTCTCCTACAAAACACCCACAATTTCTCCACAGTGAAAAACTCCCGATCCCACGCAAAAAACCCTCAAAAATTTCCCACCAAAAAACGATCCCAAATCCCACTACGCAGCGACTGCCCTTCATCGACGTAGCAACGGGTTCCCTAGGCCAAGGTTTGAGTTGCGCAGCGGGCATGGCTTACACGGGAAAATATTGGGACAAGGCGTCTTACAATGTGTTCTGTTTGATTGGAGATGGGGAGAGTGCTGAGGTGCGCTATTTTCGGGGTGCCCAATTTTTTTGGTGATTTTGGGGTGCCGTTTTTGTTGATTTTGTCGTCGGATTTGATGGCTGGTGGATTTGACGTAATAAAAGTAGGTAACTTAAAACTGCGTTTTTCATTGTTCGTTTTTTGAAATGCAGTTTGGTGTGGGGAGCTTATTGGAAAGCTTTGGGTCACGTGAGATATCATCATAGTAAATATTTTTTTTAAACAAAAATACTCCACGCTACGTTTCATGAAACTCCATGAAAATGTCACAGTGTAGTTTTTCCAACTTCGGTGAGTGATTGTTGCACATGTCAAAGCCAGGGGTATCTTGAATTTCGACCCTCTGGGTGGTTGGATAGAGAGCAAATCGCTCTTCCGGAGGGATAGATAGCTGAAAATTTTTCTGGGGGGTTCGCGGGGGTTCAATATATAGGCTTTTTCGGGTTGTAGAAGGAAGAAAAGGGAAAAAATCGCTAAAAGTAGGTGAAAAATGGCTAAAAATAGGTATATAAGTACATATATAGCCAAAGAAGCAAAAATGAACATGAACTAGCGATTTTGGAGGTCAAAATATCTAAAAAGGCACGAAAAGTAGCAATTTTGAGCAACAATCTGGGTAACATTTCTCAAAAATCGCTCTGGATAGGTAGATAGCTGGCCGATTGGGGGGGGGGGTTTAGGTAGGGGGTAGTAGCCCAAAATTTTGCCTCCAGGATAGATGATATCTGAGCGGCCTCCGGGATAGATAGATAGCTGGGCGGTTTTGGGGGGTAACCCCTCCCCCATTCGAGACCCCTGGTCAAAGCTGTTGCACCAAATGATAGTGTAATTTTTTTGTTATTCTATTTTTAATACTCCAAGTTTGGCACGTCCTGTACCAACGATCAATGCTTTGAATGTGCCTCACCGGAAACTCGAATACTCAGGGTTCCATTTGGGAGGCACTTTCATTTTCCTCCCATTACAAACTGGACAATTTGATTGCCGTTTTTGATGTGAATCGTTTGGGTCAAAGTCAGCCAACAATGCTGCAGCACGATGTGGAAACTTATAGGAAGAGATTGGATGCTTTTGGGTTTGCACTAATTTTTTTAAAGTTTTTTTCAGTTTTATGTTTCTCACCGGTATTTTTCATCAATAAACTGGCAAGTAAGCTCTGAATAAAGTTCGGGTGAGATTTTTCTATGGCGATTCAAAATTTGTCCAAATGGCCAGTGCGTTTTTCAACCGGTTTTTTTCAAAAAAGCACTTTCTTAAAAAGCGGGCCGGTGAAAAAAGCGCTTTTTCCATCCTTACTCCACAATCTAGACTCAATTGAATCCCGCCCACGTGAATAATGCAGGTGGCACGCGCACGTGGTTGACGGGCATGACATAACTTCTCTATGCAAACTTATGTCCTCGGCGCGTGCAAATGCCGATGGTAAACCGACTGCAATTGTGGCCAAAACTTTCAAGGGGAAGGGTATACCGAATGTGGAAAATTTGGACAATTGGCATGGAAAACCTGTGGGGGATAAAGGTGTGAAAGAAATTGAGGCCATGATCAAGAATAAGGGTGAGGTTTTTATTCACAATTGATGAATATTTCGCTTTTTCGGACTACGGTTCAAACGGGATCCCTATGCCGAATCCCGAGAATTTTCGGGATTTTGTGGTCTCGATCCCGAAATCCCAAAAAAGCCGATCCCGATCGCGAAAGTTTTCAAAACCCAATCTCGATCCCGTGACTCCAATCCCAATCCCGTAAAAATCAGTGGAAATAATAAAAAGTGAAAAATGACATTTTTACGCTAAAAAATGAAAACGGAAACCTCTATTTTATGCCACTTTTCTGGCATCCGAGGGTGTTTTTAGACCTTTGTGAATGCCTGAATGCTTTTAGAACTCTGAATGCAAGAATTATGGCCAAAATGCCGACCCTGAGACCCCGATCCCGAAACAATGCCGATCCCGTGACCCGAATCCCGATTCCGAAAAGTCAATCCCGTTTGAACCATATTTCTGACCCGTCGCAAACCACATGATGAGTCTAACTCCACACAGGTCCTATAAAGTTATGTGTGACTCCGCCCACAAAGGATGCACCTGATATCGACTTGAAAGTTGGCCACATCTCTATGAGCCAACCGCCAAATTACAAAGTTGGAGAAAAGGTGACATTTTTGGCGAATAATATTTAAATCCAATATTTTCCCCCAAAAATAATCCAAGTTTTTAGGTAGCTACTCGGATGGCGTACGGTACTGCGTTGGCGAAATTAGGTGAAAATAACCCCAGGGTAGTTGGATTGGATGGAGATACCAAAAACTCAACCTTTTCGGATAAGCTGTTGAAGGTTTGTTTGCTTTATTCCGTGAAATCTAGGATTGACTACCTATCTTAACATACTTTCGAGTTACCTATCATTACTTCATATTTTTCATATTTTAGTTTACCAGACAAGTTTTCATGCAAGTCAATTTTTCTGAGTTATTCAATTTTATGGAAAAAACCGATGAAATTGCGCGTTTAAAAATTTGCGAAAGTGACATGATTCCAAAAATCTAAATACTAAAATAATCGCAATCAATTATCTCCAGTGCCGCCCGGAGCAGTTCATCGAATGTTTCATAGCGGAACAGAATATGGTCGGGGTCGGAATTGGGTGCGGCACCAGATCCAGAGCTATTCCGTTTGTGAGCACTTTTGCCGCGTTTTTCACACGGGCCGCAGACCAATTGAGAATGGGCGCTGTTAGTATGACGAATTTGAAATGCGCTGGTCGGTTTTTAGTTTACTTTTGCTCAGTTTTGGGACGGATGGATGTAATTTGTCGAATGAAACAAAAACTGTACATAAATATAATATGCAATTTCGAGTGTTTTCTTGTTTCAAGTGTACAGCTTCAACTTATTGAGGTTGAAAATGGTCGATCAAAGCGGTATACGCCATGAGTCGACGTAAAACCTATATTTGGTGCAAATCACAACTAGGGTTCAAACGGGATTGACTTTTCGGGATCGGGATCGGGATTCACTTTTCGAGATTTCGGGATCGGGATCGGGATCGGGATCGGGATCGGGATTGGTATTTTGAGATTTCGGGATCGGGATCGGGATTGGCCGGGATTGGGGTCACGGGATCGGGATCGGGATTGGCATTTTTTCGGGATCGGGATTGGGGTCTAGGGATATAGATTTCTGTCACTGTTCTGGCATTCACAGTTGTTCATAAAGGTCTCAAAACACTGTTGGATGCCAGAAAAGTGACATAAAATGGACGCTGGGGGTTTGCGTTCACATTTTTGCATGCAAAAATGTCATTTTTTCACTTTTTATAATTTTCACTATTTTTTCCGGGATCGGGATCCCGGACTTGGGAGATTCTCGGGATCGGGATCGGGATTTGAAAGTTTTCGGGATCGGGATCGGGATTGGTATTTTTGGATTTCGGGATCGGGATCGGGATCGGGATTGGGGTTTCGGGATCGGGATCGGGATCGGGACTGCTAAATCCCGGAATTTCACGGGATCCGGGATCGGGATCGGGATCCCGTTTGAACCCTAATCACAACTACAAAAATAGTATGCCATGTTTCCACGGATGTTTGATGTTCACAACACATCATTCTAATGTATACCCCGTCTTTTAACACATATTGAAAAATGCATATATTTTTTCCTTCTAGTTTAATTTTTTTATCCCGCAGGCAGTCACGTGGGCGTGAGCATCGGTGAAGATGGTCCCAGCCAGATGGGTCTGGAAGATTTGGGCTTGTTTCGGTTGGTCACGTCTCACGTGCTATTTGGGCAATTTTGTTATACATTGCAATTAATAAAAGTCTAAAATTCTGAGGAAATTCTTGCAATTTCAAAATTATCTTCACCAACCTTTGAGCGTGGTATTTACCGTGTTGGACAGTGGCATATCGAACATTTATTGAAAGCCATCGCAGTACGATATATACTTGACAACATTGCTAGGGCTCAAATTCCACATGACAAAATAGCACCTGACAAAAATCTCAGGTCTCTTTGCGGTAGCACAGTATTCTACCCCACGGATGCGGTGGCGGCAGAAAATGCGGTACAGTTGGCTGCCAACACCAAAGGCATTTGTTACATTCGCACGAGTCGACCCGCGTTGCCGACAATTTACGCAAATGATGAGAAATTCGAAGTGGGAAAGGGCAAGGTTTGTGTGATCATATTTGATTTTTTAGCGATGTAAGCATTATTTGTAGAATTTTGATTTTGCGACGTCTTTGACTCAAGAAATTCATGACCAGCGCCCTCGAAACTGTGATTCGGGATTCGTGCCCGATGTGGCTTTTTCAATTGTGTCAATCGACATCGGCGATTTTGAAAAAATATCGAATTGACATCGATCAGAACGCAGATATTTACATAGTACTGAATATTGCCGCTCCACACAGCGATTTTTAAAATAAGTTCGAAATTTTTTTTGGCAAAGTATGGATGCCGTATTTCTTCTAAAAGAAGAGCGCGGTTCTATTTTTTTCTTCAACCTCCAATAGAACGGCAGATAAACAAGTTGACAAAAAAAATAGAACGGCGCTCTTCTTTTAGAAGAAATACGGTATTCATACTTTGCCATAAAACGTTCGAACTTATATTTAAAAACGCTGTGTGTGGAGCGCCATTGGGATCAAAAATCAATATCGAAAAGTCATATTTCCATTTTTCAGTCATCCATTTTTCACCCATAAAACCCAATTTCCAAGATTCTCCGCCAATCGACCAACGACAAGATTCTGATAATTTCATGCGGCGTCACTCTTTATGAAGCGCAAACAGCCGCTGACGCCATGAAAAAAGATGGAATCGACGTGTGCATTTTGGATCCGTTCACTGTGAAGCCGTTGGACGAGAAGTTGATTTTGAGTTCGGCGGAAAAGTGCAAAAATGTGCTCGTTGTCGAGGATCATTATCCGGAAGGTTGGACGGGGTTTATAAATGGGGAAATTGTTGTCGTTGTAAACTAGTGTCAACTACTTGCGTGGGGCCTAGGGTGTCAAAAAATATTTTTGCGGAAAATGGAAAGATAAAAATCGTTCATCTGGCGGAAAACGGAAGATAAAAATTTCTGCCGGAAAACGGAAAGCGGAAAGTTGAAAAATTTCACTTGCCGGAAAGAGGAAAGGTAAAAATCTTTCAGCTGCCGGAAACGGAAAGCGAAAATGTAAAAAAATTGGGTAAAGACTGAAACGGAAAGTTCACCTCCCAGTAGGGCCGTTGTTTTTTTTACACGTGCTTATAAATTGAAACGCAAACAAGTGCCACTTCACATACGGAAAGATCGTCCCCTAAAATGCAGGCGGCCTAGGCGAAGCAGTTTCCCACGTCTTGGCGTCGAGCCAATTTTCGGGCAAATTCGCCCACTTGTGCGTTCGCGAGTTGCCCCGTTCCGGAGCGCCAAACAAATTGTTGGAAATGTTCGGAATCAGCGCTAATTGCGTGGAGAAGAAAGCGAGGGAAATGGTGAAGTGATGAATGTCTTTTAGCCAGACTTTAGGGTTTTTTGTTGTCTTTGTCGTGGAAATTGTCCTGAGAAAAGTCGGGTCGTTTTCCTAACACAATCAGTTGAATTAGGAGTATACGGTGATGGGAATTTTACGCGTGGTTGAGTGTAGGGTTCAAACGGGATTGACTTTTCGGGATCGGGATCGGGATTCACTTTTTGAGATTTCGGGATCGGGATCGGGATTGGGGTTTCGGGATCGGGATCGGGATTGGTTTTTTGAGATTTCGGGATCGGGATTGGCCGGGATTGGGGTCACGGGATCGGGATTGGGATAGGCATTTTTCCGGGATCGGGATTGGGTTCTAGGGATAGAGATTTCGGCCATTTTTCTGGCATTCACAGTTGTTCATAAAGGTCTCAAAACACTGTTGGATGCCAGAAAAGTGGCATAAAATTGACGATGGGGGTTTGCATCCACTTTTTTGCATGCAAAAACGTCATTATTTCACTTTTTATAATTTCCACTAATTTTTCCGGGATCGGGATCCCGGACTTGGGAGTTTCTCGGGATCGGGATCGGGATTTGAAAATTTTCGGGATCGGGATTGGTATTTTTGAGATTTCGGGATCGGGATCGGGATTGGGGTTTCGGGATCGGGATCGGGACTGGTAAATCCCGGAATTTCACGGGATCCGGGATCGGGATCGGGATCCCGTTTGAACCCTAGTTGAGTGTAGGGTTCAAACGGGATCCCGATCCCTCAATCCCGAAATTTGAAAATTCCAATCCCTATCCCGAGACTTGAAAATCCCAATCCCGATCCCGAAAAAAGTGCTCCAATCCCGATCCCGGAAAAATACACATGCATATATGGTAGACAGTGGTGTGAATGACAATGCCAGGCAGCCCATTGCGCAGTGCCTAAATGAATCTATAGCATTGTTTTGGATGCCAATTTAATCCAACGTTGCTGGCATCCATTGTTTTTGGTGTTTTGGGTCATTTTGTGAAATGTCAGTAAAAAACCCTGAAAACCAATTTTTTTAGGCCTAAATCCCGATCCCGACAAAAACGCCAATCCCGATCCCGAAATCGCAAAAAGCCGATCCCGATCCCGAAAGGCCAATCCCGATCCCGAAATCTCAAAAAACCAATCCCGATCCCGAAAAGTCAATCCCGTTTGAACCCTAGTTGAGTGTAGCGTGAAGTACCGATGCACCACTGGAGTCACGGTGTCAAGTGCGATGGCGCTTTTACATCGCTACTCCAGTCTCTTATTTTCAAATGTGCTTTTGTGAAGGTTGGCAATATGGATTTACATGTGATTTCATTAGGCACTTATTTACAAAATAGATCCAACAGGGTCAAACTTTTTTTGTACCTTGTCTGTGTGATGTTCTGTTCTAGGCACCTTCCCTATTAGAAAAATAATGCGTGTACCTTAATTTAGTTGATCAATTACGGGATCAGTTTCCTGTTATCCAGCAGGTAAATATTTGCAAATAGGTTAATGTTAATGTTTGTTTTTGTTCACGTGTAGGCAGGCTCTCACGGTTATACTGACCGAAACGCATGCATAATCACAAAATGTTGCCATTTTTTGATCGATAGAGTTGACGATTTGTGTCAAAAGAGCAGTGGCAAAATTTTTTAAGTCGAGGTGTGTTATGGCATGTTTTAGTGAGTGTGCTGTCGGTACCGTTTGTCAGAATATACGCACTACAAGTTGTGATTTTTTACGGATGTTTGGTCACATATTTAGAAAAAAGTTAGTCATAGCATAGCTAAATAGATATACATATTTATGTTTCTTTAGTTTTTAGATTTATCAATTGCAGCTGCAAAAATGCTCATACGTTAATTCCAATAGAATCTGTTAGATCGTTTATTTGTTAGACTCCATAAACACCGAAAATTCCCCAAAGGAATACCTATACACAATACACGCCGACAACATCCAAACATTCCAAAAAACAAATAGCAATAATTTCACAACATTGCAATGCAAATTCACTATAAACAAAAACACCCAAAATTTCACTGCACTCTCCTTTTACTCCATTCCCTTGGCTGCCAATGTAATTTACTCGGGTCAATTCTGAGTGGTCTTTTTGCCATAGCCTTTTCATGTGCATCTAACTGTTCTCTTGTAAGCACTAAAATGTACTGACCCTTGTAGTATTGGATCAAGTTCAGATATTGCAGGGTGCTGATGACATCTTCTTTTTTGATGCAAGTGTCCTCGGATATGTCGCTGGGAATTTTTGGGGATTTTGGAATTGTGGTGCATGAAGTGCAATACATAATTTGCAATATGAATGTGTATTGGGGGTCTTCTTCCGCGACCAACGGTTATTTTAATCGTTCAGGTCGGCTTATGTTTTTAATTTTTGTGGTAAAACAGTAGTTAGCCGTAGTTTTACATAGGCAGTAACTGATACAGTTTTACATCGTTCTGTAAATAAAATGTCACTGTAAACGCCTGCACACTGATACATCACAATATTTTCACTTATAGAATATCATCTATTTATATGAGGCGTCCGATTCTAAAAGTCGACAAGTCCAGAATTTGAAAATTTTGAGTTAGGCCCGGAAACGTCATCAGGGGGATACTCCCTCCCATTTTTCACAATTTTCCATAAATTTTTTGACCTCACATTTGGTTATCGCAAAGACTTTGGGCAAGAAGTTGAGAAGTCCACTTAGTTTTGGGCTAAAAGTCGACAAGTCTATCTTGGACAGGCTTTTATTGTTGCAAATATCCAAATAACATTTTCTGGACACCCAATTTTTTTGCATATACGTTGAGAGAAGGGGTTGAAAATTTGACACTTTATTGTCAACATATGGAACTTAATGGTAGGCGTGAGAGAGCCAAATTGGACACGCAGCACAGACCATGAATTGGATATGAAACTCAAAATCACATTTTGTGGACTTGACGACTTTTAGAATTGGAGGCATCATATAGATTGGACATCGAGATTATGAAGATCCACTAGACATCGACCAAATCGACATTATAAAAATCGACCAGAGACATCAACCCCCTCACCAACTTGACACTCAAACACAATCTATACGGGTCCTCATCACTGGATCTTTCCACATTTTGCTGCTTCGATCTGGCCGGCACGCCTGCAGTTTGTCTTTCCCGATCTTTTTCGCGCATTCGCAACAAAACGTACTCCAAAATGGCGCCGGCCCAGTAGCTACGGTAGCCCAGCAAGCCCAGATCTGTGTGTTTTGAAACTGATGTTGGCTTGGTTGATTTAAAGTAAGGTGGGTTTGGGTTTGGCTGAAGGGGGGGGGGGGAATTCATTTAGAACCACGATAGGGAAACCCGGTTTATTCGGAAGATTTGTTATTATCAGTTGGCCGGGTAGTATTCAAACCGGTTCCTGGTGCCACTCCCAGACCCTAGCAATGTCAAATGTCATGTAAAATGCCCTTCAAAATGGCAAACGGGTTTTAACACGACTTTTGTCAGTTTGCAAGACATTTTACATGCCTTTGACACTTTGCAAAACATTTGAACTTTTAAAGGGCATTTTACTTGGCTTTTGACACTTAGCATGACATTTAAAATTTTACAGGGCATTTTACATTCCTTTCGACACTTTGCATGACATTTTAAATTTTACAGGGCATTTTACATTCCTTTCGACACTTTGCATGACATTTTAAATTTTACAGGGCATTTTACATTCCTTTCGACACTTTGCATGACATTTTAAATTTTACAGGGTCTGGGAGTACCCCATCCCGATAGAATAGATAGAGTCAATATATTGCTATCACGGATTCACTCCTATAACAAATTACGAAATATCACAAAATCAGAACACACCAGACAGCGGCTTCTCAGGCGAGCCAACTTTCTGCTCCGATTTCGACAGTTCATATGAAAATTCGATCAAAAGTCTACCGTAACCGCGTCTTTGGTACGGCGGTAAAACAAGGAGACACGCCAAGTTGTGTTCTTCTGCTGATTCCTTCTCTTTGCTGAAATGTTTTGAAAACTTTTTTAAAATGATGGTTTGGGATTTTTAAATTTTTTTAATTGAAAATTTCAATTTTTCTAAAGCATTTGAAAGCCTTGAACACGCACATTGTTTTTATTACTTCTTATTATAATCAACTTATTTTTCACTTCTTCATTGACTTCTAATTTTAAAATTATTCCTTCAAAAGAGAACCCAACAAATCTAATTGAAAATTTCACAATGCACACACCAAAACGAACCTAAAATATCCCACAATGTGGCATCCACGATCATCATTTTCTGTCATAACATAAAACAGAAATGGATCTGTATCATAGTAGAGCGTTTTATGGTCCAAAAATAATTTGGCCAGAAGACAAATATTCTGTGCGTAGGGTTTATTTTTGCGGCCATCGATTTCAAAAAATGACAATGAACCATCGCGATAGATTTCGGTGCCCGGTGGGAAGCGCAGTTGACACTTGTCCTGTAAAATGGTTGTACAAAATAAATGTGTGTAAAATGTATGTATACACTAATCTGGGCCTTTTACCTTGTAATAAGTCATGTAAAATGTAAGTTTTTTTTACAGGGGCATTTTACATTTTACAAATTTTGTATGCCATTGCACAGTGTGCGGGAACGGATCCTATCCTAGCCATGTTAATGTTTGTTAACGGACGCTTCGGGGAAAGTATTCAAATATAAGCAATGTCGGGTGGTGTGATGTCTTCGAAAAGGATTTCCAAATGCAAACCGCAAAATTTAATGGATGCATCATGCATGACCACGTTTTACACTTTCTGCATTTCCAATTTTCGTAATTTCCTTGCCAAAATACACACCCACATAGCACGAACAATTTGAATAAAATAAGCCCTAAAAATTCCCACCACTACACTCACCAAATGCCTCTGCAAACAGTGCAAACTTTTGCAATATTTCAAACAAAATTCACATAGATAAATGCACGGAAGGTCCACCAATTCAGGTGGATATGGCGAAAAATACCACGGCTGAATTCTGTGCCTTCCCAGTTCGATTAACTCCACATTTCGAACCCTTGTTAGCATATCCTCGCCATGGGCGACTGACATTGATCCTGGAGAAAGTGTAATTTTGCATTGTGGTGACAAGATTGCTGGTAAAACGAGAAACGTTCAAATAGCCACACACACACTCGTTGACATCGACACCAAGCGTCAACTGGTACCGATCCCAATTCAAAGTTTGATAACAAGTCAACGAACGACGTTCAAATGCAGGGTTGGAATTGGGATCGGAACCAGTTGACATTTGGTGTCGATGTCAACTAGTGTGTGTGGGACTAATGTCCAATTTCACGCCTCATAAACTTGTCAAAATTAGTCTGAACGCCATAACAAACCAAATATGCAAGCTTTCTAAAAAATGCTCACTAACCAGTCAGTCTAGGTGCACCCCCACCTGCTTGCAATTGCGCTGCACTAAAATTTGTTGGCAACCCCCGTTGGCTCGACGCCAAATTCTCAATTGAAGGGGTCGCTGGCGCTGAGGGGGTGCTGGCCCCCGATTCGCAAGGAGGGGCCAGGTTGGAATCTGCGTGATTTTTTTCCCCAGCCGATATAAATTTAATTGATATTTACCAAGATTGAAACTACACTTTATATTTGGGGGTGTTGGGGTACTGATAGAAAAGAAAGATACGTTACGCTTGCTAACGTCGGCAATTCATTCATTTTGACAATTTCAGGTAAATATCTTTACATGTGTTCATTGAGCAATAATTTCATAAACATTTCAAAAATACCCAGTCTATCTATAGCCTTTATAGTAAAAGTAAACCGCGGGGGAAAGAAACCCAGAAAAACCGACCAGTGTCAACTGTAAGTGCGACAACAGCAGCTGGCTGTTGGCTCTGTGCCAAATTTGATGCAGTAGATGCATTTCTGGACAGATTTGTCTGTTGTGCATTGCGCCTTCTACGATTTGTCACAGTATTCGAACGGGGTGTCCGCAGTTCCTGAATTATGGCAGAATGTATGAAATTTCGCGATTGATTATCAATAAGTTTTTCGTCAAACCTTTTGACTGGGGGTTATTCTAGGGGAAAGTTATTCAAGTGGAGAAGTTATTTTTGATTACAATCATCAAAATTAATTGTATGAATGGCCCTACACACACTAGTTTTCACCGTGACTTGTGTGAAAACTGAAAGGGCGACATGGCGACATTCAGCCTACTCTTATTGTAAGCTATATGCGTTTTAGTTTACAAATTTTCAAATTGCAACTTTTATTAAATTTAATTCAAATTTGATTTTAATGAAACCGGGTTCATTTATTTGCATTTAAAAAAAATTCAGTTTTCACACGATGTCACGGTGAAAACTAGTGTGTGTAGGCACAATTGAGTTTGTTAAATCCGAAAGTTGGAATACAAATTCCATAATCGAAGCAGAGAACATCAGCTGCAAACACATACATATACATTTCTTGCAGAATACATATACTTTTTTAAGGGGTTATTAATAACAAGGGGTCATTCGAACAGAGGGGGGGTGTTCAAGGGGGGCTCATTCAAGGATTTCACCCCCCCTCCACAATCAAGCATCATAAACCAACCCACCCAGCTCACCTGTTGCAAACCGGAAGCACCCGGCGGTTCCGGCGTCGAAGCCCTGGACGAGGGCGCAGTTTCACTCGCCGCTCTGGCTGCGGCCGCAGCCGCGCCGCAAGACTTCTTTGATGGCGGCTGCAGCGCGGCAAAGTTCAAAGCTTCGCGCGTCACCCATTCGTCTAGTCGGCGGTTGACTGGGAGAGGGGTGGGGTTTGTTTTGTTTATGTTGTTGTTGTTTTTCTTTGGGGGGGGGGTAATTTGAGTATTTCTATGGAACAGGGCAGTAATGAAAACAGATTCAGCAAAATCGTAAGCGTAGTGATGGTAAAAGCCTAATGGCCTAGAGCCTGATGCTTTACTAGACTAGCAAACAGCAACAAAACTACCTATATAATACAAAAATTGTTTTTTTCGGTTATCAAGATCGGCCACAATAATTGTACACCAAAAATTTGTTATCATTTCTTTGAAAATTAACTTCAAAACCATTTAAAGTTTCACTTCATTTTACAAGAGCTAAAACACAGAAACATTTACACATTTGTATATTCCTGTGTTTATTTTCCAGATGTAAATACTTTTGAACACCTCTGAACCATAGTTGTAAAAACGTATTTACTTTTACACGATGAATACGTATACTCGAGTATTGCGTAAACACGTTTACGTTTCCCCCAGACAAAAATACAGGTACGCACTTACTCGCTACCTTTTTAAATCACGTACGTTTACTTTGAAAAAAGTTCAATACTTTAAACAACTCTTGTAAATAGCAGTATTTCTTTACATAAAATAATTCTGCATCGAAACCGCAAAGAAACTCACAATCAATATAATGGACATAATACTGAGGCGTTCCATCAGGTGCATCCTTTTGACATAAAACCTCGGCTAATTCTGCAAATTGCGCAAAAAGTGCTGTAAAATGCGTAACTGAAAAATTGGAAAAGTGCCAAACATATTTACCAAACAAAACCAAACAACCCCAGAAGCACAAATTTGATTAAAATTCGAGAAACTGAAACTTACGAAACTTTCCCGTTTCTGTCATGCGAACTTCCAGCCGACATCCTTCCAAATTTTGACCGATAATGGTCATTTTCACAGCCAAGCACCACTGGGTTCGGATTTTTTTATTTTCGAGAAAGGAATATCATCCAACAGTAGGAAGAATTTGGGAGGTTGTGGGGTTATTTTCCCATTGAAATCGTATCAAAATAAAAAAATCTTACAAAATGTGTAAATAAAGCTTTCACTATTCATCGCTCTTAGGAATAGTGTTGATCAAACTTTCATGTTGTTTACCCGGACATAATCCGAACAATTAGAACGACTGTTTCTTTCCTAGTTTTATTCGGAGTTACCCCTTATGGGACGTGGCAGCTGGCCAAATCTTTCGAAATCGCTAAAGATAAACATTAAATCTTATAACTAAAATCCAAGAATAGCTAAAATAGGTGTATTACCATGTATATAGACGAAAATAGCGATAATGAAGGTGAAATTTGGCAAAATGAAGCAAATGTGCCCAATTTTGAGCATCCACCCGTTCAGACAATACGCAACTGGTAACTTGGACGTGAGCCAAGTTGTCATAAATCACCCGATCCGTTTTATCTAATTTTCCGGTCCAGCGAGCGGGACCTCTCTTTTTTTGGATGCCAAGAAAGGTCGTCGTGCATGCGTTTCTCTTTCTTTCGCTTCAATCGAGATTAAACGCCCAAAATTTTGTTTTACACATTGCACTTCTTTAAGAACGTAGATTTGTGGCGTTGCGTTAAATGCGTGAAATTTTGTTTGGCGATGTGCCAAACTTTTCAAATGTCAATTTTGGCGTGTGATAAGACTGTCTAGTTTTGCAAACAGTTTTTTTTTTGTATTTGAACTGTTGCGTTAATTCCTAGCGCGTGGTCACCCTGTAAGTAATTTGAGGTCCATAACTTCGCCAATAGATAAGTTTCTCATTTTAAAAATGGTTGGAGAACTTTTTGATACTGGTTTTTCACTGATTCAATCTGTTTTGCTTTGGGCTGGGGTGCACCATGAGGGAGTTTTTGTAAAATTGGATTTTTTTAAACTTTGAACTAGTTATTTACTACCCTATTTGGCTGGTTTTTGAATTTTGATATAACTCCTGATATATTTGACCTGGACAAGAGGTGTTGTCAAAAACATATAGGTAGACAAATGTCCAAGATATCTAACGTAAGTAAGGGTCAAGCTTTGTCATTCAAACATGCCGCTGTCAGGCCAGCGCCAAATTATCAAATGCGATTTAGAAAAATTGAACTTTGTGGACATACGCTCTTTTGGAATAAAAAGCTTCAATTATTAGCTGCCATTAATCACATATTGGAGTAGGCGTTAATCACGTACGTTAATCACCTTGGAGTTGTCTAAATTATTTTCCACAATCTGCATTGAGTCAGGCACATAAATATCGTATTCATGAATACAATGTTTGCTCAACCCCTTCAGCTATATATTGACATATTTATTGCCAGAATTACTATTATTTATGACACTGTAAAAGTTGGTTTATCTATTTTTATCAGCTCCAATCAAGCAATACGAGCTATTGTTTTTTTTCCATTTGCCTGAATTATGCCATGTGTGCTGTGTGTATGTTTTGTGCCTGCTAGTGCTGGGCAGTTACATGCATACATTATGGATTTTCATTCATGCCTTTTGACTACAGTTGTTTGTGTAGTTTGCTGGCAGTTTAAGCATGGTTGATGTGGCACTGAAAATTGGATGTTTTGCCCTGTAATTTTCCATGTTGCATTCAAGGCTATCAGGTTACTGTGGCATAAGTATCTACTAGTTCTACTACATTTCATGCATGCTTGCATGTGTTATCCAGGGTAAATGGATGTCACATGAAAATGAATTAGTTATCAACTCAGAATATATCATGCTCACAAGCTACACACAATCTCCTGGTTAATTTGTGGCAGATATGGTTTTGGGTACATCACTGAGGGAAACTTTTCCATCTGTGTGCACTTACTAAAATTCAATCAATATAAATAACTTGTGTTTCCATAGTTTTTTATATTTAATGTTCCACTGCACTTGATGTGCATGTAATTTGAAAATTGCTTGCTGTTATGGTATCAAATATAATGCCATATGTCATTCATTTGACAATAAAATTTTTAGTACCCATCCCCAACCATTTCCATTGAGGTTTTCTGTTCATTTTCACCCAACAAATTCTTAAATACATTCAAAACCCATTTGGCACATCTGTCCAATGTTAATATTCTTAGGCACTCAAATGAACATGTTCAGAACTACATAAAATACATAAAGGCAGCTGGTTGACTCAATCTTATCTCCCAGCGGTGTTGTGCAAAAGTGTCAATTTGTGCATGCACATGCACCCTGGGGCCAGATTCAAATTTGATTTAAGGTACACATAAAGCACCTGACATGTGACTAAACGGATATGGTGTTGTGCGCAATTTCATTGGTTACTTGAAATTTGCATTCTTAAATAATTGAATCTGACCCCTGGTCTAGGGTTGAGATTAGACCGACTTATCGAGACCGAGACTGACATTACAATTTTTCGAGACGGGAACTGAGGCTTACATGTATTTAGAATTTAATGCGAGCGAGATGTCAGCATAATTTTTTCTGGGAAACCACCAGGAAAACTGGCGCTAGCACCACATGTACGATTTGATGAAATGGTGCCAGGAACCACAGAATATGGCACCTAGAATCTATCAAAAATTACTCTGGACACTTTGATGTCAGAGAAAATTGGTGCCATCAATCACACTAATGCTGTTATCGCCATTTGGAAAAGGGGGCAGGAATAGGGGCACAATGGTACCCTTTCCAAACGATGCCATAGCCAAGTGTCATTTATGGCATGGCGCCATTTGATGCGCTTAAATAGCGCCAGCACCTATCCGCTACCACTACTATCCACCGAGACCGAAACGAGCATTTTTATTTTTTCAATACCGAAACCGAAATTCTTTCCATTCAATACCGATACCGGGGTCTCATTTGAACGGTGCCCTGGTCTCATGCAAATGCATCCATGCGCTGTGTGGTGTGAGCTCTGGATATTGGCTAATGGTTGCTACAACAAATGGAGCTCTGATGCATTGAAAGCTTGGCTCGTTCCCTTATGTTTGTGTGTACATAACATGAGTCCCCCAGCTGCTGTTCTGTAATCAATAATGTTTTCTGCTGGGCAGTTTGGTTTTTGACTTGTTCCCTTTTATTGCCTTGGTGTTCACTTTTTTGTGTGACTGTCATTTTATTGGGAAATTGGGTTGATGTTTTTGATGAAAACAGTGACATATATCTGTGGATGATGCCATTGGCCTTATAAAAATGTTTTATGGCCATAGGTTATCATGCAGATCTACTTGTCAATCTGTTCTTTTTATTTATTACTCCAAATTAAAAAACATGGGATGAAATTGCACCTCACAATATTGTCATTTTATTGTTATATTCTATTCCTGTTGAATTGCACAAAAAGTGTGTCACATGCTCAAGGGACAGCGGGAACTGTCTTCTTGAAAATATTGATTGAAAAATGTGCCCCTTGCATGCTCAACTGAACCTAAACTGCTAAAAGACTACCTCTGGATGAGCAAAATAGGCACTTTTCTGTAGTCTTTACAATGCAACTTTTCAATGACATCTGGTCCAATTTTTTTTGCACTTTTTGCTGAATCATTCAATTTTGGCTTTACATTTTTTTGTGAGGTGTCTAAATTTATGTGTGAGTGTGTGAATCGGTAGTGACAGGTTTTTGAAAATTGCTTGTGCGACTAAAATTCGTGCAAAATTCAAAATTTCACATTTGGGCGAGGGCACTGATTGATAAATGCGCACAGGGCATACTATTTATAAATTGAAGGTATTCACGTGCCCTTTCTGATAGTGGTACACTCGTTTTATACTTCACTACTGTTTACTTTTTCAAATTAAAATGCAGTGTGTCCTTAATTTTCCAATTTTTTTTGCCCATTTTTTATGTTTAGTCGTTTTGTGTACATTCCACATGGCAGTTTTAACGTGTGTGGGTGAGTGAGATGTTTTTTTCTGTTTTCACTTTTATATAGGCTCAGCAAATATAGATGTGTACTTAAATAACATTTTGAAGGTATCTATAAAATTGCACATCCTATTTACAGAACTTTTTATGCACACTGCAGTTATGCTGCTGATTCATAAGAATAATGCATTTTATGTTGTTATTTATTTACCAGTCCTGTCATATTGGGCCTACACACACTAGTTTTCCGCGTGACTTTCGTGGGAAAACTCAATTTAGTTTTCCCATTGTGCAGGCAACAGATGCAAGAGGCCGCCATTTGCAATTTTTTTATGATGATCCCTTTGTGACACCCATTTGGGAAAACTGAAAAAATGGTGAAAGTTTAATGAGTTTTGCACCATAAAAAAATTGATTTCCGGAACGTTATTTATGTTGCATGTTATACACTATGTGAAACTGTATATATATGTACATTTTTGTGCTTCCAGTTACTTTTGTTCTTTTTTAAATTATTTTTGAAAATCATGAATATAATAATTTTTATAAAATCATTGGTTACTTTGTAATACTTGTAAATTTAGAGCCACGTACAGTTTTTTTTTCTCTTTTATTTGATACTAATCACACACTGTCATTACCGCAGTTTGAAAAATGAATGAATTTAACATGTATGGCATAAAAAAATCAATAAAATTTTAATCACTTGGCAATCAGCTGCAATTTTTTCACACGAGGCACAGCATGTATTCAGTATATTGTCAATAAAAGGGTGATATATCTACACCATAAAAAAACAAAAAAAATATTTTTCAATTTCTTTTACTAAAACATGTCCTAAAAATCGAATTTTTTACCCTGAGCGCTCATTAGACTTTTATCGAAAGACAAAAATATGCGGGAACACATGAAATCCAAATCAAGCATTAATCAAGAACTCAACTAATTGTATAGTTGAAAAGCTAAAATGTTTAGTTTTCCCACGTTGCATGCAGAAGGTAAAAAATAATTTACACTTGGTAGTAAAATTTTCATTTAGCTTTTCACTTATTACTAATTCATGCAGCACACACATGAACAATCAAAACCTGTCATAAAAAAATTATAAAAATTCAACAATTTTGCCAATTTATCCATGGCAGAACCCCCTCTGGAGTCTTCATCCACTCCTTCAGTTTCTCTCTCAACCCTCTGTGGTCACGCTCGCGTCGTTGATCACCATGTTGCATGTTATCCAGCCCGTCATACGCATCCCTCCAGTCCAACTGCATTATTTAGCATACATTCTTTGTAATAAAAACATGTCAAAACAGTGATAAATGTAAAACAAAAACAAAACAAACTGTGCGGTTGCAAAGCATTTGTTCATCTGGAGCGAGCAGCGGTGCTTTCTCATTCCCCATCTGGTGGCAGTCACAAACTGTGTAAAATCACCGTGTAAAATGGCAAGTGTCATGCGAGGTGTCAAAACTAGGGTGTCAACTTTCCATTTTCCGTTTATGCTTTCCACAGGCAAATTTTTTTCCATTTCCGCTTCCATTTTCTGGCCCACTTGTCTGCTTTTCAAAAAAAATTCATTTTCCAGCTCAATTTTCTCTTTCTCAAGTATTTCTGTTTCAGTGAAACTGGTAAACATGCATGCAAGTTCTCAATTTTGTAAATTTTTGTATTTCCAGCATAATTACAGCAAATTTTTCAATTTTCATTCCCGTTTTCCGCCAAAAAGTTTTTGTTGACACCCTAAGTATCAATGAATAAAATCCTTTGAAGTTGTAGTAACGTGTGCCACTGTCTGAAATGTATGATTGTTACAAAAAATGCCAAAAATATCATGTCAAAGTTCAGTTGAGTTTTCCTAACATGACGTTATTTGTGCTAAACTACTATTTCTTTACTGTCGCCATGGTTGTCACCATGAAAACCATGTGAAAACTCAAAAATTTGAAAAAATTATTACTCATTTAATACATATCGTTAAGTGCCCATCTCTCTACACAAAATAGAGGAAAAAATTCTGCATAAGACCTCCAAATTTCACATCTCTGATCCATTCATGTCTCGTTTAAAGATACTTTTTCAAAGTGGCCACCCGTGTGAAAACTCACTGATATGGCGACAAAAATGGCGACATTTTGACACCATTTTTGTCGCCATGGCGACAGTTTTCCACAGTGGCTTGCATATTGGGAAAACTGCCGACACGTGTGGCGACATTTCTTGTCGCCACCTGTCGCCACCTGTCGCCATGTGTCACCAGTTTTCACAATGTGTATGCATACTGTTCCCATAATGACAGACAAAGTGGAAAACTGCTTCATGCATTGCAAAAACTGCTATTGAGCTAAGGAATATTGTCAACATGCTGGCACGTTGTGAAAACTCAACATGCATTTTTTTTAACAGTGCAAACAGTGTTATTTATAATTACTGGTGAATGAGAATAGCAGTGTTTACTTTTGAAGTCATTTTATTTGACTTTGTTTAATTCATTTGGAGATTGGTTTAGCAAGTAGTTTGTGAAGTACTTAGTTAAGTAGTTAAATGTTGTGCAATTAGTGAGTAACTAGTTCCTATCTTGTTACAACATTGATATAGTTTCATACACACTTGCAAATTTCCAATACAGTAACTTATTCAATCTCATTCACTTTTTGAAGTTTGTGCAATACAATTACAGCTATGAAAAGCTTAAGAAATATGGTCAAAATACAATAATCATGTTTTTGTTTGTAATGTTTGTGTTCCCATTACATTTTTCAAAATTCTGATCCTAATGCATGATTCCATTTACTAAGGCATTATTCACATACCATATTTCCTCAAAATACCCCCAGGGGGTTTATTTTTTCAGAGTGGAAACTTTGAGGGGGGGTATATTTAGGGGGGGCTTATTCGAGCAGGGGGTTTTATTTCATCAGTAATTTTCAGGAAATTCATAGTAAACAGTGTGCTTTTTCATACCCAAAACTGGTAATAAACATGGGTAAATAGGATATATCGGGACATATCGGGTATTTAGACGTACATCTGTACACATATTAACGTATGTGTATCTGCGATGCAAATTGGCATCAATAAATACATAATGTACATTGCATACATGATGTATATCATTCCAGACAGGGGGTATTTCTAGGGGGGATTATTTTTTCCTTGGCTCGAAAACACCTGGGGGTATTTCAAGGGGGGGGGGGGTAATTCAAGGGGGGTGTAATTCGAGGAAATACGGTACATTATTCTCAAAAACATTCATTGCTGTCTTTTTACAATTGTATTGTCTGTAATATTTCTCTCATATGTAAAAAGTAAAATGGAGAACAACAGTTGTGTACATGACATTTTTCTCATAAATATACAATGAAAAACAGTAACAAATATAAAGCATGAAAAATTAACAAAATCAAAAAAAATGTATCACATGTAAAACACAAAAATAGTAAATATGTATCTGATAAAGCATGATTTCAGTACTTTCACAGATTAAACTATGTTGATACAACATCACATTTGTTCACATTGCCCTCCTCCTCCTCATTGCCCTCCTCCTCCTCTTCCTCCTCTGTCTGCATGTCAAAAATGGCTGTGGTTAATTGCTAGTTCAACAGAGTTGCTTACACAGCAAAGTTTGTCAGTTTTCACGTATTGCATTCACATGTCGAAAATTGAATTAAGTTGTCCATGGAGACAATGGCGACAATGGCGACATGTCGCCATGTGGTATGGCGACATTCAAGAAGTGTTGCCATACCACATGGCGACATTTTCCATTCAGTTTTCCACTATTGCATTCATGTTGGGAAAAATTGTGACTTGCCGAAACCAACACACACTTTTTTCCACCCCTAAATTTTATTTAATGCAAGATGGGAAAACTGAATGGCGACATGTCGCCATTTGAGTTTTCCCAAGCGTCACGCGGAAAACTAGTGTGTGTGGGCACATTAGTCATTTGATTTTGCTGTGGTTTTATTTTATAAAAATTACAGTGTATGAGATATTGTGAATTTTGGATCCACTTTTCTAGTTTTTGGGACATTTTTCTGTCTCAAATTGACTCAATTATATAACTGTCTGCTGGCTTGGAATTTTGTGTGGTTCAAAATTGTTTTAATGCTATTTTTAGGACTGCAATTTTCAAATTATTTGCTCACAGAGATATTTGGCAATTGCAGTTTCTATTACTGCGGAAATTTCAGCTGGAAATTCACAAAGTTTAGCAAGATTTGCCTCACTGAAACATAGGCTTGATTTTCAATTGAACAGTTGTAAATATTGAGCAAAATTATAAAGCCTTGTAACAATTCAATTGACACAACAACTGTTGTTTCAATCAAAATTTCATTATTCTCTAACTTTATTGAATTTGTACATTTTATTTTACACTCGCAGATTCAGGCCAACCCGAATAATGGTTTTGCCAGTCTAATTATTAAAAACATTTTTTACTACTAATTTTTAGCAATTTTATCGATTTTGGAAAAACGGCATTATGGCAGTAGTTTTGGAAAATTTGCAGCGTGGTCAAACGGTGGATATTAAAAGAACTGATGGTTCGTTTGAGGAATTTTTGCCTGCAAGCGCGTACATTTGCATACGCAAAAGCAGATTTACAAAATCATAACTGCAGCGGAAAGTTTACAAAACCGGGGTTATTCAGGGGTGGGGGTTATTCAAGGGGGTTATCATGGATTAGCGGTAACTGGAAACATATCTGTAAGTTCTCACTAGGGTTGGCCGATGTTTTTTTAAAACGTTTTTTTTATATAAAAAAACATGACGTCCGAAATGTTTTTTTTTTTAAAAAAACATCGGCCGAAATTTTTAGTACTAAGCACTAGGTATTTTGCAAAAATTTTGCGCGCAAGCGCGCAATTTCACACACAAATTGACATTGGTGGTTGTTTTCATTGGTTTTGTTGCATTTTTAGTATCAAAACATCCATTTCTATGTGCTACCATGGGTGAATAAGCCAACATATGTTGCTGTAATATATAATATTGAGGTAATGTGCTTCCATGTACCTCCACAGTGTGTAACTTCACTCCCAAAGTAACAACCTCCTTTTATAACCTTGTTTGATCACCATTCCGTGCCAAACTTTACCTGATGTCACGAACATTCGACTATAAGGCGATATACGAACGATATGTCGACGAAAAATGGATATTTTTGACACAAATCACCACTTATAATGCTATCCCATTGCTCCACAGCCATTATATGGTCATATTTAACATCACAGAGTATTGCCAGTGTCTGATATACCTATATATGTTGACACTAGGTCATATATGGGAGCTTTTAAAAAAAACGTTTAAAAAAAAACAACGTTTTTTTTTAAAAAAACAACGTTTTTTTTATAAAAAAAACATCGAGTTAAAAAAAAACGTTTTTTTTCCAACCCTAGTTCTAACATGCAGTGAAACTACCGTGGCGCAGGGGTCTCCAATGCAGAGTTGTTAAAAGTACTGAACTTTTTTAAAAGTAAACGTAAAGTATTTTATTTTTACTTTTACTCTGCGTAAAAGGTGAGTAGAGTACTTTTTCCAGAGAAAACGTAAAAAGGAGTATTTTTTGCAGGGAAAACGTAAAAGTTCTCAAAAAATAACGTAAAAATTGGTGTTTTTTCAATTTTTACTCTGAAATACCTCAAAGATGTGTTTTTTTCTCCTGATAAGGATTTCTTAGGAAAATGTCCTATGTTTGTCACTTTCTGTCTGGCAAAATGACATTTTCTGTCCCCTTAAAATACGTTTTCTGTACTCGCGTACTTTAAAGTACGCGGGTATGTGAGTACCAGTATTATTCAGGAAGAAACGTGTACGTGAGTATACGTATTTATCGAGTAAACGTAAATATGTTTTAACAACTATGCTCCAATGGGCCCCCCTCCCCAAATCGGCCAGCTATCTATCCCGGATCTATTTAACCAATTTTTAGCTATTTTCCCATTTCTATATTTACCTTGAAAAAGCGTAGATATTTTGCCCCCAATGGGCCCACACGCTAGTTGACATCGACACCAAATGTCAACTGGTGCCGATCCCGATTCGAAGCTTGCTGACGAGCCGACGATCGACGTTCAAACGCATGCTTTGAATTGGGAACGGAACCAGTTGACATTTAGTGTCGATGTCAACTAGCGTTTGTGGGACCAATAACACGCAAAATAAACGCCCACTTCTCAATCTGCAAATCTTATTTTGCACAGGTCGCATCCACGAGGCCGTAATCAGCGCTGTGAATCAAGCCAACAATTGCGTCACCGTCGAATGGTTCGAACGGGGCGAAACAAAGGGGAAAGAAATCGACGTGGCTACACTCGTCGCCGTGAATCCCCATTTGGGCGCCGGTACGAATGTAGGGACCGAGGAACACACGAACAGGACAAATGGGCATGTTTCTAGTAGAAGTAGACCCCAGGCGCAGACTAGTTACGCTAAAGGTTACTTGGTGGGCGGAGTTTGAGGGTTTTTTATCCCGGAGTGAAGAGGTTATTTTTGAGTGTGGTGACTTTGCGTAGGCGAGCGCATGAGTATTTTCATGTGCTAAAAATGGACTTGTAGAATAAATGGTAGATCATTGTGTTTTATTTTTCCAAGCGCATGAGTTTACTGTGTAGGGTTATGCTTTACAGAAGAAAGCATAACTGTTTCTTGTCAGTGATTTTTCGCGGTTACGATTTTGCATATGCAAAACGAATGGGCTTGCATACGCACTTATCGGTGGATGTGAAAATTTGTAGTTATATTACAAACTCGATGCATGTGTAATACCTTTGCACCCGTCACTCGTTTATGTAGATTCGGTGTTGTGATTTCTCGTATACGCTACAGGGTGACCCAATTTCTGGTATTAACTGAAAAACGTGTGCCACCCTGTATCGTTGAAAAGTGCTTCTTTTTTAGTTGCACCCCCTTTTAGCACCTTTGCTTAATTTCAACCTTATTTCTCAATTCAATTTGTGTAGACGGGCTGGGCGGAAAATCGCCCAAAATCGTCGGCGACAGCAAAAGGAACACGATAATCCCAAAGCCGCCCCGTTCTCCGTTGGCCACGGTTCCGGATACAGGTTTCAGTATGTTGAAGGTCGGTGGGGTTTTTAAAAAAAGTTTTTTTTCAAATATGTTTTTAGAAAGTGAGGTCTTTGCGGGTTGATGCATTCAACTCGGAAAGGGAATTATTAAAATTGAATGGCACACATTGTTGTCGCGGAATTTGTGTCTGTGTATTTTGTGTGGAAACGCGAGTTCTATTTTTGAAGCTGTGGTAAATATATATTCCTCTGAAAACTACTTTTTTAAACAAATTTTGCTGCGGTGTTCTTGATAATTTTTTGTATTCGAATGTGGTTTTACACAACATTTTACTTGAGACATCCATGTAGCCATTTTTCCCACATCATCAATGCGCGGTTTTGTCTTCAGTCGGAATGAAAACGGTATAAATGGCGATTTTCCGCAGAATTTCCGATTGGTTCTTTTCCGCATCAGTACAGCTTGCATAACACTATCATTGAGTATTGCGTCTCTGATTTCCGTTTTTGCAAGATTTAAAAATCATCTGACGCTTTGTTCTACTCTGGTAGTAGGCAAGGGACAAGAAAAGTCGTCCGATAAGTTAGGTACCGTATTTGTTTGAATAATTCCCCCACTTGAATAATTCCCCACTTGAATAATTCCCCACTTGAATAATTCCCCACTTGAATAATTCCCCCTCTTGAATAATTCCCCCTCTTGAATAATTCCCCCCTGTAAGACGAGTGAGGAAAAATAATTATCCCCTTTGGATAATCCCCCTCCCTTAAGGCATATGATCAATTTGTTATGTCAAATTTGAACAAAATTGGCATGTTATTGCGTTTATGAAGTATATTTTGTGGAATAACTCGATAGAAACATCTTGACGGAATAATAATTACCCCGCTTGAATAATCCCCCCCCCCCCGTCGAATAGTTCCCCGCTCAAAAAATCGAAGAAAATATAATTTTCCAGGGGGATTGTTTGAATCAATACTTTAAGTTAAAAATATGCTGTAGGTTTCTTACACCTCTCACAGAAGAAGAGTATTTCTTAATCTAAATATTTGTCACTCACAAGAGTACTCTCAACTTACCGCTTACACTTTCCTTGTCAATTGTCTACCTGCGGAATGGGCCCCTTGTTCTTTATTATCACTTTTTAATTTATTTTTTTGCAGCCCCCCGAGCGTTCAAAAATGGCGAGAATTGCACCCCCAGAACTAAATGCGACTTCTGTGACCAGGCAGCGTGAGTGACGATTTTCCGGCGACGTGGTTTTCTTTTTTGTTTTTGAAGAATGTGTTTTTAGAAGTCCATTTTTGAGTCGTCCCGGGTTGCATGCGTTCCGTGGTCTTGTGGATTTTTGTGCATTTTAAATTGGTGTAGGATTTTGAGTGAATGGTTGCTAAATTATGGTTATTTAAGTGATAGTGTGACTCATTGGTGTGGGTTTGACAACGGGGCTGGAATGATTAGGGTTGGAAAAAAACGTTTTTGTAACGCCATGTTTTTTTTTAAACGTTGTTTTTTCAATGAAAAACGTTTTTTTATTATTAAAAAACATTTTTTTTTAAAGCTCCCATATATGTTCCTGGGTCAACATATATAGGTACAGGGTGCGGCAATTTAGACGGACCCCATAAAGTTTTGAATAACTTGTCACTGGGTAGTAGGATTAACGTCAAATTTTAGGTCAACATTAACAACTAAATAGGAAAGGAGCCCTGAAAATATGGCTGCGATATCTCCACTCGTTCTCAAGTTATTCATGGAAACGTGTAACTGTCACTTTTCCACCACCTAGCTTTACAACCAATTATGCAAGCGCCCGCCGATTTCCTTATGGGCATAGCGAATTGGTGGCGGGCATGTACGCATTTAGGCATGCAGCTGCGAAAAGAAAATCAGAAGAAAAAAATGAAAGAAAACAATCCGATCCCGATCCCGGTCCTGAGAAGTCAATCCAGTTTGAAAGATATCACAAGGTGGTGGAAAAGTGACAATTACGCGTTCGCATGAATAACTTGTGAACGAGTAGAGCTATCGCTACCATATTTCCAGGGCTCCTTCCTATTTTAGTTGTTTATGTTGACCTAAAATTTGACGTTAATCCGACTACCCAGTGACAAGTTAATCAAAACTTTATGGGGTCCGTCTAAATTGCTGCACCCTGTACATGGAAGCGATGTACTGTGTGATCGATACGATATTTCGTTTTCGATACGAAAAATGCTTGATATTCCATATGATATATCGTTCCAACCTTTGGCAGTGACAATTGGACAAATACCCCACACATTACAAAAACAACATATCTGCCCTTCTGTGTCAAAACTGTTGTCGATTATTATTTGCAGACCTTCCAGTAAAAGGTTCACCCAATTGTTTTCAAGGCATTTTTTTCATCTGCACCACATTCCCCTCACACGACAAAAACTTCGCACTAAATATAAGCAAAATAATCCCCCAATCAACTAATAGTATCCATTTTAATCTTTCCCGCAGCCGCCTCGCCCATGATGTCCCAGTCCGCGTGCTTCGGCATGCCCGGCAACGAGCCCAACGATTTGACGCACGTTCCAGAAAATTTGCTACTATCCGACAACGATGATAATGAAGAGTGCGACAATATTTTTGACCAGAACGATGACGATTTCGTGCGCTCGCTGAGGGGAAGTGCCGCCAGTTTGAATTTGAATGCGGACCAGGGCAAAAGTGCCGTGCCTGGGGTGCAAGTGAAAAGGAGACCCCCTACTGGGAGGTGATTTTAAAAAGATATTTTTAGCGCATTTTTCAAAGCCGGTGAATAAAGTATTTTCGCCTGGTAAACGTTGCATTGAAAATAACATAACCCTTTGATGATGCGGTAATCTTGAGACATGGATTTTGGTATAAGGTTAATTTAGGTTGTTACACATATTTCTTTGTTACACATATTTTTTCATTGAGGGGGGGGGGGGGTGAAAAAAGAAGAATATGTACGACAAACTAAAGTGGCTTTACCCAAATCCACGTCCCCTGGCAACCACACAGTCTGGTGATGTTATATTCAGCTCAACTTTTTGCCCAGAAATCTTTATTTATGGCATGATGTGTGTAAAAAAACCAGAGAGAACCACCCCCCCCCCTTTTTCAGAGTCACCAGCACAACTAGTCGCCGGCCAGTCAGCCACACTCAAACCACGTTGCAATCGAATTTACGCCCTAGCGTTGGAAATCGACTTCGATCGCAGCGTGGCGCCAGTTCCACGCAATTGCCGAGTTACACTGGCGCTGGCGCCAATGCGGCGCCAATGAAACGCCTGTCGTCTGTTGGCGCGCTGCATGGAAATGCAGGTGCCTTGTTAGATGGACTTTTCTGATGTTTAATGGATTGCGATGTGTTTGTGGTTGAATATTTTTGAAGGTGTTTGAAGGATTTTGGAGTGGTTCAAAATAAAAAAAATTTTGATTTATTTTTCGCATTTTTTTCTTCAATTTTTATGAAAACTGACAGTTTTTCTGTGACACCTTACATGGTCTTTGCGCGAAGTTGAACTCTAGACACTTTTTTAAACAATTTTTTCTGGCTTGCTCAGAGGTGTTTGATATGGAAGTGAAAATTACTAGTTTACAATATGACAGCAAAATCGTTCAAACATTTGATTGAATTTTTCCAGTCTGCACAGTGTTATTACCGACCGTTCAGTAATGGAAAAATGACGCCGGTGCCATTGTATTGGTCTTTTGAAATTTATATGTTTCTGTGTTGTCTTGAGCTTCGCACACACGGCACGGCATTCTTTTGCAGTTGTGTTTTCTGTCGCCGTGCGTTTTGTGTGTTGGCATTTTGCCCATTTTCACTCATATTTTTTCAGTGACAAATTTCCCCACTGAAATCGCACACGTTTGCCCCTGTGTTTTCCGCGGAATTTTTATTCTTTTCTTTTAAGCTGGTATATAATTTAAAAAATAAATTTCGTCAATCAAATCAATAAATTATTTTCTCGTCACACTGCGATACTTTTCAGCTCGTTCAAATGGCCATCTCGATGATGAGAATTCTGCACCGAGAAACAACAACAATAACGACTGCAGTGGGTTTGATTGAATTTTTCATGACTCTCAGTTAGTGATGGAATGGCGCCATGGCGCCTTTTTTCTGTGGTGCACCCTGCGCTTGGTGCTAATTTTGTGAATGGCGCCATTTTTCTTGGCGCTTTTCCATCACTGCTCTCAAAAATGTTGAGTAACAAACACGATTCTGTGTTCTGACATTCCATAACAAGGGGTCTGTTTCAAACAAATAAAAGTTTGGGAATGTTATAAAAGTTACTTATGCCTTAAAACAATGTTTATCAGGATTCTATTTCTGCCACAAAAATAAACATCACACATTTGGCACTCAGCCAAAACGAGCGCCAATGCGCCAAACTCTGGCGCCAACGCCAACGCAAACACCAATCGAAAGGGAACGACCGTGCAACAGATAGAACGTTTGCAAAGGGAAAGAGAAGAACGCAGGGCGAAACAGGAAGAACAACGAAGGATGAAGGATGAATTAAAGTCTTTGGCGCCGAACAATCCCAATTGGGAATTTTTGGGAATGATTAAGTGAGTGGATAAAACGTGTGCAAAATTAGATGTGCAGAATTATAAGAACTTTGCGACGTTTTTGCTTTCAAATTTTACTCTTTTGACTTTGAGAGCTTTACATGCTTTACTAAAGTGCGAAGTATCGAATAATCTCATACACTATACAGACACAATGTAATTTTTCCCAGAAATAAGATGAGAAATTAATAATGTCAATTTACATTTCATTCTCACACAGGAAATTCCGAGAAACACTTGAATTTCGGCCGCTGCGAGGTGGCGACAAAGTTGAAGAAAATAGAATTTGCGTATGCGTCAGAAAACGACCGGTGAATAAAAAGGAACTTGCCGGAAAAGAGGTGAGAGTTATGTGACTTTTGCAGGGGTTACGGTAGAAAATACATAATTAGGATCATGACATCGAAATTACCATATTATTTTTAATAATCGTCTTTGTGTTATAATCGTGTTTGGCTGGAGTAATTTGATGTGATTTAAATAACTAGTTTATGATAACATGTACGGATAACCGAAGCAGGTACTGAAGCAACAAAATGGCCCACATGTAAGTGTCCCATAGGGAAGCTTCGCTCAAATCAATCGCTGCGCATTTTTTATGCATCTGTAATAATATGTTTTGAATTATAAAAATATATTTTGCGTAATTGTGAGCATATAAAACACTTTAAACATATAATTTTACATATCATAACAATGGGCAGCGACGAATGGGCTTTTTAAGCCGATTTGTAGAAAATGATAATGCTTTGTTACTTTTTCTGGCTTTGTGAAAAATGGTGCGACCGTTGTCTTGGCTTGGCGTGAATTTTTTTGAGCTGGTTCAAAAATCAGTGCCAAATTACAACTGTGGCTCTGTTTCCGGTTTTATGGTAGTGATTTTTTGTCACTTTATTTTTTTATTTCGCAGATCGACGTGATAACGATTCACAGGAAGGACACACTCGTAGTGCACCAGCCGCAAACAAAAGTTGATCTCACCAAATATTTGGAAAATCAGAAATTCCGCTTTGATTATGCATTCGATGACTCCGTGGACAACAAAATGGTTTATAAGTTGGTCCTTTGAAGACGTTTTTGTTGGGAATGGAAGTATTTTGTACATTGAGTTCGACTCAATGGTGCGTATACTCCACGACCGGATATGTTCTTGAGGCAATACTCCATCACGACGTAATCGTAAATAAAATCAAAATCAAACCAAAAAAGGTGTCTGTCCGTTTTAAAAAAACTGTCCAAAATGGACATGACAAAGCATGAGGTGACATCCAGTAACAAATTCTAACATAAATTCTTTAAAATACATGTTAAAAGTTTTTTGAAAAAGATTTTTGTAAATATTTTCCATCTCTAATTATGATGTATGAGTTGACGTTAGAAGACCCCACCCCATTTTGCAGGTTCACAGCTCAACCATTGGTCAAAACGATATTCGAAGGTGGTTTTGCAACGTGTTTTGCATATGGACAAACTGGCAGTGGGAAAACGCACACAATGGGTGGAGATTTTGAGGGAAAAACTCAGGTAAATGCGCAAATTTGAGTTCGGTAAATATTGAAATTGGTTGGGCACAAATTTGAACGGCACAAAATTGGTGTCGATTTTTTAAATAAACTTCGCAGACATGAAAGGAATTAGTGCTCGTTAAGATAGGTGTGAAATTGCGCACATATTGAATAAAATTAAAAATTCATGGCAACGGCAAGGCATCCGGCATCAGTTGATTCAATTCAGTTAAACGGAATTTCGTGGTATCCAATTAAGACTAATTGTGGGAATAAATTTAATTTGACTGACACATAGTTATATAAAGTTTGAATTGTAAGAGATATTACTGTGACATTGCGGACAAATTCCCCCCTGGAAAATATGTATGTGTACAAAACAATCAAAAATGTAAATCACTACTAATTTCGATCATTCCGTGACTCGTGAAATTGATGTCAATATTATAATATAGATGCGTAAGTTATAATATTAAAAAAAATTATCCAATATTTATTTAATTAAACTACTCAATTCAAATTTAATCCGTTAAATTTCACTTAATCTATTCTCAATTTTCTATTTGTACGCCCCTACGCGAGGAGTGTGAAGTCCGGGCCGCGCTCGTTCACACCGTCTCTCAGACCATTGATTCCTTTCATGTCTGCCGCGTTTACAAAAATTGTATTCTGTTGATTTTGATAACAATCCCGACAATTTCAAACGGACAATTTGCAAATCTGTATTTATTTACACTCGGGCCGGCTCGCAATCTCTCAACCAATCATAAATTAATTCTAAAAACTCCGCCCCCTTTCACAGGAAGTTACCCGCGGCTTGTACGCGTTCACAGCACAAGATGTATTCCGTTTTCTGAATAGCAAGGAATACAGACACGAGAATTTGCACGTTACGTGCAGCTTTTTCGAGATTTATTCCGGCAAGGCATTCGATTTATTGGACAATAAAAATAAATTGCGCATTTTGGAAGATGGCAAAAAAGAGGTTAATATTGTGGGATTGACAGAGGTGAAGTGCGACGATGAGAAGGCGGTTTGTTTGATTTTGCTTTTTTTATTATTGTTTACGGTTTGAGCTTTTTTGACTGTGTGTCCTAGGTTTGGGACGATTTATCGTATCGGATATCGACTATTTCTTCAAATCGAATATCGGATTTCGACTTTTTTTCAAATCGAATATCTAGTTTCAGAAGAAAAAATCATCGTCCCAACCCTAGTGTGACCATCTAAACCTATATATTTTCGAGAGAACTGCGTGCAAAGGATGCCTAATGCAAAAGATAGGGGCACAATCACAGCCTCATTTTTTGCCCGATTCGTGTGTGTTTTTGCACACAATGCAGTCACTATTTATTAGTACAAAATGCCCTTTACAAACACGTTACAATCTTGACAAACAGGGTTAGTAGATGGCAAAGTTGCTTCCCAAGAATGCAATTGCACATGTATAATGGGGTGAACTTGAGTTTTTAGGGGCTGAGTTTTCAATTCAGGGTTGAGTTGATGGGTGTTTATAAATTAGTGTTGAGTTGACAGAAGTTTAAAAATAGGGGGCTGTTGACACAAGTTTACAAATTAGAGGCTGAGTTTATGGGAGTTGAGTTGATGGGTGTTTGCCAAATTTGGGGCTGAGTTTATGGGAGTTAACAATAACATTACCATAATCCTTCAGTGAGGCCCCCGGGGCTAAAAAATATAAATTGTGATATGATGCATTTGTGGGTTACTGATTACAATGATTTGAAATATGCACTCCATTCTGACAGTACATTACCATAACCCTGAAATTGAATCCCTGGGGCCAAAACTTTCAAATTGTGAAATGATGCATTGTGGGTTTCTAATTGCACTGATTTGATATATAATGCACTCCATTTTGACACTACATAACCCTGAAAACTACATAACCATAACCCTGAAAATGAACCTCTGGAACCAAAAACTTTCAATTTGTGAAATCATTCATTCTTGGGTTTCTGATTGCACTGATGAGTTGATGGGTGTTTGCCAAATTAGGGGCTGAGTTTATGGGAGTTAACAATAACATTACCATAATCCTTCAGTGAGGCCCCCGGGGCTAAAAAATATAAATTGTGATATGATGCATTTGTGGGTTACTGATTACAATGATTTGAAATATGCACTCCATTCTGACAGTACATTACCATAACCCTGAAATTGAATCCCTGGGGCCAACTTTCAAATTGTGAAATGATGCATTGTGGGTTTCTAATTGCACTGATTTGATATATAATGCACTCCATTTTGACACTACATAACCCTGAAAACTACATGACCATAACCCGGAAAATGAACCTCTGGAACCAAAAACTTTCAATTTGTGAAATCATTCATTCTTGGGTTTCTGATTGCACTGATTTGATATATGCACTCCATTTTTCCACTACATTACCATAACCCTAAAAATGAACCCATGTGGCCAAATACTTTCAATTTGAGAAATAATGCATTTTCGGATTTCTGATAGCACTAATTTAAAATATGCACTTCATTTTGACACTACATTACCATAACCCTAAAAATGAACCCCCTGGGCCAAAAACTTTCAAATCATAAAATGATGGATTTGTGGGTTTCTGAGTGTAACGATTTCAAATATGCCCAGGGCTTCAAAAATTAGAAATTGTGAAATGATTCAATGTGGGTTTCTGATTACACTGATTTGAAATATGCACTCCATTTTGACACCACATAACCCTGAAAACTACATAACCATAACCCTGAAAATGAACCTCTGGAGCCAAAAACTTTCAATTTGTGAAATCATTCATTTTTGGGTTTCTGATTGCACTCATTTGAAATATGCATTTCATTTTGACACTACATTACCATAACCCTAAAAATGAACCCCCTGGGCTGAAAACTTTCAAATCATAAAATGATGCATTTGTGGGTTTCTGATTGTAGCAATTTCAAATATGCACTCCATTTTGACACTAAATTACTAAAACCCTGAAATTGAACCCCTAGACCCAAAAATTTCAAATTGTGAAATGATGCATTTTGCAGGTTTCTAATTGCACTGATTCAAAATGACTCAATTTCAACTCTACATTACTGTAAGCCTTAAATTGAAAATTGAAAATAAATTAGAAATTGTGAAATGATGCATTTCTGGCTTTTTGATTGCCTGGATTTGAAATATGCACTTCATTTTGACACTACATTACCATAACCCTGAAAATGAACCCCCAGGGCTAAAAATTTTCAAATCATAAAATGATGTGTTTGTGGGTTTCTGATTGTAGCGATTTCAAATATACACTCAATTTTTACACCACATTACTAAAACCCTGATAATGAACCCCTGGGCCCAAAAACTTTCAATTCGTGAAATGATGCATTTGTGGGTTTTTTATTGCAGTGATTTGAGATGTGCACTCCATTTCTACTCTACATAACCATAACCTTTAAGTCTAACCCCTGGGGCTAAAAAATTGAAGATTGTGAATTGATGCATTTGTGGATTGATGCTAGCGATTATTTCAAATATTCATTCTATTTTGACACTACATTACCATAAACCTGAAAATGAGTTTACAGGAGTTTCCAAATTAGGGGCTGAGTTTATGGGAGTTTCCAAATTAGGGGCTGAGTCTATGGGAGTTTCCAAATTAGGGGCTGAGTTTACAGGAGTTTCCAAACTAGGGGCTGTGTTTACAGGATTTAGAGGGGGTCCCCATGGGGTGCCATTTTTGGGGGGTCTCCAGGGGGTGCCATTTTTTGGAGGCACATATGGGGGTGCCATTTCAAGGGGGTACCCATGGGATGCCATTTTTTGGGTGGTCCCCAGCGGTGCCGTTTTTTGTTGGTCCTTAGGGGGGTGCTATATTTTTTTGTGGGGGGGGGTCCATAGGGGGTGCCATTTTGGGGGGGGGGGTCCCCAGGGGGTGCCATTTTTGGAGAGTCCCCAGGGGGAGCCAACTTTGGGTGGTTCCCCAGGGGGTGCCATTTTTGTGGCGGTTCCTAGGGGGTGCCATGTTTGGGGGGTCCCCAGGGGGTGCCATTTTTGGGGGGTCCCTAGGGGGTGCTATTTTTGGGGGGTCCCTAAGGGGTGCCATTTTTTGGTGGTCCTCAGGGGGTGCCATATTTGTGGGGCCCTAGGGGGTCCCATTTTTAGGTGGTTCCCAGGGGGTGCCACTTTTGGGGGGTTCCCCGGGTGATGCCATTTGGAGGGGGGTCCCCACTGGGGTGTCAGTTTTTGCAAGCCTCTGAGTAGTGGGTACCTATAGCAGGATTCTCTCCAACCTTCAGTTGGGTTTTGTGGTTCTCTACAATTAATACCACAAGGATTTACAAACACAAAAAGAACAGCAAAGCACAAATGTAACCAATTTAAGATAACAACAAATTTTGACACCTTGCAAAAACCACACTATCATATCACAAAACCTATACCACACAAAATGCACACTGCCCAACCATTTTACAGAAGTTTACAAAAAATCCATTCCAAAACATTGCATCTTTGGTATTGGTCTTGTTATTGTTGGTACATTACATACCGCATTTCAAAACACATGCCTAGCATGTGGGCAAACTTAACTAAACTATCATATTTCCTCCAATGGTATTAATTGTAGAGAACCACAAAACCCGACCGAAGGTCGGAGAGAATCCTGCTAGTCTCAAATAAAAATAAAGTCATAAAAATGAACTATCAAATTAGATATGCCCTAGTGTCACAGTATTAATCTCAAAGTGGTGCCTCTCTGGTAGGGGTGGTGTTTCGAATTCTTGACATTGCAAATCCTTAGAATTCCTTATTTTTCCGTGCCTCCCAGATCCCTACAATGTTTCAAAATCCACCGAAATTTCAAAACACGTTTTTCTACACAATTCTAAACACAGGTTTACGCACTGATCAAAAGGGGTTCCGATGTACGCACAGCGGGGCAGACTAGCGCGAACAACCAGTCGTCACGATCACATGCTGTATTTCAGTTCAATTTGAAGAGAAAGTTGGTGACTTTAGAATTTTTGGACACTTTTTTAATTGTGGGATTTTTGTACGGGCTGTGTCTGACACTTCTTATTGCAATTTTCTCAACATTGTTCACTGGAGTTCCCGGGAAATTCACCAGAGAGACACATTCAGTCTCTCTTCCCATGAGAAACTTTACTTCATTCACCCCCCCCACCCCCAAAAGAACCCCTCAACCCCCCCCCCCAATCCCAGAAGCGACACTCGACCACTGGGCAAATTCTCACTAATTGACTTGGCCGGGAACGAAAGGGGGGTTGACACAATGGCATCTGAAAGAATCACCAGAATGGAAGGGGCTGAAATCAACAAATCTCTTTTGGCATTGAAAGAGTGCATAAGAGCCATGGGAAGGAATAGTCACCATGTGCCTTTCCGGGCCAGTAAATTGACACTCGTTTTGAGGGATAGTTTCCTGGGCAATAATGCTAGAACTTGCATGGTTGGTTTTGGGGGGGGGGGGGGTTATGGGGGTTTGGGGTGATTTTGGTTTTTGGGTATCGAGGATTCGCAGTTTGTTATGATTCCGCATTGTATTTATGCTTATTTTGACTAATGTAGATGTCAAATATATTGTTTTGTACTTGACATAACTTGGTTCGCATTGACCATGGTCACGTTTCAAAAAAACCCTAACCGAATGTTAATTTCGCCCAAAAACTTGTTTTGAGATCTGCCTTGAGGTGAGTGTACAAATTCCGTTAATGATTATTTTCGCCTTGGAAAGTGCAAAAAGTTTAGCCGATGCAACTTGAGGCACTGTATGAATTCCTCAAAGTGCAAAAAGTCAGTTGCATCGGCCGGGAATCGAACCCGGGCCGCCCGCGTGGCAGGCGAGCATTCTACCACTGAACCACCGATGCTTGCGTCGATTCGTTCACAAAATAACTTGAGTTCCAAATGTTATCTCTAATTTAGGCGTCTGCCTATATTTCACCGACGAGTAATTCGATTTCAACATTTCGATCTTTTTTTTTCTCTGATTGAGGTTCGGGTGAAACATGCGGCAGTGTAAAAAATTCAAACGACAATTGCAGATAAGCGAATTTAGTTCATTTTGATAATTTCCGACATTTGGTGGCGGAGAAATTGAATATGTACCTGAATTAAGTTTTCTTATTTTCATCGATTATCCAATTTTAATTGAAAATTTGTCACGCAGATTGCCATGATATCGCCCGGTCTGAACAGCTGCGAGCACACGTTGAACACACTGCGATACGCCGACCGGTACGTTTGATGTTTCTTGTTTTTGTGTTGTTGTAAAAAGTGCCAAAAGTGGCTTTTTGAGCAGTAGAATGACGCCAAAGCGAAATTATAGAAATTAGACGACATTCGACACTGCGTTAATAAATAGATAAATCTGCCGTTAAATGTCGAATTTTTTTCGAATTTATCGTATATCTTCGAATAAGACCCCCTTGAATAACTCCCGCTGTTGGACGAGTGAGGAACCCCCCTTGAATAAATCCCCACACTTGAAGAACTCCCTATCTGTGATAGGTGGAAAAGATGTTGGGTCAATTAAAAAAACAATCAATGAAGTCAGACAGATCAAATAAAGCCACGCCTGGGTTGCAGATGCAGTGCAGTGTGTGAAATGAAACATACAAAAGAATATTAGCCTGTGGCAGTGACAACAGATACATAATGTAATTCTGAGGAAAAAATAACTCCTCCCTTGAATACAGACCACTCTGACTAACTCCTCTTCTTGAATAACTCCCCCCCTCAAAAACTGACGAAAAAATGACTCCCCTGGGGGTCTTATTCAAGGATATACGGTATGTAGTATTTCCGGTACCGATGGCACTTTTGGTATTATTTACACACAAACTATAAATTTGTCAATCAAACATTTCCATACATATTTTTTTCACAATTTCATTAAATTTTTCCAGCGTAAAAGAGCTGGTAGCGGACGCGCCCGGCGCCGTGCGAAACGAATCCACAGACTCTCCGAATAATTCGCAAAATTCCGCATCTGATCGAGATTCTGACGATGATTTGGGCTTGTTGCGGTCGCGAAATGCGGACGATTTAAATGACGATATTTACGATCAACAATTGGCTATGAATCATATACAGGAGGCTGAAGAGAGGGCTATAGATGAGCACACCAAATTAGTTGATGTGAGTGTCTTTTCGTTTTTATTTTGTAGGGCTGGGACAGTCCCAGAATATGTCATGTGTTATGTAAAAGGCCCTGTAAAGTCATGTGTATCCAAATCTTATTCTATAGTATCGAAGTCTTGTTTATGTATCCAAATCCAAACGTAGGATTTGGATACAAAAACATAAGATGTGGATAGTAAGAGTATAAAAGTAAGATATGGATACACTTGACAGTTGGCAGTTTACATGACACATGACATTTAACAGGATCTGAGACTGACATTTTACTTAAATTAAAAATTAAAAACGCGATCTTCACTTATCAGACCAAATAATAATACCGTTTTTTTGCAGAGTTTGGAAGATGCCACGAAAGCTCTGAGGCGCCTCTTGCATCAAACTGACAAAGTTGATTACGATTTGGAGATGTACGCGAATGAAGCTGAAAAATTGACACAAAAGTTGCCTGATTGGAGCGTATTTTCTGGTCAGTTTTGTGGCTTTGAATTTTATTCAAAAGTGGGTAACCTTGTTTACGCCCCCTTCGTTTAACTGCTCACTTTCCACCAGGTGAAGAAGTAACAGATATTTGCCTCCTACAATTGATGGAGCATTTAATAAGAAGTTAACTTTTATTTGTTTAAAATTTTCTTGCAGTGAGAGTTGAATTTGCTTCTATGTGTCATTTTGAAATCAATTAAAATACCAGCAATTCTTTTTAGCCGTATAAAAAATAATTCGAATATTAGAAAAAAACTAAAATAACTAACAATAAAGAAACCCCGCTCATATCACTTCATTGTCACAAAAAGTCACTAAGGAATCTGTTCGAGGTAATTCAACAATTTAAAAGTGAAATTTCGACGTTTGCCAGATGTAAATTGATACGATAACCATTTATTTATAATAAAAAAATTATTTTTCAGGCGCCATTAACAACCTTCAGTCCCAGTTGCGCAATGAAGATCAGCTAGTGCAGAAAAATAGTGCAAAAAGGATCAATAAATAATGTTTCCTTTTTTCCGTTCAATCGTATTACAATTGACTTTTTTACTCTGGAAATTAACGCGGCTGATGTTTGCTCAATCAATTTTTCGCGTTTCGCATTTTTTAACATCTGATTGAGACGTCTGAAAAGTGTTTTTCAGGTGAAATGTGTGTAGATTTTTGTGTATATGAACGCCGGTGCACTGCTACCTATAATTTTGAAAATTAGGTATCATTAAGCTTGAGTGCATAAATTTCAGATATTTTTTGTGAATAATTTCTCCGCCAATTGAGTTTCCATTGTTCGTTGAAATTTTTTCTCGTGTAACACAAAAATTGAGCATGAGTGAGTGAGTAAGCAAAGTTTGAGTGGGTTCGCAAGGTGCCTGTGGAAATCGATTTGCACGTGAAAGTGGAGTATCCTGTATTGGCCCTGTACCGGTGCACAACTAGCAGAAGTAGTAAAAAGGTGCCATGGTGCGGCGTACTTTGACGCCCTTAAATGGCGCCATTCCTAGTGTGTATACTAGTTGTCTTTGGAATGGTGTTTGCGGGGGTTCGCAGGGGTTCAATATTTAGAGTTTTTCAAGGTTCAGAAGGAAAAAAGAAGAAAAATCGCTGGATAGATATTTATGTAGAGCTGGAGCGTTTGGGGGATTACCCAACTCCCTCCCCCCTCCAACCCCCTACACTGAACCCCTGCAGTGCCCGTGAAGACCCAGTGCCCAAGTACGGGGGCCGTACGTACGCACCGGGTCTACATTGGCACCGGATATTGCTACTTGTGCACCAGGTAAACTTGTGCATGGGGTTCTAGACTCTTGTAAATACACTTGGAGTAGTGGATTGGGTTGTTCAGCTACACCTGGTCACATGACATGTAGAAAGTTTGAGTCATGTAAAGTGTTAAAAGCCATGTCGAATGCCCTGTAAAATGGCACATTAACCTTTGCCATGTTGCAGGACACTTGACATGACATTTGACAGGGTCGGTGAGTGGGACCAGGTCTCAGTTTTTCAACATGCAATACGATTTTCATTGGCGCCATGTGCAGCCATTAACAGATAGACTTGGAAAAATTACTTGTGGCGTTTCAGAGCCGAACATAAGTCGAACATCCGTCACATGTAATGTCGTTCAATGTATCAAGTTCAGTCATATGTGTAAGCCAAAATAACTCGCGGGTCATATGTTCCCCAGATGGAAATAGATTTCTTTACCCTGATCTGCAGAGTCATTGATATTGTGAAACCGATTCGGAATTTCTACAAATTTTTGTCGACTTCGAAATTGAGTATCACTTTTAGAAGATTGTTAAAATGTGCCTACACACACTAGTCTTCACCGTGATGTCGTGTGAAAACTGAAATTTGTTCAAATGCAAATTGATGAACACAGTTGAATGATTTTATTTTATTTTATTTGGAATTTAAATTAATGAAAGTTAAAATTTAAATATTTTAAAACTAAAACACATAAGCATACAAAAAGAGTAGGCTGGATGTCGCCATGTCGACATTTCAGTTTTCACAACGGTCACGGTGAAAACCAGTGTGTAGGGCCAATGTAAATATTTACCTTCAAATAATTTTTTTTAAATGCCCGCCAATGATCAATTACGCTGCAGAGGTCTCTTATAGATACTTCGCATTTTCCAATTTTCTTTCCTTTTCGATATCCTTGTTTTTCGTTTCGCATTTCAATAAAATACACTGGTCATTATTTTTCTACATTTTCGAGATAGAAATAATTGTAAAATATCAGTGTTCGAATTTTTTATGGATTTGGTAAATATACGCCGTGTCATGTGCTAGAAAATTAGTTAAATACGCGAATGTTTAACAGTAAAATTTTTAAACCTGCATATTGTGGGTGTTATTTTGTTTGTGAAAAATGTAAATATTGCAATTTTAGTTAGCTTATTGCACTATTCTATTTTTCGGAATAATTTTCCATGCTCAAATTTTGATTATTTTGTGACGCGTGATAAAAAATTAAATGACTGAAACCCTACTCAACTGCAGTGAAATTTCAGCATGGAAAAAGCTTTGAAAATGTAGTGTTATTAATTATTCGAAAATATGTGTTCACCCCTCGTTGACTTCTAAAATTGCTTATGTAACCTATTCATGTCATTCATAAATACATTCTGTGCTGATATTTAATTTCAATTGAATAAAAAACCCATAAAATTCACATTTTTGTATTTCTACATGTGTAGCTTAGTGGAACTGTTCATGCTAAATGATCTATTTATTCAAACGAATATTTTGCTACATAACGTGTTACAAGTCACAAATATCAACTAAAAATGGTCAATTTTTCCGACATTTTAAAAAAAGACAAAAAAATTTCAGCATGATTTTGCCGTGTGCTTTGGTGGCGCTGTGTCTTCATGTTGGCGCGAATGCGCTTTTTGAGGATCAAATTGGGAAATTCGATTGGTGAGTTTGAGTGAAAAGTGACGGCACCTTTTTGTTCAGCTGGGCAACCCTTTTTGTCTACTTTTATTGTTTTTCTTGCTGTACTGTGGCACATTTTTGCTCATTCGGGTGTAGGTAAATGTATTCAGATTTTTTAAATTTGTCGGAGTGGGGGTCAATGTTTTCAGTCTTTGTCAAATCCACTGATTTGATAGCTATATATTTCCGCCAAGATTTCTCGGCTATGTGCAGTTGATGGAAAAAGTGTCAAATGACATAGACATTAGACTTCGATTGTTTGGGGATACATACACAAAACGCCCCTCGTTGAGATGTAGGGCGACTGTTATTGTAGCAAATACGGTCAACTTTCGTGAAAATTTTGGCGAAATATTGACGCCGACTTCGAATTACTCCCTAAAAACCTGTTGACGAAGCAATAAACCCCCTGGGGGTAAATTCGAGGAAATATGGTAAATAACTATTTTGTTGGCACGCGTATGACAATCTGTTCCACCACGACATTCGTGCCGAAATTGACCGCATTGATTGCAAAAAAATTTACAGGCGCCTTCAATTCGTGGGCGAGATTAGATACGCGCTGAGCGATAGACATTCCGCATCTAAAGACCCACCGATTTTCGTGTCTACTGAAGATTCCGTTTTGGCCGCTTTAAATGTGGATAATGGAAATTTGGGTTGGTTTTGCATTATCAGTTTACCGCTTTTGCAATTTCCGGTGAAAACATCACTGCGCCAGTTTACATCTAAACCCATTGGGCATCTAGGCCCGCTGTCCATCTAATTTTACCCGTCGCCCATGTATACGAGGGGTTATTGGAGGAAAAATGTTTTACGCCCAACCAAAAGGGCCAAAATATTCTAACAGCATCAAAATCGTCCAACATAGCACAGAAAGGGACGACGCGAAAGACTGGTGAGACCCCCCCCCCCCAAAAAAAAAAAGAAGCCACCCATTCCATGCCGCCCGCAGCGAACGGCCGCGCGACTGTGCAAGTCTATAGATCGAAATAGCTAGCTAATCCCCTGTCCGATGCCAATCTACGTCTCCTCCTAGATCGACTACGGGTACAATTAGATGCGCAGCGGGCCCACATGCGCAATAGGCCTACGACACATCACTCACACTTTTACTTCCACATTTTAAGTCGATCGGTGTTTCATGTTTTTATCCGATGCTTACAAGACAATTCGGGTTAATCAAAGTAATTCGAGTTGATTCATGGTCAAGGACGTATCCAGGGGCGGGGGCGGGTGGTGCTGCAGCCCCCCCCCTTCCCGGGGTGAGACCAAAAAATACTGGGAAATGTAGGGTTGGCCGATGTTTTTTTAAAACGTTTTTTATTAAAAAAACACGTTTTTTTTAAAAAAAAACATGACGTCCGAAATGTTTTTTTTTTATTTTAAAAACATCGACCAAAATTTTTAGTACTAAGCACTAGGTATTTTGCAAAATTTTTGCGCGCAAGCGCGCAATTTCACACACAAATTGGCATTGGTGGTTGTTTTCATGGGTTTTGTGGCATTTTTAGTATCAAAGTATCCATTTATATATGCTACCATGGATTAATAAGCCGTCATATGTTGCTGTATTATATAATATTGAGGTAATGTGCTTCCATGTACCTCCACAGTGTGTAACTTCACTCCCAAAGTAACAACCTCGTTTTATAACCTTGTTTGATCACTATTCCGTGCCAAACTTTACCTGAAGTCACGAACATTCGACTATAAGGCGATATACGAACGATATGTCGACGAAAAATGGATATTTTTGACACAAATCACCACTTATAATGCTATCCCATGGCTCCACAGACATTATATGGTCATATATAACATCACATAGTATTGCCACTGTCTGATATACCTATATATGTTGACACAAGGTTATATCTGGGAGCTTTTAAAAAAAAACGTTTTTTATTAAAAAAACATCGAGTAAAAAAAAACGGCTGGGTACAGTTACCATCCCAATGGAAACAGACGCCAACAGACGCGCACTCAGTATCGGGAAGGTTTCGTGTATCGAGTCCCATTGATCTAAGTTGAATGTGCGTGTGCGTGTGTGTGCATCAAGGCCGCTTCTGGTAGGATTATCTGACATTGTCTTCACGTGAACTTTTGTGCAAAGGCATGACTGAGTGGCATGAATGAATGGATGGTGCCATGACGTTGGCGCTTATGGCATTGCATGAATTTTTTTAAATAATTGCAAATTTTCATAAATTGCACTTTTTAAGTACAGATACATATTTGTAAATATTTACAAATTACTCACTGCAATTTACACATTACTCACTGCAAAATTACAACAAAGTGATAGTTTTTTACAACACCAAAAATTAGCAAAAAAGCAAAAACCGCAAATTACATCAACAATTCCGCCTGTGCACGTAAAGTTCACATCAAGACTGTAGGATAATCCCATACGATTAAGCCCTTGATGCATGCGGCCTCTGACCCCGCAAACCCACATGTCATTAAGGCGGAGCAGAAACATGTGTATGTCCCGGTTCCTAAGTGGGCGTGCGCGCTTGGGTCTGAGATTGGGATGGTAACTGGAATTTGCCAAAAAAACGTCGAGTTAAAAAAAACGTTTTTTTTCCAACCCTAGGGAAATGTAACTTTTCCTACAACTTTTTCGCGCTATTTTCAAAAATTTTGCACGCAAGAGCGCGCATTTTACTCTACGTAAGCAGTATTATCACCTTATTGTTCCCTGTAGCCCCAGAACATCTTAATTACATTCAACGGCATGGTTTTTCGCTGCATTTATATGTATATTTGCATACATATACAGCGTTTCATGGAATTACGATACCTATTCACCCCAGTAAAACAGACGCTTTCAAGTGGCTTGGGTGACTCTTTTTCAGCTGTTGTAACAGGCGCCATGCGAGCCTGCGCATCATCACTGCGCCGTCCGCGCGAATTGAAGATTAAATAAATGGAAGAGTGATGGCCAAAAAATATGTTTGTTTTGGTGTGTTGTGGCGGCACAGATAAAAGGGGATTAATGCATGTTGTTTTGTCGCATTACGCATACTTCCCAAGACTTGAAAGTGTATTATTCATTTTGCAGAACAACACACATTAATCCACTTTTATCTGTGCCGTCACAACACCCCACCCCCCTCCCCCAAACCAATGACAGGTCAATTAATAGTGGAATGAAGTACTCCTCGTAAACCATTCCAAGACAGACTGCGCTAGAAACAGACTGAACAAAAAGTTTCCCAAGCCACAGGCGGTAGGCGGAGTTCCCAGGGGTGAATAAGTAGCGACAACGGTTTCATGGCGCCAGCGCCAACGCCAATGGCGCCATGGCATGGCGCCAAGTAAAGGCGCCAGCGCCATGGAGCTATGGCGCCATTCCGGCACTCTGTAGGTAGAATTTTAGAGGGGGGGCTGAGCCCCCCCCGTTCGCGGAGCTCCGTAATCAAGCAGCCCCCCCCGCTCAAAAATCCTAGATACGTCCCTGTTCATGGTCCCTTTAATTTTTATCTTGTGTGAACGCATTGTGTCACAATTCTTCCGTTTTCACACTGAAACAACTTCTTGATTTACCCCCCCCCCCCCGCAGTTTGGCGACAAGTGCTGGATGAGCAAGCAAATGGGGCATCCGAAATCGTACTGGCTGATAAATGTGAGTTTTATATTTATGACATTTTTCTGGGACGGGGGAGGTGTTATTTTATGAAACCGAATGCGAAAAGTACTGGGGAAAAAATCTAGCGTTGTCTTTTTATCAATACACACTAAAAGTGGTCATTTCTAGGATCTTTTGCAATGGCAGCTCAAACTGAAAATAACGAAAATAGTAACTGAAATGTACTGCACTGAACCTGAAATGTAAATCCTTTGAACGTTTTATGATTAGTAATATTGATCCGTTTTCCATAAAATTCACCTACACATTCACTAATAAAAATTTCACAGACATAATTACACTTTCGCCCTGCTTGCGTTTACTTCGAGCTTGGTCAAAATCCGATGGCTTATTAAATTGGGAGGTGTGGCTGTCTGATGAGAGAAAAAGTGCAAAAACGCACTCAAAAACTGATTATGCACATTTTCGAAGTGAAGGGGCGCGGTCGATTCTGCCGCTTACGGTAGCGAATGGAAGGAAATTTGTGTTTGTGTTGGGGAAAACTGGAGGCTATATGGTCGATTTGACGAATGGTGAGATTGTTGTCAATATGGCTGACGATTTTGAAGGGTACGTTTGAACGGTTTTATTCTGGGATAGACTTCAATTGGGGTCAATACTCAATAGGGTTCAATATAAAAATTATCATAGTTAGGGAATTACTTGCGTTTCCATTACTTTTCCTTGATCTGACATTTGCCGATGACGATTATTTCATAATACCCAACAGTGGAATGCTGTTCGTTATTCATTCATTGTCATATTACTCGGTTCTTTTCAAATTTGTAACTACATTTTTCCTGGGTTCCATAATTTTTTACCTATATCCACTCTTAAATCTTCTTTCATAATTTTTTTATAAATTACCTACCTATGCATCACATTTAATTAGCCAAATATTTTTTCAGCGATGAAAACATTTGGCTGGGTGCCAAAGTCAATTCGAATGCGAGTCGAATTTATGCCGTACGATTGAACTATTTGAAGAATCAAATCATAACGTTGACAATTTATCTTGATACTAATGGAAGATTGTACGAATATGCAGAATTAACTTTGACGTTGCCTAGTGGAACTGAATTGCGTCAAAATCGGTGGGTTATGTATAAAATGACACTCGGTCGTACTTTAGATGTATGTTGTCATTTGTTTACCATTTTTTTACGTTTTCCATTTTTTAGATCAAAAATTTCTAAAATTGCTAAATGTGTACACGTTTGATTTATCGGAAAAAAAGATTTTTGATTTCTGTCAACAGTAGCTGAGGGTCTCCTGATTCCGGTAAACTCAAATTCATATCAGGTAAATACGATTAAACCCTTTTTGATCCCTTTATTAATGGAGAAAAAGTCGTGAAAAATTTCATGTTGTTTTGCGGCTCTGATAGATTGATGTAAATATGAGTATCAAATTTTATCCATACCTATTTTTTTAATAGTTGTCTATAGAATTTGCTATATTGCTATTTTTTAAGCAATTTCACGCGCAGGGGATCTTGTGTTCTATTGGAGTCTGGAAAACTTGTGTGTTTGTCGAAATCTGGTACAGAACTTTTACATTGTGATGCCATGTCTACCGAGGTTGGATATTTGAGATTTTATTTATAATTTTGGAGTTGATTTATTCGGTAGGATTGAAAATGATAATGAGTAATTAGAAAATACCAAATTTTTCTTTTCATTTTCTAGTAAGCCTTTGTGTCCTTTTTTGCAAAAACGAACATTTTTAACACCGACGATACCTTGAAAAACCACCTTTGCCTCTCCACATGTTTTCAACCAATTTTCCAGCATTCGCAACTTGAAGAGTCGTTGACAATGACGCCATTTTCCGGCGCCAGCGATAATGGCGTCAGCTTATTGGCGTCACATATTGGCGCTTGGTTCGTGGTGCACGATTTTCCGGCAAAAACGATTAAAGTTGTGACTGAGGAAAATATGGAGAAAGTTGTTCTGGTCGCGAATGATGTTAGTTGCTTTGTGTGTGTACAAGATTTTCGTGTTTTTTTTCGTTTGGGCTTGGAACTAAATTTTAAACGGGACCAATTTTTCGTTCCGGGACCGGAGCAGAAATTTTTTATCGGGACTGGGACTGGCATTTTTATCGGGTCCGGGACTGGTGTGTCGGGACCTTTTGCATGTTTAGAATAGGGATGAAAGAATTAAATATTTCGCGTCTTATCTTTATTAACATTCGGTCTTTCTATTTTTACAGGTACAGTGCGCCACAGCGGATCGAAATAACCTGATAATTGTTACTTCAAAAATGAAAGATCGTTTTACGACAAAAACCGTAGTTTATGACATGAAAAGACCCGAAGAGCCGAAGAAAATGCATGAAACAGATATGGATGGATATACCGAAAATGGGCCATTGGCCAAAAGAGTTTGTTTTACGTTTTGTGTAGTTTTCGGGGGGGGGGGGGTGATAAGGCCACTGGCATTTTGAGGGCCGTAGCTGCAGGAAAAAACATAAATAGGTATGTTTAAATAACAAATTTAACCTACCGTAAATACTCTATTAGTACGACCCCCTCCAATAAAGCGACCCCTCCAATAGTGCGACCCCCTTGGGCACGTTATGTAAGTATAATGTGACCCCCTCCAATAAAGCGACCCCTCCAGTAATGCGACCCCTCAAAAATGTGCTGAAAACAATAAAGCGACAGTCCACTTATGTTTCGTTTTTTTAAATTTAAATATAAATATGTAAGCCTACACGGTTATCCCCTCCCATTTATAGATCTTTATTCTGTCCCACTTTTCGCCACCCAACGACGGCACATTCCAATCGATGGTAATAAATTGGGACAATTCTGTTCGTGTTTTTGGCAAGATGCCAAGCTCTCAAACAGCGGCAGTAGAGAAATGGTCGAGAGATGAAGCTTTGAGTGAAATTGTCGCTGTGCAAATGGTCGATTTGCCTTTGTCTGAAAGTCAAGCTGATATAGAAACTGAATTTGAGGGTGAAGGTGTGTTGCGTTTAGTGTGCTTTTTCCTGTTGTTTTAGATTTCAGAATTTCGACGGAAATGAGAATTGAAAATTTAAGTTATCACGCGGAGATATTGAAGCAATTTTCTTAAATGCCACTTTTCCACGCCTTAATTAGAAATTTTTGATGCTCTGGAAATAAAAATAATAAATGGCGTGAACAAAATGAAACGTCGTTTTTGGCCCCTAATTTTATGTCACACCAAATTCTCAATTAATCTTCCCACTTAATTGACTACAGATTCAAGTATCATATCGATGCTAGTCCGCCGTTTGAAAACTCAAGCTACACAAGCTCGACGGGCTTTAATTTCAGCAGGTGATAGCTTTTTGGAAGCTGTTGGCTTATTGGAGAAATTTGGTAGTGTTGCCAGAGTGTTCGATTTGAGACATGGTCTGTTTTGGCGGCTTGATTACTTATTATTTTTTGGAATTTTGGAAATTATTTTCTACTATTGAAATTGAGGTAGTAATTTAAAGGGGTAAAGTTTGGAGGATTAAAAGACGAACTTTGACGTCTGGTTTCTTGTGCTATGAAATAATTTTCGATTGCATAGTGGCGATATGGCTGAGTCACGATTTTTAAGTGATAAAAACGCAACTCATTTCTTTACTCATGCTTTTTTGTGTCGGAAAAAATACAATCAGTCGAAAATTTCGGATCATACTACTCACTATTTATAATCACTTATTCAAATAAGCTCTCAAAACTGCCAAACTTCCATCCAAACACCCAGATTTGACCCACACGACATCGAACACAAATCCGTCAACTCAAAATACCATGTCAACTCATTCGCGAACTCCACCATTCGTTCGCGACTATTTCAATTTGGATAAAATGATCGTTGCGTGCACTTCCAGCGGTTCCATATACGGATTGGATAGTAGAAATGGAGGTGTTTTGTGGCAGTTGTATTTGGGGGAGGGTGTGGGACCCATGCGTGTGCAGGTAAGATTTTGTGCGTTTTGGTGATATTACTTTTGTGTATCACTTTTTGGGATGTCTAGTATAATGATGAGTATAAATAATGATGCCAGAGGCAATAATGTGTATAAATCGTAGCGTAAATATTTATGCACTTCTAATGGAAGTTCAAATTTACGGTTGTTTTTGTTTGCGCCACCCCCCACTCAGAAATTTTGCTGGAAATGTGCCAGAACGCAGAAAAATGGACTGAAATATTTCGGTGTAAAACAAAATTAAAGTTCCTTTCCAGGCGGGGCAATCAGAACCGGAAGTGTGCCCCCTGTACGTGTTGAGGACCACGGCGCACCACCCACTCAGTGCCATGGCTGCTGTCGTTTACAAGAATAAGGTAGGTTTTTGAATTTGAATGTATTTATGGGATTGTTATTGGGGTGGTTCTTTTAGGGTACCATGTGGGCCCACGTAAATAAAATGTGTTTGCTGGAATCCAAAAATTAGAAATTTTCACCAAAATACTCAAAATAAATTTGTTCCAAATTTTTACATTATACTACAGTTACTTTACACCCTGCACGCGTGGTTCCCGCTGGAAGCGTGCCAACGATTTTTTACGCATGCGATTTTCATACAAGGTTGAAAAAAAATCATCTCCGTTAACGCTATACATTGACTTATTCACAACAATCATTTTTTGATCTTTTATACAAAAATCGCATGCTTTATCGTCATTGGCACGTTTGCAACGTGAGACATAAATCTGTGCGAGGGCAGAGTATCATGTACGCCGAGTATACTTTATTGATCATATTGTGGTAATAATCTGTGTGAATCACGCGAGTCGCTACTCCCATTGAAAAATACAAAATACCCCCCAAATGACTTAATGCAAAAGTTGCGTAAATTTTCAACTTTACACTGTATTTTTCAAAATATTAACCAAAATGTAAACAACAAAAATCCAACTAAAAAACACCCCTACACTCTATTACAGAGAACTAATCTAGTGCAAATGGCGATTTTCAACCCCATCAGTGGTGCTTTAATTGAGCAAAAAACAATTGCACACAAAGTCAGCCACGTGGCTCTGCTACCTCAAGTTGACGATAAGACGCAAGTGCAAATGTTGATGTTGGCTGAACCTAGTCTTGGAGTGGTGAGATTTGTTGTGTTTTTTGTGTGTTTTTTTGGCGGTGGGGGGGTTGTTTTGGGTGGTCCCGCCTAGTGATGTGAAAAGCGCCAGAAGTTTGGCGCCAAGCGTCATGGCGCTTTTCTGACCCCTAGCGCCAAGCGCCAATGGCGCCAGAGCAAATTGGCGCCAAGCGCCATGGCGCGTTTTGCTTTGGCGCTAGCGCCAAGGGCCATCGTCTGGCATTTCGTTCCTGGCGCCGGTCAAGAATAGCGCATAGCGCCAAAAGCGCCATGGCGCTTTTCATGGGCATGGCGTCATGGCGCTTTTACATCACTAGTCCCGCCCTGTCGTTACATTGTTCAACGATTTTTAATTTGGATTTGAATGACATCGTCATTATCGAAAATCGGGAAATTATCTTCACTTGGTGCACAGTGAATAATAATGCACGCGAGGAAAGTAGGTAAAAGTTCTGTGATACACCCATCGCGTTTTTGTCCAACATAATTGACATAATTTTGTCCAACATAATTGAAGTTCGGAGTTTTTGAGAATCAAATGGCGCAATTCATTCTTATCATCTTTGATCCTAAAACACATTCAGAATATATGATCAGTTGTTTCATTTGTCACCATTGATTGATTTTTTCAAAACCCGCAGGTGACCTTATATCCGGATATAAAACTGGATATCGTTCAGCCGCCTGTTTATGTTATGAATGTATTGGAGAAAACGTCACACATACTTTTGGAGGGGCACAAAATGAAATCGGTTTGTTTTGTTTAAAAAAAATTGCTGACTGTTTTTCAATGGGATTAAAAATATTGTTCAAGTGAAAAGTATTTTCATTTGTCAATTTATTTGTCAACCACATTCAGGGACGTATCCAGGATTTTTGAGCGGGGGGGGCTGCTTGTTTACCGAGCCCGGCGAACGGGGGGGGGGCTCAGCCCCCCCCCCCTAAAATTTTTCCCTATATAGGGACGGAAAGGCGTTTCGGCGCTAGCGCCATACAAAGGCGCCACGCCATGACGTTATTGGCGTTGGCGCTAGCGCCAGGAACCGCTTTATATGTATGTAAATATGCATACATATACAGCGAAAGTCGCAAAAATATGCTCATTTCCGAGGATCTTTGTTTACAGGGACCGATCCGCTGAAAATACAATGCATCGGGAAGACAATGCGCGCTCGCGCGCAAAATTTTTGAGAAACATAGAAAAATATACATGAAAAGTTGCATTTTCCGGGACTTTTTAGGTCTCACCCCGGGAAGGGGGGGGCTGCAGCCCCCCCCCCCTGGATACGTCCTTGACCTAGGGTTGGAAAAAAAACGTTTTTTTTAACTCGATGTTTTTTTAAAAAAAAAAACGTTTTTTTTTAAAAGCTCCCAGATATGACCTAGTGTCAACATATATAGGTATATCAGACACTGGCAATACTCTGTGATGTTAAATATGACCATATAATGGCTGTGGAGCCATGGGATAGCATTATAAGTGGTGATTTGTGTCAAAAATATCCATTTTTCGTCGACATATCGTTCGTATATCGCCTTATAGTCAAATGTTCGTGACTTCAGGTAAAGTTTGGCACGGAATGGTGATCAAACAAGGTTATAAAAGGAGGTTGTTACTTTGGGAGTGAAGTTACACACTGTGGAGGTACATGGAAGCACATTACCTCAATATTATATATTACAGCAACATATGTCGGCTTATTCACCCATGGTAGCACATAGAAATGGATGTTTTGATACTAAAAATGCAACAAAACCAATGAAAACAACCACCAATGTCAATTTGTGTGTGAAATTGCGCGCTTGCGCGCAAAAATTTTGCAAAATACCTAGTGCTTAGTACTAAAAATTTCGGCCGATGTTTTTTTAAAAAAAAAAACATTTCGGACGTCATGTTTTTTTTTTAAAAAAAACGTTGTTTTTTTTAAAAAAACGTTTAAAAAAAAACATCGGCCAACCCTACCTTGACCACATGTATTTGTCGGTTTACTTGATTTCATCACCTACCATTTATTCTTGTCACTTGCGGAATTGAATCTAGACAAAACCGTTTCCAAGTTACTACAGCGGACGTCAAACAGTATAAAATTGCAGGTTGGAGGCACCCTTCGCTTTGAAAATGTCTGGAAAACCGAACTTCCTCTGAGTGCCCGTCAGCGATTGCACAAAGTGCTGTCCAAAAATCCAAATCGTGAGTTTTTCGTTTTCCATATTTTTATTATTTTCAAGAAAATGGCTGAACCGCTGTTTTCAGAGCGCGTCCATTCCATGGGCCGAGTTCTGGGCGATCGAAATGTGTTATATAAATATGTGAATCCTAATTTGGTGGCCATTTTCGTCGCGGCTGACGTGAACTTGGCAGGCAGCCAACTGAGTGACGACGTTGTTGGAGAAATCGCTGAAGGTTCGTGGAATGTTTTCATAACATCAGGCACTTTGGGTTCGTAGTGCAAAAACAGTTGAGTTTAAATTTTTTTGCCGTGAATGGAAACATTATGGGTTCAAACGGGACATTTTTGTCAGGCCCGAGACCGGACCGTTATTGAAATGAACTCTGGTACAATATTTGGGGGTCAATACTGGGAGTATTTGGGAGTGCCACTGAGCAGTAAATTCCGAAGAAGCGACTGAAAGATCTAAATATTTCCATTTTTATCTTAATCTCATTCTAGTTGTCTAATGGTATGTTTTCAGATACTAGATATTTTGTTGAGTGGATATTATATAAACGCCGTAAACGCTGCTTCGGTGGTGCGTAAGTCTTTGACTTTAGTGTGTTTTCTTATCATCAAACATTATTTGATGAATTCCGAAAACAGTTGATAGGCACTGATCCAAATACCGTATTACCTCGAAATACCCCCATGGGGGTTTATTATTTCGCCAGCAAAATTTGAGGGGGGTTAATTCGAGGGGGGTTTATTCGAGGGGGGGTTTTATTATTTCGCCAGAAATTTTCGTAAGGATCGTAGTAAATAGTAGGCATTTGCGTACCCAAAATAGGTAATAAATGTGTCCAAACAGGATATATTTGGACATAAAAACGTAGATAGCTACACAAACTACTCTATGTGTAGCTGCAATGCAAATTAACAGTAATATACATCATGTACAGTAAGTACATGACGTATTTATTATGTACATGACGTATTTATTATGTACATGACGTACATCATTCCGAAGGGGGGGGTATTTCGAGGGGGGGTTTATTATTTCCCCAGCCCATTTTGAGGGGGGGGGGGGGTTAATTCGAGGGGGGGGGGTAATTCAAGGGGGGGGGATAATTCGAGGTAATACGGTAATTTACAAAAACCTCGCACTCATTTTTCAGGCTCGCTAACGGTCTACTTAGTCGATGCCGTTACGGGTAACGTTGTGATGCAGGAAAAACACGGCCGGTCTCAACCACCAATACACGTAGTGCACTGTGAAAATTGGCTCCTGGTTAGGGGGTGGCGTTTTATGTTATGTTGTTTTGACAATTTTTGTCGTAAACTCGTCGACATTGTCGTAAGCATGTGTGCGTAGCCTAGGGATGGCACGTGTTGTTTTTTACCGTTAAAAAAACAACGTTTTTTTAAATAAAAAAACAGGCATCGAAACCGTTTTTTTTAAACAGCAGCGAAATTTTTTGTACTAAGCACTAGGTATTTTGCGATTTTTTTGCGCACAAGCGGGCAATTTCACATACACATTACTATTTGTGGTTGTTTTCATATATTTTGAGGCAGTTTTAGTGTGAAAGCTTTCATTTGTTCATGCTATTGTGTAATAATAAGCCAATATTGTTGGTGTTAGTGTAGTATATAATATCCAGCCAATGTGCTCCCACATACTTCTACAGTGTGTAGCATCACTTTCAATGTATTAGCCTTCTCTTACAACCTTATTTAAGAGTATTCCATCCTGAACTTCACTATAAGTCATGAACGTTCGACAAAAAGCGATATCCGTAACAAGTCGACAAAAAATGGGTATTTTTGACAGAAATTACCACTTATAATGCTATCCCATGGCTCCACAGTTATTATATTACTATATTTGACATCACAATGTACTGATATACCTGTATATGTTGACCTATAACCATACCTGGGAGCTTTTTAAAAAACCGTTTTATTAATAATAATAAAAACGTTGTTTTTTAAAACAGGGTCGTTAAAAAAAAAGTTTTGTGCCATCCCTAGCGTAGCCACAATGTTCTACTTATATAAGAAACCAAATTTTTTTATTATTATTTGTCAGTCACCTCGAAATTTATGGGTCGTATGATTCTTCATTCCATACTATTTATGTAACATAAATTATGTCCTATGTCATGTTTTCTGTTTCAAAATCAACATAACAGTTGAAACCGTATTTCATAAAAAAAAAACCCCTCACTCCACAGTACACATACTGGAACGAGAAAGCGCGACGCACAGAGTTGACAGTTTCCGAGCTTTACGAAGGCTTAGAACAGTCCGACCATCAAGTGAGCAGTTCATTGGCACCACTTGGCAGGCAGCCAACTATTTTCACTCAGAGTTACATCTTCCCACAAGGAGTGAGCGCTTTGGGTGTCACTGAAACTGGTCAGTTGTGATTTTGGGTCGGTTTTTCTTGCATAAATGTGCCGAGCAGCTGTGCAAAATGGTAACATCGTAAAAGTGCGTCCACCCAGGGCCGTATCCAGGGGGGGGGCGGGGGGGGCTGCAGCCCCCCCCCTCCCGGGGTGGGACCAGAAAGTGGCCGGAAAATGCCACTTTTCAAAGTCAGCGTAAAAAAATTTTGCGCGCGAGCGCGCATTTTTCACCAGACATTATGTATTATCGGCAGATTTGCTCCCTGTGGCCGAAATCGTTATCAATATACTCAATTGTGTACTGTTTGCTGTATTCGTATGTATATTTGCATACATATACAGCGTTCCATGGCGCTGGCGCCAACGCCAATGACGCCATGGCGTTGCGCCTACTAGTGGCGCCAGCGCCATGGCGCCATTCCGCCACTCTGTACGAAAAATTTGTGGGGGGGGGGGGGGCTGAGCCCCCCCCCCCCGCTCGCCGGCCTCCGTAAACAAGCAGCCCCCCCCCCCGCTCAAATATCCTGGATACGTCCCTGCGTCCACCCTAAGCCTTGTTGCTGTGGGCGGCGAACTCATTGCGCGGTTATGATCTTGCGAACTGAATTTTTCTTATGCAAATGCGCACTGAGCAGCTTGTGTGCGCACTAAGTTGTAGTTGAGTAAGTGAAGAGTTTCATTCCAAAAATGCACAAGCGCCAAATCCAGAGAAATCGAGTTAAGCGTGGATTTGACTTCCACGCATAGTTATTAACATTTTAGCAAAAAATTAGGGTTATAGTCCATTTCGTTCCCGAGATACAGTGATACCGTTTTTCAGAAAAATCACAATATTCACGTCGAAAGTGCACATACCGTATATCCTCGAATTAGACCCCCCTTGAATAATTCTCCACCCTTGAATAACTCGCCCGTATGATGAATGGAGAAGATACTGCAACAAGTTGAAAAAAACGAAGTACAAATGCAGTGCTGTGTATGAGACAAAAAATACGAAAGGACGTTAGCCTACGCAGCGAAAGCAGGATGCACAGTGTGTATTTTACGCAGTGTATACACACCTACCTACCTGCATGTTTTCCTGAAAGTTATGATGAAAAAATAACTCCCCCCCCCTTGAATAACTCCTCACCCTTGAATAACTCCCCCCTCAAAAACTCTGACGAAAAAATGACTCCCCGGGGGACTTATTCGAGGATATACGGTATCCATCTCAGATCCCCTATGAAAAACAGAACTTTCATTTCGAAAGTGCACATATCCATCTCGGACCACCGGAGTTTCATAAGTGCACATATCCTAAAAATAATTTCATTTCCAAAAGTGCACGCGTGCTTCGGATCGCTTGCGAAGAGCCGACCGGATTTCCCCTACAAAAAAAAGTTTCATTAGCAAAAGTGCATGCGTGGATTTCCAAATCTATTTGCACTATATATCAAAAATGTGTGTACCGTATTACCTCGAATTATCCCCCCCTTGAATTAACCCCCCCTCGAATTAACCCCCCCTCAAAATATGCTGGGGAAATAATAAACCCCCCCCCCCTCGAAATACCCCCCCCTTCGGAATATGTACGTCATGTTCATAATAAATACGTCATGTACGCAATGTACATGATGTATATTACTGTTAATTTGCATTGCGTACACAAGTTGCAGCTACACATAGAGTAGTTTGTGTAGTTATCTACGTTTTTCTGTCCAAATATATCCTGTTTGGACACATTTTTTACCTATTTTGGATACGCAAATGCTTACTATTTACTAAGATCCTTACGAAAATTTCTGACGAAATAATAAAACCCCCCCTCGAATAAACCCCCCCCCTCGAATTAACCCCCCCTCAAATTTTGCTGGCGAAATAATAAACCCCCATGGGGGTATTTCGAGGTAATACGGTATATATAGATCTGAAAATTTAAGTCGAGGTACTTTTCGACATGAGCTTTTAAATGGCAGACTCAGTTTTGCTCCGCGATGCATAGTTTAGCATTTATTTCACTTTGAATTGCAAATATTCAGATGTACTCCCTATTTTGGATGTTTTCTAAAATGTGACATAACTTCCAAAATATTCGCCGGCCGACAAAATTTGTGAAATAGAAAATTGTTGACAAATGTTCAAGGTATCTGAAAAGTGCGGGGAAGGCTTTGTCGCCCAAACATGGCGCTGTCGGGCCACTGCCAAACTTTAAAACGCGATTTTGAAAAATCAAAAAATGTGGCTATGTGCACATTTGGAATGAAACTCTTCAATTGCAATTCAATGACATGCAACTACATTGACAAACTATGTACCGTGTACCCTCAAATAGGTCCCCAGCGGAGTTACTTTTTCGTTGAACTTTTTGACTGGGGTGTTATTCGAGGTGGGCGTTATTTTTACTCACTCAGCTCACACGGAGTTTTTCGAGGGGGTTTGTTGCAGTATTTATGATATGCAATCTGCATTAGCTAGTAACACGGTTAGAAGGATATGATAAAAATGCCCATGTCAAATTTTCTATATCTATTCTACTCTATATTCGATTGGATATTCATATCTGTACGCACAATCAATTAGAAAAACTGCATCAATTTCAGAACGTGGTTTAACCCATCGTATGCTGCTCGCTGCGATGCCCATGGGCGGCTTATTGGAAATTCCAAAACAGTTATTGGATCCGAGAAGACCCCTGAACCCCACCCAAATGCATCGGGAGGAAGGTAAAAAGGGGGATTTTTTATATACCGTAAGTTCTCGAATAGAACCCAGGGGGAGTTTTTTTATCAGAGGTTTTTGCAGTATTGGGGGGTTATTCAAGGATGTACGGTCTACGAGTCGATTGTTATTTCAATATTTAGAGTTTATGGTGTGTGATGTTGCATCAAGGCAATAACACAATGTTCACTTGCAAATCAGTCAGTTTTCGAGGGGGGGGGGGTATTTTTTTCCTCACCCGGTCAACAGGTCGAGTTCTTCAGGGTTTGTTTTAGAGTATATACGCTATCTGTAAATACTTTATTATATGTGAATTGCTTTTCTTCTGAGAATCGGCACTTGATATTGGTAGTGGAAAATTACATAAATGCGATAAACTTCACACCGGCGTTCTGGAATCTTCACCTAGCATACTTTCCATAAATACCCTAAAAATAAACCGCAGGGCTGTATCCCTACGTCCCGGAAATACCCGTGGGCACTCAGTCGGTTTTCAATTACAATCAATCAGTGATGCGGATTACTCGAATTGAATCGTTTTCGAGCGGATTGGAATCTACGGCGCTCGTGCTCGCTAGTGGACTGGATGTTTTCTACACGAGATTGACGCCTAGCGGCACCTTTGATGTTTTGAAGGTGGTGGGGGGGGGGGGGTTTTGAGCATCAATTTTGTGGGCTTTTTGGGGCGTGAGGGCTACCGTTTTGTTGCATTTTGAAGTGACCGACCGTCAAGATTACAAAAAATACTGCCCGATACGTGTATGTAGTATTTAATCTGGTTTTTGATTATTTAACTGGTTTTGGATTTCATCAAAGATCACACATTGTTCCAAAAATCGATTGGAGCACTGGAAGCAACACTGAAAAATTATTTACCGCAAATCCTCGAATATATCCCCGGGAAAATGGTTTTTATCTTATTTTTTTGACTGGGGAGTTATTCAAGGGATTGAGCTATTTTTTCTAACCATTTTCAAGAAGCTTAGCAATCAACTGATATTACAAATCGGTCCCAGTAACCAATTATTCAAGTATTATCTATTTAAATTCAACTCAAATTCATAAGCATGCCATCCTCTGAGTGGGTTTATTAGAGGGGTAGAGTTATTTTTTCTTCACGTGGCCACCAGTGGGATTTATTGAAGGAGGGGACTTATTCGAGGATGCGCACGTTTTTTCTTTCATGTAGATAATACAGAGCATATCGTACTAGGGGACTGTTTGAGGAGAATTACAGCAATTTTTGACTCTGGCTGAAATAACTTTTTTCATTTAACTTATAGGACGACTTCGATCATTGGATAATCTCAGCCGCGTTATTGGGCCTTTTGATTGCATCTGCAGTCACCAAAAAATTGGCTAGGAGGCGTGATTTGCAGCAAGCATGGAAATGATAGCAAAAGTGGTTAGGTTTTACCGGTACCGTTTGTTCGTACCGTACCGCATTTGTTTTCGGTGTCAGTCGTAATACGCTGTGTACCGTTGTTCGTATGTCGGTACAATTGTTGCTTTTTCAGTTTAACTTACTGATTACTCACGCGTTTGCTCAGGTTTTCGAGTCCTAAGTCTCCGCAAACACTTGTATGCGTAAACTGTGTTGCAAAATAAAAACCGTTAACATGACATGATTGTTTCTGGTGATTTTTAGTTTCCCTGGGGATTCACTCTGAAGAACAGTCGCAGTTTCAATTGTGCATATGTAACAATGGATATTATTTTGCATAGCATTTTACACATTCGTGACTGCGCTATGTATGATGCACATTTTGAATTTGTAATTGTAAGAAAAGAAAGCGGTGATTAATTTTTTCGATACAAAAACAAGTCTTGCGAGATACATATTCCATTCTTTCTTATTTCATTTTTGTTCTTAGGGCACCTGTATACCTTGGAACAGTTCTAGCGAAACATACAAACCTGGTTCATACCTAAATAGTTTTAATAATACAACCATTTGTAAATTCAGATGACAATTGCATGGAAATGTTTGGCTAGTCACACAAAAGGAACTTGTCATAGGTATTTACAACCTGTAATTTACACAGCCCTGATGTATTCTATAATCATTTTTTCGATGTTTGAATGATAAAAATAAATGAATAAAGCGGGTAATATATTGGAAAGAATATTAGCACTTACCTACTTCCTTATTGTTTAGCTTTTAAAAAAGTTCATTTTCTTTAGTTGCATATTTTTGTGTTTTTGTTCCTGTTAATGTGACCTGTGATTCGTGTGCTTTTTGTTCCTTGTTTCCCCATTCGGAACATATGAAGTCGAAAAGTGCAGTTCGAAAATAGTTTTTTTTTTGTTCTGAAAAATGGTTTGAAAATAACCATATTATATGTATTTACTATGTATTGCATGGATTATTTATTTATCGTTCTAACTTATATATGTATATTTAGGTATGTACCTTGTACTTGTGTAATCCGTTTTTTCGTTACTTAATTCTCCATCCGGGGATTAGTAAATGGCTAGATAGAATACCGTTTTTTATAAGGGGAGGGGGTTGGATGATTGTTAGTATGGAAATTTTATGGGGGGTTTCTTGGAGCATAATTATGGTGAGTACCGCATTTGCTTGAATAAGTCCACTCCCGTTGAAAAATTCCCCCTCTGTTTGGACAGTTGAGGAAAAAAAATTTCCCCCTTGAATAACCCCCCTGAGGCATGTGATAAATTTTGTTGTGTAAAATTCAGAGTTGCGAAAGCGTATTTACGCTTACCCGAAATACCCGGGTAAATGGGTATTTATACTTACGCTTACGCTTACGCTTTCATAAAATACCCGTACGCTTTTTTACGCTTTCCCGGCCAAAATACCCGTACGCTTTTTTACGCTTTCCCGGCCAAAATACCCGTGTACTAAAAGCGTAAAAAAGCTTTTCACACGGTTCAGTTTTACACTTTTGAAAAAGCATAAAACCACAAAAAAAGAGTGAACGAAACTGCGTACCAAAAAAATTACTGCGTGCGTGCAGTGATGCTGGAAATAGTGGCATATTTACAAATTGTGTCGCAGTATGAATGGGGGTGCACTGATACGCACATATGCCCGTTTTTTTCACTTGACACTTTTTCAAGTGATTTTCAGATATGAGTAAAGTGAAAAAAAGTTGCGCAATGACATTAGTAAACTTTTTTCACTTCACTCATATCTGAAAATCAATTGAAAATGTGTCAAATGAAAAACAGTGAAAAATGGCTATTTTACGGGGTAAAACAACGGGCATATGTGCGTATCGGGCACGTGTGCGTATCAGGCCTGCCCCGTATGAATGTCTTGCTAATACTGTGTCGTCGAGCAAAATCGTGGCTTCAGATAAGAAATTTTGGGCTGAAAATGGATTCCGACGACGATGTTGTCGCCGTCGACAGCAGTAACTCCAAGTTGAAAGATACAAAGATGACTTACCGTGTTTCTTCTAATAGAACGGCAGCCTCCAATAGAACGGCACCTCCCATAGAACGGCAGGCAAATAAAGTTGACAAAAAAATTGAACGGTGCTCTTCTATTAGAAGAAATACGGTAAGTGTCGCTGCCGATGAATTGCCAAACAACATATGAGGGCAGACTACTACGTGGTCATCCGAAAAATGCCGCTGAGAGCTTGATTTGGAAAGAATTCACTGAGAAAACATCTCTTAAAAAAATTTTACGCTTACGCTTTCCCAGGTATTTTAAAAATACCTTACGCTTTCAGTATCCATACTGAAAATTTGGAAAGTGTATTTACGCTTACGCTTACGCTTTTCAAAAATACCGGTATTTTAACAACTCTGGTAAAATTTGAACAAAAATAGCATTTTATGTTGTTAAGAAAGTATATTTCATGATATAAGTTCATAGAGGTATGCTTGAAAGTTTTGACGAAATAATAATCCCCCGTTGAATAACTCCCCCTTTCAATAATCCCCCCTCAAAAAAATCTGAGGAAAAAATAACTCCGAATAAATAAGGGGAATTAGTCAAGCAAATGCCTTAACTTAAATTACTTTTTAATCGGGTTCACATTATTAGCTTTTTTGAACTTGATGGCAAAGAATTGATCGGTGAGATAGATAACTGGGTTTATATTCAGCTTCCGACACATCCCAGCACCCCCTTAATTAGCAAGAACACACGCAGAGAAATTATCCACACTCGACTAATAAATTGCTAAATGTTTACTATTGAACTAATACATATCATTTTGACCCACCCTGTATTCTGTTAATTAAAGATTTCTATCCCTCGCACCAAATGGAACACTCCCCATCTGATCATAACGAAAATGCTAGCGACTGCAACGGGGTGGTCCATTCTGAAAAAAATTCCGAAAATCACAATTGGCCTGAAGAATATCCGTTGCACTATGCAGTTTACAGCAATGATTTGAGTTTATTAAACAGGGTTTTGGAAATTGGGGAGGCGGATATTGGTCTACAGGATGTACACGGTGGGTCGGCATTTTTATTTTGTGTTTGGAATTTCGCTTGGAATTTCTGCGTGCTGGGACAGTCTGTTTCTTGTGTGAATGTGAGAGGCGTGTGGTGCCTGGTACCATTATCAGACCCTGTAAAATGTGAAGTAAAGTGTCAAATGTCATGCAAAGTGCCAATTGTCATGACAAATGTAAAGTAAATTGTCTTGCAAACTTCGGCAATAGAATCGTGGCGCCAAAGTGCACCGACGTAGTTGAGGATGTGAAAAAGCCAAGCTATCGTTACATCTCGATGCCCGAGAAAACGCGTCGAGTTGATTTTATGTTTTTAATTAGATGCCGCGCTGTCCCGTAAACAAGCCAGAGGCCGATTTTGCAACTGACGAGAAAATTCAAGTCAAATGACAAGCAAATTTATGCAAAATGTGCTTGTCACGTTTAAGTTCACCTGTTACCTGACCTATCACCTCCCGTTTGTTGTCACATGTTCACATGCGAAATTGATATTTTTAACACATATCTGCCGCTGCAAGTGTTCTTTGTATCTGAAATCTATTCTACAATTTTGAGGAACTGGCAAATTTCATTTACTTCCTTGACAGGTGCCTGAGGGAACCATGCGAAAACTGCAATATGGTAATTTTTAACCGGAAAATGCCAAAAATAATGAATACATAAGATACTTAAATATTATTAAAGCACTGTAGGTATCACATTCAGATTGCTTGATAGTCTGCACAAGAAAGAAAAGCGAAAATGCAAACTTTGCAATCTACTATGTTGGCTGTGGTAGTGGTACAAATTTGGCAATCGCTAGGGGGTTTGTTTAAATGTTTACCAAGCCACTGGAAACATTTTTTAGGAAAATAACACAACTACAGTTTATATTGTATTTACCTGCACACAAACTGCAAGATTTGTTTGATGTCAAAAAATACTTTCAAAAATGTGAATATTGTAAAATTACAAAATTATACCACCTGAATTCGATTGCCAAATCAAGATGGCAGTACATAAAGCAGAAAAATCTACTGAACACCGAAAAGGACAAAATGACAAGAACGTGTGTCGAACTAGAAAGTTTGAAATCAACCCATTTATGAGCATGAAGTGAAAGAAAAATTTGTATAAAAAATTATGATCTCATGAGCTTAAGGCGAAATTCGTTGCAACAAATTTCCGTGCATTTTTGCAGACTAATGAAATTGTTCTTTGAGCCTCCGCAGCCCAAATACGCGTAAGAAACGCATTCATTTGTATCTGGATTGTAACCATAGCGAGTTTCTCCTGTGTTTACACATTTTAATGTATTAAAAGACATGTATTTTAAACTTGTAAATTTTGAGACATGTGTGTCAACTGGTCTTTGTCAACTCAGATGTCGGCTTCACGTGTCACTGAGCAATCTCCAAATGCACATGCGGCAATGATGAAAAATAAATATTACGGCAAGTGCATCGGAAGATCGCTCTGCGACCAGTGAGGCCAAAATTTGAGTTGACACAGACCAGTTGACATTATAACCAAATCAAAGATAACTCACCCTGCACTTGTACATCCTCATTAAAGAAGAATGTTCTCGCTTCTTCTGGAGTACAGGGCTCCCCAGGCAATCTAGATTCAAAGCAAAAATCTGCTGGGTTCGGGCAACATACTCCAGTTTGTTCACTGAGCAAATTTGTGACTCCCGGAACCGCTGATTCGGTGGTGGAGGGGGTGGCTGAAAATGGGGGGGGGGGTGATTTTTTTGGTGGCTTTTGGATGGTGTTGGTGATTTGGGGTGGTTCTATACGCTGCGATATTCTCTCAAAAGGAATTAAATTATTCATAAAGATTCACAGGACTTTTTCAATAACACACATCATCAATATAATGCACAACACAAAACAAATCCTGGGAATGTAAATATAAAAAAGACAACCAGCCCCCACTCACAATCATCATTGAACCCTTGGGGTTTTGCTCTTCTATTCAAATTCACATTGCATAGGTACCCCTGGGGACACATTTGGTCCACTCCGCATGTTTGGGGTACTCCCAGAGCCAAAAGGGGTTTCAAATGGGGACATAATCTGCTGTAACCTGGACATGTCTCCTCACATGATCGGGATGTGAGGAAATTGTTTTGGTTACCTTGGGTGCCTGCGATTGAAGATGCTTTATTGTGTGCCATGATTGAATGGGGCGCTTATGTCAAAGTTGTGCGAAAAATTCTTAGGCTCTCTTAAAACCTGTTTTTGTGCCATATCTCATACAGAAAATATACTCAACAAAAAAGTATTAATAACTCACCGCTATACCTAAACTGGGTACAAATATCGTTCTGCCTGTCATAATACCACCTAGTGTCAGGTTCCAATGGTACACCCTTAAGTGGTGCCCCAGCATTTTGCATTTGGTCACAGGGCTGTTCGGGCAACTTGGGACAGCACACTGTAGCTGAAAAGTCTGTGTCACTCAGTGCCTGTGTGTTTGATTGGGATACATTTAAATATGAGCATTTTGAGTGAGAATTCCGTGTCAAGTGTTTCACATTAAGGAATTTTTTAGGGTTTTTTGTGTGTGTGTTTTTGTCATGAATTATAAGTTTCTATGTGTAAGCTACATTTAGAAAAGACTTAAGTATAGATTTATTGATTGTAAATACTATTTCAAATATGAGATGGTTTCATCCACGAAAATTTAAGCAATTTTGTGATGAAAGCACAGCTGCTCCCAGTACCTGCATTGCCTGTGGACTAGCTGGCCCCACATGGCAGTAGTAATTACTTGGACAGGGGTCTGCCCCTGATGTTATGAATGTTTCACATCGCATTGGGCCTGACACATCCTGCAAAAGTGAGCAACTGTTTATTTTTGTTGTTATAAATTATCAGGAAGTGTTACTGTGGGTCAATATGAAAGATAATGGGGTTCCTGATTAGGGTTCAAATGAGACCATTTTTTCAAGACTAAGACTGACTTCGGTTGAAAGCAGGAAGTCTTGACAATTTGTCAAGATCGAGACCACGGCCTCGTTTGAACCCTACCTGTTGTAGAATCACACAAAACGTGCTTGAATGTGCACAGAAAACTGACAGTCAGTGGCTGACCAGCCCCACATGGGTTGGCCTCAGGACATCTTTCATGACATGATTGGTAGGTCAAAAAGTTGTTTTCATTACCATACTTCCCACTGTAGATGAATCTGCGGCACATGCTTCTAGATGAATCATAGTACCTGCAATGGTTGAAAGTAAATAGCTGGTTTGGCTGGGATGTTTAACATTTGCTTGTTCCAATACACAAATCATGTGATAAATCTTTAAAATTAATTATTCCATAGTAAAAACGAAATATTATGATGAAAAACTATAATTTTTGGTTCATTATTCAGATGGGTTATGGTAGGTTTCCATACTATGTGTGATGTCCACCGAGTATACCTCAAACACCCCACAAACTCAATAGAACTGACCATCTTGGCAGGCTCTCTTTACTAGCTCCTCTTTCAGCTGGGAGTGTACAGGGGTCGCCTTGGCTGGGGCAACATTGCGTTGTCTGGGGTCCACTGCCAACCAGACAAAAGTACCCTGGACTACAGGGTGCTGTGGGTTCTGAATCACATACTATTGGGTGTGAGGTTGATGTCTGTTTAGGAAGGGTAAAATGGTTATTTTGTGGGTTTCTTCATGATGTGTAAAAGACTGACATCTATAAGGGGCTGTGCTCCATTTGCGCAAACACCCTCAAATACAGGACATGTAGCTGCACAGTCAACCTCTGTTAGGTAATTGTTTACATTGCCTTTCATGCCAGTGTAAGTGAACTGTTTGCATGTTTTTGATGTGGGGTCATAATAATATCTTTGCACCTGTGAAAGATTCAAATTTATATTTAGCTTGTTACTTATAAAACATACAAAAATAATATTCACTTGATATGTGCCCTGTCCATAAGAAACTGGTGCTCTGCAGGGATCTTCTCCATTAGTTTTACAACACATAGTCAAATCAGTGCCCTCTGGCCCCAAATGGCACCAGTAGCCTTCAGGACATGGTGAAAATTCACTGCAAACTCTCACCCTTGGTCCTTCCAATATGGGTTGACCTTGAATGTGAAATGAAACATTTGTTAAAATTCTGGTAAATGCACAGATATAGTTTTCACTCACCAATTGGGCATGCATTTTGATACATAGGACAGCCAATTGTTTGGCAATCTTCCAATGTGAGGAACATATTTTGACTTCCCTTCAGCCCTTTGTAAGTGAATGGTTTGCACTGCCTGTTTTGGGCATCATAATACCACCTTGGCAGATTGTCATTGCCTTCACCCTCTGACATTGGCTCCTGTAAGTCAATTGATAACATTGATATAAGTTGAATCACCTTCATATCAGTTGTTGCCAACTCACATTGCACACATTGCTGGCAGCCACACAGCAAACTGTAGTTCTTACACTGGCACCAACATGACACCAATGGGTATCTGGGCATGGGCTGTTTGGTGAACATTGTGTTGGTTTCCCAAGAGGACCCCTTAATGGTTCACCCTGTAATTTTGGACTCTTTTTATTTGTGATCAATTACAATGTCAAAAGTCAGAATTTTACTTTGGCACATGGATTCACACATGGTGGACAACTGGCTTCACATGCTTGCTTTGTTCGAAAGTTATTTTCATTACCCTTTGTGCCTTTGTAAGTGAACTGTATGCAGGTGCCGCATGTGCCTGATGACTTGCTCAAATACCTGGAGAAATTGTAAATCAATAAAATTGCATAAAAAAATTTATGATTATTAATTGACCTTAATTTTTATATACACATACTATTGTTTCACTAAATACGAAGCTCAATCTAGGGTTGGAAAAAAATATCACAGTTTTTTAACTCGATGTTTTTTTAAACAACGTTTTTTTTGAATAAAAAACGTTTTTTTTTAAAGCTCCCAGATATGACCTAGTGTCAACATATTTTAGGTATATCAGACAGTGGCAATACTCTGTGATGTTAAATATGACCATGGCTGTGGAGCCATGGGATAGCATTATAAGTGGTGATTTGTGTCAAAAATATCCATTTTTTGTCGACACGTTCGTATATCGCCTTATAGTCGAACATTCGTGACTTCAGGTAAAGTTTGACACGGAATAGTGATGAAACAAGGTTATAAAAGGACGTTGTTACTTTGGGAGTGAAGTTACACACTGTGGAGGTACGTACATTGCAAGCACATTAGCTCAATATTATATATTTACTACAGCAGCATATGACGGCTTATTAACCCATGGTAGCACATAAAAATGGATACTTTGATACTAAAAATGCCACAAAACCAAAGAAAACAAAACCAATGTCAATTTGTGTGTGAAATTGCGCGCTTGCGCACAAAAATTTTGCAAAATACCCAGTGCTTAGTACTCAAAAATTTGGCTGATGTTTTTAAAAAAAACATTTCGGACGTCATGTTTTTAAAAAAAAAACGTTTCTTTAAAAAAAACGTTTAAAAAAAACATCGGCCAACCCTAGCTCAATCATAATTTTTATGAACTTGACTAAAACTTCACTTGAACTAAAAGTTCATGCACTACCTGATAATTCTGTAAATTCACTTGTTAAAAACTCCCAAATTCCCATCCAAACCTACCACCTCTCCAAACTCTCATCCCCTTCTCCAACACTCAACTGCAAATCACAAACACTGCCAGCACCAGGTGCCTCATAATCACCACCATTTATGGTTGCTGGGCAGCATGCAGTGGTTGGCTGACCTGGTGCTCCAATGTGGCACCAGTGTGCAGCTGGGCATGAACCTGTTGGAGAACCTGAGTATGTCTGGCATGATGTAGGCTGGCCTGATGCTGTTAGCAGGGGAGTGCCTGGAAATGTGTGTGTGTGGGTTTTGGGCATTTAGAGTGTTTTTATGGGGGGTTTTGAAGTAAGATTTTTTGTAGAAATGTTTAAATTGAAGAATGTTACAAATTGTATTTGATGCAAAAATACATAAAGCGCATTTTAATACAAAAATAATGTTACTCAAAGTATTTATCCTATTTGAAAAACCTTTGATCCAAACTGACCAACTGGGCATGGGTTTACACATCCTGGACATGCTTGTTTGCAATCAGTTTCAGTGAGAAAGTTATTCTGGTTGCCTTCCATTCCTGCATAAGTAAACTGTTTGCACTGACCACACAGGCCAAATGATTTATCAAAATACCACCTTTGCAATGATGCTTCGCCAGTGCCTGAAAAATTGGGAATAAATTTTATTTTTTTGTGGATTCTTTTTCCAAAATGAATTCTGGAATGAGACTGCACCTGTCACTTTGGGCAGACTGCATACATCCTTTACTGCACCAGCGCAACACACAGTGCTGTGTGCTGTCTCACCAATGTGGCACCACTGGCCAATTTGACATGATGCTGAACTGGTGCATGTGGTCAACTGTATTCCTGGAAGCTTGATTGAACATGGTGACTTGATTATGCATTCAGCCTCACATTCTGCTTTGAGGACAAAATTGTTTTCTAGTCCCTGTAAAATAGAGCATCAATTATTTTGTATAAAAGATACACTGACAAAAACACACTGAGTTCAAGCCAGAAAAGCTAACTTTCAAGCCTAAATAATCGAATTCCTCACATCTCTGTGTAACTTCATTGTAAAACCACCTTAACAGGCCAGTTTCAGTGCCCTGGCCCCTATTAAAAGGTGTGGTGCATCTGCTTGGATTGCTCAATGGGCAACATGCAGTGGTTTCCATTGTACGGCCCGCATGGCACCAAAAACCTACTGGACACACAGGCTCGCCGGGAGTCTGATAGCATGTTATTCTGCGTGGGGTACACGGGAATGTTTGACATGTGGACTGAACTTGTGGACTGTCAAAAGTTTCAATCAAATGGAGCAATCTTGTGTAACAGCTTCAGGAAAAATACCTCCTTAGGCATTTATCTGAGTAGATAGAATGTCAATTTTCACCAACCTGTTACCAGAATTATCTTTTGCTGGCTGGCCACAGCAACACGGATTATCATCCACAGGTTTCTGTGTGGTCACTGGCACTGTACTACTAGAAAAAGTAGTACTCGGCAGGGTCGGAACAAAAGTAGTCTTTGTCTGTCCACCCTTAAGACATGTCAGTTGACAATGCATTTGATTGACAAAGTTGTTCTCGTTGCCCTTCAACCCCCTATACAAGAATGGGATACATTGGTCCATGTTCTTATCATAGAACCATCTGGGCAGTGCCATGTAGCCGGTGCCCTGGTCCACTGGCTGGTCACAGGGGGATGTTGGGCTGGGTTTGGGGCAGCAGCAGGTGCTCATGCTGCCGGAGCCTATGTGGCACCTGGGTGGAGGGGTTTTAAGGGATTTGAGCTTTAGGTTGACTGAATTGAATTGACTGATTTAGGTTGACTGAGTTGTTTTACCTTTGAGGTGTAATTTATCTACCTTGTGTAAATGTAATATTTATGATATGTAGGGATGGCTTTGGTTTTTCAAAAGTATTTAAACCAAAGTTTTTTTTTATAAAAAGGGATAATTGAAGAAATGATTATTATCCCTAATGACATGCCTGGTAAGAGTTTTAAACAGTTTTATATGTTCAAAGAAGATATAAATACCAAACCAACCAATAATTACTGGGGCATGCAGATGAATTTCTCTTGTAATCACAAGTGTACTGTTGCCCATTTATAGCTCTAAGTGGTCTTCCACTTCTGCATGGATTATTCACGGGAATTCTGCAAATATTGCACTGCCATCCATGTGCCACTGTTATAATAACTGTTAGTAATGAAATTAACTTTGTTATTAAGCTGCAGCTGGTTAACTTCCCAGTAGTCCCCATTTTCGGTTATTTTCGTCCTTTCCTTTGAAAGCAAAACTTTTTGAATAGTAAAAACTATTTTAATGGATGAAAACTGGGTTAATGGTGGAAAGCGGGTTAAGATATGATTCACAGTCAACTTTTGGTGCCTGGTCGTGTCAGAGACAACTTGACTCCCGTGTTATGCTCTGCTTCCTTCATTCTTACAAACAACAGTGTTGTGTTTAAGAAAGTGCAGTGATTTCGCACAAGATTCTGTGCCAGTTAGCGCCAGTTTACTTTGAATTACTTGCAGCCACTGCAAATTACTTCCCTTTGTTTGGGATTTTTTCGAATTTTAATACGTGGTGGTTTTTTCAAAGTGTTGGGACGATTTTAGAATGGAGTTTGGGCAAAAGTATTGTTGATAAAAATACTTATTTTCTGAGTTTTTTAGTTATAATTTTCACTGGGCCACCCTGCAAGTAAATATCAATGGCAGTGAATGAACTGTTTGGCTTCTCAATATCCTTCTATGTTTTATACAAAAGTTGTATACTATGTGTACATCATTGAAAGACAAAACAGAGATTGTACAAACAATTTTAACAATAATACAGGTCTTTTTAAATCAGTTTTCATTATGGCGCAATAATTTAAGTTCACCAATAAAGCCACCCCAATGTATTTTGTGTGGTGTATCTGTGTGAGCAGTTACAATGTGATCACAAATGTTTGCATATCTGTTGACTCAGTGGACATAATTCTCGCCCACAACCTACTTTTTACGCAATCTTTGTGTGCTTTTGTGACATCAGTAAGGTTTGTGGGTGAATATACTTAATTAGATAGTATATACGGTAAAAATTAATGGGAAGAATTTGTGTACTTGAAACGTATTATAATTTTTTCGAACTTTAGCACCCCCGAAATTTACAAAATCACTTTGAAAATGCCTCTGTAAACAATACCTACGCAACAATACCTTACAATACGCTACAAAAATCCCAAAACAATGCTAAATACTTTTGTACGGGTGGCAGGTAGTGCCAGCTAAAAGTATAATACTTAGTGAGAATTTGATGCGGATATCGTGTGAAAAATCCGGTGGCAAAAAGTCCTGGGTGTAAATAAGTACAAATATCGATGCTTGGGGTGGTTGTGTACCATGACTTTTGAGTTTTGGGATTTATGTTGTGTTAATAGGTAAATATTTATCACCTAGATTTCTAACTTATATAGAATTTACGTTTCTAATGACAAATGAATAGTCGGGGTTTCGGGTTAAAGCAAGTGAAAATGCATCATAATGGTGGTGGCGGTGTCGCTGTATTGAAAAGTTACGGTAGGTGGCAGGCACCGCGCCGAAAATCATTCTGCACCGGTTCAATAGTTCTTTTGAGGTAAGGTATGCTGATATGACATAAATATGATGTATTTACATTGTTGGTAGAGTTGTGAAGTGAGGTTTTGATATCATTTCTCGATAATGTTTTGAAAAAAATTCAGTTTGAAAAAGAAATCGATATCATTTCTCGATGATTTTAAAAAATTTCCAGTTTGAAAAGTACTCGATATCCCACATTCTATCAAATTTATATCACTCGATTTTCGATATTTTTTTGATCTCGATATTCGATATTAGAAAATGGTCTGTAACTTTCTTTTCTCATTTTGATGATAACACCTTTCTCACTTCTCACCAACTCATTTCCAACAGCAATCCGAGCCGTGTTCGATATTCAATATTCGATATTTAATATATTTTTTTTTAAATTTTCTATATCGAGATTCGATACGATTACCGTATTTCTTCTAATAAAGGAGCGTCGTTCTATTTTTTCGTCAACTTTTTCACCTGCCGTTCTATTAGAGGTGCTGTTCTATTGGAGGCTGCCGTTCTATTTTTTTCACCGATATTTTTCAGACATTTTTCATTTAAACATAGTGTTTGAATCAAAAATGAACAACATTTTATCATCAGAGCATCAATACAAACAAAACCAAATCTGAAAAAAACCTAAATCATAGTTCTGAACACCTTGGATGTTGTCACCACCATTTTTCTAATATTTGTGCATTCTGGCACTCTTCCAACGTAATTTCTACCTGCCGTTCTATTGGAGGTGCCGTTCTATTGGAGGTGCCGTTCTATTGGAGTAGCCGTTCTTTTTGGAGGCTGCCGTTCTATTTATTTCGTGAGTGCCAAAAAGTGCCAAAACCTGCCGTATGCCGTCCTATTAGAAGAAATACGGTATATGGTCTGATCTGAACCCTAACCATGTGTCGCAAGTTTTTTCCACCGCTACAGACAATCGAACGTTGCAGATATTTAATTATTTATAGAAACTGCAAATATTGCATAAAGTATGCACTTATTTGTGTACCAAAAGTCTCCGCTGATTAAAAAAAATCGATTCAGAATACATTATTTACATTTAGTCCATATTTTACGCCGATGGAAAACTCAAAAGCTGCTGTGCAAATTGAACTCAAATTTTGCGTCATGTCTAAAAACTGGCCATTTTTGCATGGGCCGAAGCCAGATTTCGGAACAATTGCCACTTATTTCGGCTTTTGTGGACTTCTGAATCTGGAATCTGAGTGAATAGAAAATTTTGCTGATTTCTGTTGATTGACATTGATCGTTTTTTCAAATTTCAGTGAAACGTTTTGTCCAGGGGAATAAATGTTTTGTGTATTTTTTGTTATGTTGTTTTTAAAAGTGAACGGAATGTTCGTTTTGTTCCAAATATGTGAACCACGTGAAGTTGTATTTCGTTTATGCACGATCTTATTTGCGTACTTCGAAAATGTCGTATTTTAAATGTCCCACACAAAAAAAATTGAATTGTTATCGTATTGTACGTTCTTGTTTATACATTCGGGTTACCCATGGAAAAATTCATATGAAAAAGTCTGCTGACCGCATGCTTTAAAACGAAATATACCATATCCCATCTGGAAAAGCACGGGGCAGGGGTTTTGTTTATTTGGACCCACGCGGGGGTTCATATAGATAGAAAATCGCTCCTCCTGAGGGATAGATACCTGAAAAATTTCTGGGGGGGTTCGCGGGGGTCAATATATAGGGTTTTCCCGGGGTATAGAAGGCAGTTAAGATGGAAAAATCGCTAAAAGTAGGTGAAAAATGGCTAAACATAAGTATATAAGCACATATATAGCCAAAATTAAAGGCCATAATGAACATGAACTAGCGATTTTGGAGGTGAAAAACTATAAAAAGGTACGAAAATTAGCGATTTTGTGCGAAAATTTTTCAAAAATCGCTCCAGATAGATAGATAGCTAGACGATTTGGGGGGGGGGGTTAGTGGATAGTAGCCCAAAATTTTGCCTCCGAGATAGATAGATAGCTGTCGGATTTGGGGGGTACCCGGGTGTGCACTGATACGCACATCTGCCCGATACGCACATGTGCCCGTTTTTTTCACTTGACACTTTTTCAAGTGATTTTCAGATATGAGTAAAGAGAAAAAACGTTGCGCAATGACATTAGTGAACTTTTTTCACTTCACTCATATCTGAAAATCACTTGAAAATGTGTCAAGTGAAAAAAAAGTGAAAAATATCCATTTCTCACTGTTTTTCACTTGACACTTTTTCAAGTGATTTTCAGATATGAGTAAAGTGAAAAAAGTTGCGCAATGACATTGGTGAACTTTTTCACTTCACTCATATCTGAAAATCACTTGAAAAAGTGTCAAGTGAAAAAAACGGGCAAATGTGCGTATCGGGCAGATGTGCGTATCAGGCCTGCCCCCCCCCCACCCCCCCCCCCCCTGCTAAACCCCTGGGTTTATTTTTCTCATCACATTAAATTGCTCTCACAATAGGTCTATTATGTGCACAATTCTTCACGAATAGTGAAATGGAAAGTGAGAAGTGAAATATGATGTAAAATTAGAAGTAAAATGGGAAGTTAAAAAAGACAATATTGAAAAGTGAGAAATGAAATGGGATGTAAAGTGAGAAGTGACATGACATGTAAAATAAAGTGAAATGAGAAGTAAAAAGTTTACTTCCCCACTGCGAAATTGGCTCCTGGTCGGATAAAATGTACAGAAACGTGAAACCTATACATTGTTGAAATCTCATGTTTACATTTTAATCGGGGTCAACATAAAAATATAAACGCGGACATTTTCCCAAAAAAAATTTACCAAAATTTTTTTTCAGGCAATACCCCTCTGCATTTGGCGGCGATGCTCAATCACAGCACTTGTATACAAATTTTGCTCAAACACAACGCCCCCGTGAGAACGAAAAACGCGCAGGGCTGGAATCCACTTATGGAGGCCGTTTCCTGCGGTGATAGGAAAAGTGGTCGGTTTTTTTTTTACTTGGATTTTTTTTGCTTTTACCTAACTATTATGTGTTGACATGTAAAAATGTGTGTCCCGTGTCACCTCTGCGTGCGGTAATTACCAGTGAATATAAGAAATTTACAGACCGTTTTCCGCTAAAGGGTGGAACATCACCGCGGTTATAGGGATCAATCATTATCTTGACATTTTTAAGTTTACTTGTCGCTTCTCAATGCTTGAAACTTGCGTCCAAATTAAATCTCCATTTTGAATTATTGGCTTCACTTGACAATGCGCGCGATTGGTACCGAAATGTGTTTTTTTACGTTGTTTTTTTAACTGTGAACGGATGGTTAATGGAAAAGCGCTGTTATTCATCCCCGGTCTGGCAGAGCCATATGTGGCACAAAATAAATCTAGAGCACTATATAAATATAATTATTGCAGTTGCAGTAGCTAGTTCCGCAAGCGGACAAGCGACAGGAAATGTGGCACTTAATAAGTTGCACTTTAAGTTAAGTGGCCGGGAAACAAAGTGACGCGTATTTTTTTATTCACAAATTTACCCGTCCCTTCACTAGCCATTTATCACTTTTACATTTTTGTCACTTGTCCACTTGCTGAATTGGCGCCAGGTTTTAGTTCAACACCATTGAACTAGATTGTATTCAATCAAGCCTTGGTTCTGCGTGGAAAATGATACTTTTTCCATGACAAATGGTTTGTTCATCATGCGAACAAGTCATCTAATTGCTGGCTTTGTGTTCGTTATGTCATGTGCACTGAGCCATTTTACTTTTTGTTGATAAAACGAAATGTGATGCATGCACACAGGGACGTATCCAGGATTTTTGAGCGGGGGGGTGCTGCTTGTTTACGAAGGCCGGCGAATGGGGGGGGGGCTCAGCCCCCCCCCCTAAAATTTTAGCTAGGGAGTTGCGGAATGGCGATATGGCGCTGGCGCCATTAGTAGGCGCCACGCCATGGCGCCATTGACGTTGGCGCCAGCGCCATGGAACACTGTATATGTATGTAAATATACATACAAAAACAGCAAAAAGCACAACATTGAGCTGACATTATATCGATTTGTGGCCACATGGAGCAAATCTGATTATAATACCTTATGTAAAAAATTTTACACTGACGTTGAAAAACTCTCATTTTTCGGTTACTTTCTGTTCTCACCCCGGGAAGGGGGGGGGCTGCAGCCCCCCCGCCCCCCCTGGATACGGCCCTGCATGCACAGCATTTTATTAGCACGGTTTCCATTTCAGTCAACATAAAGGAAGCCTAAATTTAGAATAAATAGGTACACACGTTGGAGTGTTAATTTTTTTAAATTGAATTGCTTGTTTTTCTGGCAAATGAAACTGTCACGCAGCTTGTAAAATGTCGGAAAATATTTGTCAAGTAAAAATGTAAAATATATGGTGAAATTCCAAAAAAATCACAAGATAATTTGTCGTCCGAAGCTTTTATTTTTACTGGGTTCGGGACTGGCCCAAGACATCATAGCACCAATTTTCCCCTAAAAGTGATATACATACATTTTTTATTTGTGCTAATGGTGAAATCGTGCTTAAATATGTCATTTACAAGCAGCATCATAGGGACGCATAAAGCGCTTTCACATCACCATTTATGTGTATCTGTTTCACAATGGGATTGTCATGCCCGCTGACAAACAAATTGATAAACAGTTTGCACTGTTACGCTTTTGCACACGCACTTTGGTAAATCTGATATACCATAGCCATTCGCACTTCATCAGTTCACTTCATTCTCAATCTACTTTTTGAGATAGCTCTAAGTTTAACCAACTACCGTATTCCCGCGAAATTCCCCCGGGGTGATTGTTTCATAGTGAATTTCTTGAGGGAGGGTTAAACGAGGAGGGTTATTATTTCGTCAAAAATTTTCGCGAAATTCATAGTAAAGAATATGCTTTAAAGTGCCTAAAACCGGTAATAAATGTGTCCAGATATGATATATTTGACATCGCTACACAAACTAGTATTTCTGTATACCGTATTGCCTCGAAATACCCCCATGGAAGTTTATTGGTTCGCCAGCAAAATTTGAGGGGGGGTAATTCGAGGGGGTTTTTTATTTCGTCAGAAATGTTCGTAAGGAGCGTAGTAAATAGTAGGCATTTGCGTACCCAAAACAGGTAATAAATGTATCCAAACAGTATATATTTGGACATAAAAACGTAGATTGCTACACAAACTAGTCTATGTGTAGCTGCAATGCAAATTTGGCAGTAATATACATAATGTACATTGCATACATGACGTATTTATTACGTACATGACGTACATCTTTCCGAACGGGGGGGGGGTATTTCGAAGGGGGGGGGGGGTTTATTATTTCCCCAGCCCATTTTGAGGGGGGGGGGGGTTAATTCGAGGTAATACAGCAGCTGCTATGCAAACTGGCAGCAATAAATACATCATGTTGATTGCATACATGATGTACATCATTCCAAACGGGTGTATTTCGAGGGTGGGGTTTATTAATTCAGTGGCCATTTTGAGGGGGGTATTTCGAGGAAATACTGTAGTTCAATACATAAATAATGTGGCTTGAGCAATCAGTGCTATCTTCAGTTCATAATTGAATTTTCTGCGCGCAACTGTAAATGCATATTTTTGTGCATGTCCAGCGTAGAAAATGCCAGAATTGTGGAAATCTAATTTGAACGGGATAGTCAATTGAAACCGGTTATGGTAAATGTGCTACTCAAACATTTTCTTCACTTTTTTCATATTGCGGTTTTGTTAAATCTATTCGTTGCTACCGAAAAAAAATTGTTCAAGTGAACATCTATCAAAGAAAGTAAGTAGGTAGTCTTTCCAGTTTGTATTGTATGTATATGTACACACTCTGTTTTAATACATTCTCTTCAAAAAATCGGCATAAATTGACAGGACTGGAAGCTATACAAAAAATGTTACCGTATATTGACGATCCAAATCATGTCGAAAATGTGCAAGAAACAGGGGTCTTCAGGATTTTGGCCCTCGCGGGGGCTGGATAGATAGCAAATCGCTCCTCCGGAGGGATAGATAGCTTAAAAAATTTTCTGGGGGGGGCTCGCGGGGGCAAAATATAGAGGTTTTTTCAGTGCATAGAAGGCAAAAAGGGGAAAAAATCGGTAAAAACGGGCTAACAATGGCTAAAAACAGGTATTTAAACATGTACATAGGCAAAAGCCGCGAATTTGAAGGTGAAAAACCTTTAAAATGGTATGAAAATTAGGGATTTTGAGCGAAAATTGGGACAAAATTTCTCAAAAATCGCTCCAGATAGGTAGGTAGCTGAGCGATTTGGGGGGGGGGGGCTAAGGGGGTAGTAGCCAAAAAATTTGCCTCGGGATAGATAGATAGCTGAGCGGCCTCCGGGATAGATAGATAGCTGACGGATTTGGGGGGGGCAGCCCCCCCCCCCAGCCCCCCCCCCCCTAGGAGACCCCTGGCAAGAAATCCACCCATAGTGGGGTGTAATGAGTGTGATGAGAGAAATAATTTTTTTTGTTTTTTATTCAGATGGAATACGGTAGATCTGATCGTAAAGTGTACCATCGGTGGGCTTTAACTGAAATGCGCATGCGTGAAATGAAGTATATCCATAAAAACGACTGTCATTCCAAATGGTTCCTTGTTCTGTGCGTGTGCTAAAAATGTCGTCTCTTTGAAAACGGGCTCTTTCTGTTGAGATTTGGTGAAAAATAAAAGCCTCGCGTTTTTTTATCAGAATGAAGCAAATAAATAAATGGACTTTCCGGGACAAATTAGATTTATTGAACTGACATACTTTTTCTCTGGTTGCTTGTTTTTGTACCAGAAAAAGTTTGTTTTCATCTATTTACGTAAATATTTAGAAAGTAAGAAACGTCAGAGCTTTCTAATAAATGAATGAGCAACTGCCCAATTTTCGTTGTCAATTTCCCCAATGGCATGGTATGATTTATGGATATTGTTGGGTTCAGAGTTGTTTGGGGGGTCACCATTAGGGTTTGCCTGAAGCCTGAAAACTTGAAGTCACGAACATTAGACTATAAGGCGATATATGAACATGTCGACAAATAATTGACATTTTTGAGACAAATCACCACTTATAATGCTATCCCTTGGCTCCACAGCCATTATATGCTCATGTATAACATCACAGAGTATTGTCACTTGTCTGATATACCTATATATGTTGACCCAGGGCCATATCTGGGAGCTTTGAAAAAAACGTTTTTTTAAATAAAAAACGTTTAAAATTTAAAAAAAACGTGTTTTTTTAAACATGGGGTTGAAATAAAAAGTTTTTTTCCAACCCTAGTCACCATAACATAGGTCTCCAAAATTTGGATTTACTGGGGGCTTCATTTATTTGTTTGGATGTTTCAACCACATATTTTCACTCTATAGTTGTTCTCGTCACGTCCGAAATCGCCACTTTCTATGATCATTTAGGTATAGCTCAGTTACGGATGGAACAAAAGGGTTTTAAAACGACCCTGTTTAAAAAAACGTTTTTTTAAGATTCCAAATGTAGTCATGACTCATTGTTGTTAACATGACAACTTATTGTTGGGTTCAGAGTTGTTTGGGGGGTCACCATTAGGGTCGGCCTGAAGGCTGAAGACTTGAAGTCACGAACATTCGACTTATAAGGCGATATACAAACATGTCGACGAAAAATGGATATTTTTGACACAAATCACCACTTATAATGCTATCCCATGGCTTCACAGCCATTATATGGTCATATATAACATCACAGAGTATTGCCACTGTCTGATATACCTATATATGTTGACACAAAGTCATATTTATCTGGGAGCTTTAAAAAAACGTTTTTTATTTAAAAAAAACGTTGTTTTTAAAAAAAAACATCGAGTTAAAAAAACCGTTTTTTTCTAACCCTAGTCATGAGTCAACATATACTGGTAGGTCAGAAAAGTGGCGGTAGTTTGTTGTTATATTTAGCCATAGAATGGCTAGGGAGCCATGGGATAGAGTTGTAAGTACCTAGTCATTTCTGTAAAAGATACGTAGTGCATAGGTATTAAGAATTTTAGCTGACGTTTTTTTGAAAAGGGGTTTCCTTGCCTGCGTTTTTTTAAGCGTAGTTAAAAATACACCGACCATCCCTAAGCTCTGTGTGGTGAACGATTCACTTTCATTATGCTTTTGCAATTTAATTTCGCAAATTATTTTCAAATCTAGTACTTTTCCACCCACTCAGCCTCAAAATCCACTAGTACTTTTCCACCCACAGGGCACAAATATGCAAGACTACACTGTGCCATTTGTTTGAGTGACGCACATGTGTAACTTTGTGTAGGCATGGAAGCTGTCCCCTGAAAGCTCGTGAAATGCACTTTGGCTCAGCTACTTGGCTTGACAGTTTTTTCCTTTGTGTTATTGTGTTTAGGCTTTTCGCACATCTTTCGGAGTTGGGTTGCTAATTTATCTTTTGTGTATTTGTGTGTTGTGTGTGTGTTCCATATGCTTATTTTTACGTGTGGTAGGACAACCTCATGGCAGTCCCGCACCATGTAAAGTGAAAAGAAAAGTGACAAGTTTTATGTAAAATGTCATACAAATTTGTCAAATGCCATGGAAAATGTCAAAATTTCCATCAAGACATTTTTTATGTCTTTTTATATTTATAATATGTTTATATTTTGCATGACATTCATCACTTTACAGGGTGCGGGACTGCCCCCTGTTGACAAATTAATACAATTTTTACCGAAACTTTCGCCTGACTAATCTAAAAACCCAGAAATAATTGAAATTGAATTTTACCTCCATATTTTACAAAAAAAATCCACAGCCTTAAAGCCCTAGTGAAGCCTCAGCATTCCTAGTTTCACTTAACAATGCATGAGATAAGATGTTCTCATGCTTTGAGTGAAAGTTTTTAAGCACCTTGCGTGTGAAATGGTATTTAGGGTTTTTGTGGTACCCATTGCGCGGCGTGTCAAATTAATGTCAACCTGTCAGTGTGTCTAAATGCACACTTAATTATGGTAATGCTTTTGAAATAGGTTGTCCTGTATCATATTACTTTGCGGTATAAAATTTCCCAAAGACCATTAAATTCACTCAGAATCACTTTGAACGATTTTACAAAGCTAATGATTCACAATCTGCAGCTGCCAATCGTTAATTACCTCAATCAAAATTGTCGCAATTAAAAAATTATTGACCAATTTAAAAAAAATTAAAAAATGCCTCTGACCACTTATGCAGTGCGGCGAGTTTTGGCCGCTCTGAAGCAACAATCAAAGGAACACGTGGCCGCCAGAAAACAAGATCTTCTCAAAGTTTTGCGCGATTTGGGAGACTTTTATTTGGAGCTGAAATGGGATTTCCACTCGTGGAGTGAGTTTGCTGAGAAGCTACCGTATTACCTCGAATAAACCCCCCTTGAATTAATTAACCCCCCCCCCCCGTTGAAATACCCCCCTAAAATTTGGCTGAGGAAATAATAACCCCCTCTCGAAATACCCCCCCTAAAATTGTATGTTAAGAGAATGTACGTGACAAATATCATAGTTTGTGATCTGTACGATGCAGAACACACGTTAAAACCGATGATTGAGTGACGTTAGGAAAGGGTTTATGTGTATATACAGTCATATATGACTATAAACACATGTACATCTATGTACTTAATTGTTTGATTTTTATACGTCTGACTATGGGGAATTTCCAAAAATTTCTGGCAAAATAATAGACCCCCCCTCGAATTATCCCCCCTCAAATTTTGCTGGCGAAAAAATAAACCCCCTGGGGGTATTTCGAGGTAATACAGTATTTAAAAAATAAGCAAATTCTTGGATGTCCATGTGCAAATGTGAATTTTCAAAATCATAATGATATATTCGAAATGCAGTGGCAGCTGACATGCATGCCACGAGCAAAATGTGTGTCAAATCGTTACTGGCCTCAGATTTATTATCGTAAATCCTTGAAAAAGCCACAAAGGGAGTTGTTTTTCATCAGATTTTTTACTGAGGTGTTATGTCTTGTGAGAAATTTTCAGTCATTTACTGACCAATTTACAGTATATATGGGGTTCTATCAATTAGATAAATATTTACATACCTTATTCAGGCAATAACCATTTGTGAACAAAACATCAGCTGCAAAGAATAACTGTTTTTTTATCAGAGTACAAACATAAAACGTTTTTAATAGAAGTATTATAACATCTTTTCACTCATCTCAGAGGGGAGTTTTTTTAAGGGGGAATGTTTTTGAAGGGCGGCTAACCGGGCGCTCGAGTTGGGAGTTAGAATGGGGTTTATTCGAGGATTTACTGTCAACTGTTTTCGAGGGGGTGGGGTCGGAGCTATCTGTGCTGGCTTGAGCAAATATCCCTCACCCATTTGCAGTCCCCCTTCTGTCGCGAATGCTGCCATCGGACGTGTGTAAAATCTACAAACGAGGCACCTCGCTAAGGTATTTTTAATACTTAAATTTGCTTTGAGTTTTTTTTACAATTTCGAGCCCTGGTTTACAAGTGGGAAATATGCGCGGCTCACGTTGCCAGCGTGCCAAGTATACATACTTCACGCATATAACTTTTATAAGATGACGAAAAATCCAGTGCTTTTCAAAACCTGAACGTTTTAACGACAATGAATTTTTCCATAAAAAGAGTTGCATGTTCTTGGCACGCTGCCAACGTGACACAAGTAAAGTATGCGTGTATGGCGTAAAGTCGTTGGAATTTTATTATGCGTGAATAGAAAGGGGTTGCGCAGGACAAACCATTTAGCTGCTCGCGAATGTCGATTACAATTTAAAATTTGCCGGGAATCATTCTCGGTCTCAAACCAAGTTGCAGACTGCAGGGCACCTTGTGCGCTACGTCGTATAATAATCAAAACTTCCAACAATCACCCCCCCCCTTTGCACAGACTAGACACCACACTCGTAGACTTCCGGGAAAAGTCCTGGCAACGAGGCGATGTAAGTTTCGTGTATGAGTCACACGTGCCCGATTACGGTAGCGAGGCGGATGGGCGGAGTCAGAACAGCAGTGCGAGTGGATCCGAGGGGGGCACCAGGTTCTTTTGGGGGGGAGGGATTTGGAAATTTGCCAGTGTTTTTTCTGGGGTTAATTCCGCAAGTGGATAGGTGGGAAGTGAAGGCGTGAATATGTTGGTGGTAGGTTAAGTGACATGTACACTTGATGTGTCAGGTCAATGAAAATGAACAAATATGAAAGAAAATAGTTGTTATAGTCGGCAGACATGATATTATACAGGTTTGGTCCACTTATGTTTCCCTTCGCTGAGCGTCAATGAAATTCAACATCTTACTGAACAGCGAAGTGCGATACATCTTAAACACGGTAGAAAAACGGTGCACAGTGGGTCGTGAATATGTCAATATGTATAGTCGACGGACATATCATTCTACAAAATTGGAAAGTTATATTTTGTTCTTGTAGAGCGAACGAGAAAGGAATTTAGTAAAAAAGAAAATATAAAGATAGTAAGAAGGAAAATAAAAATGTGCTGTTCTTTACGCACTCGTTTACTCCAATTCTTGTGCCGATAGGTGCTGCAAATTTTTGATTATACTTTTACCTACGTTTAATCTCATTCATATTTAGAAAAGTTACACGCTATCGATTCATTTTGACGAAAACTTGTTACGTTCAAAATTTTGAATTCAGAAAACGTTCCCGCTTTGTATTGGTTCAGTGTACTTATTATTCTACAGTAATCTGACAATGACGCGCGTCTGTTTGGCAGACGCGCGTCCGCTCGATGCATTTACGTTTGCAATCGTCGAAAAAACCAACCCCTGCACGCGCCAATAAATAGGAGCATGCGCGATGGACTTGCGTGTGGCAAAGCTGTTTCTTTTCAGCAATAGTTTTTACATTGTGATGTAATGGCTTTGAGGTCGCCGACACAGTGTGGGCGTGGGATTATGGGTGATAATCCAGCCGTAAAAGTAAATTGGTCTCGTAGAAGAGTATATTATAAAACAAATTTAAAAATGCACAATTTAGGAATCAAACTCCGACTTTTTTGGGAACTATGAGCGGCTAAAATTCACACAGTTATTATTGACACCCTTGACTAATTAATGTTTTCTGCACAATCACAATCAAATTTTGACGTCTTTTTCAATTTATTTGTCCTTCAATTTTAAATAAACAACTTTCAATGGTAATTATTAACATCAATCTCTATGCAGAGTGTAAATCTGATGTAAACAGATGCACCGACTAAGTTCACATTGAAGTTCGTCCGCCATCACACGCAAGTTCATGTCGCATGTGGCTATTTACTGGTGACATTGCACGCCTTTGATGAACACCGCGCCGACCCCTCACATGTGAATACGTAAAACAGACAGAATGCTATAGGCCGCACCACACGATTGCTATAGGCCGCACATACGGTATTCAACAGAAGCCAAGCGAAGCCAGAATAATAACTCCACAACGTCTTTGTATTTATTCAGATCCAGACGACGCTTGGATGGCATCATGCCAAAAAACTCAACTACACTTTGACGGGGGTTTGAATTGTGCGGGCACAATTGAATAGTTTCATTCCGTATATGCGTAAGCACGAGTCACCAAAACAGAGTTCTACGGGTTGGATACAGCGTGCATGATATGATATCATGCGACTCATTGTATAGTATCATGTCTGCCGACTATACTTATGAGTTTTCACGTTGCTTCACTTTAACATGCATTCGAACGTGCTCCACTTAAAGCTGGCCACGAAAACGTGATGGGACCACACTTTTGAAAACTCTAGGCGTTTATTTCACATTGTGTTTTCAAAGACATTAGTATTATAAAAGTAAAACATCTGAAAAAATTTCATGGTTGGATTTTACTACAGAAGACTACTTTTTTACACATACTTAATGTGGCCGTTATCGCAAAAAATTGTCATACCACCTTTTACCCCCCCCCCCGTGTCAATTTTTCTCCCCTCTAAAAAACTTACAAAACTTTCAAGACTCACAATAGTGGACCGAGTGGCCGGAGTTTATCAGCGCGTAAAATATGACAATTGCGACAAAAATGAACTTGAAGAAGAAGTCGACGTTTTGTGCGGAAACGATTTGGTCGCTGTGAACGTTTCAACGAAAACGATCAGCTTTCAGAAATGTGTCACGGGGTGGATTTTTAGACAGCATAAAACGGTTTGAATTTCAATGGATTATTTTATTATTGTTGTCTTTTTGTGGCCACAGAAGCTAGTTTTCATGGTTCCAATTTGAAAACACGTTCAAAAAGTGAATGGCGACGCGAATGGTGATTGACGCTTCCACCATCCCGTAACTGACCACTTACACTCAGTTCCAGAGTTGTTAGAATTACTGAACTTTTTTTAAAGTATATGTAAATGTAAGTATTTATTTTTACTCACCAAAAAGTATAGAAAATGTAAACTACTTTTTTACTCGTACTCACTCACGCGTAAATGTGAGTAAAATACTTTGTACCCAGGAAAATGTAAAAGCGAGTACTTTTCCCCTGGAAAACAAAAAACTACTACTTTTTACGTGTGAGAGTGAGTTTTGCACTAGAAGACATAATGGATGTCGTTTTTTAGTGATTATTTAGTTTTTTTTAAAGAAAAATGTTATGATTCCTTCAGAATGTTCTTATTTTAGCGACAGAAAATTGTGATTTGAGCCACAAAAATACATTTTCATTGTACGCGTGTACTTTTAAAATGTACGCGTAAAAGTGAGTACATTATTTTTGAAAAGTATATGTAAATGCATTTACCGCGTACTCGCGTACGCGTATTTTTCGAGTAAATGTACGTACATTTTAACAACTGTGCTCAGCGCACTAGTATTAGGATGAATTATCAGTTTACAGAAATGATCAATCCATGAACTACTGTTTAAGGGGAGCGACAAAATTTCCGTCGAGTTTTCAAATTGGAACCATGAAAACTAGCTTGTGTGGCGCCATTGTGGATTTTCAAAATTCTTTTTTTTGCCCGTTTAGGAGAAAATCGGCGATTATGTAGCGGAATATTACAACATAAACGGCCTGTGCATCGAATCGAGGAAAAGGTGATTTTGTCCCGTTTTTTTCGCACACCTTTAAACATCTCAATTTGCCCAATTTAACTTTTCAGAAGGGAACACCTGAATGCGGACACTATCAGAAAGAACAAAGCTCTGGTGACTGGCTTACATACGGGTAGAATAAATGAAAATGACCTCAATGTTCGTTTTTTGTCTCAATGTGTGTTTTTTGTCACATTTTGCGCACTTTGAGTCTGGGATGCAAGTTAATTTCACGATATTTTCGTGTTATATCTATCATGAAAAACAACAATATTCCGTCTGTCGAGCAATAAACATAACTTATGCATCTCCGACTGTTAACTGATTATTAAAATAGTTGGCGTACTCACAATGCAAGCATCTACCACCCACCCCCCCCCCCCGAAGGAACCAACCCCTCGGCACTCATTACCCCCTCCCCCTGCGAATAAAATTGCCTTCGCCGATTACTGTAGCGCGCCGGCGGGAAAACCCCCCTGCATTGGGCGTCCAGTGCAGTTGAAGAAAAATAGCAAACATTTGAAAGCAAATATTGCTTTGGTTAGATTTGGGGGGTAAGTAGATTTGTTGTCTTCTAATTTTTTAAGGTGGTCGTTGTGGATGTTAATTGGGGATTTTTGGTTTCTACTGACGGCGAAGCTTTACATTTACATCTACCATCGATCGATATACATCAAAAAAAAATTTGTCATTTATATTTTCGCATGTCCAATTTATTTCGTGACTTTATTCAGAAACATCAAGTAACATTTCTGTGAAGCGTGTTGATCGATCAGTTTGAAAAAAGCTTTTCGCCTTTGTGTGACTCGGTTTGCAGTCGAAAATAATGCGAAAGTCTCGTTTTTCACTCAAAAATCTTTCACACAAATTTTCGCGCAGGCGCGCGACTTCCCACTGAGTTTGGACACTCTGCTCAACATTTTGGAGGTGGTCGCTCCATTTAGACATTTGAACAAGTTGAGAAATTTCTGCGAAATGAGAATGCCTCCTGGGTTTCCAGTGAAGTTGGGTGAGTGTTTGAGAAAAATAAATAAAATGTCACAAAAATATACCCCTTGACAATTTTCAGAGGTGCCCCTGTTTCCGACGATCACTGCGATTGTGACGTTTGAAAAATTTGAGTTTGTCGACAATCTGCCAGAGAGTTTGTTTGAAATACCCGACAATTTCACTGAGGTTGGTGGAAAAACTTCTCGTTGTTTAGTTTTTATTCCACCGGGGGTTCCGATTATGAGTACCTATACCTATATATAAAATCAAATTTTTAAAATTAAACTCCATTTATCTGGCATTCAATCTTTGATGGGATTTTTTTCAACAGTCGCATAAAACTAGAGTTCAAAACGGATGCATATGGGGAGTTCCATTCTAAAAGTTCACAAGCGCTAAATCCAGAAAAATCGAGTTAAGCGTGGGTTTGACCTCCACGTATAGTTTTTCAGATTTTAGGAAAAAAATCAGCGTTATAGTCCATTTCGTTCCCGAGATACAGTGGTACCGTTTTTCAGAAAAATCACAATTTTCACATCGAAAGTGCACATATGCATCTCAGATGCCCTATGAAAAACAGGACTTTCATTTCGTAAGTGCACATATCCATCTCGGACCACCGGAGTTTCATTTCATAAGTGCACATATCCAAAAAACAGTTTCATTTCCAAAAATGCACGCGTGCTTCGATGCGGCCGCGAAGAGCTGGCCGGAATTCCTATACAAAAAAAGTTTCATTTCCAAAAATGCACACGTGAATTTCCAAATCTATTTTGCACTATAAATCAAATATGCGTGCATATATTGATCTGAAAATTTAGGTAGAGGTACTTTTAGACACGGGCTTTGCAGTGATGTAATTCGTTTTATCCTACGATGCACCGTTAAAAAGTTATTAACCATTTAATTTCAAATGTTCAGATTTGTTCCCAATTTTGGGTGACTTACAAAATCTCACATAACTCCCTACATATTTTCCGGCCAACAAAATTTGTGATCACAAAAGTTGTAGAGAAATGTCGGATCTATCTGAAAAGTGCGGGGCAAGCGTCGTCCCTAAAACACAGCGTCGTCGGGCCAGCGTCAAACTTTAAAATGCGATTTTGAAAAATCGAAAAACTTGGATATATTTATGCATTTTTAGAATGAAACTCCCCATAGCTCGGTCACGAAAAATAAAAAACCTAAAACGAATAAACGTTTTTTTGCAGGACCCGACGCGTTTCCCCGATTTGTGAAATTCGAAGTTTGTCTACTGGTACTATTTTGTGATATTATGACAAATATTGTTTTATTTCAAACTTATTTATTCATATTTTCATAGAAAAAGTTACATATTTATCTGCCTATGTATATTGGCGAAAGCGCCATCTCTATGCTCAAATGTGTTAGCAGCATGTAAAATAAAATACCTGTTTCACTAGTGATTACAATCTAATTTCATGGTATAAATATTTATTATAAAGTTATGTGCCAAAATATTTTATTGATTACTAAACCACACAAAAAAATTATTGATATTATTTTATTGATTCAGTCTATTCGTAACTGATTCCGCCACTACTTTATAACGGTTGAATTGTTTCTTTAATTACCGATTTGGAAATTCTTGCTGTCTGCATGACAAGATAAATTTTTATTTCTTCTTCATACACAAACACAATGAACACGATTTTTCGCAGAGCAAAACGTAACTCGATTGCTTTAAGTACAGAGTTGTTAAAAGTACTAAACTTTTTCAAAGTGTAGATAAACGTATAGTATTTATTTTGTTACACACCCCCGAGTGCAAGGAGGCCAGACCATTTATGATGCTAGTCGTTTGGTCTGCTGCCAAAAAAGCTCACTTAGGATGCTGTAAGGTATCGCTTGACATCACAACTAATTTGCTACACGAAGTCGCTACACGTTGTATGCCACCATTAAATCACCTCATGCTTGCGCATCAAATGCGACACTTAAGATGGATTTCATGAGCATTAGAAGTGAATTGAATTTGTTGAATATTTTTTAAGCATTTTCTTGCCACTTGCCATGTGTTTTTTTACTTTCACTTGCCATCTGTTCATTTTACTTCTCAATTCACTTCTAAGTTTTGAAGTGCAAAAAGTGGAGTTTTTGGAGTGCAAGAAACAAATGAAAATTTTATTACTTTTACTCATGAGTAAGCGTCAGTAAAATACATTTTCCTCAGTAAACGTAAAGGAGTATTTGTGAAAAAATTTGCCCCTATTTTCACTCAAAATCACTCATTTTGAATACTTTTTTGCCAAGTTTCACCTTCAAATTCACTAGTTTAGCCATATTTCTGTCTTTTCTAGCTTTCTATGCTGAGATTCGTTTTCTGTACTCGAGTACTTTTAAAATGTACGCGTGAAAGTGAGTATGGGTACTTTCTTTCAGAATAAACGTAAAGTTATTTACGCAGTACTGCAGTGTACATATTTTTGAGTAAACTTAAATACGTTTTAACAACTATGGTTAAGTAGGCAGCTTGAACCGTTTAAGCAAACCCAAATTATCCTAATGAAATTGTCCCAAATTTACGACTACAAAGTTCACTTCTTTTCGTCATTACCCATATTTTTTAGACATTTGGCTCTTATTTGCAAAATTAGCAACTCTGCCTAAGCCACTGCAAAATGGCATTCCTCAGATGGCGCGAGCGTCAGAAAATTGACGCCAAAAACTGGTGGCGCCACGGTCCTCTTCAAGAGTGATGTCGTGTACTCCAGAAGTATGTATTTAAATTAGGTAAAAACACTACATTGTAGCCGCGCACACAGTACACCGTTGAAATTGAGGAAACTCACATCTGTGTTGAAAACATTTGAGTTTACCAGAATGAATGATTTTTTACGGTCGTCAACTGTAGTTGACTGATTCCTCGTTCAGGTGAACTGCGCCAAACTAAAATGCGCCATGGCGCTCGGCACCATTTTACTGTGGCGCTCAACGCCAAAGTGTATATTACCGTATTTCTTCTAATAGAACGGCACCTGCAATAGAACGGCAGGTTTTGGCATATTCTTGGCGGTTACGAAAACCATATAACGGCAGGTTTTGGCATATTCTTGGCGGTTACGAAAACCATATAACGGCAGAATGGAAGGTAGAAACGGATGGTAGAAATTATGTTGGGAGTGTGCCAAAACACAAAAATAAATTGGGACGTGGACGGACAGAACGTTGTAATCATTCAAAAAGATAACATCACAAATAAAATTTATCCACTGATACAAAATTTTAAGCTCAAACTTCATCAACAATCAGGCTACCTATCTTCAAATGAGAAATGTGTGAAAAAAAGTGTTGAAAAAGATAGAATGGCAGCCTCTAATAGAACGTCAGGTAAAATAATTGACGAAAAAATAGAACGGCGCTCTTCTATTGGCCCCACACACGCTAATTGACATCAACACTAAATGTCAACTGGTTCTGATCCCGATTCAAAGCTTGCTGACGAGCCGACGAACGACGTTCACACGCAAGCTTTGAATTGGGATCGGAACCAGTTGACATTTGGTGTCGATGTCAACTAGCGTGTGTGGGCGCATTAGAAGAAATACGGTATACATTTTTGCTATCACTACTAGTGACTGATACTTTTTAAAAGATCAAAGCGTCACTTCAGAGCCAGGATGTCCGGCGGGATTGACTGTATATATTATGAGGATCTTTCTGCATCTGCAAATAGAAGCTTCCGTTCCATTGAACCCCGCAATTATTCTTTTGTGGCTTGCGGCCCTTTTTTGCGTTCGCGTGCATACACAATGGGTGCATAAATGTTATTTGGTCTCGTTTGAACAAACACCTGTGTGGTCTGCAAAGTTGTTAAAAGTACCAAACTTTTTCAAAGTATACGTAAACGTTAAGTATTTATTTTTTACTCACCCCCTGAGTACAGAATATGTAAAGCAAATTTTTTACTTTTACTCATGAGTAAAATACTTCTTTGTCCAGAAAACGTAAAAATGAGTATTTTTAGGAATTTTGCTCCAATTTTTACTCGAAATCGCTAATTTTCGTTCCTTTTAGACCATTTAGACCTTCAAAATCACTAGTCCATGTGTTATGTGCCTATTTTCAGCTAGTATTTTTGGCAATTTTTCCTGTTTTTCACTTTTTTCTTCTTTTTCCTATCTATGCCTTGAAAAAGCCTATAACAAAGACCATCTTACTACTCGTTTTCTGTACTCGAGTACTTTGAAAAAGTATACGTAAAAGTGAGTACTTGGTACTGTTTTCAAAGCATACGTAAACGTATTTACTCAGTACTTGAGTATACGTACCTTTTGAGTAAGTTAGATACGTTTTAACAACTATGATGGTCTGACGATGGCCGTATCTGATAGTGTTTTATTAATGTTTGCAATGTACCTATCCAAAAATAATTTCGGAGTTTTATAGTTTTATTTTTTGTTGTTTCTGTCTATTTTTATTTTTGAAGAATTGTTTTTCGAGTTTTGATTTAAACAGTTTTATGGAGGAGTTCTTCGATCCCCATTTCAAAACACCTATGACAACGAAAAATTTAACTATAAGGTAAGTAAGTGGACGATGTCACAAATTCTGAGAACGATTTTACATAAATACATCTCGTTGGTTCTCTTGCATTTCATATTCTTGGGTCCTCTGGAAATTCAATAACTCACTTTCAGTTCCAAGTCTTCCCTTCAAATTTTTTCCATAGTTGAGTATAATAGTATTTTGCGTTGAAAAATAACCAATAAACTAAAATTTTATTAATTTTGCATGGCGCTGTCGGTGAGCTTAAATATGCAGGTATTTTATTACTATTTATCCTTTGATGTTGCCCCTTTTGAATTTTTGGCCTTTCAGTAAATTTTCAGCGGCAGCGGATCTAGTCTAAAATCACATTCAAGTTTTTACTGAATGCATTTCCCTTCCAGACACCTATTTATTCAACCAAAAAAACCTAGCATGGCGCCACATTTATGTACGTATACTAAATATTTAGTTATCTTCTTAAATAGTTTGCGTTCTTACACCTGAGAAATAAATGTTCAGGTGGGCTTACAGCTAAAACGATGTCAAACGTTTATAACGTTTTAGCTTTTTCAACACTGCTTACGTAAGCAAGACTTAAGCATTTTTAACAGGCATCTGCGTGCGTAAAAAACACTGGCTATCGTAACGATTTTCTAGAAGAATGTAGAATTACTTTTAATTCAAATCATTATTTACTTCAAGTCTTCAAATTTTGCTTGAAAACTAGGCACAAAAAACGTACGAGAATTTCTTTTGTAAAATAGTCACATCACCTTAGCTGTAAACGGAGCTTCAATATCAGTAAAGCGCTTTTTCTATTCATTTGCTTTTCTGTTATAATAAACACTGATAACTCTTTTATTGACTGACCACTTCTTATAAACAGTGCGCGTGTGTTTGTTTACACACGTTCCATTTTCACGTCTTAAATCAAGAACGGAACCGCATAGGTATTTAGCTTAAATGATGCCAATTTGAACGTTGTTAATATATAAACGTTAATTTCCAAATATAATCGGATTTGGCGGTCGCGAGGTTACATAAGTTCGCACCATAGTTGTTAAAACGTATTTACGTTTACTCGATAAATACGTATACTCGCATACTGCGTAAATACGTTTACGTTTCCTCCCGAAAAATGCCGGTAATCACACTCGCGTGCTTTTTGAAAGTACGCGAGTCCCGAAAACGTATTTCAAAGGAACATATACTGTCATTTTGCCAGACGGAAAGTGACAAACAGGACATTTCCCCCAAAAAAATACTTATCAGGAAAGAAAAACACACATCTTTGATGTATTTCAGAGTAAACATTGAAAAACGCGCCAATTTTTACTTTATTTTACAAAAAATACTTGCTTTTAGGTTTTCTGTGAGAAAAATACCTATTTTTACATTTTCTATTACCAAAATACACATTTTTACATTTTCTCTGGAAAAAAGTGTTTTACTCGCAGTGTAAAACTAAAAATAAAATACTTTACATTTTCTGTACTCATGTGTGAGTAAAATAAAAATACTTTACATTTACGTTTACTTTGTAAAAAAGTTCAGTACTTTTAACAACTCTAGTTCGCATTTGGAAACTGAAATTTTTCAATTGTTTGGAATTCTTGAATAATTCAGGAAAGATTTTCTAGATTTTTTGAACAAAGCTAAATTGTGAATAGACCATTTCAGAAATTTATCGTTATTCATTAAGCATTTCCGAACTTGAAAGTTTCAGTTTGCATACATGTGAACTAGTTTCCAGAGGCACCTTATGCTATGCTTTAGCTGCAGATTCCCAACTTAAAGCCGGAATTACAGCTCAGCTGCATTTGACATGAAATAATGACGTTGTAAAATTGATTACATCAAAATAGACAAAGGTACAGCATTGAAATTTCAGAATTAGAAAGTTCTAGTAATTGTGTGTAATGTCCCAAAAAAAATTATGAAATAATCATTATTTAAGTAGTTATAAATTTAATGTCAAAATTTTTTGGTGACATAAAATGTTTGATGTGAAATGTTGACGAAGAATGTGTAAATTTTGACATAAAATTTATAACTTATTTAATCATTATTATTTTCTTAATTTTTTTAGGACATAAAGCCTAAAAATTTCAGCTTTAAGCCGGAATTACAGGTCTGCGGCGTTTGACGTGAAATGATGATGTCGTAAAATTGATTACATCAAAATAGACAAAGGTACAGCATTGAAATTTCAGAATTTGATAGTTCTAGTAATTATGTGTAATGTCCTAAAAAGAATTAAGAAAATAATTATTATTTAATAAGTTATTAATTTTACGTCAAAATTTACACATTCTACATCAACATTTCACGTCAAACATTTTACATCACCAAAAAAATTTGACGTTAAATTAATAACTACTTAAATAATAATTATTTGGTAAATTTTTTTTGGGACATTACACACAATTACTAGAACTATCTAATTCTGAAATTTCAATGCTGTACCTTTGTCTATTTTGATGTAATCAATTTTACGACGTCATCATTTCACGTCAAACGCCGCTGAGCTGTAATTCCGGCTTAACCGCAACATTTTTGAGAGTTCGTTTTTGGAATATGTATTTCTATGTTATTTCCGATGTCTTTTCGCTGATGTGGTTCAATGGCGTGCATAAAAACTTCTGAAATGGTGTCTGTCCTTTATTCGCTTATTGTTCATCTTGTCAGCTCGACGCCCCCCCCCCCCGACATAAAATTTTATTGCCCGACACTTTTTTGGGCGACCCGATTTATTATCGGAACTTTCACGGGTTAGTACCGCACCCTATAAAATCTCATTCATGTATAAAAAATTTATAAGTCATGAAATGTTAAGTGCCCTGTACAACTTTCGATTGCATTTGACATGAACACTTGACAATCGTACCCGACAATTTTTACTTCACATGAAAATTAGCATAATAGTAAGTTTTCGCTATATTTTCGAAACTTTGAATCGGGCTGCCCGAAAAACGTGCGGCGCTGAATCAAATTGTGCTCCTGGTTTGGTGACTCGAACAGAATTTTGATCCTTGTTGTTCCTTCAATTGTTGACATCTGTCCGCAATGTGCGCGGGTAAAATTTCGCGGTTAAGCCACGGCTACATAATTTACGTGGTGGTACTCATTTGTATTTAAGTATAATCCATCCTCACAACCGTTAAAGCGGGAATTAGAGCTCAGCGTCGATTCGACGTGAAATGATGACGTGAAATGACGTCGTGAAATTAATTACACGAGTGTGGATCATGCTACGGGTCTACAATTTTCTAAGGATAATATATGAATCAATACCTTAATCGTGTCCAATACTGAGTGTTATCAGCCACAACTAGAGCGAATTGAAAAATTCAATTTTTATCATTCCACGTCATCATCATTTCACGTCACAGTGTCAGGGAACAACTTGACATTTCACGTCAGACTTTTGCTTGCAATAGTCTGACGTGAAATGTCAGGTTGTTCCCTGACGTAAAATGATGACGTGGAATGATAAAAATTGAATTTTTCAATTCGCTCTAGTTGTGGCTGATAACACTCCGTATTGGACATGATTAAGGTATTGATTCATATATTATCCTTAGAAAATTGTAGACCCTTAGCATGATCCACACTCGTGTAATTAATTTCACGACATCATTTCACGTCGTCATTTCACGTCGAATCGACGCTGAGCTCTAATTCCCGCTTAAGAGGTGGTGAGGCGCCATGGCGTTGGCGCCAAGGAACCCAGTGGCATGACGCCCACCGCTTGGCGCCAGCGCCATTATTGATCTTGTGGCGATTTTGTACTCTACTTCGAATTTTGTCGAAAATACTGGCGCCACCAGTGCAGTTATTTACCGGTTTTGTACAATTTTAGTTGCGTCTTTTATTACCGGCGCCCTTGGCTTCTTTTAGTCATATTTCTAACGCTTTTACAATTTCAATTTTCACTTTAAGCATAATGTAATAAACATTCGGGCATGGATTTACGCATTTCGCAGAGTAGTAAATACCACATGTGTATATTTATATTCCTTTAGTAAGCAATAGGTTTTTATACACGCACTTGATGCTGGACATGAGAAGTCGTTCGCAGGTGAATCTCAAAAGCTTGGAAATGGAATCATCAGTTGCGTGAATCACACCTCAACGTGGAAAAGCACGACTGCTACAGTTTACATTCACATTCACTACTATTTTTTATTCACCACACAACACCCAAAAACATCCAAAATGAGGCAAAAGTACACAACCCCCTTAACTCTACCCCTACTTCTCATAACCCTCCACGCCCTACTTTCACCCTCCAATGGTACAATGCACGTGAAAAAGCACGCGGCAAATATGGACGCCCAACAAACTGACGAGGGGGTTGCCCAGTGTGCTTTTAATCCGTTGTGCACCTGCATCAGGGGCGTGGTCAGGTGCAGGGGGTTGGGCAGGATGCCAGAGGGGTTGCCTGCGGATACTTTGTTGCTCGATTTGAGGCATAATAGGTGAGGGTTTCTTTAGGTGTGCGTTCCTTTTGGTACCTTGACGTCTTTTGCGCACCTGTTTCTTGAATGTGTTGATGTAAAATGTAAAATATAATGTAAATGTTTATAATATTTACTTGAAACAAAGTCCTGCTGCCACTTCGAAACGCTGTAAAATGACGTGTGAAACGTCACATGTCATGTAAAATTTTATTTATTTTTTACTGGTCGTTTCTCATTTTTAGTGACTTTTGACGCTTTGCATGACATTTGACATTTACAGGGTCTGGGCGAGCACTTGCGCAATTTTTCTTAACAGCGCAAAGTCTCTTGTGTGTTTTGTTTCATTTGTTGATGTAGAATAGCTCTACTGTAAATCAGGATGAGTCTCCGTTTTCTCGCTTCTCCATCACCACACATGTGTGCAACACTCCAACAAACTCAACCTCACACATTTTCCCTTTCAATCTAAAATACCCCACCCCCCCCAGAATCACTTCCCTCCCCTCCGACTCGCTGCGGCACGTGCCCTACTTGCACACGATGCTCTTGGGCGACAACCTGATCGAGAACATCGAGCCGGGCGCCCTGTCGCACCTGTCCCGATTGAGGAACTTGTATTTGGAGGGCAATAAGCTCCAGGTGCTGAGGAGGGATGCGCTGTTTGGATTGAGGGGGTTGAGGACCTTGTCTTTGGCGTGGGTTTTTTGGCGGGTTGTTTTTTCTTTTGTTTTTTTTTTGTGATAGATAATGGTCACGGAAAAGTTTTTGTTGGGATTTGGTGGATGGGCTTGTCCCGCCAGCTGTAGCATTATAGAAAGGTTCACTGAAGGTGCCTTCATGCTTCGTAGGTTCACTTAGTGCAATATTCAGTCCTTCACTAAAATGACAACATGCAAAGCAGAGTAAATGTCACGAATTGTGAAGCCCCTTCCCAATCCTTCACCACCTATCACTCACCCTCACTCCACGCAAACATTTCAGCAACAACCAACTCTCGCACATCGCCTCTGGCGCCTTCTCCCGGGTGCCCAAGCTGCACGTGTTGTCCATGTACGGCAACAGGCTGCGCGACCTGCCCGACGACATGTTCGACAGTCTGGAGCGACTTCAGAGGGTCAGGCTTGATGGAAACTCGTTTGAGTGCGATTGCATGCTGAAGGCGGCCGCTCTGTGGTTGAGACGGCACGATGCGTTGCAGTCGAAGTGGGTGTTGAGGGTTTTTTGTGGGTGAATTGGGTGGGATAGTTTTGATTGTGCAATTAATTTTCTTCTTGAATAGCCCCCCGGTGAGTAGATTTGGGATACTCGCAATAAACAGTTCCCAGCTCTTCTGCGACGTGAGGATGTCATTCCTTTAGTCATATTAGTAAATTAATAGTAAATTCGTAGTGGACATCGCATTCGCAATATTACACTTCCTGGAAAAACCCACCCGTCAAGAGTAAGACACTGTGACAAAAAAAACTCTTTCACTCGAAATGTAATTAGGTATCTATTCAAAATTTAAATAATTATCATTTAAATCCTTGAAAATAGTGTCTGACGCGGCCGCAGGAGCACGTTGGCCCGGTGCATGCACCCGAATAAATTGCGCGGCGCGCCGATAACCGAAATCGCCGCCGAGCACTTTGTCGTAAGTTTCACAAAACTTTACACAAAAACTCAAAATATATTTCACATGATATCATCACTTCAATAAAAAAACGTCCAGTGTTCCCCGGAATCTGATTCTGTGAGGAGGGGACGTGAAATTCGCGCCACCCGTCCCGATTTCGTGGTGCGGCCGCGCGACACCGGCGTGCGCGAGGGAAATCGACTGCAGGTGAGAAAATGGATTTGCCCGACGAGATTTGTCGGGCAACCCGACGTGTTGTATTTTATGTGGGGTCGGCGTAGGGCAGTTTGATATTCCATGAAAAGTGTGAAATTTCAGACAGGTCGTCACGTTTCAGGTGTAAGGTAAATCTTCCGGTAGTATTTTGACTTTCATTTTACGTATCCTTATTCCGGAACTACAACAGTTCCGACCGCCCATTATTTGTAGGGCTCCTAGTTCTGCGCCCTGTGAAGTGTAAAGTCAAGTGAATTTATAAACAATTAAAAAATAAATGCTGAACTTCTGACATTTTGCATGACATTTTGCCAAATGTGTATGGCATTTTACATGAAATTTGACACTTCACTTTGCACTTTATAGGGCGCACTTTACACAACAAATTGGTTAGATGAAATCAATGAAGTGTGTTTCAGCTGTTTAGATGAATATTATCACTGTAGCCTTAAAAAACAAAGTCTATTTGACCCACGCTGTAACAAATAATATGAAAACGGGTCAAACCCAACCCCCGTCAAAAACACCCCCAACCCCAACCCCAACCCCTCCCCCAGTTATTCTGTCGGGCGGAGGGCCGCCCGTCGCCCGACATCGCGTGGTTCCGCAAAGGGCGTCGGGTGCAGTGGGCGCCCAGAATTCAACTCGACCACAACGACACCGTGCTCACTTTCATGCAGGTGCTGCACACTGATGCTGGAGAGTTTGTTTGGGTGGAGGGTTTTGGGTTGTTTTGTTGGTGTGGATGGGTGCCTTAGGGCGAATTTGGGAGCTTCAAATCGACTAGTGTGAAAAGTTCCAAATTTTCGGTATAGGGTTTGTGGGTATTTGGAACTTTATTCTTCACGTGAAGCTGCATTTGATCGTGTAAATAAGTGCGGCCCATTTTTTGAATTTATAAGACCGTGTCAACAGTCCAAAAGTATTCAAAATTAAGCTCCCAGACATTGGTTCACACATGATAAGTTTGTTTAGGTCACCTTATGCTTTTTAGGTATTCCTTAGGACTTAATTCACCTTCACTTTTCACTCTTCATTCTTCTTCAACAAACCACTCAAAATCACAATTTACCCCACAAAAATACCCCTAAACTCGCAGCTACGAGTGCCTAGCCTCGAATCCCTACGGCCAAGTGTCATCCCCTTTTCGAATCCGGGTTCTCAGCCAAGAACCGCCCAAAATCACAACCGCGCCCAGGTGCCACTCCCGAACCCTGTAAAATGCCCTGTCGAATGTCAAATGTCAAATGTCATCCAAATTGGGTAAACGGAAGTTTGCCATTTTACATGACTTTTGACACTTTGCATGACATTTTACATTTCACAGGGTGTTTTACAGGCTCTGGGAGTGCCCACAGGTCGGTGTCCACGCGGCTAGGCGAAACTGCCCAATTTGTATGCAGAGCGGAGGGGGACCCTGAGCCCACAATTGAGTGGCTGTATAATGGCAGCCCTATTCCTAGTAGGAGGGGCCATTATGAGGTGATGGTTTTTGTGGGATGGGGAATTTTTGGGTGGATTTTTCTGTGTGAATGTGTCACATGATGTCTGAATCTTTTTTTGGGCTGCAACTTTCGAGAATGACTCTCTGTTCTGTTGGACTGAAGTTGCGTTTTTCAACGTGAGATTGCGACTCAATTTTTGTCCATCCTTGACATTCAGGTAGTTCACTTAAAACATTATTGCATTCAAAAATGTGCAGACTTTATTTTTCCATCCACGTTACCAGGGGAAGCCATGTTACCAATCAGAAACACACACACAACATAAAACCCCTCACAACAACTCGGGCAACCCGAAATATCGGGTCTCTCCAATTAAATTCCACCAATCCCGCAGATCAGCGACGACGGCACAGTGCTGCGAGTGCACAACGTAGCTGCGGCTGACGCGGGCCACTATTGGTGCCAGGCGAACAATGATGTTGGCAGCATGTCAGCGGATGTGCACCTGCGCATTTTGGATGGTACTGAGGGTAGGCAGACACTTCAGCCGCAACCGGAACCGGAACCGGAACCGCAGCTGCAGGTTTTACGGTTGGATGGGCACGGCACCTTAGGGGTTGAAGTCAGGAACAACGTTACAGTTAATTTCAAAGCACGCAAACTAAACCACAATTTTTTTCAGACCACGAGAGCATCCCCGCAGCCGCCCATCCCAATCTCAGTCCCAAGGCACTTCCACCAACAAACAACCACACTCGCGCCAACCATCGCACCAGAATCCACCCACAAACCACAATCAGCGCCAAACACATCAAGATCGAACCCGGCACCAGAACCCATCGGTATCCCACTCACATCGGGCACCCGACGGGCACCGTGCCCGACAACGCCCCATGTCGGGCACCCCGCCCCCTACCCGACTGCACCAGGTGGCAATTTCAGAGCCTGTAATGTGCCCTGTAAAGTGTCAAATGACGTGCAAAGTGTCAAAAGTCATGTAAAATGCCCTGGGAAATGGCAAACGTACGTTTGCCATTTCTCATGGCATTTTGCATGACTTTTGACCTATTGCTTGACATTTGACATTTTACAGGGCACTTTACAGGGTTCGGGACTGCTCCCAGGTGCGCGGCCCCATTACGCCGCCGCCATTTGGAATTGAACCGCCGCACCCGTATATAAATGACCAGATTAGGGATATTATTGTGAATAGGGTCAGGGAGGCGACTAGGAATGTGGATAGGTTTGTTGGGGGGTCGTTTTGTTTGCCCAACTGTTTGACTTGACGCTGGATCAGCTGTTGAGTGAAAATTATGTTTTCCATCTTGTTTTGGATCGTGTTTTAGGATGCATTCCCGTCAAGTAAAATGCGTTTAAGTATGTTTCTCTGTTGACAGCGGATCAAGTGTCAACTGGTGTGTGTGACGGTCACACTGTGACCCAAATTCCCCAGAAATTTTTACATTTATATTAATTCAATTCGGAAACTTCGGAAAAACTAATCCGTCAATTTAAACTTCATTCTCAATTGTAGAATTTCAACCTTCACTTTGATTAATTTTCGAAATTGAAAAAATATTTCTATACAGAGCCATAAATGCGACGCGCAAGCAGCTGCACGACGACTCTCCGAAATCGCCCGGCGAAATTCTGGCACTTTTTCGATTTCCCGGCCCCAGAGCAATTGAGTTGGCGCGCGCGCGGGAGATATACGAGGAGGCTGTCATCTTGATCGAGGTGAGATTGAACGCACCTGCTGCCAGTCCCAGACCCTGTAAAATGCCCTGTAAAATGTCAAATGTCAAAAGTAATGGAAAATGCTCTGCAAAATGGCCAACGTACGTGAGGGCATTTTTCATGACTTTTGACGATTTGCATGACATTTGTCATTGTTCAGGGCATTTTACAGGGTCTGGGACTGCCCCCTGGTGAAGTAGAGGTGTTCGTCAAGGCTGCGGGACATAAAATATTGTATGTCTACTGTATTGTATGTATGCATACTTGCACAGCGATTCTACCCCCCTCTATGTCGATGCCAAAATTTTCGGATCTCCCGAGACAACTTCCGAGATTAATTATCTCACTAATGGCCATTTAACTGTGTGAAGAAATTTTTGCCCATGTTTTGTGCTCTTTCAGTTAGAAAGTCACTAATTTATTTACTTTTTACTTTTTTAAGTCTTATTAAAGATATGAAGATATTCAAACGCTTACTGTTTTAGTAAATGATGCAACCACCCCTCCCTCAAAAAAGGACTTTTCATCTACACCTGCATTTTGTATCTATTGTCCCTAGGTAAATACATAGGTATGCATTTATAAATGAATCAAAAAAAAAAAAAATTCAACAACAAAAAATCATCCTCATCCTACCCCCCCCCCCCCTCCCAGCGCGAACTAATGAAAGGTCTAATGGTGAACGGGACGAGCAACGGGGACATCCACTACGAGTCCACGCTGTCCGTGTCGCACTTGCAGATGATCATGGAGTTGACCGGCTGCACCCCCGGACAGTTTATCGACCCCTGTACTGATATGTGCTTTCACACGAAGTATAGGTGAGGGGGGTTTCGTGTTGTTTGGTGGTTTTTAGGTTGTGAGGACATTTTTCGGACATGTTGTTGTCGTTGTATGAGTAAAAAGGCTAAAAGAAATTGGCGCCTGCTGTCTTTACATTTAAATTCGCAATTCCACGGGGAATTTTATCTGGGTCAAACCGAAAGTAATATAACTACCTACCTAGATATGTAAATACATGCACATATTTAGGTAATTATGATGGCTGAAACTCTCAGTGCACGTAAACTCCCAGGGCATGTCAAATCTAACGCAGCCCGTGGGGGGGGGCAAAGATGCACACATGCACTGGGAGTTTACGTGCAATGGGAGTTTACGTGCACTGAGGCACACGCTCATTATTATTAGGGCTGGAAATATTTACTCTAAAAATATGAATAATTTTTTATCAAATATCTGAATCTAGGATCCACATCGTTTCGCAGAAAGCAAAATCAACGTCATTCCAACCCAAAGTATTCCCTCCCACCACAGATCCTACGACGGCCAGTGCAACAACCTAGACAAGCCCATGCGCGGGGTCAGCCTAATGCCATTCACTAGACTCCTCCCACCCATTTACGAGAATGGCTTCAGCACGCCAGTTGGCTGGGAGCCAAATAAGTTGTATCACGGCTTCCCCAAGCCAAATGCGAGAGAGGTGTCGCTCAAATTGGTTTCCACAAAGAAGGCGGAGCCTGATCCAGATTATACCGCCATGTTGATGCAATGGGGACAGTTTGTGGGTAGGTTTCTTTGCGGAGTGTGAATGTGATTGAATGTGAATGAAAGATTTGGCGAGAAAAAACTTTAAATTTATAATTAAACACTTTATTTGATTCCCAAAAACTCGCATTTTCCAGACCACGATCTAGATCTGGCCGCGGCAGCGCCCGCCCGCCAGACATTCACCTCCGGTGCCATCTGCAACCGGACGTGCGCGAACCTGGCACCATGCTTCAACATACACATGCCCAGAGACGACCCCAGGTGCCATTCACGAACCCTGTAAAGTTTCAAATGTCATGCAAAGTGTCATTATCATGAAATTTCTTTTGGCCATTTTCCACGGTATTTTACATGACTTTTGGCACTAAATTTGCACGACATTCGACATTTTACAAGCGCCCCATAACGAGAGTAAGCGCATGAAATTATCCTTACTATCGACTAACGAAAAGTCGAAAACCCTTGGCAGATACGAGCGCGCCATGATGCACTACAGTAAACAGTCGCCGATGAACGGTGCATCAGCTTCTAGTGGGCCCTGCATAGAATTTGAGAGATCGAGTGCAGTGTGCGGCAGCGGCGAGACATCCCCCATATTCAGGAGGGTCACGCAAAGGGAGCAAATCAATGTGGTGCGTTGTTTTGGGGTAAAGGAACCGACTCGACCCGAACGCGATACCCGCACTGTTGTTTGGAACCGATACCCGATCCGAACTGTTTTGGACCTGATACCCGATACCGAACCAAATTTTTTTTAAATTCCCAACCGTAGTGTGTTTGGCAACAAATGCGCTCGCATGAATATTTTTCTATTTGTTCTGTTGGGTGTTGTATAATTTTGATAAATTCCCCTTACCTATGATTAAAATTTACCTACTTAGGTATAAACGAGTACCCCCCCCCCCCCGATTAAACCACTTCCCTGCATAACCCCATTTTTAAAGCATTGTATTTTAGACGTAAACTGATGAAAAGTGACCCCGTTAAAACAGTCCCACCAAAAATACAACCCCCTGGGGACCATATTCAAGCACACCCATTATCACCGGTCCCAACCGCAGATAACCTCCTACATGGACGGGTCCCAAATCTACGGCAGCACCGAGCAGGCGGCCCTCGATCTGCGGGACCTTTTCAACGACCACGGGCTATTACGCTTCGACATTGTCAGTAGGGCACAAAAGCCCTACTTGCCCTTCAATAGGGACACGCCGATGGATTGTAGGAGGAGAAGGAATGTTACCCATCCTATTCAGTGGGTTTTTTGTTCTGTTGTTGTTGTTTGGGGGGGAGGGGGGTTGAGGGTGGTGTTTTGCCGTGTTGATAGTGGTGGAATGAGTTTTCGCGATTTATGTTTTTCACTTTACCTACCGAGATATTTTTGCTAGTTTTTGATAGAATTTTCATAATAAATAAAAATGATAACGTAATAAAGAAATGCACTTTTTCAGAATTTATTGTTTTTGAAGGGCGAGTGTACACAAAGGATGAATCGTGAAATTTTACAAAATGATATTTCCCTAATTCTTCTTGTCCAGAAACATTGTCCACATTTCACACTACAAAAACAATCACTTTACAAACCAAACTTGAACAGGCACTTAATCACCCCTTGAATCCACCCCCCCAGATGTTTCATGGCGGGGGACCTGCGCGCCAACGAGCAGCTGGGCCTGACGTCCATGCACACGATCTGGCTGCGCGAACACAACCGCATCGCCGCGCGCATGCTCGTCATGAATCCGCATTGGGACGGGGAGAGGATTTATCATGTTTGTCGTTTGGGGGGGGGATTGTGATTTTGATTGTGTTTTTGGTGGTGAGGTACTGCGGTTACCGTATTTCCTCGAAATATCCCCTTGAATTAACTCCCCCTCGAAATACACCCAGGTGTTTTCGAGCTGAGGAAAATAAACCCCCATCGAAATACCCCCGTCTGGAATAAGGTACATCATGTATGCAATATACATGATGTGTTAATTCATGTCAATTTGCATCGCAGCTACACATAGACTAGTATATGTAGCTATCTACGTCGATATGTCTTAACCTATCCTGTTCGGTCACGTTTATTATCAGTTTTGGGTATGTAAAACGCCACTCTTTTATAAATACGTCCCTCACCGAAAATTTCTGGCGAAACAATATACCCCCCTCGAATAAGCCCCCTTGCAATACCCCTCCCCTCAAAATTTCCACTCAAAAAATAAACCCCCTGGGGGTATTTCGAGGAAATACGGCATATTCTTTTTAGCAGGGGTCTCCTAGGGGGGGGCTGGGGGGGGGGCTGCCCCCCCCCCCCAAATCGGCCAGCTATCTATCTATCCCGGAGGCCGCTCAGCTATCTATCTATCCCGAGGCAAATTTTTTGGCTACTACCCCCAAAGACCCCCCCAAATCGCTCAGCTATCTATCTATCTGGAGTGGTTTTTGAGAAATTTTGCCCCAATTTTCGCTCAAAATCACCAAGTTTTGCACCTTTTTATAGTTTTTCACCTTCAAAATCGTGCTTTCCGGCTATATACATGGTTATATACCTATTTTTAGCCATTTTATACCTACTTTTGGCTACTTTTAACTGATTCTTAGCGATTTTTTCCCCTCTCTGCCTTCTTAACCTTGAAAAAGCCTATATATTGTGCCCCCGCCAGCCCCCCCCCAAGCCCCCCCCAGCCCCCCCCCAGAAAATTTTTTCAGCTATCTATCCCTCCGGAGGAGCGATTTGCTATCTATCCAGCCCCCGCGAGGGCCAAAATCCTGGAGACCCCTGCTTTTTAGTAATGAAAAATTGTGCGCAGGAAACACGCAAGATCATCGGTGCCATGCTGCAGCACATCACTTATAAAAGCTGGCTGCCTAAAGTGCTTGGTTGGTTTTGGGAAGTTTTTCCGACGAACCCTGCAAAACGTTTGGTAGCTACAATTCCTTTTAAAATGCACTTCGGGGCATCTAAAACTTTTATGTTTCTTAAGGACCTTCAACTTACATAATAAATTTTATGTCACCTTATCAGAAAATCCAAAATTCATGTCTAAACTGGTTGCGGGAACATTTCCACGTCTCCCCAGCCTCTCAATCAAACCAACTTTCCACAACCTACAACCCCTCTCCAGGTCCAAAAGGCATGGACCTCCTGGACAAATACATGGGCTACGACACGTCGACGGACGCGTCGGTGGCCAACGCGTTCGCCACGGCCGCCTTCCGTTTCGGGCACACCCTGATTAACCCAATGCTGCTTAGATTGGATGGGGATATGAAGCCTATCAAGTTAGAGATAGTAAAAGGAAGAATTTGTTCAATTTGAACAATAATATGGCCTGTTATGTTCATAGAGCATACTTAGTGAAATCTGTGATAGAACGACGCTTGAAAATTCTGTAGACATTAGAATTCCCGCCTTGAATAGCCCTCCCCCGTCAAAAAAGTCTGGGGAAAAATACTCCCCAGGAGAATTGCCCGAGTAAATACGGTATATGCAAAAGGAACGCCTTTCCCAAAACCCTTCTCAACAAGCTAACAACCAGACCCCCCAAAAACCTACTCGCCAATACCCCCCAGAGAAGGCGCCCTCCCCCTGCACGAGGCGTTCTTCGCACCCGAGCGCCTTCTAGCGGAGGGCGGCATCGACCCCCTCCTGCGGGGGCTCTTGTACACGCCCACCAAGCACAACACGCTCAAAGCGGGTTTGGTCAGTGATGAGTTGACTGAGAGACTGTTTACTAAGGCCCATGAAGTGGCCCTGGATTTGGCCGCGCTGAATATACAGAGGGGTAGGGATCACGCCTTGCCTGGGTTGGGTTGTGGGGGGTGTTTGCTTTTTTTCTTGTGGTTTTTTATTGGTATTTAGCACTCGACGATACAAAAATACAACTTGAGGGAGGTGACGACAGGCCCTGTAAAGTGTCATGTAAAATTTCAAAGGTTGCGACATGTCAAATGTCAAGTAAAATGTCATGATACCAAGATTGGCAAAGATTGGCAATTATTTGCACTTATGTCACTAAATGCACTTCAATGATGAATACGATCTGAAAAATATATTGCCGTGCTCGTTTACATTGGCGTGCTCGTTTACATTGACCCCCCAAAACCGCTTATGAAACAATACATTGGCGGTCAATATGATCGAAGAAATACGGTAGCTGTCAAATGCCTGGTAAAAAAATAGAATTTTACAGGGCCTGAGAGTGAGAGTGGCACCTGGGCCAATTCCGCAAAAAGTGAAGATAAAAATGAGAAGAGGAAAGTGAAGTGAAAAGCGAAGTGAAAAGCGACGTGAAGTGAAGTTCGCTTTTCACTTCACTTTTTGCGGAATTGGCGCCTGGTAAAACATGAACACGGCTGAAAAATTATAATTTCCTAAAACCCTTATTTTGTATCATAATCCCGCAACCCCCACGTACACAGCTACATGGAATACTACAATTGGTGCGTGGACAAGTACGGCCCGCACTCGGGCCTGTACACCGTCGACATGTCCGTGTCCGGCGAGCGGGTGCGCGACCCCACCAACGCGGAGTGGGATAGATTCGGCGATCTCGTGGGGGACAGGCAGTTCGTTCATGGTCGAGTGAAGCCGCTCTACGGTTCCGTTTGGAATTTGGATTTGTGGCTGGCGGGCATTTTGGAGAAGCCCTTGGAGGGCGCCAGGATTGGCCCTACGTTCGCGTGTATTATAGCGGATCAATTCAGGTTTGATTGAATTTGTTGCCGTTGATTTAAAGTGTGATGTTTCACTTTAGGCATTGTCTTTGTCTGCCAGAGTTCGTCGATTATCGCTCCATCTTTAAAACGTAATTCGAAAATATGAAAAGAATGCGAATGTAGTTCTAGCTCTTCCTGCAGGTCTGCAGGTATCTGTAGCTGGTCGTTTAATGACTTTTTGACTAAAGTACATAAATCTTCATGTGAAAAAGTCTTCGCAGGCGTACAAGGGACGGCGATCGATTTTGGTACGAAAATCCTGGCGTATTCAATGCGGCGCAGGTAAATTCTTCCAATCCACATTTCCAGTCTGCCTATCAGATCAAACCTGTCCACTTATAAGTGTCTTAAAACACACAAAAAACGAAATCAACTCACCCCCCCCCCCCCTAGCTGACCGAGCTGCGCAAGTCCACGCTGGGCGCGGTGCTGTGCGACAACGGCGACAACATCACCAGCGTGCCCCAAGACGTGTTCATGCACGAGCCCAATATGGCCAATTTCGCCACCTGCGATAAGTTGTCCAGACCTAATTTGAACCTGTGGCAAGAGTGCTGCGACCAGTCGTGCAAGATGTCTGGCGGACACAAACAGATGTCTTATATGATGCACGCTGAAGGGGCCGGTTCGGAACAGGTAATGCTTCTCCCGGTGCAGAGTAGGACTCGATCATTTTGTAGTAATTTGTCGTTTCTCGTTGGTCTAGACATTTATCCGATGAAACTATATTCGCCCGGCACTTTTTCTGGTAACCCGATTTATTATATCGGAAACCGTTCACTGTGCAGAAAAAGATTCAATGTTGTTCAGCTTGATGGCCTGGGGGCAGTCCCAGACCCTGTGAAATGTCAAATGTCACGCAAAGCGTCAAAAGTCATGTTAAATGCCCGTTAAAATGGCAAACGTACGTTTACCATTTTACCGGGCATTTTACATGACTTTTGACACTTTGCATGACATTTTACATTTTACAGGGCATTTTACAGGGTCTGGGACTGGCATCAGCTTGAATCGAGCTACCCGAAATTATCTTCTTTCATCCCACCCACATTCCACGCAGTCGGGCGACCTACTATCGCGCATCTCCGAACTGGAACGGCAGCTGCAAAAATTAACAGAGGCTAATAACCAGGGGCCAATTCTAAGTCGCCCGACGCGCCACTCTGATGGTCAGGAAGAGAAATGGCGCCCTTGTAGCGCAGAGGAATCTTTGGCACCAGATGTTGGTGGATTGCGACACGAAGGTTTGGATCCGTCCTGCTATAAGTGTGCCTGCAAGGTGGGTACTTTTTTCACTTTTATTCAGATGAGCTGGGCACAGTTTGGGCAAGTTGGAATGTTGCCATTTTTCTCTGTGATAGTCGTTTTTGTGGCTTTTTGGCGGCCCACACGCTAGTTGACACATGTGTGTCAACTGGTTTGTGTCAACTCAGATTTCGGCTTCACCTATCGCAGAGCGATCTCCAAATGCAGTTGCAGTAATATTTATTTTTCAGCATTGCCGCATGTTCATTTTGAGACCGCTCGCGTGAAGCCAAAATCTGAGTTGACACGGACCAGTTGACACACGTGTGTCAACTAGTCTGTGGCCGCCTTTGTCGCTTGCAAACTTGTCACGCTGAGGCACCTTTTAGGCCCTGAAATGGGCCCGGCAATTTCAGTAGTGCACTGAAAACACTAAAATAAATTAATGGAAAACATGATTTTTTGCGTTTAATATAAGGCAGTAAAATTTATATAAAATAGCAATTAGTTTTTATTTGAATATTTTCCGTAAAACTTTAACTAAAATGTAACAACACAACCCCCCGCCCCAAAAACACAGTTTTATAAATATACATTTAAAATTTTTTTATACATCTGCACAGGACCAAAAGAATAGCCGTACAACTGTGTGGTGTGAAGTGAAACCAAATTGCTGATTTTCAAGCCGTTTTTTTTTTACTTACTTACAATGGTGCTCTTTGTACATCTGACTTTTTCTACTGCCAACTGATGCCATTTTATAAAAATTTATTTTGAGTTTTTTTTAATGTGCATATTGCGATTTGTGCCTTTTCATAATTGTGCCAAAACTGATTATGCAATTTTTTTACAATAAACGCGCTGTAAGCACTGTAGGTAAATGGTTGTAGGCGCTCTATCTTAAAAAAAAAATTAAATTAGAGCCCCTCGAATAAATATCTGACCTGACATTGGTTCGAATAATCGAGTCATATGAATAAAATGCAAAATAAATAGTAGAATACGACAGAAATCTGTGTGATACATATTTCGGACACTCTGCGTCTGCAAAATTTGTACACTGTTTTTTTCCTGGAATCCAAAAGTTGTGAAAGGTTTTTTTTATTAAATGCGATAATTTTCCCCAGAAACACATGTCCACTTTTTTAGTTTCGGGAAAGAATCAGTGAAAGTGTGAGCTTGCGCGAGCACTTGCCGTATTTCTTCTAATAGAAGGGCGGCTTCCAATAGAAGGGCGGGTAAAAAGTTGACGAAAAAATAGAATGGCGCCCTGACATGTCAGTAACATTTACTTACAAATTTAACCTTTGTTTGCAATAAACTCATAGTCGATATATTAAAGTAAATGAAGCAAAATTTCCCCGCCCCCCTAATATCGTCAGTTCCTTTTGAATGTACGATTTCTGGGCGCGATGAAATATTACGTGCTCGATGGAAAATTTTAAAGTGTGTCGTCAAGTGATTAAATGATTAACCTATCACATTCACGGGAGCACGTAAATATGTACACTCCAGGAAAAAAGTCTTTATGTTTTTGATATTTTCGGTTATATTGTGAACCAATCATAAAATTTGATGATGGGTGAAATTTGACTTTGGATGGCGATCAAACGAGCAGCAATGTAAAATACACAGAAATCTCAAAATACATGTTGTACAAAGGCAAACACGTTAAATCTACAATAATTTACCGGTACATTAAAAAAATAAATACGGTACATAATATAGAGCATGTTTTTTTGTATCGCTTCTTGAGGGCGGTCGTCATGTTCAGGTGCCAATCCTAGAAGATGTAAAGTGTAAAGTAAACTGTCAAGTGTCACCACAAACGTAAAGTAAAACGTCAATTGTCATGCAAAGTTCAGTAATAAAACTTTTCGTTGTTTCGCATGACATTTGACACTTTATTTTTCACTTTACAGGGTCTGGGACTGCCCCCAGAAGCGTGAGTCAGAGTCAAACTAAACAATGTCGTTAAAGTAAATATTATATATCACGAAGCTAGTTAATTACATCTCGAGACACGACGCTAATAAGGTTGGAACGCACGTCAGCAAAACATTTTCTAGATGGTCTTTTAGCACGTTCTACATGTTATGTTATTATTTTATAGGTAATTATTATATCACGAAGCTAATTGCATGATGCTCCATGAGACATGACGCTAATAAAGTACATATGCACGTAAGCGAAACATTTTCAATGTCGTCTTTTAGCACGTTCTCTTCCACAATTTATATACCTACCTAATTATTTTTTAGGTATAATACTAAATATTTCCCTTGGGAATTGATAGTTGGGGGCCTATTCAAGGGGGGATTATTTGAGTGGGTGGATTTTTATTTCGTCAAAATTTCCACGCATGTTTCTATCACACTACGTAAATATTTATGTATTTATTTATGTACACCTTCTTTTGTTGGTAGGAGTATACCTCAATGAGTTTTCTGTCAACTACGATTGCAGGTAAAAAATTAAAAGTAACTCGATCCGGTAAACTGAAATGCGTTTAAGCTCATTTCTGGGATTTCCAATTTCGGAAGATGGGACAGTCGGGCAATTTGGGGGCGACATATTTAGGTCCTTTTTAAATAGGTAGGTGGATATTATACGTAGCTGAGCGACCTCTGAAGCAGACAGGTAAAATATTTAGCTGCCAATCTTTGTTTTTTTTCAAGAGTTTTTTATGGGAGGGGGGTATCATCATCTTTTTTCTAGAACAGCGCCGATGTAAATAAATAGGTACCGTATTTCCTCGAAATACCCCCCCCCTCGAAATACCCCCCCCCCCCTCAAAATACCCCCCTCAAAATGGACACTATGAACTTATAAACCCCCCCCCCCCTCGAAATACCCCCCCAAATTTAGTGTATAGAGAACGTAAATGACAAAGGCTGCGGTTTGTCATCTGGGTAATGCAAAACACACGTTAAAAACGATGACTCTGTTATGTGAGCACAGTGATTATACGTCTACACACGTATACGAGTCTTTAGAGTCTTATAAATGTCGATTTTTGTTGCATTTTCGACGTCTGCCTACGTTTCAGACGACAATTTAGTACTTGGTTTTAAAAAAATTTCTGGCGAAAAAATAAACCCACCCTCGAAATACCCCCCCCCTCGTTTAACCCCCCCTCAAAATTCTCACTCTGAAAAAATAAACCCCCCGGGGGTATTTCGAGGAAATACGGTAGGTAAATACCCCGTATTTCTTCTAATAGAACAGCGCCGTTCTATTTCTTTCGTCAACTATTTTACCTGCCATTCAATTAGAGGTGCCGTTCTATTGGAGGCTGCCGTTCTATTTTTTCACCAATTTTTTTCACACATTTCTCATTTGTAGATAGCCATATTGTTGATGAAACTTGAGCTTAATATTTTAATATCAGAGAATAAATTAGACATATACTCCGGTTACTTTACACCCTGCACGCGTGGTTTCCGCTGGAAGTGTGCCAACGATGGTTAGCGTGTGCGAGTTTCATAAAAAGATGACAAAATTGGTTGTTGTTATAATGTTATTCATTAACATATTCACATCGATGAATTTTTTCATCTTTTTACGGAAATCGCATGACTTAACAATCATTGGCACGCTTCCAACACGAGACATAAATCAGTGCGACGGCAGAGTATCATGTACGCCGAGTATACCTATGATATCTGTTTGATGCTTAGAACGTTCTGTCCATCCACTTTCGATTTATTTCTGTGTTTTGGCACACTTCCAACATAATTTCTACCAGCTGTTCTATTGGGCGTCCCGTTCTATTGGAGGGTGCCGTTCTATTGTTTTCGTGACCGCAATAATGTACAAAAACCTGCCGTTCTATTGGAGGTGCCGTTCTATTGGAGGTATGCCGTTCTATTAGAAGAAATACGGTATATCTGTATGAGATGGACAATCTAAAATAATAGCTACAATAGACTAAAGTACCGTATTACCTCGAAATACCCCCATGGGGGTTTATTATTTCGCCAGCAAAATTTGAGGGGGGGTTAATTCGAGGGGGGGGGTTAATTCGAGGGGGGGTCTTATTATTTCGTCAGAAATTTTCGTAAGGATCGTAGTAAAAAGTAGGCATTTGCATGCCCAAAACAGGTAATAAATGTGTCCAAACAAGATATATTTGGACATACAAACGTAGATTAGCTACACAAACATGTCCATGTGTAGTTGCAATACAAATAAACAGTAATATACATCATGTACATTGCATAAATACATGACGTATTTATTATGTACATGACGTACATCATTCCGAAGGGGGGGGGGGTATTTCGAGGGGGGGGGTTTATTATTTCCCCAGGATTTTGAGGGGGGGTTAATTCGAGGGGGGGGGGGTTAATTCAAGGGGGGGGGGGGATAATTCGAGGTAATACGGTATTTACCATATTCCCTCAAAATACCCCCTCAAAATGGCCACTATGAACTAATACCCTCCCCCTCAAAATACCCCCTCATTTAACCCCCGTAAAAAGAAACACCCGGGGGGGGTATTTAGAGGAAATACGGTAATATAAAAACTCAGTTTCTAGGGACTTGCTAAGTGTAGGGTTACCTAATGCCATTATTCTTGTAGTTTTACTCCATATCTTGCGTACTACGTGATTTTTTCAACAACAAATTTCTGTATTTGATTAGGCAGTGTTTTATGTTGCTGAAACTTTGTTTACTTTGTTTTTTATGTCACTGTTGTTCGTTATTCTTATCTTGCGGAGATATTTTTTTTGCTAATTTTAAAACTCTGGTTTAGCTCAAAATAAAAAAGGAGGGGTTAGAATAAATTCTGTCAATCAACCCTTTTTATTGTGATTGTAGAAAACTTTTTCAGCTTTTGTAATTTTTGTCATGTATATTTTTTGCTGCCATTTTGCCATTTGCATCTAGCGGTCTATGGGAAGCCTGGAAAAGTAATTTTATATTGGCATATTAATTTATTAGACCGAAATGTTATGCATGTCATGTTATTTTACGTGATCGTGAATAAATTGCATGAAAATAAAATGTCTGATCTTGGCATGTATAAAATTGAATCTACCTAGGTACTTTCTGTACTTTCCGCCAGAACCAGTTGCGCCATCGTTGCACGGCACACTCAAATTTTCAGTTGCAGTTCGAACACTTTTTCAAGGGTGGAATTCAAAAGGGCGGAATTAAAAACAGTGGCGGAATCCAAAAACGTTCGAACTGCCCTCGATTTCAATTCCGCACATGAAACGTTCGAACACTCTGCACGATGGCGGAATTGCCCCGGATTGTGCACGGGCGGAATTATTTCAGACAGGTAGGGAAGGAATTCCACCCTTGGCGGAACGCAAAAACGACCGAAGAGCCCTTGACAATTTTGAGTGTGCAGTGCGCCATCTAGGCAAGAAAACATTCGGACACTTTCTAGAGGGTGGAATTCAGTTTAGGTTTACACAAATATGCCACACGGTGAACTTCAATATCTTTTAAACAAGTGGATATTACTAAAAAATTTCCCTATTCATTTTTGAAGACAAAGCCTACATCTACCTATAAATTTTTTTTCACAAATATGGGTATTTGGTAAGATAAATAAGATGTGCTTCTCATAACAATTTTCTCTAAAGGGCGTATCTATTAAGTCAAGGGTGGAATTGAAAGTGTCCCAATGTTTTTGAAACGTTTTGTTATGATATGCAACTGGACAAAAACTGTGTGAATTCATCCGAATTCGTGTGAATTTCATCCGAATGCCCTAAAAATGACACATTTTTCCTAAATAAAAGTGTTCGAACCGCCCTTGGAGTTCTGCCTTGGCGGAACTCAAAAACGTTCGAACCGCCCTTGAAAATTTTGAGTGTGCGGTGCGCCATCATACTTAAATTAGCATTTGGATTTTGCAAATATTGGATACATACCTATCCTGGATCGACTCATCGAGAAGCTTTTTTCATACCTATATTTATATCGAAAGTGTCAAAACACTGTTGAACGACAATTATATATGTTTTACAAATAAATAGTTAAACATAAAAATCATTTTCTTTTTCACCTTTTCAATCGATCTCGACCTCTATGATTTTGAAAGATATTTAATATCAAATATCTACATAAATAGGTAGTGTGACTCTATCAACACATTACGGTAGTTTATTTATTAGAAATTTGTCTTCATCCACATTTGATACATGGATAAAAATCCACATTTAATGATATTTTGTAGACATATCAATTATGCCTTATTGAAACAGCGGGACGGCGTGGTTAGAATTTAGATTTTTGATGTTAAAAGCCTCTCAAAAAAACTTTCAATAATTTTGAATTTTTTCTTTTGCAGGTAAATATACGTGTATATTATAATTGGATAGTTTGAATCAAAAAATCATATTCTCGCGCCAGTTGACGCCATTTTTTGCCATTGTCACCTTTTTTACATCGATTTGTTCCAGAATAGAACTGGCCAGACCGGTGTGTCTTGTCAACGAAATATAAAATCGCTGGCTTGCCGTTAGGATTCATTCACGCTCGTTTTTTCGGGGGGTAATTTTTCTGGAATTTTCGGGGGTTTTTCCTGGACTGTTTTCACCAAATTTATGTTTTCTTTTTATGTGTTTTGACTGCACACTAGCAGTACATGTGTTACATATGCTGATAAAAACGTCACAAACGTTTATCTCAATGGGTTGATTTTTTTCAATTATAGAAATTTGGACTGAATGATCTTGCAATTCACAAATAGAATATTGCATAAAGAACATGACAAATTGAATTTTATTAATTTACAAAAATTTTCAAAAAAATACCTTCCATATTTACTTGAAATGGCTCTATGCACAGTGGCTCTACACTCTAGTTTCCACTGTGACTTATGTGAAAACTGAAATGGCGACATAGCGACATTCAGCTCACTCTTATTGTATGCTATATGTGTTTTAGTTTTCAAATTTTCAAAAATTAACTTCAATTTTTTTAAATTCACATTAAAGTTAAATAAAATCATTAAACCAAGTAGATTAATCTGCATTTGAAAAGAAATTCAGTTTTCCCACAAAGTCACGGTGAAAACTAATGTGTGTAGGCACAATATTCCCTGGGGGGTGATTTGAGAATTTTGAGGTTGGTAATTTGAGGTAGGTCAATAAATTCATAGTGGCCATTTTCAGTGGAGTATTTTGAGGGGGGTATTTCCAGGAAATACAGTATATTAAAATAAATAAAAAAGATTTAAATAGAAGATGGGTTAAATACATGTGGTTTCTATGTTCAGTGAAAAAATTTGGTGCTTTTGTCATTTGAATCAGCAAAATGTGAAAATCAAAAACATAAAACCTGAAACATGTGGATGGATGGTTCTCAGTAGTTATGATTAGGGTGTCCAAAAATTTTTTAGACCCCGTTTACACGGATTTTTTGTGACGACTCGACAAAAATAAAACATTCAATAAGTAGAGTAAAAATGTTCCATATTTATGAGAAAAAGTGGTCAATTTTGCATCTTACCTAGGCGAATATGCATGTCAAATTGCACAATCGTGCTTGTAGCTCATGAGTTAAAGGCGTTTGAAAACTTTTGCAGTTGTCGGACAGTTGTCGGACAGTCTCCGACAGCCAGCGACAATAGCAAACTTTTTTCAAACGTTAAAAATCTTGAGCTACAAGCACGAGTCTGCAATTTGGCCTGCATATTCGCTTAGGTAGAAGGTATACTTGACCACTTTTTCTAATGAATATGGAACCTTTTTACTCAACATTGAACGTTTTATTGTTGTCGAGTCGTCACAAAAAATCTGTGTAAACGGGGCCTTATGGAAAACAAAATGGAAAAATTGTTTCAGCGGCCGGAAAAGGGAACGGAAAAAGGAAAAAATTTGCACTTGGCGGAAAACGGAAACGGAAAAAAAATTTTCAGTGGCCGGAAAACGGAAAAAGGGGGCGGAAAAATGGAAATGGAAAAATGAACTTACTATGGAAATGGAAAAATTTGCTGAAATTTTGCCAGAAAACAGATAAAATTTGCTGAAATTTTGCTGGAAGTGGAAAAAATTTGCTGAAATTTTGCTGGAAACAGAAAACATTTACATAATTGACAATCTGCATGAATGTTTACCAGTTTGGCTGGAACAGAAAACAGAAAGTTGAGCCAGAAAAAGGTAAAATGTGGCGGAAAAAGAGAAAATTGAGGCGGAAAATGGAAAAAATGCAGAAAAACTGGAAATTGAGCCGGAAAACGGAAAAAAGGGAGAAAAACTGAAAAAGTTAGCTGGAGAATGGAAAATGAGCTGGAAAAATGGAAACGGAAAAAAGTGGCCGGAAAACAGAACAGAAAATGGAGGGAAAAAAATTCAGCAGCTGGAAAACGGAAAAATTTGCCTGCGGAAAACGGAAATGGAAAATGGAAATTTGACACCCTAGTTATGATATGATGATTTTCTGAAGTATTGAAAAACGAAACAGTACATTTTAGTCTGCATTCATGATTTTGCAACATTACCATTTATTGCACATGCAAAACATGAGTGCATTCACCAATAACAACACCTCAAGTAAGTATGTTGACAAAAACAACAATACCAAAATCTCCCAACCAACTCTGCACACACATAGTTGCCTACGTGATGTTTCCAGGACATTTTTCTCCACTGGCTGGTACAGAGCATTTTGCATAGCACACGGGGGAGTATGTATACTCCCCCCTTTTGTATACTTTAGGTAAATTTATGCCTCCCCTTTCAATGAAAGGTCGGTTTATTGGACCGGGGCGGGGGGGTGTATTGTTTGTATATATGGATTGCTTTGAATAGAATATTTACTGTTAGTGAAAATAGTTGGAGACATGTCTTCCGCTGAATTTTCGCACAATTTTCCAGCGATTTTTTTCTCCACATCCGAGAGTATTTTTCCGAGCGGCGGCTCTTTTTATTCTGAAATAAATAAACTTGTGCAGTTCATGGAATCGGGTTTTTATGCGGGGCGGCGGGCGTAGAAAATGGTTATCACGCGCGCTACTTTATTTAGAAAATATATATACTTACATGACTATACGTATTTTATGTGTTTATTTATTTAGAAATTTATTTTTGGAAACATGCTGCGCTCGGGGATTCTCTGAATGCGGCAGTTTTTTATCAACATGTGAAGGGAGGGAGTATTATAATAGTTTTGCCAAACAATGTGAGGCTAAAAATAGAGTCTTATTGTGCGCTTTTTTTCTGCGGTTTTCACTGGAAAATGTTTGTTATTAAAACAAGTATTTTCTTATTTGCGATGGATATAAATATTTATGTTAAAATAATATAGATTTTTTTTGACCATGAAATTGCGAAGTTTGATCTCATATTTTTAAAGCATTACATTCCGTATACTTTTTTTTACCACAAATTATGTATCAAGTTTACGTGCCAGATGCCTTAATTGATATTTTTGTGCAAGAACAAAAACAGATGACAATCATATGATGTTCAAAGTTGGGTTATGGTAATTGATGCGGCGGAAAAATTGTGCCTGGCACCAAATTCTAATAGAACGTAGGGATCTAAGGCCCCACACACGCTAGTTGACATCGACACCAAATGTCAACTGGTTCCGTTACTAATTCAAAGATTGCGTTTGAACATCGTTGGTCCACTCGTCAGCAAGCTTTGAATCGGGATCGGCACCAGTTGACATTTGGTGCCGATGTCAACTAGCGTGTGGGGCCCTTAAGTCGCCCGACATTTCACTTCTTTTCGAATTTGAAATTTCATGCGTTCACATTTCAACTCGCCTACTTCTAACTGAATCTGGCCCCTGGCATTTATTTCATTTACAGTTGTGCAAATAAAAACGCGTTTGAAAATGCCTTGGGCTTCCCATCTTAGTTTTCATTGAAAAAGAACCGTTTTTTTGTTTCAATTCATTTATCTGGTCGTATTAAAAGTCCCTTTCATCAAATCTCTTTTTATCTTTTTACTAGAACTTTCTGTATAAAAATGGAAGGTATTCTACATTAGGCAATAATAGTTAGAATACATAACACATACCTTATACATTTTAAATACGGTGGGTGCGTTAGAAACAGTTGTTTGTGGAGCACTTATTTGAAGCTAGACAAAAACTAAAGAAAATAACCAAAAATAGCTGAATATGGCACAGTTCCTGGTTGCTAAATTGTGTTCATAAAAGTTTCAAGGAAATATTCGTTTCGAAACAATTTGACTTTTCAGCGTGGCACATTTGTCACTGTGGTTTGGGTGGTGATGCCTGCTTTTTTATTGGAAATGGCAAAAATTTTTGCGGCTTTTGGCGGTTTTTCTTACAATATTGCCATATTCATTGTGCATTTTGTGTCAGAAGATCTGTCATTTGGCATTTGTGTCATTCTGTTTCATGTAAAATGTCAAAGTTTGCAGTAAATTTTCTTTTCTATTTCACTGGGAATTTTTCATTTTACATGCCAATTGGCAAATCTTATCTGACATTTCACATGACATTGAATGAGGTTTGACACTACTTGTCCCATGCTATCAAATCAACCATTTACAGTTAGACAAAAGCGCCATACACCAGGCACCAGAATGTACAACTGCACCACCAATTTGTCATCATATAGAACTATCATCACTTGGCGCCTTTTTCATGTGGTTTTATGACATGATATTTTGGTGCCTGATGCCAACCCTATAAAGTGTCAGGTCAAATGTAAAATGTCATGACAAAAATCATACAAATTTGTCAATTGTTATACAAGATGTCATTCAATGCATCAGATGCGAAGTTCAGTAATAAAATTGTTTCCGTTTTTGTTTTGATCGACAATTTACATGACATTTGACACTTGACCTTTTACAGGGCTCCATTTTGACAGTTGAATGCTATCTGTGAATTTTTTAATAGTATCTTATGATTTGGTGCTTGACACCATTTTTGTGATTACAGTTTGGCGCCATTGCCGTGGTGCATAGCTTTATGTGTTATAACACTGCCTTTTCCTGCTTTGTTTTTACATTATTTTTATTTAAAAAATTATTCCAATGGAAAATTCGGCGCCTCCCCCCCCCTTCCCCCAAGGTAACCAGGTTTGCGTATCACCTCGAAATTTCGTTGAAATACGTGCATTGCAGTCAATTACGAGTAACGGTTTACTGGCTCACTCCCACATTTCCTTGAAATTTTTTGACACGTGAGTGTGTTTTGACGGCAAATCGTGAACTTTTTAATTGATGTTACACTGTTTTAATCGACCGGTGGACGTTTGAAAACTGCGTCAATGCGATGCGTTTAAATTATGCGAATTTAATTGATAAAGGTAATGCATAATTTGTGTCAAAGACATTTCCTCTTTTCCTGGTAACATGCAATTATGCACTCTGTCGCACAAAAAAAACTTTTTACACACCCTCTGTCCGCACCTAAAGTGTTTCCAATTATGGTATTCTATTATAAGTTTTATTTGGTCGATTCTGCCCATTATTCGAGATAATGTGAATTATGCCTTTTAAATTATCTGCCAGTAATGTCAACCAAATTTACCTTTGCTTGAGGTGTGCTTGTTTTGTTGGTGCATGTGTGACTTAACATATTTTTATATTCCACATGTAAATTTCTCTTCACAGTCTGGAAATATAACTTTGGACTACCCAAAACAAAATTTTGTACATACTAGGTGATAGTTGATGTGATCATGGAAATCCCGGAATTCTTCCTAGTTATTGAAATATTGAAAAGTTCGTGCTAACTTTTTCACACTGTATTTCACCCCCTCCCCAAAGAGAAGAAATCTCACATTAACATGTCTGCCTGTCATATAAGTAATTTCACCTCGAGTACTTTATATTTTTTTGTTGTCTGAATTATGCACTTATATTTTCTGTGAATAGTTGAATTATGCACTAGAAATTTCATGTTCAAGTATTTTTCAGTTTCAAGCGTCATACTTTATACATATGCATTTACATATATATTGACATATATGCATTGTTGCATTGTAAAAATGCATTTTTGCATGAAAAAAATATATGCATTGTTCCACATTTTATGAGCGTTCACTGTGGTTCTTTTCCAAAAATTGTTGCATGTATTCTTCAAGACCATATTTTTGGTTAAGCTTGTTTCTATTTCATAAGACTAGCAAAGTACCTGTCAAAATAGATATAGAAATTGAAGTAGAAGTGTGACTGAATGTAGCACATCTGTATTTTGACAAGTCAGAAGTCAAATAACAAGTAAACTTGTAGATGAGAAGGAAAATATACTCCAAAACATTTATGTCTCACTTTTTTACAACTGATCAATTATCATTTATCACATGAACTATAAATTGACAAGTTGTAAAATTGGCTCCAGATAACGACAGCATACCCCTGTCAAAGACATTTCTCCCTTCAAGTGTGCTTCCGCTTTAATTAAATTTTGATCAGAAAATAACATTATTTACATACCGTATTACCTCGAAATACCCCCAGGGGGTTTATTATTTCGCCAGCAAAATTTGAGGGGGGGATAATTCGAGGGGGGGGGGGGGTTTATTCGAGGGGGGGGGTCTATTATTTCGCCAGAAATTTTCGGAAATTCCCCATACGCAGACATAGAAAAATCGAACAATCACATAGATTTATATGTGTTTATAGGCATATATTACTGTATATACACAAAAACCCTTCCCTAACGTCACTTAATCATCAGTTTTAACGTGTGTTCTGCATAGTACAGATCACAAACTGTGGTATTTGTCATGTACGTTCACGTTACACTCAATTTTAGGGGGGGTATTTCGAGGGGGGGGGGGTTTATTATTTCCTCAGCCGAAATTTAGGGGGGGTATTTCGAGGGGGGGGTTAATTCAAGGGGGGGGGGGATAATTCGAGGTAATACGGTATTTTACATACTTTTACTTCTCAAAACATATTGAATGCGTCCAGTTTTAGCTGAAAAACTTCCTCTTCAACGGTCCAGACCATTTTTTCTTCTGTATTTTTCCCGTTCAGCTATCCATGCTCGTTCCTCGTGCATTTTTTCCATGCAAAATAGCTGGAATGTTGGTACATAAGAATCTAAAAATACATGTGCCATAAATTCGGTTGGCATTTTTGATGACTGGCTTTCGCTCAAGATGAAAATAACAACAACTAGAGATTGTGAAATAAAATAATTTGTGCCTGAGCAGAACAATTTTAATTTTACTACCTTTTTGTGCCAAATAGAACAACTCCAAGCAATAATAAAATGGAAAGACTAGTTAGTGTTCATCTAAAAATGCTTAGATATCATGGAGCCTGAAATAACTTTAGTAGGGTGTTCTATTTTTTAATTCTAGGGAAAGTTTTACGAAAAGTCATGGTTGAGTTGTTAAAAGTAAATATACTCGGCGTACATAATACTCTGCCCTCGCACTGATATATGTCTCGTGTTGGAAGTGTGCCAATGATTATTAAATCATGCGATTTCCGTAAAAATATGAAAAAATTCATCGATGTGAATATGTTCAATGAATAAAATTATAACAACAATCAATTTTGTCATCTTTTTATGAAACTCGGACGCGTTAACCATCGTTGGCAAACTTCCAGCGGGAAGCGCGTGCAGGGTGTAAAGTAACCGGAGTATACTGACCCTGCTAACCCCTTAGTACAGAAAACGTAAAGTATTTTTTACTTTTTATCATAAGTAAACATGAAAAAAAACACTTTTGACCCTGGGAAATTTAAAAGTAACTATTTAGGAAAATTTTTGCCAAATTTTCATTTAAAGTCACTAATTTCTATACCCTTTTGCCCATTTAATCTTGACATTCACTAGTGCATATGCTTTTTGCCTATTTTCAGCTGTTTGTGGCTATGAACGTGCTTATACACCCATTTTTATTTATTTTTCACTATTTTTAGCTTTTTTCTTACATTTTTACATTCTATGTGATGCGAGGTGGCTGTCTATCAAACACAACATTGAAATTAATGTGTGTTATGTCTGTAACCATGGGTCGGGCAGCTTGAAGAACATGTTGCGCTAAATAATTGTATTTTTGTATTTTGGGCGTACTCAGGAAGTTTCAGTCTCCAAGCTAAATTTAATTAACTGAAACTTATAATCAATTGCACAAAATGACGATAACTTTATGTTTTCACAACCTTTTCTTTCACTCATGTTTTACGTCAAAAAGGGATTAACAAATAGGCTAATTAATTTGACGAATCCTCAGAATCCAGTCTTAATTCCAGCACCAATGAATTAGTTGACTTACACTGACCTTGTTCAGCTAACTTTTAGCTTTGGATGGCTTAGCATGATGTTGAATGAGTCACACTTGGTATTTAGATAAACAATGTGGCACCATCTCACTAAATCCACAAAGGCATGAACTTTGTCGTCATGTGTCTTGATAATTGTGTTGAAGGGTAAAATATGAGTGATTAATCCATGAATTGGTTTTTGATGTTTGTTTTCATTTCATATTTCTTTAAATGAAACATGACATTTCATTTTTTCTTTCATTTCATTGTCATTTCATTGGTAAGTAAAAATCAATCGCAATTACCCTTGTGGTTGTATAAATTTGTATTGTCACCTGTATCTTTCAATTATACGGTTTATTTCCTCAATTTTTAGGTGACTCCGGGGGTAACTTTCCAATGGAAAAATTATAAATATCTTCCTGATAAATAAAAAATATATCGATGAACAGAAAGCTAAATTTGAAGCATCCAATTTTTGTCCGCGGACACCAATTTCCATTAATCTAATCACCTAAACGGCCAATGTCTTTTTCGAGTGACATCCTTCAAAGTCTAGACATCGTGAACTCTGTTGCAGCGCTATTTTTGTCATGCTACAGTAATCCAAACGTTGCGCAGACTTGTGTTATTTTGGATTGAGTTTATATGATGAAATAGGCCACAAATTTTGAGACTGTTGCATTTGAATGTTGCTTTTTTGATGGGTGCTTGGGAAAATATCATTTTATTAGTTGAATAGTAAATACACCATTTCGCTGCATACCGTATGCTATTTTCAATCCAGGAATCCACTCATAAAAGTTGATAAGTCGACAAATACTAAAACTTTGTGATGACTTGAAATTGATCCATGTTTAGTTAATTTTTATCCAATTTTGCACATTTTCCATGCATCATTTGACTCAGCTTGGCCTTGGCCTAGTCTTCAGTTTCATACTTCAACACTTTAGATTATTTCAGCAACGGCAACAGTGTCAATAAGTCGCTAGGGGTATTTTTTCACAAATAACGAAAAATATATCTTGGCAAGATGTCAACGTCAACGAGTCCAAACAGCATGCGACAACTTTTTCATCACCAATAAGTCAATAATTGCTTTTTGAATTGACTTTTTCTTGGGGGACATTCTAAACATCCCAGCAACTAAGACACAGAATGCACTTACCAACTACATCTAATCAAGAGGTTGATAAGTTGATAAGAACTGCTTGGATTTCAGATGGCAGTCGATCAGTCCACTTTTGTGAATTGCACTTACCAACGCATACAGAAGCATCTTTGGACATTCAAGCAACTACCTAGTACATCAATTTTTTCTTTTTTTTCTGGAAACTGAAGGATGTTCCTTCCCAGCAACTGATAGGTTCATTTTTCAACATGCATGCAAAATGTGTCAACAACATGGCACTTGAGTTGTGGAGACATTGAATTTCCATCCACGACACTATTCAATGAGTCATGCTAATTAGTGTTCCAAAAAATATAGTGTTTCTCGATAAAGTACAGTAACCTAAACATAAAATCAATATAATCTAAAAATAAAATAAAATAAAATATCTCTGGAAAATATAAATATATAAAAATAAAAGATTTTTTTATTTAAAAATATAGGTAAATCTCCCGAGATTTTTGCAACGCAAAGTCCTACTTCATATGTAACCGAAACGGTGGGGATCGGGGTTTGATTTCAATCCTGACTCAAACCCAACCGAAATCGGATACAAAGAAAACTATTCACTCGGGATCCTGGCACCAGCAACGATGGAAAAAACACAGAAATTGAACACAGAAACTCATTGAGTTTCTGTGTTTTTGTTTTACACAGAAACACGGAAACTCACAAATTTTGAAAAACTCAAAACTCAAATGAGTTTTTTTTTGGAGAACACAGAAGCACAGAAACACGGAAACACAGAAAAGTTTTTTGAGTTTTTGAGGTTTTTTCAGCAAAGTGGTTGTGGTTGAACACATTTTCAGAATGCACATGAATTCAGTTAAACTAAACAAGATAAGATATGCATGTATAGCATGTAAATATGTACATATAGTATTCATATTTTATGATGGAACAAAAAAAAAACAGATGGTATGCACATCTCCTGGTGGACATGTTTAAATATATTTAGTTGTAGTTCAAATCAATTGTGTAGTCTTCCATACAGTGCACATCCATTGAAGATTTTTGGAGTACTGTGTAAATTGTCCTTTGTGAGCATATTGTTCATGCTGGTGTTGTGATGTGGGTGGATGTCCTCATTGAGGACATTTTTATGGACTTTTTCGACACTTGAATGAATACACATATGTTATGTGGGGTTAAAACATGTGCAAAACCAATATTTCATAAGAAAACTGCTGTTTCCACATCAAAATGCTGTAAATCAGAATTGTTTTGGGAAAACTCAAGTTTTTTTGACAAAAACTTGAGTTTTTTAGAAAGAAACTCAAAAAACTCGAGTTTTAACAAAAAACACAGAAATAAAAACAGAGTTACTCAAGTTTTTTTCAATAAAAAAACTCAAAACACAGGTATTCATTTTTGAAAAACTCAAAACACAGAAAGTGTTTTTTTTGGAGAACTTACCCATCGTTGGGCACCAGACACCTTGTTTGGCACCAGAAATGAAATGCCTCGCGCTGGCGTTTGGCGCCATTTTGCTCTGGCGCCATTGGCGCTTGGCGCCAAAGTCCTGGCGCGTTTTCCACCACTAATCTCGACTTGTTCACTTAGATTTTAATTAACTAGTTACTAAACTTAAGTTGGTTATTTAACTAATTTGAGTGTTAAAGGTAGTTGACAAACTATTTTAACTAGTGATGAGTAGGGTGTCAAATTTCCGTTTCCGTTCTCCGTTTCCGCTTTTCCGCAGGAAAATTTTTACCTTTCCGTTTTCCGTTTTCCGGCATCCGAAAAATTTTTACCTTTCCGTTTCCGTTTTTCAGCCCATTTTCCCGTTTTCCGGCTGAAATTTTTTTACCTTTCTGTTTTCCATTTTTCCATTTTCTGGCCTGATTTTCAGTTTTCCGGCATTTTTTTATTATTTTTCCAATCTATATTGGAAATCTGTATTTATCTTTTTCCACTATGGTGTTTTTAACTACCAGGTTCTTGTGTCATTCATAATTTTTATCTGTATCCAAATCTGTAAAAAACACAAAGTAATTTTGGACACATACTTTGCAGTCCGCTGAGTAAACTTTTTACTGTTCAGTTACATAAAAGTTCACTTTTGCTAAATTCTTATTGTTGTTGTAGTCTTCTTTTGCTACCTTTTGATGATTTTCGTTGGTTCAGTTAAGTTTGAACTACAAGTGAAGTTACTGGCATGATCCATAGTTGCAAAATGTACAGCTACCACAATCAAAGCCAAACAGGCAAACCTGCATGCAGGTTTTCCTGCTGCAAATTTGTCCATTTCCATGCAAATTTCACTTTATTTTTTTCCGTTTCCATGAAAATTTCGCTTTCCGTATTCCGTTTTCCGGCATTTCATTTTTCCTTTTTCCGTTTTCTGGCCGATAATTTTTTTACCTTTCTGTATTCCGTTTTCCGCTGAGTGAAATTGTTTTACCTTTCCGTTTTCCGGCAGAAATTGTTTTTTTTACCTTTCCGTTTTACGTTTTCCATAAAGTGAAAATTTTTTACCTTTCCATTTTCCGTTTTCCGCCAAAAAAATTTTTCACACCCTAGTGATGAGGAAGAACCAAAAAAGGCGTCAATCATGAAAATCTCTTCGAGGAAATACGGTAGATATTTTTACTTGACTTTGTGAGCCTGATCACATCGCACTGATTAGCTTGCATTTGTGAGCCGCTTTCATTAGAAATAAGTTAATTATTTAACATTCGCCCTTAAATCATACCGAGCAAAAAGAGGCTGAAATTTGATTCTGTCATTTTTAACCCACCTTTTTCTGATCTGACGCACTACTGATCAAGTTTGTTTATTACATGGGTCATATTATTTCAATGAGAATTCTCTAACGGTCTTTTTGCTTTCAACGAAACACAAGTTCGTTTACAAGCAAAGCGGCATGCCACACTTTTTAAATGGTACCTAGGTAAATAGCTATGAATGTGTGTGCTTTTGCGATCAGTAATATGTGTATTTACCTATACTCGGCGTACATGATACTCTGCCGTCGCACAGATTTATGTCTCGTGTTGGAAGCGTGCCAATGATTGTTAAGAGTCATGCGATTTCCGTAAACAGATGCAAAAAATTCATCGATGTGAATATGTTAATGAATAACATTATAACAATCAATTTTGTCATCTTCTTATGAAACTCGCACGCGCTAACCATCGTTGGCACACTTCCAGCGGGAACCACGCGTGCAGGGTGTAAAGTAACCGGAGTATAGATATGTATTTTTCATCACCAGAGTATTTTATTCCAAAATTCAAAATACAGATTCGAAAATAACTTTTTTGTATTTGATTGAGGGTGCTTGAATTTAAGTTGTATAGCTCATTATGGAACACACAAATGGGTTCAATCAAAGCTGAACTATGAGTTTTCAAAATTTCGGCTGAAAGCTAGTGTGCGCAGGCACGTTGAGTTTTAAATAAATATTTTCTACTTCCTTGTGAAGTATAAACGCGGGTTTCTTCCCTTTCATTTTGTTTTCATTGGCAGTATTGTAAAATATTTCTAAAAAATCAAACACAAAAAATATCCTTTTTGCAATGGTTCACATTTTAAGCCAGGATTAGCTGCATGAGCTCTGGATATCTCTCAGTTTAGTCAAAAATAGCCTAAAAATTATCATTTATCATGTCCACGACAGCCTAGCCTACTGTCTGGTACAGCATGATCTATCTATCACGTAATGTACAGGGTGGCTCAAATAAAAACTTTTTGTGATGTGACATCGGTGATAAGCTTGTTGGACAAAATTCATATTGCCCAACGTGTTTTTCGGGCAGCACAATTTATTGTGTCTCCAACTATTCATTTATCATGCATGCTGCCCGGTGACACATTTCACATGTATTGACAGTGACACACCACATACTGAAATTTTGAGTTATGCACCACCGAATAGAAGCCTGTATAAGGAAAAAAGTTAAACCCATGAAAATTGCTTAAAGGACTAGAAATTCTCCTTCAAACCTGTTTTGTCAGCCTGTTTTTCATCCAAAAATTAGATTTAGAAGATACACTTTCTGTTTATGCATCCTAAAAATATTTGAACAATAACTTTAACTTTCCGTTTGTGGTGAGCCAAAAGCTTTGCTTCCAAATCAGACACACAAATTTGGCAGTGCAAAATTCTAGATACTGTATATACTCAAAAAAGTCCCCCCTAGAAAAACTCCTCCAATGTGAATAACTCCCCCTCAAAACTCTGATTAAAAAATACCCCCCCCCCTTCAATAACTCTCCCAATTTACAAAAATGACTGATGAGAATAGAAAAATCTTAATGTATGGCAGCGAAGAGCAGATACATAACGTGTATGCAGTGTATACACACCTTTTTCTTGTTGTTGAACTGTTAAATACTTGGATTACATGAGTTGACAGAATGCATTCATACAATGAAGGAAGTCCATGTGTTCTGAAGAAAAAATAACTCTCCCCTTGAATAACTCCTTCTTCTCCTTGAAAAATTCCCCCTTCAAAAACTCTGATGAAAAGAATAACTCCCCTGGGGTCTTATTCGAGGATGTACGGTATTCTAGAAATTCTAAATTCATAATAATTTAAAAAAGATTGCCCCCTTGGAGACGAAACGCGCAACCCCTCCCCCCACAAAAAAAAGAGAAGAAGTTACTTTTGCGAACCACCGTGTATAGGTGTATGAGTGCCCTAGGCGAACGATGTCATGTCGGCGAAGCGTCAGGTAGCTATTTCTGTAGTGTCCCATGCATTCAATTTCCAGGCGCATGTCCACGACATGTTGTCTGCTATGAATATACGGTAACGATGGCAAACGGAAGTAATAAAAAATTGAAGTTTTTTAATTTTTTGGGAAAAACAAACAACAGTTGGCAACAGTCCCACGGCTACAGTTTTGAGGTTCTTCCAAAACAAAACAAGGTTTTTTCAAAGTGGTTCAAAAATTCAAAAATTTAGTAGGAGAAATAAAATTAAGAAAAAGCACATAAAAATACTTTTCTTCGTGGAGTTTGCCATCGTAGATACAGTTTAGCGGCATGATTAGTTTTTGCCTGTCTATTTTTTAAGTTGTGTGCTCCATGATTGATGACTGTGGACATTTTCTGTGTTTTTTTTCTGTTTGAGTGCTTGTGAAATGAACAATTTTGCATTTATTTTTTGCTATTTTCAAGTGCCCATTTACCGTTTGATCCCCTACATGCTCGATTTATACTTATTAAGTATTACATGTAATTATTTTGAACTGAATGCTTTAAATGGCATCTTATTTATCTAGTTCACTTTCTGTCTAGGACAAGTGCAAAGGAAATCATTGTTAGCTTAATTTGTTAAGATAAAGACCTCTCATGCAAAAGAAAATAATGGGCGTCTGTCTCCAGTGACTATTTTAGCTTAAGCTTAATTTTAGCTAATTTATGCATCGGTAACTTGACAGTAAGGCCGGAATTAGAGCTCAGCGTCGATTTGACGTGAAATGATGACGTGAAATGATAAAAATTGAATTTTTCAATTCGCTCTAGTTGTGGCTGATAACACTCAGTATTGGACACGATTAAGGTATTGATTCATATATTATCCTTAGAAAATTGTAGACCCGTAGCATGATCCACACTCGTGTAATTAATTTCACGACAACATTTCACGTCATCATTTCACGTCGAATCGACGCTGAGCTCTAATTCCCGCTTTATAATCACCTAATTACCTTGAAATAGTGATCTACAAGCCATGTGTTTTTTTATTGAAAAAGTTTTTTTTTTGTAAATTTTCTGGAAAGCTGAACCAACCAGGGGCCAGTTCCGCAAAATGAGAAGTGAACGAAATGGCAAAGGCGAAGTGAAATGAGAAGTGAATTGAGAAGGAAATTGGCAAAAGCGAAGGGAAATTACTTTTAATTTTTAATTTTTTTACTTCGTTTTTGCCAATTCACTTGCCGTTTCACGTCGCCTTTACGCTTTTACTTCGCCTTTGCCATTTCACTTCTCACTTCTCATTTTGCGGAACTGGCACCTGGTTGGTTCAGTTTTCCAGAAAATTTACAAAAAATAAAACTTTTTCAATAAAAAAACACATGGCTTGTAGATCATTATTTCAAGGTAATTAGGTGATTATTACTGTCAAGTTACCGATGCATAAATTATATAGACAAATAGGTAGTAAAATGTTTCAGATAATGTTCACATTCAACTTTTTGTCTTTTTGTCCTGCAAAAAGTACAGTTTCTCAATTGTATTGTAGTTACCGTATTGCCTCGAAATACCCCCTCAAAATTTGACTCCCCTCAAAATTTGAAATAAACCCCCCTGGGGGTATTTCAAGGAAATACGGTATTTAAAAAATGATAACTTTACTAGACGAGAGCCATCCTGATGATGAGTCATTTTGATGCCCATGAGAACTGTAACAAATTAACTTTATCAAATCAGACTAGCGAGTCATATTCTAAATATCGTAATGCATCCAATTTGACAAGTATTTGGTTTGACAAGTAATTTTATTTGCAATATCAGTGATCACTAGACGCACCCTGAGTTATTTTTGACATCACTTTATTATTACTTACCAACTTTCCTGTTATTGGCCACTTGTGGAAATGGGTGCCACTCCCAGACCCTGTAAAAAGCCCTGTAAAATGTCAAATGTCATGTAAAGTGTCAAAAGTCATGTGAAATGCCCTGCAAAATGGCAACTCGATTGCCATTTTGCAGGGCATATCACATGACTTTTGACACTTTGCATGACATTTGACATATTACAGGGCATTTTACAGGGTCTGGGACTGCCCCCAGGGCGCCCCAAGCAAAATGTATACCCTGGATAGGGCGCCATTGCGCTCACACGCTTAGTTTTCAATGAAAACCCTTTAATCAACTTTAAACGCATTTCAGTTCTCTTAGAATGGGTCATTTTCAATGTCTGTCAAGTGTACTCAATGGATACCTCATTCTAGAAAACTCAAATGCGCTTACGATTTATGGGTTTTCGAGATTTCGGTCTGTAGTAGTTGATTGAACTTACTAAGTTCAATCAACTAATGCTACAGGTTGAAATCTAGTGTGCACCTTGGTGCGCCAATTTTCTCTGGCACCCTGGCGGTGCCTGAGTTGTTCAAATTACTGAACTTTTTTCAGTATATGTAGAATACTTTTTCCTCATGGTCATGACTGAGTACAGGAAATGTAAAATGGAAGTGTGAGTAAAATACCATTTTTTCGGAAAATGTAAAATCGAGTACTCTTTTCCCTGGAAAATGTAAAAGCGAGTACTTTTCTTCATAGGATATGTAAAAATGGGTAATTTTATCATGGAAAATGTATAGGCTAACACTGTATATGTAACACTGGAAGACATACCGGATGTCAACTTTTGATGATTATTTAGCATTTTTATAGGAAAATAATGATTTATTCAAGGTTTCTTTATTTTAGCAACAAGTACTTTATTAAAAGTTTATGTGTTTGTATTTACCCAGTACTTGGGTATATGTTTTTTTCGAGTAAATGTAAATTTTTACAGCGGGCAGCACCCGACACTGATTTTTACGGCGCCTTTCCATCACTCACATCTCGTGTTCTAATTATTTATGTAAATAACATAATGTCTGTGGTTTTTGATGAGCGACTTTTTTCGTTTGAAACCGAACAAACACACTCTGGCGAAGTAATTAATTACATAGCGGATCCAAGAAATAAATGGCCAAAAATTTACTTAAATTGAAGCCAGTCAGAAAAAATCACAAGTTCATATCATATTCACTCCATTTTCACGCGAAGAAAAGTCGTGAAAAATAAAGAGTAGCTCCAATTAGAGCAAAAAAGGTATTTTAAAAACGAAAAATACAAAAAATAGCGTTTGCATAAAAAAATACGCACCAATTTCCGCGTGAACAGCGAACTACGCGCTATGATGAATTCGCATGATGAATTTGATGCGCAGGTTCCTTCGGGCGGCGCCATTTTCCGCGTGTCTTCTGGAAAATTTGAATTTTTCGTGTAATTCGCGGCCTTTGTTCCCGTGAATGGGCATTTCCGTGCTGTGCGCTGTTTGAATTCGGCATTTTTTGGGCGTTTTTAGTGTTTTAGGATCTACCCAATTCCATTGTTTTTCACAGTTTGCGTACATCTTTTAGCTTGCGTTATCTTTTCACTATATAAATGCTGAGGTTAACATATTTTACAACTAATGATCGGTATTTCAACGATATTCAATCGTCAAATTTGAGATGACTAAATATTTTCGTTACCGATCGATTTGCCATATTTCAGATGATACATATCAGGATCGGATTTTTGACAGAAATGACGTTTCATCTTTCGCCGAATAAACTGGAGACTTATGACAATGTATTTTTTTATGTAGATGTAAATCATTTAGGTACATGGAGAGGAGTGAACACTGTTGACATTTGTGGTAAAATGTAGGATAATTCATTTATTGGCACCTTAATCTCTTATTTGCGCATTTCTCAATAAACTCGTCATTTTTGACCTAAATTTCATTGATTATAAAAAAAAACTTTTTGAGAAATTGCAAGGCACAACCTCAGCCAGCGTATGAAATAAATAATAAAAAATTCCGACGGAACTATAAAAATCATCTGATTACGGTAATTTACCGACGCTGAATTTTGCCAAAATGTAATTTGTACGTTGTAAACAAAAATGCACGGCTGTAATAAAATAAAAGTCTGGCGCCAGAATATTCCAGTTTTTCGGTTTATCGTAAGGGCGCCAGCCGATCTGTCCTGGAAAAGTTTCGCAATATCACGTCCACGTGACACAAATTTCAATTTTTGCACGTTTCATTATTTACTCTATTATTTTCCACATATTTATGTATGTTTTTGGGCGTATTTTTACGGCGTGCCGCACACCGAAAGTAGGAACGTTTTTTAGTAAGGAATAGAGACAAATTTCTTGCGGATTGGGTGATTATATGATTACATTAATAGTGCCTTCCAACTCCAGGGGGCACTCTCAGACCAAGTCGGTTGCCATTTCGCAGGGCATTTTTCACGACTTTTGACCCTTCGCATGACATTTGACATTTTACAGGGTCTGGGACTGGCACCAGTTTGCAGTGCGTCATTGCTAATTGTTAGTAAAGTCACGCCTCGCCGTGCCAATATTGACGTCATTTATTTTTTACTAATAAATATGCATTCTTCGCTTCAACAATGTGTAATTTTCAAGTGTTATGTATTCATTCATCATTTGTTAATTTTCATGTTTAATTAAACGTGCTTTTTCATAAAACACTTAACGGCTTCTGGATACTTCCGCATACTTACTGCGAATGTCACGTAATCCCATACGCGTCATTGAAAGGAATTGTGTGAACGGTGCTAATTCTTAGTGTTTGCTTGGTCAATTTGAATGATTGCGTGAATTTTTGATAATTTTGTTTTTATAATAATTTGTATTTATGGACCTGTATTCGCAAATGACATCCCAGCGCAATATCCAAGCTTGCAATTAAAAAATGGGTTCATTTGCGCGTGGAAAATTGTAGCTGTAAGCCTGTAAGTTTGCTTTTTGACAGGTGGCAATTTGTGAAGCTTGTCAAGTGGTGAATGGTGTTCTATTCAAGTTTCATTTTCAAAGTTTCATAAGTGGTAAGCGATTTCAAGTAAACTTGTGAGCGATAACTGTCAAATGGCGCGAATACTTATCATTGAATTATTGTTTTTAACTCGAATAATCCCCCTCGAATAGCCCCCCTCATACATTTCACTTGGCTTATCACGCACTCATTTACTTGTCATTTGACAAGCTCGCTCCATCTGTTTCTTCTTAGCATGCTAAACAAACATAAAGAGTCTAACTTCCTGGCTTGAAAATTACGACTTTGCATGTGCAAAACTGTCTAAAAAACCTAATCAATAAAAATGGCAGCGACCAGACAACGCGCAAAAAAACACACAGGAACTTGTCTGAGCAAAACTTCCGAGCTAACGCAAACATGTCTGGCGCAATTTAGCTTGTTATTTCCTTGAAATCCATGCATTCGCTTGTTTACATCGTCGCGATGCATGAATGATTGAATAGTTTGCTTATTTGTATAAATGCATGTAAATATTTGCGTGTAGATGTGTTTGTTTTGCAGAGGTTCGTGAGGATGTCGTTATGTAAAAGTTTCACTGACAACAGATAGGTTTCCTGTCAACATAGTTGTTATAAGTACCAAACTTTTTCAAAGTATACGTAAACGTAAAGTATTTATTTTTTACTCACCCCCTGAGTACAGAAAACGTAGAGTTATTTTTTTTTCTTTTTACTTTTACTCATGAGTTATTTGACGTAGAGTCATGACTTTACTAATTTAAAAAAACTTTTTTTGTCCATTTTAACCTTGAAATTCACTAGTTTGTGTTATTTGCCTATTTTAAGTTATGTTTGGTAATTTTTTCCTATTTTTAGCTTTCTCCATTTTCCCCATCTATGCCTTGAAGAAGCCTATTAAAGCCTGTCTGAATACGTTTTCTGTACTCGAGTACTTTCAAAATGTATACGTAAAAGCGAGTACAGGTACTTTTTTCAAAGTATACGTAAAAGTATTTACTCAGTACTCAAGTATACGTACTTTTATAGTAAACGTAAATACGTTTTAACAACTTTGCCTGTCAAAGCCATTGAAAAACTTGTACAATGTTTGTGAAATCTCGGATTTTTAACATTTTTTTGCTAATTTAAATTTATTTTGCTTGTTTTTATCTCCATCAAAACTCCCAATTCAAATTTTTGCCACCTGCAAATGGCAACATGGCAAATGGCAAATATATGGAAAAAAATCACTTTCGAATTTCTTGTGCCACCGAAAGATTGGAATAACAGCTCAATTTTAAATACATATTTGTTGAAACTTGACATTTGAATTTGACAACTGTTTTCAGTCTTTGACACTTCGATCCATAACTTGACAAACTGTAGTCTTGAATTTCGAATCCTACCTTCCAAAATTCCCCAAACAACTCTGATGCAATATATATATTTCATGGACATAAATATAGTTCGTATATCACTAGGGACACATAGCTACCGTAATTTCCGTGCGATGGCTTATTAAAAATATGTAAACTCATGCTGACTGACGTATTTACATTTTTGTTTAAGTTCATCTGCTTAATTGGAGTTTCTGTCTGAGAAATAACTAGTTACCATAACCTGGTGAATGTGGGCGGACGTATGGCGGGATAGTTTTCACCTGTATTTTTTGTGACATTAGATCGAATATTTCATTTTTTGCATGTCTATCAACGTTTTACTGGTTTTTATTACAACGCAAATTTTCAGTAAATTATTTGTTTGTTTTTTATTTTATGCATGAATATGTTACAAAAAATTACATACTTTAGAGTATAGAGTATGCGATTATATGGAGGCGTAATTAAATGATTGTTTAGTCTAGACTGAAACGACACTGTGAAAGAACATTTTCTATATTTCAATGCAACGGTGGCAAAATTTTCATTTTGGTCTTTTTGAAGCAGCTTTTTAGTTACTTGATTCCTCTTGTTCATTATTTTTCAATTTTTCAATTTTCTACATTGTGTTCGATTTCAGCATCAAAAATTAACATTGATCTGTGATTTGATTTGTGTTCACTCAAGTGTCAAAATTGTGTCTTTGGGTATTTTTTTAGCAATTTCTGTATGTGAACAATTATCCTGCAAAATTTTCACATTTTGCATTTCTGCAATAGCATATAACCATAGCACACATATTAAGGGGCATACTCTGTTGCCATTTTGCAGGGCATTTTCCATTACTTTTGGCACTTTACATGATATTTGACATTTTACAGGTCTTTTTACAGGGTCTGGGATTGGCATTAGGGCTTGTAGTGAAGTTTTCTTGCTTAAGATATCTTTTTGTTGGTATTTCAATCCACATTTGTTACCTTCTTTACTTCATTTGACAGTCATACCACTAATATGTATGTTTTGAGACATAAGTTGTTCTGATGCATCTTTTAGTTAATAGGATTTTAAGCTTTGATCAACTTTTATTAACCACTATGAGATGTTTTTTGCGTGATGGACATTATGTTTTGTAAATATGCTTATGTTTACAATTTTCTTCTTCAATTAATGCAACATTTCTTTTAACCATCAACGAAAGAAAAAAACGAGTACCGATCCCGAAATCTCTAAAAACAAATCTCAATCACAAAAAGTCAATCCCAGTAGAACCCTAGACGCCCTTGAAATAAGTATTTCAATATTGAACACGATGCAATTAATTAGTTGAACCCATGGTGACATTTTCTTTTGAAAAAGTATTTTTCCTTGACAAGCACCCATGCTTACGTGTGCATAAATATGTGAGTCACGCCTTGACATTCACAATCTACATCTAATAAATTTTTAATCACCTTGAAGCATGGATGCTTTTACTTTGTCACGTAGCGTGTGCTCGTCAACGTAATAAACTAGTGTTCGTTTATAATAAATGCTTTAAGATGGGCTGATCTTACGAGCTTACCGTATTACCTCGAAATACCCCCATGGGGGTTTATTATTTCGCCAGCAAAATTTGAGGGGGGGTTAATTCGAGGGGGGGGGGTTATTCGAGGGGGTGGTTTATTATTTCGTCAGAACTTTTCGTAAGGATCGTAGTAAATAGTAGGCATTTGCGTACCCAAAATAGGTAATAAATGTGTCCAAACAGGATATATTTGGACATAAAAACGTAGACAGCTACACAAAGTACTCTATGTGTAGCTGCAATGCAAATTAACAGTAATATACATCATGTACATTGCGTACATGACGTATTTATTATGTAAATGACGTACATCATTCCGAAGGGGGGGGGGTATTTCGAGGGGGGGGTTTATTATTTCCCCAGCCCATTTTGAGGGGGGGTTAATTCGAGGGGGGTTAATTCAAGGGGGGGATAATTCGAGGTAATACGGTATATTCATTTAGTGTCTTTTATCCTCGTGCTGAGTAATACTTCCCTTCTATTTAAGCTTCTACTCTTCTAAATGGTTATGTTCAGGGACGTATCCAGGATTTTTGAGCGGGGGGGGCTGTTTGTTTACGGAGCCCGGCGAACGGGGGGGGCTCAGCCCCCCCCCCCCTAAAATTTTACCTGTACATTTGCGGAATGGCACCATGGCGCTGGCGCCATTCGTAGGTGCAACGCCATGGCGCCATTGGCGTTGGCGCTGGCGCCATGAACTGCTGATATGTATGTAAATATACATACATATGGAGAGATAGGCACGAAATTCAACGTATTTTACAGATATTTGTGGGTACAGGTGCCGATTTTCCAATAATTCCCGTGGACGGTGGACAAATGCGCGCTCGCGCGCAGAATTTTTACACAGCACCTTGGAAATTAGTACCAAAAACGGCATTTTCCCCGATTTTTTCCGGTCTCACCAGGGAACGGGGGGGGCTGCAGCCCCCCCCCGCCCCCCCCCCCCTGGATACGTCCTTGGTTATGTTTATGTTTTTGTTGCATTTGTGCATTAGAGGTTCCTACAGAGTTGGGTTTAAAAAAACTTGCCCATTGGATGGTATTTTAACGGGTTAACTTATGTGAGAAAAATGATAAAATAGAGCAATTATTCTTAGCATAACCATGCAAAGAAACAGTGTTTCAAAAACTTATGCCCGTTGAATAAGAAAAATATAAAATATATACCGTATTTCCTCGAAATACCCCCCCCCTCGAAATACCCCCCCCCCTCGAAATACCCCCCCTCAAAATGGACACTATGAACTTATAAACCCCCCCCTCGAAATACCCCCCCCCCAAATTTAGTGTATAGAGAACGTAAATGACAAAGGCTGCGGTTTGTCATCCCGACAATGCAGAACACACGTTAAAAACGATGACTCTGTTATGTGAGAACAGTGTTTGTACATCTACACACTTATAAATGTCTTTAGAGTCTTATAAATGGCGATTTTTGTTGCATTTTTCGACGTCTGCGTACGTTTCAGACGACATTTTAGTACTGGGATTTCAAAAAATTTCTGGCGAAATAATAAACCCCCCCCTCGAAATACCCCCCCCCTCGTTTAACCCCCCCTCAAAATTCTCACTCTGAAACAATAAACCCCCCGGGGGTATTTCGAGGAAATACGGTAAATAAATAAAATAGATGAAAATACCATCATTTTTACCATGCATATTTACTTGCCATAGAAATTTACTTTGGTACACATTTCCGTGCAAAACATTTCACAGTGCAATTCCAGTGAATTTTTGCCTCAAGGTGCAAGTAAACTTTAAATACCGTATTACCTCGAATTATCCCCCCTTGAATTAACCCCCCCTCGAATAAACCCCCCCCTCAAAATGGGCTGGGGAAATAATAACCCCCCCCCCCCTCGAAATACCCCCCCCCCTTCGGAATGATGTACGTCATGTACATAATAAATACGTCATGTATGCAATGTACATGATGTATATTACTGTTAATTTGCATTGCAGCCTCATTTTGTGTAGCTATCTACGTTTTTATGTCCAAATATATCCTGTTTAGACACAATTATTACCTGTTTTGGGTATGTAAATGCCTACTATTTACTTCAATTCTTATGAAAATTTCTGACGTAATAATAAACCCCCTCGAATAACCCCCCCCCCCCCCCTCGAATTAACCCCCCCTCAAATTTTGCTGGCGAAATAATAAACCCCCATGGGGGTATTTCGAGGTAATACGGTACCTATCTTATCCTAAAGTACAGTATTTATGTGGGCGTGAATTTCATTGACAGAACATAGTTAATGGCTGATAATTTCCTTTATTAGTGGTTTCCTGCTAAATATTTAAATACGTTGTAAATCGGACCATTTTCAAAATTGATTTCTGAATGTCATGGGTGGTGTTAGCATTTTGCAAATTGGTCGGGTTAATTCTGTAACTTGTCAATTTTGAGACAATTTTTAGAAGTTATTTGAAGTGACAAACAAACAAAGTGTCAACCAAAATCGTTTTTTTCCTACGTATTTATGAAATATGCAGAATTTGTTCAAAGTTTATAAAGTTACTTTGCGTAATTTTAATTGAATATTGAATAAAATAGAACAATAACCAAACGATTGTAAATTAATTTATCATTGCAATTTCTTCTCAAAATAGCACAAACTTTTCCAGTGCAAATTTCCTTGACATCACCTAGTAAATAAATAATAGGCGGTGCGGTACAACATTACAAATAATATACCTAAAACAGCTTGGTGCAATCCAATTTCATGTCAATTGTCAAAAAATGAGAAAATTTACAAATTGGACATCAACTGTCAACCAGAAATTCATCTCCATCTTAGGTAATAATTACATGAATAATTCATTTGCAGTTGACATTCATTTTGTAACATCTGTAAACTCCTGTCAAGAATTATTTATCTGCAGTTGACATTAAATTGGTAACATCTGTCACATCTGTCAAGTGTTTGTGTTTGTCAACAGTTGTAACAAATTGTAAAATCGGCCCCTAGGCTATGGATCCCGTAGCTTGTCCAGGAAAACAACACACATTTCGTTGACATCGTCCTATTTACTTTCCGCAGACGCGGAAATTGCTATGAATATATTTATGGAAATTTTAATTAACTAAAGTGAGCGCAAATGATCTAACCTCTAAATCAGATCAAAATCGATCCCGACCGCTACCATAATCAAATTCAACCGACCCACTATTTTTGGAACACCCCAAGCAGGATAGACATGAGCAGTCTATTGCTGCAGCAGAAATCCGAGCAAACCGTTCCAATATCATTGGACACGCTGTACGATCGTTTGAATTTAGTCCCAGTCTCTGGGGATTTGAGTCGACTCGCACCCAGTCTGGGCGCGAACCCATTCGTGCCCATTGGGAGTCTATTATCTATGGATTTGCACGGCGCGGGCGAACCCAATGGGATCGTTGCTGATGACAGATGGTTCGTGTGGGGGTGGGGTTTTCCTTTGTTGAAAATGGCTTTGGATACTTCATTTTATTAGAAGCGGGGTGGTCCTGTAAAACAAATCTGGCGCCAATCCCAGATCCTGTAAAGTGTAAAGTGTCAAATGTCGTGGAAAGTGTCAATTGTCATGGCAAATCGAAAGTAGTGTCAAATGTCATGCAAAGTGTGAAATGTAAAATAAAGTGTCAATGGTGTATCCAAATCTTATTTTTGTATCCAGTCCGGATCTTTGTTTTCAGATGTCTTTGTATCCAGATGAATGTTTTTGTATCCAAATCTTATGTTTTATAATGCGATTTGGGCACAAAAACATAAGATCTGGAAACAAAATAGGATTTGGACACACAATTGACACTTGACTTGACATTTGACACTTTACATGACAACTGACACTTCACTTCACATTTGACACTCTACAGGTCTGATTTGACTCTGATTACTATGTACCCACAAAATACCATAACCCACGAAATAAACGCCCACCCATCTGATGTCCAGCCTGCTGCCCCTGTCCAAGTTCGGCATGGCCGACCACAGCGCGAACTTGTGCGCCAGCCTGTACGAGTTCAGCGAGCAGCGCAAGTTCACCGACTGCGTACTGATTTGCAAGGCCGCGAACTGCGATAATGGCACCAATGGTCATAATAACAATAATATTCGGGCAGCGGATGACAGTCAGAGCGCTGGTGTAGAATTGGATACGGTGCACGTGCACAGGGCTGTGATGGCCGCGTGTAGTGCGTATTTTGAGGAGGTTTGTTTTGGTGGCTTCTTAGAATTTAGACACGCAAAAAAAATTTTTTTTTTGGTTTTCAACTGTCATTTTTGGGTTTTTATCTTGAACATTCAATGTTCAAATAGAAAATTAAACAAATACAAAAATGGCATATTGGAGAAAAGAAATTGCAGTTTAAATCTGCACATCTGCTCGCACCCACAAAAAGCAAAACCTTCAACTTGCTCAAGCTATGGTCCTCCCAAACCCCCCAATCACCCTACCATAACCCACCAAATACAACCCCCACAGCTGTTCACATCGAACCCCCAACCGCACACGGCGAGCACAATAGACCTCTCGTCATTCTGCACGCCGGTCGTCCGAACCATAGTCGAACTGGCCTACACTGGGATTTTGCGTTTGCGCCCTGACGCCGATTTGGAGGGCGTTCGCAAATTGGCGAAACACTGTAGAATTCAAATCGACGGAAAGTTCAATCGAAAGGGTACTGAAAGGGGCGATGTGAATTCTGGGAGGGCCGCCACGCCGCCGGCTATATGCTCGGTGTATGAACAACCTGAGGCTCAAGATAATAGCCCGCAGGTGAAAAATTTTTTTGGTGTTTTTGGAAAACGTTTTTGAATATGGATGTGGGTCATTAGTGATGTCAAAAAACGCCAACACTTTGGTGACAAGTGCCATGGCGCTCTTCTAAGCCTTAGCGGCAAGCGCCAGTGGCGCCAAGCGCCATGGTGCTTTTTGTTTTCGCGCTAGCCCCATGCCGCTTTTACATCACTACTCATTATTAATTATTGTTTGTCAGCATCTGAGTGGTAGTGATGTGTAGCTTACATGGCTATCTATGATGGGGAGTTATTCAAGTGGGCTCCTTCTTTACCCACTCCATTGACTTTTTGATGAGTTATTGAAGGGGCACAAACGCGTATATGTTTCATTATTCAGATGGGATACGGTAGATGTCGGTGCAAAGTGCGCAGATAAATATGAGACAATTAATCACGGAATAAATTTTATCCTTTTTTAATCTCGATCGGTCTCTACATAATTATTCATTATCTCCCAAAATACGATCAATTTTTTCCCATGTATTTTACATATCACCCAAAACTTTCAGGCGATCCGCACACGTTTCTTGCGTCAGCTGGCGTTGTCCTGCACGACGAGCCCCTGCGCCAAACTGGTGGGCGCGGGCAAAAATGGCGCCAGCGCCAACGACTCCATTCCGTATGGCGCCAGCACCAGTCCCAACCAAAGTGCTGCGCCGCAGCCAACCGTGGCGCCAGTGTCGCCGACTGTGAATGAATTTCGCAGTAGGCGTACTGAGGAGATTATTGCCTTGGCCGCTGCGCACAGGGCATTGGTTCAGGTGAGAGTTTGTTTTGGTGGTTTTTGTGGGGTTTTATTTTGTTGATTATGTGGGCTTATGTCTTTGTGTTGGATAATTTGAGCCTTCCACAGCCTATCCCTTCGAAACAAAAATTTACTCGTATACTCCGCGAACCGCAAAGTATGCGCAGAATCCTACAATAGTTTAATGAAAAACATTTGTTATGAATTTCGTAATTAATTATTCCATAGTAAAGATGAAATATTATGACAAAAACTGTATAATTTTTGGTTCATTATTCAGATAGGTTATGGTATGTTTCCATACTATGTGTGACGTCCGCCGAGTATACCAGACACTGAGAACATGAATTTAATTCAATTTCAAAATCTATTCAAACACAGCGCCAAATCAACGAAAAGCGCGTCGCCGTGGAGGAGCACCAACAGCAGCAAAATTTGTTGAAGTCTACAAATTTAACCATGCTCACGTTGCCGATCGTGTCGTCTGGCGCCAGGCGCCAAGATTTGACGCCATATGGCGCTGGCACACAATTGTCGCCGAATACTGGCGTTACTGACGTCTCGAACTCGCCTATCATGACTACGCATGCAGTGAGTTTTTATTTACTCTGAGAGAAATGCTATTTATTTACATATTTATTGTATTCACCTACCGTTATGTTGGGGTACCTGTCAAGTGTCAAAACTCAAAGTGTCAGATTTCGTGTAAACTGTCTCTGTAAACGTTTCAAAGTTCCCGTCAAAGGACATATCAATTTCAACTAACCTACAACATAAAGTTACTGGATATTTTGAATTTTTTTCTGCAACTTGTGACTTAAAAAAGTATCAGATTGACCGCAAACTGCCAGATTGTTTTATGTCTTGTTTGATCACATTCATCAGAGAAATTAAGTATTTTTGCAACCATCTCAATTCGAACCTACTGCGCAGTCGCCCCTTTCATCGCCTACCAAACTGGGATCGGGAGTGGCTGGAAACACTCCCCAATCACTCCTTTTGGCGCAATGGCGCCAGCGCCAACTTTTGGCGCAGCAATTGGAGCGCCAGAAAGCGAGCGACAATGGAAACAGGGCAAATGCCATCGTCGCTGCGGCTGCGTTGTTGCAGCAACAGCAACAAAATCAGATGAGGGAAAGTGATGGTGAGTAGTAGGGATTACCTATTTGTTTGATGAATGTGTTTTAGAAAATAATGATAACTATGTGGGATGTTTTGCCTTTTCCCAGACCCTGCAAAATGTAAAATGCGAAGTGTCAATAGTCATGTAAAATACACTATAAAATTCCAAATGAAATATTTTATTTGACACAGTTCCAAAAAATACTTTCAGATTTTCCATCACTGAAACTTCACCCTCAATCACTCATACCCACAAAAACCACCACCCCCCCCCAAACACAGCGCTCAAACGAGAACACCAGCACCACCCCTCGTTGCAAACCGGCGAGCCTCGTGACAAAATGGCACGGCACGAATCGCAACATAACCAATTGCACCCCACCGTGGCCGTCAGGCAGCAAGCGCAGCCGGACGCCGGTGCTCAACAGCATGGAAATAATAAGGGCGGAGCTAAGGGGCAGCAGATTGATGGGGATCAAGGTCTGTGGGTATGGGAGATCTTTTGGTGGGGGGTTGTTTGAGGTTTTAGTGTGTGTTGACGAATGACAAGTGATGTAAAAGCTCCAATGTAAAATGCGCCATTTAAATGTTGTGAAATAGTCGTTAAATGCATTTGCGCTTCTTACACCACCAGGTGCAAATTCCACAAGTGGTGAAACCAAAAAAACAACAATTTAGAAGTGAGAAGTAATGTAAAATGAGAAGTGAAATGAAACGTAAAAATTAAAAGTGATGTAAAATAAGAAGTGGTAAGTTGTATGGCAAGTAAGAATTTCACAGATAAGTCATTTGGGAAGTGAGAAGTGAATTCGCAAGTTACATGAGACGCTAGAAACGTTTTTAAAACGTTTTACTTGCTATTTTTCACTTCTCATTCTTAAATTCTGGAAAAGTAGGGAATGTATCGGAAAATGGAAAGAAACAAAGGTTAAGGAGTATGCGGACAATGTGCAATTTTCATGCATGATTCATCTTTTGTGAATGTATCTCTTTTTTCTACTTTATTTTTGTGTTTTAAAAGTTATGTTGCTCAGCGTTTTTATGAGCAGTTCAAACCCGGGTCGTGGAGTTCTAGAGTGTTTATTTCGGTGCTATTGGCAATGTTGTCTGCCGCGTTCCTTTTTATTACGTAGGACATTTTAGACACTTGCAGTTTTCAACTCTCATCTCCACCGTTCTCAAGTTCAAATTAAGTTACTTTAGATACCGCCTGCTGTTGGTAAATAGATGCTTATGCGTCGTTCAAAACTCACCTGTGTAAGGCCGCAATGTAGGAGTAATCGATGGGTGTACAATATGTGTTGTGTTATTTACTTGCATTAGACTCTAGAGGTCCGAGCCGAGTAAACTTTATTTGATTTGATTTGATTCTCATTTTACTTTCCTCAATTTTTCCTTTCTTTTAAATTTTTACTTCCCATTTCCCTCTCCACTTGCGGAATTAGACCCCAGATCGGTATCAAAATTCAACATTGATAAAAATATATACATCATTCCAACCCGACTTAAAACTACCATAATAAAACAAACCCCTCGATTTATCCCCCGCTCCCAACATCAACCCCCCCCCCCCTCCCAGGCTGGTGCCGCAACAAAAAGTACATCGAACGGGTCCCCTCCGGCTTCATGTGTACCGTATGCGGCAAAGTGTACGGCCGCTACAATTCCGTCTCATATCACGTTACCATATACCACCGTAATCCTCCGATTGAATGCGCTGAACCGGGATGCAAGTTCACTACGAGGGAGGCCCGCTATATACACTTTCATCGGTATTATAGACACGGAACTCCCTTGCCCAAGACTATTGATTTGGGTGGGTGGGGGTGTGGTTTTTTTTTGAGGGGGGGGGGGGTGACTAGGGTGCTTTTTTGGTGGAGATAGGGGAGATGAGTAGGGGGTGAAATTTTGATACTTACTGCGTGTCAGGGAAATGTTCAGGATACTAAAGTCTCTATCACATCATAATTTACAGAAAAAAATAGTTTCAAAATCCTACCGGTGCTACGCGGTAAAATGAAAATTTAAACAATCATACAACCATCTATAACCACCAAAAATCAACTTTTCCATAACCCTTAATACCCCCACATCCAGGTTCACGCATGTGCGCCTTCTGCCGGCACATAGCGAAATCGCCAGCGATGCTAGACAAGCACATTCGTAGGCACTTTGCCAACGGCACCAATGCGCGCTTGACGCAGCACCACGTTCCTGGCGTTGGCGCCAAACTTGGTGCTGGCGCTGGCGCCAATTTGAATGCGACCCAACAGGCTCCGATGCAGAGGGGAAATGGTGGGTGGGATGGGAGCTATGGTGTTTGGACCGTTTTGGTTTTTAGGATGTACTGTGTGGTGGAACGAGAATATTTATGAAAGGATAGATTGAAAAAATGTTCAACTCAAAAAGGAATGTCATTGAATCAAAAAGACCTCTGTAAAACTTAAAAAACCTTCAAAAAGCTCTGGCCATTCCTTCTTCAACCCACGTAAAAACTTTCGAGTTTTTGAAAATTTCAAGAATCAACTTTCCCCTACAGACAACCTGTGCACATTGGCCACAGCGGCAGCAATGTCATCACGACGGGGTTTCAGCATGCCCACGAGCACCCAAGAAACAGCTGGCAGCTTGCCAACTTCAGCTGGCACAGTTCCAATGCATTCCAAATTGCAGTTCTCCTGTTCCATTTGCGCGCAAAAGTTCGACACCGCCGACATGCTGTTGCGGCACGAAAGTTCCAGTCATATGAACGAGTTGTATGGGAGGAATGGTACCAGTTTCGATGTGGCCACTGCCAGGCTGGATGCACTCGGGGGTGCGACGCATCAGTGCGGCTTTTGTGAATTTAAGTGAGTTTTTGGGGGTCATAGTGCTGTTGAGTAAATCGCCCCCAACCCCCGCTAGGGATTTTTACTTTTTCGGCAGCATTCTCAGCGCTCAGAAAAATTTCTCAAACTTATAGTGGTACATGAATACACATATGTACACATGAATACATACCGTATTTTTTCGAAATATCCCAGGGGTTTATTTTCTCGAGGAGGCTATTTCGAGCAAATGCGGTATGAAAAAGTTATTCCCGCACTTGTCACTTCACGAAACCTCCTTCCTACCCACAGGACCCGCTCACTCACTGTTCTACAAGAGCACAAGTTTATCAAGCACCAAGCCGACATCCTGTTCTCGCTGACCAATTCCAGCATCAGTGGCAACGAGCTCACCGGCGCCAGCGATGCCACTGAAAATGGCAGAAAATGTGCCAGCGCTGGTGATAACCATCATCATAGGGGGATGGGAGAGGGAGAGGTGAGTGATTTATGGGGTGGTTACATCATTTTGTATGTAGGTATGTCTGTTTTTGGGTGTGGGGGTGAATATGCGGTAGACATTGAGAGTGATAATTTTGAGGGTTTTTCGAGGTGATTGTTTTTCCTCAGTTCGCTCAGACAGGTGTATTTCGAGGGGGGGGGGTTAATTCAAGGGGGCATTGGGGTTAGGTAATGCTTGCCTCCTATATCAATAATGATTCAATGACATGATTTTTTAAACCATTGGGTTCTGCAGATGCCGGAGTTCAAGTTTAATGAATAATTATCATGCAACCATAAATACTTAAAAATAAAAGCCACAACTCAACCTAAAATATACCACAATCGAAAAAATGTCAAGGATAAAAAGTTCTCACTTTTACATGTTATCTACTATTGTCAATTTTTCAACCCCCCCCCCCCCCCTACAGCATTCGAGCATAAACTCGGCCGGTGGATCTCCACTGACCGCACCGCCCCCGAGTTTCCAATCATCATCATCATCAGCAAACCATCTGCACATGCAAAACTCGCCCGAGGAAGGAAACACTTGTTCCGCATTTCCGGAAGATGACAGTTTTGACAACAGTTGCAGCCCGCCGCCGAGGCTGTCTCTTGTTCACGAAAATGGCCGCGACAGTTCGCTCGACGACGATCACAGCCAGTTGGCTAATACCAGCGGGGATGGGGATTACGGTAAGACTGCTATGGTGGATTACGGTAGCGTGTGATTAGGAGAGTAAGCGGTATTGTACTTGGAGGGATTTTTTCTTGTCATTTGTCACAGTGCGTTTTTTTTGTAAAATCTCGTTATCCATGGTCATTGTAGTGCAATGTGCACCAGTGTTTCGCATTCATATTCAATGAGGGTCGCGGCGGAGAGATGGTTTTAATGGAAGAAAGTTTAGAAATTTTTTACTTTGTATTTAATTATCAAATTCCGATTTCACTGTCTTTTTGTGTGGTGTCTTTTCTGTTACATTCGCATTCATTAATTCTTTCAGCAGATGTAAACAAAGGCATTTTCCAGATCATTATTCAAGTATATATTTGTCTGATAATTCTACCTATTCATTTCACTGATATTGAGGAAATTGATATTTCATGGAGTTTCTGATATCGTTATATTTTTGTTTATTTTATATTTTTAATAACTTTTTTCGAATGTGAGAAACTTTGTGTATTTTGCATCTATGTATTTGGTAGTTCTTGCTGGGCTTCTCTCAGAGGAACTACCATTTCTACTTGAATTCCATGAAATCTACCCAATAGAAAATTCACATAGATACATACATAACCAAAGTTTCATAAATCCATGCACACATCTCATTGAAAACATTGAGTACATGCAAAAAAATAGTTTTAGCCCATGTGGGCCTAGGGTACATTCCTGCTAAAAATTTTTTGTGTGCATTTTTGGACTTGATACAAAAGTATGTGCCCAGTGATTCTGCTTAGGTTGATGAAAATGAATGTGTGCATTGATAACAATTGTGTATATTGTGTAAAATGTTTCTGGGCTTTCACATGCCTTTGGAGTATCTACATATTTCCCTTACTATTCTTATTGTTAACTGGGTAACTTACTCTCATGTGTTCTTATACCGTCTTTATTTTTTCCACACCATTTTATTGTGTTTTTAATTGGACAAAGAATTGTTGTTGTTTTTCTAAATAATTATTTGAATATGGCTATTTGGGTACATAACATTTGTGTAGCACATGTTTTTGTCCCTAGAAGTTGTGATCTCATCACATTTAGTAGTCAAATTTATTTATTTTGTGTTGACCTCCCCAAGTGTTTGCCATAATTTCTTCAAAAAATTTAACCTGAAATATTTTCGTGTTCAAATTGTATTCACAGCAGAAAATTGCTCCATTGTGACAATGCCATTATATTTATGACTGGAATAGGTATATTATTCAAGATTGAAAGTGTCATTCTTTCGATATCTTGCCACTTGGATTATTTATCAAGAATTCTTCCCTTATTTATGTCTTGATTAGTGAAATAAGCATGTACAAAAATGTGTTTAGTATGACATTTGTGCAGTGTTGTTTTATGTAGATGTAAGTTGTACCGGGGATCATTTACTCATATATTTTTCATTCCTTCTTACATTCAGCAAGTAATTTAGGAAAGTATTTTTATGTATAAATAAGATAATATTGAATAATGTTTTTATTTTTATAACCTGCAATGTGCAGACCCTGTATTTTTGTACATTTTCTCTATTTAGTGGACTAATCCCTGTGATATATATCAAATAGTTCAGTTGAAATAGTTCTGGTTTAGATTCACGTTCTACATATATTTTGTGTAAATGTGAACCGAATAATGTGATATTCTCGTGTGTATGTACGTACACCACTTTCTAGGTGTTCGTTACCTATTTAGGTACATTCAACTGGTATTGAAGATATCTATTATCAAAATGTTCCTTTTATATTGCTGTCATGTGGAATGAAATTGAAGAAAATTTGCCTGAAATTCATGGAGCTTGAGATCAGACGGGGGAATTATGTTTACGTGTCAAACGCCTAAATACATACAATCCTCAAATGACTCAATTTACACGCAATTTTTAATCTCCATCGACTGAATAGTATCGACGTGCCCACAAATGTCGTCTTTCGTCAACTAAAACGCATCTAAAACAGATTTTTCAGTTGACCCCTCGCAAACTGATGATGAAGTAGTGTGTGTATGCTCGCACCGCATTTTCGGATGGCTGACTGAGGTCTGAATTGCCTGTTGAATACGCATAGGTCAAGATCACAACATTCACACACGTGATGAACAAACAATGAAAAATACTGCAAATTTGCACAATTTCAGCAATGGAAACAAATCCAATCCAATGTTTCCTCTAGCTACCCCGCCCGGTCGACGTCAGATTTCTATTCCGCAGATGCAACTCCGTAGTTAAGGCAAGTTTCAGGTCAAGTTGTATTTGGGGACTTCCGTTCCAAAAGTTCACAAGCGCCAAATCCAGAAAAATCGAGTTAAGCGTGGATCTGACCTCCACGTATAGTTTTACACATTTTAGAAAAAAAATCAGCATTATAGTGCATTTCGTTCCTGAGATTTTCAGAAAAATCACAATTTTCATATCGAAAGTTCACATATCCATCCCAGACCACAGGAGTTTCATTTCATAAGTTCACAAGTCCAAAAAATAGTTTCATTTCCAAAAGTTCACGCGTGCTCCGGATCGCTCGCGAAGAGCCGGCTGGAATTCCCATACAAAATAAAGTTTCATTTCCAAAAGTTCATACGTGAATTTCCAAAAATATTTGGCTCTATAAATAGAGTACGGGTATAAATATAGATCTGACAATTTAGGTTTGGGTACTTTTCGAAAAGGGCTTTTCAGTGGTGTAATTGGTATTGCCCTGCGATGCACCGTTAGGAAGTTATCGGGTGGGCGCGCCAGCGCCATCCCTCGCTGCCGAGGGAGGGCGCAAGCGACCCACCCATAATATGGTCAGACACACCAAAATGCGGAAATCGCAAATTTAAAATCGCAATAACTTCGGAACGCAATGCGCTAGTGCAGAACCGACTGCACCATTAAAAAGCCCGTGTCAAAAAGTACCACCATGCAAATTTTCACATGCAACGGTTGAGTTCGGAGAAAGTTATTACGGATTTTCTTTTTCAAGTAGTGTTGTTGTCGTTGTTCTTGTTGTTCTTGTTGTTCTTCTTGTTCTCCCGACAATCTTCAAACTGCAATAACTTCCTTGAAACACGACCGATTTTCATGGTTGATGGCTCATATGAAAGAGCATATGATGCCATTTCTTATTTTCGGGAATTTTTGTCACAGGCTCCGCCCACTTTGGGACGGGATCTGTTTGAAATTTTCAAACCTCGATAAATTTAAAATTTGAATACAAATGCGGCAATAAAAAAAATTTGTTGGTGTGCGCCATGACTAGAGCTTTCGAATGAGCTAATTTTTGGCGATTTTGGTACAGATTTACAAAAGTTATTCAAGTTTGCTTATTTTGTGTAATATGCGCAAACATGCCTGAACTACTGCTTGATGTGATACTGAGCATGTGGCCTTGCATGGTGATTACTATCAGGTCATAAATGTCTAGTGGTTAATGTCAAGTCAAATGTCAAGTTATAAATGTCAAGTCAAATGTCAAGTGATAAATGTCAAGCAATAAATGTCAGGCAAAATGTCAAGTGATAAATGTCAAATGATAGATGTCAAGTGATAAAATATTAAGTGATAAAATATCATTTCAAATATCAAGTAATAAATGTTAAGTGGTAGATTTCAAGTGAAATGTCAAGTGAAAAATGTCAAATTATAGATGTCAAGTGATAAATGTCAAGTGATAAATGTCAAGTTCAATGTTAAGTGATAAATGTCAAGACAAATGTCAATTGATAAATGTCAATTGATAAATGTCAAGTGATAAATGTCAAGTGATAGATGTGAAGTTATAAAATATCAAGTGATAAAATATCAAGTCAAATTTCAAGTGATAACTGTCAAGTCAAATGTCAACTGATAAATTTCAATTGAAATGTCAAGTTTAATGTCAAGTGATAAATGTCATGTCAAATGTAAAGTGATAAATTTTAAGTGAAATGTCATGTCAAATGTCAAGTCAAATGTCAAATGTTAAGTGACATATTTCAAGTGAAATGTCAAGTGTAATGTCAACTCATAAATGTCAAGTCAAATATCAAGTCATATGTCAAGTCAAATTTCAAGTGATAAATGTCATGTCAAATGTCAAGTTTAACGTCAAGTGATAAATTTCAAGTGAAATGTCAAGTGATAAATGTCATGTCAAATGTCAAGTCAAATGTCAAGTTTAATGTCAACTGATAAATGTCAAGTGATAAATATCAAGTGATAAATGTCAAGTGATAGATGTCAAGTTATAAAATATCAAGTGATAAAATATCAAGTCAAATATCAAGTGATAACTTTCAAGTCAAATGTCAACTGGTAAATTTCAACTGAAATGTCAAGTTTAATGTCAAGTGATAAATGTCATGTCAAATGTCAAGTCAAATGTCAAGTTAAATGTCAAGTGCTCAAATATCAAGTCAAATGTCAAGTTATAAATGTCAAGTCAAATGTCAAGTTGTAAATGTCAAGTCTAAAGTCAAGTCAAGTCAAATGTCAAGTGATAATGTCAAGGTGAATATAAAGTGATAACTTTCAATTGAAATGTCTAAGTCAAATGCCAAGTGAATAATTTCAAGTGAAATGTCAAGTAATAAATTTCAAGTGAAATGTCAAGTCAAATGTCAAGTTAAATGTCAAGCTTAATGTCAAGTGATAAATGTCATGTCAAATGTCAAGTTTAATGTCAAGTGATAAATTTCAAGTGAAATGTCAAGTTTAATGTCAAGTGATAAATGTCATGTCAAATGTCAAGTCAAATGTCAAGTTTAATGTCAACTGATCAATGTCATGTCAAAAGTCAAATAACAAGTCATATGTCAAGTCAAATTTCAAGTGGTAAATGTCAAGTCAATTGTCAAGTTAAATGTCAAGTGATCAAATATCAAGTCAAATGTCAAGTTATAAATGTCAAGTCTAAAGTGGCAAGTCAAGTGGCAAGTAAAAAGAGAAGTGAGAAGTGAATTGCAAAGAAAATCGGCAAAAGTCAAATGAGAAGTGAAATGGCAAGTAAAAAATTAAATTGAAAAACTTTGATAAATGGATACTGAACTGTGATCCATATTTCTAGTTAATTTTTTTTTGTGAACAATCACATTATGCTATTGTCACAAATATGAGTTGTACATAGAATTATGATACACTCCTTAACTCTTAATGGTGGACCAATTTCGTTTAAGAGACATTTCTCAATGAGTTTTGGATATGTCATTTAACACATAGCATATGCAAATATCGTTGGCACATGCTGGCACCATGCCAGCCAATATTTGTAGGATGAAATTCACCCTGTCACATATAAACTTGGCCCTCATCCAAGTTATGGGTTGCATATTTTTGATCAAAATATACTGCTGTTTGATGTGATACTGCCACTATATGGGTTTTCAATGGTTATAATTTCAAATTGTGCAATTTTATGGAGTGGTGCCATCTACTCCAAAATGGTGCCATTTTCATGGAGTGGCGCCAACTACTCCAAAGCGGCATCATTTTCATGGATGGCGCCATCTACTCCAAAACAGCAGTGCCATCTACTCCAAAATGGTGCCATTTTTGTGGAGTAGCACCATCTACTCGCCAGCATATTTATATATTGTTCAGCAAGACACCTACTGGGTGTCATTCGGGGAAGCCTGGGCCACTGGCCACACAAAAGAAGTATATCAGTAAAAAAATGGCTAACGCCAAACAAAAAGTGGACGCTGCCTCCACAGCAAATAGAGATGAAGTGTGTCTCTCAAATGGACATGAAGTGCGTCTCTCAAATGGACATTAATATATATTGGATGCACAAAAGTAATGTATCATTGCTTAGAAAATGGCATACACTTCACTGATAACACACTTTACTGTGGTTACATATCCCACCTGAATAAAGAAACTATTTGTATTACATCACAAGAGTTACATGTATTGACTGTTAAATGCACAAAAGCAATATATAATTACATCTGCATTGTGAGAAATGTCTCACATGGAACCCAGACTTTTACTTATTCAATGACTTATTCCATTTTCTAAGCAATGATACATTACTTTTGTGCATCCAATATATATTAATGTCCATTTGAGAGACGCACTTCATGTCCATTTGAGAGACACACTTCATCTCTATTTGCTGTGGAGGCAGCGTCCACTTTTTGTTTGGCGTTAGCCATTTTTTTACTGATTTACATTTCAAGTTCAAATTTTCAAATTTATACCTTATTTTGGGTGGTTTACAAAATATGACACAACTCCCAAAATATTTGCCAGCTGACAAAATTTAGGGATACAAAAATTGTAGACAAATGTCCGAGATATCTGAAAAGTGCAGGGCAAGCTTTGTCGCCCAAACATGGCGCTGCCGGGCCAGCGCCAAACTTTAAAATGCGATTTTGAAAAATCGAAAAACCTGGATATGTGAACTTTTAGGATGAAAGTCCCCATTTATGTAAATTCACAGGTTCTAAGTTACTGTATTTCCTCGAAATACCCCCAGGCCCCAGATTTAATTGGGCAGACAAATTTTTGCCCTCCCTGCCCGGCGCCTGACATGCCTGCCAGGTGACCGTCACGCCTGCCAGGCGCCTGACACGACCGTAGCGCCAGCTAGACGTGCCTCACTCGTGCCAGATTTGCCCGAAAAATGGTAAGCGAGATTTAATTGTGAGGGCAATTGCACGTCTGCCGGGCAGAATAAAAAAGAAAACGGATATTCTGCCCTGCAGCCCCAGAGGTGCAGGGTGGGCAGATGTTCACGATATTTTATACGATGCACAGTATTTTTGAAATTTGGGCAAAAGAATAAATGTTTGGGGCAACAATTTTGGTGATTTTAATGGGCCAGGCCTCCTACGCACAAATGACCGGCGCGCACAAACGCCTGGCACGCACAAAGCTACAGTTTTGTGCTTACCGGGCGTTTGTGCGTACCGGACTTTCATTTTGTGCGTGCCAGGCGTTTGTGCGCGCCGGGCGTTTGTGCGTACAGGTGCGGGGCCATTTTAACCTGTTCCATTACATCAGACATTTTACAGGGTCTTATACATGACATTTGACATTTTATAGGGACTTTTACACGACACATGACATTTTCAGGGAATTTTACTCGTTACAGGGCTTTTATACAGGTTCTGGGACAGCCCCCAGACGCCGCTCAGCTATTTATCTATCTATCGCAAAGCTAAAATTTTCGCTACCATCTCCTGCCCCCCCCCAATATCGTTCCAAACGTTGATTATAAAGTGTCAAATTTTCCGCTCTAAACATATATGGGAGCTCTGGCCTTTCCACAATAGTAAGAAATCTAGTAAACAAGTTACCTAATTTTTGCCCCGTTATTTATAAGCCACTGCGCAGCCGCCTTTTCCGGGCCCAATTCTTCCACTAAATCCTCATCGTAACTGAGAAAGGGATTTTTGAAAAGTTTTTTTTAAATATAAAATTCTGTAGTTAAAAAAATATTTGAAAAAAACAACGCACGCATTCCATTGTGTCACTAGATAATACTCCCACGGGAGATGCGCTCTAAAATCTCGCTGTTGCACCACAACAATTGGATGTTGATCCGGCATTGGTAACAGAAAATCTTTCCTTGATGTACAAGCCACAGCGGAGGGGCATAAGTTTCCAGATAGTTTTGTCGCTAAAATGGTGAGATGAAGCCTGGTTGTTCGATCGGATCATGTCTGATTTTTTTTTGACGATTAGTTTAACGGACTCTAAGAAAGGGATTTGGAGCAGATTCCGCTAGTGGAAATTTAAAATGTAATACACCGCGAAATTGTGTCAAAACTAGGGTTCAATGAAGGGTGGGGGACCCTTGCGCCCGCGGCTACTCAGTTGAGGTTTGGCCGACCTCCTAAGTGACAAAAAATAGTGAGTGACAAGTGATATCGTATTGAAGTGGTAGATCAAGTTGTGAGTAAACTTATGTGATGGGTAGTGATGTAGAAGCGCCATAGCGCAGGCGCTAGCGCCAAAGCAAAAAGCTTTGCTAGCGCTTGGCGCTATGTTGCTGTGGCGCCATCCCCATGAAAAGCGGTAGGCGCTATTTTTACGCGGCGCCAGGAACAAAATGCCTGCCGCCGGCTCTCGGCACTAGCGCTAAAGCAGAAAGCGCCATGGCGCTTCTGGCGATATTTTGTAATGGCGCCATTGGCGCTTGGCACTGGAGGTCGGAAAAGCGTGGCGCTTGGCGGCACAGTCTTGGCGCGTACATTACTATTGACGAGTACTGTCGGTAAAAAATTTCTTGTTACAATGGGCCAAAAGCGCATCGAAACTCTGTTTTGGCGCTAGCGCCAGTTGCGTTTGTACTGTGCGCCAGTACTAATAGTTATCTCACTAGATAGTAGTGCCGTGGATTTCGCAATATTTTTGACTTGAAATTCAGAGTGATATGATAAGTTCAAAAACTGGTTTTTTGCTGCACCTGGGAAAACAGGAATTTGTGCGTACGTGTGATCTGGGTGGAGCTGCTAGGTGTCTCGTGATCACGCAAATTAGTTCATTAATTCACGAAAAAATTTTTCACCTAGGATGGCGTCTTCTGCGGAACTTGCGGCGGCTGGCAAGGCGACGAAACGCACTGGTGCACATCTGGGCGGCCCAACGTTCCCTGCCAAGCAGCCTAACAAAGAACCACGCATACAGCAGCGATACGTGGATATGCTGTACAAGAAAAGGGAGGCATTGATGGCGAAAAAAGAAACTCCAGAGATTGAGGTGGTACGTTTCCTACGTTTGACGTTTGACGTTGTGTTGCGGTGCTCTTGATTTTTAATGCCTGTTTATGTTGAACTTTAGATCCAATGTAGCACCGTACGTTGGGTCTGAAGTTCCCCAGCATTGTGTTCCTCACATCCAACATGGCCCATCCCCTTAGGTTACCTATGTGGGCTCTGTGAGGATGTTTTTGCGACAATTTTCTAATTTTCGAGTTAAAAAATTTTAACCACAAAATTGTGAATTTTAGATTTTCCCACCACAGCCAAGCATTTTTACCAGTTTATTAACACTAATTTTACAATTTTTAATGAAAGTACACATTGCATGGGTGGGGTGGGAAGAGGCATTTTTATTTTCGCTGTTGAAGGTTCAACTATTTTATCCTGGAAATGTGTTTTTGTACACTTCACCCCCACTGTAAAAACTATCTGTAAAATGTAAATTAAGTACAATTTATTATGTGAACAGTGTCAATATTTCTGCAATTTTCTGACGTGACCTGGTGCTGGTGGTCTGACCCCGACCTAGTCATAGTCAGTTTCCTTTGTAAATGTGTAACTTTTGGTTAGCCTCTAAGTTTTAAGTGTAAAGTGGTTTGGATATACTTTAAAGTGCTTGTCGGCGGCGCGGCTGGCTTGACCAGCGTAAGTCGCCAATCACTTCTGCTACGGCAGACATCACTGAGCCGTATGGCTCTGTTTTTTATTTACAGTTTTATATACTATTTTGAAATGACATCATAGGCGTACACTGACCCGGATTTGGCGCGCTGGCACTCAAGGCGTCACGTAACTGGTCTGCAAGCTCAAATGCGTGCTGCACTAGAGCAGTCTACTGATGAAGATTTGGTCGGAACGTGGGACAGAAGTCTGAAAGTGCAGCAACATGTCGACGCGCTGCAAGATAAGAGAATCAAGGATTTGGAAGAGCAGATGAAACGCGTTCAGAGGGATACGTCAAAGTGCCAAATTCGGATCATAAATGTGCCAAAGAGTTCTGAGACGTTGGAGGAATTAGTGCGCAAAGTTGGCGGGGTTTTTTAGTTGTTTTGGATTGTGAAAATTTTTTACTGGTGTATACATTTGTGTTCAGCGTTACACCTTGTTTGGTGTACTCTTAAGCTGTTGGTAAATGGAAATTTGACTCCAACCCCCCCCCCCCTTTTTTGTGACCTGTAACTCTGCCGTTTCAACCCTCAACCGGAAATCAGTATGAGAAAGGTTGCTTTTACATGTCGTAACTTTAAATTTGTGCTTAAAGGTTCTCACCGGCTGCTGTAAACTCTCGGACAAGACAGCTTCGGGCATTCTGCAGAGGCGTGTCGAGCTGCGGCGTGAGGGCGTCGGAGAAGGGCAGGCGCCCGTGCTGATGATGCAGTGCGGCTCCATTGACGATGCGCGGTTGGTGGTTGACGGGTCGCGGCAGCACTCGCGCAGCTGGCCAAACCCGTGGTTTCCCGGCCAAAATGAAAAATCTGTGCAATGTGTGATGAATTTGACAAAATTCGATTATGAGCAGAAAATGATGTGCATCATGCTGATGCGCAAGTTGATTCAGGATGGTGTTTGGCAGAAGGGTAAAGTTGAGGTGGTAAATCGCTGCCTTTTGAAGGTGGACGGCGAGAGGGCGCAGCACTACTCGCAGTTCCTGCACCACCTGTCCGGCGACCCCAAACTTGGCTCGGATAAACAACGCAAAGGTCTGACCACTGACAGTCAGATCGTTGCGGAGTGGGTTCCGGGGCAACTTTGGGATCATGGCAAGGTGTCGCCGGACTGCGATAAGTGAGCGCAGTACGCCGCCTGCCTGGCGCTCAAATTTTAGATGTTTTTTCAAATTTGTGCGCTTGAAGATGTCAGTGTTGTGTAACTGCAAAAAATTTTTGCAGGATTGTTGATTTTCTGTTTTAATTACATAGTTATGTGTTATTTTCCATCGGTTTGTAAAACGGATGTAGTGGCAGTGTGTGGGCGCTAAAAACTTTCATAGTGACTACTTTTTGAGTTTAACACTTCAGTTTATAACTTTTTATGGTAGCCAGGTTGGCTGACCGAAATAATCTTTTCACTTTTGGTGATCATCCCTGTTGGAATAAAGCGGGTGGTGTCGCTTTTTTCACCCCCTCTTTGAGGGTTTTTGAGTCTGGGCCTGGACAGCCCCTTCTCTGTCAATAGCGTCCACTTCAATTCAAACTATCCATTTACCTTCAAGTGGGGATGATAAAAGTGGAAATTTTATTAAGGTTGACTTTGTTTACTCACCCACTTTTTCTGTTAACTTACAGCGAAAATCTACTTGCTCTGGCGCACACACACTGCCGTGTAACTTTCCGTGTAAACTGTGTCCTTTATTAGGATCACAAAATTATGTGGAAGGTTTTTGTGCCAATAGTAAGCTATTTTGCAATGAAATAAAGGTGCTTAACTGTAAAACTCGCAATGTCGTTTATTGTATCAAGTGTAGCCACTGCTCACTATCTTATATCGGTCAAACTGGACAACAGTTCCGCGACAGGATGCGCCAGCACCTGTCTGATTTTCGAAAAGGGGAGAAACAGACCCCTCTGGTAAAACACTTTATGAAAAGCACTAAACATACCCCCAGATTTCAGATTGTGGCCACTGGACCTTCAGAACAGCTTGTCAGGATTGAAGACTTCTTTATACGTGCCACAGGCTCTACCTTTCCAGCTGGGTTAAATGAGAAAGTGCGTGGTTATGGGATGGCATCTATAGAAATTGATGAGTTGGAAACATCGGTAAAAGGGGATATTCCTTATGGGGGTGTAAGTCTGCCACGAAAATTTCGACCACATGGAAAGCGTAAAAATAATAAAAAAGCGGGCAGATGTGATGTGCTTTCCATTTTCAAAAAGCTTCTTTTAAATGAAAATGGGTTTGAGGGTAGACGTTTAGCTTCAAAAATTGCCTGTGTGCTTAGAGGTTTGAATTTGCAAGATAAAAAAACTTTACTTGACAGCTTCAAAATTATTGACAAAAGTTTATTGCTAAGCGTGGATTTGCAAACACTGTATTTAGTTAAAGCATTTGCTTGTAAGTTCAATGTTTCAGCACCCAAAATTGCAGATTCTAGAAAACCAGTGAGATTAATCAGTCTTTATGTCAACTCCCTACTAGAATCTGCTAATCTGCAAAACATTTTCAATAGTAGAGCTGTTAAAAAGGTAGTTGGACACGAATTTTATAAATTTTATAAACCAATGGTGGTTTATAAATATAAGCGACCTATTTCTTCATTGCTACTCAATCATAATAAAATTTATCGCAATATAGACCCGACGGGACTCTTGAAGATACTTACGGAACCGTGTAGCTGTGCTGGGTCGGATTTCATTCACACTCCCGCTGGACATGTAGTTAGTGGAAATTTGAATGTGCTGGAATGTGAACCCCTGGCACACCTGTTGAGGAAAGGGTCGAAATTTGTTTTACCTGAAGCTTTGAATGAGAATGAAGCCTATACGGAATCAATGAGAGTTTCAATGCTCTTCTGTGAGCGTGCAACTAAAGATAGAAATAAACGTGTTGAACTTTTGGATTTGATTAGTGGCACACTCAGAGAGAGGCTAAAGAGGTCTCATGTATTACGTATGGACCAGTATTTACATCGAGATAGTTATATTAAAATGGCACGAAAAGTTTGTAAAAAATTTGTGTTGGCACCGGCCGACAAAGCGTCCAATAATGTGGTAGTTTCGTGTGCCAGGTATAACTGTGAAATGTTATGTAAAGACCTGGGTATTTCAGTTCAGGACGGTAAACTTGTAATAGCTGGAAATGCCACTTATTGCCCCAGTACAGAGCCGTTAAACAGTATAATAGATCGGCATTGCAGTTTAAACACTTCCTTTGGTTTAAAAGTGCCTGACTGTGATAAAAAACTACCGCACATCTTCATTATTCCCAAACTACATAAATACCCTCACAAATATAGATCGATAGCCAGTGGCACTCACAGTACAATGAAGGGCCTGTCGTTTCTTCTACATCGATCGCTACAGCATTTCCGATCACACCTGCGAAGGTATTATTGTTCATTTGAGTGTCATGAGCGATCAAAATGTAAATCTTTCTGGTCGATAAATTCTTCTATGGAGATGGTCCAAAAACTGAGAGATTACCGTAAACTAGATTGTAAAGGTAAAGTGTTCAGTGGTGATTTTTCTTCAATGTACCCCTCTCTGCCGCAGAAATATATTCTGACAAACCTGCGCGAACTAGCAACTTTCTGTTTCAGGCAGAGTGGAAAAAAATTTCTGTGTTTTGGTTACAATAAGACTTGGTACTCGAGTATTGCCACTGAACACTGTTTAGATCAGTTTGACGTGCTTACTCTCATCCATGTAGTGGTCACAGAGTCGTATATTAATTTTGCGGGTATAATTTTCAAGCAAATTACAGGTATTGCTCAAGGCGGTGCCTCAAGTCCGATGTGTGCAGACCTATGTTTGACGTGGTCAGAGTTAAAATTCTGCACAGATAAAAATAATGCAGATATCACCAAAAACATGAGGTTTTTCTCGAGGTATATAGATGATGTTTTTGGAGTTGTGCTAAACGGTGCTGACCCAATGCCAATCATCCAAAAGATTTACGGTGATGATTTAGAGCTTAATGTTACAATGAAGGATGATTATAGCACCGATTTTCTAGATCTTTCCATAAGTTTGAAAAATGTGTCATATCATGAGGTTTACAACAAAACTGATGCCTTTAAGTTTAAAGTTATCAGATTTACGCATGCAGATTCTAATCAGCAAATCCGTCTTGGATATGACACATTTTACAGTCAGTTAGTAAGGATGATAAGACTCTCAGGTAGTTATCAAGGTTTCAATGGTAGATTTTCTGAGCTGGTTATTCAATTTTTGGAGCAAGGTTATGATAGAGCTCTCCTGCTACGTAAAATATTGAAGTTTTTGACAAACTTTAAAATTCATTTATTGAGATTGGGAGCACCTAGTGAGCAGCATATCTTGACGGATGTAAAAATTCATCTCACTAGATAGTAGTGCCGTGGATTTCGCAATATTTTTGACTTGAAATTCAGAGTGATATGATAAGTTCAAAAACTGTTTTTTTGCTGCACCTGGGAAAACAGGAATTTGTGCGTACGTGTGATCTGGGTGGAGCTGCTAGGTGTCTCGTGATCACGCAAATTAGTTCATTAATTCACGAAAAAATTTTTCACCTAGGATGGCGTCTTCTGCGGAACTTGCGGCGGCTGGCAAGGCGACGAAACGCACTGGTGCACATCTGGGCGGCCCAACGTTCCCTGCCAAGCAGCCTAACAAAGAACCACGCATACAGCAGCGATACGTGGATATGCTGTACAAGAAAAGGGAGGCAATGATGGCGAAAAAAGAAACTCCAGAGATTGAGGTGGTACGTTTCCTACGTTTGACGTTTGACGTTGTGTTGCGGTGCTCTTGATTTTTAATGCCTGTTTATGTTGAACTTTAGATCCAACGTAGCACCGTACGTTGGGTCTGAAGTTCCCCAGCATTGTGTTCCTCACATCCAACATGGCCCATCCCCTTAGGTTACCTATGTGGGCTCTGTGAGGATGTTTTTGCGACAATTTTCTAATTTTCGAGTTAAAAAATTTTAACCACAAAATTGTGAATTTTAGATTTTCCCACCAAAGCCAAGCATTTTTACCAGTTTATTAACACTAATTTTACAATTTTTAATGAAAGTACACATTGCATGGGTGGGGTGGGAAGAGGCATTTTTATTTTCGCTGTTGAAGGTTCAACTATTTTATCCTGGAAATGTGTTTTTGTACACTTCACCCCCACTGTAAAAACTATCTGTAAAATGTAAATTAAGTACAATTTATTATGTGAACAGTGTCAATAATACGCTAGTACTAGTAGGAAATTTCTAGAGGGACTAGGGTGGCAAACGGTACGGCTTTGCGGTACTCGGTTTTCTACTTTGCGGTAAACGGTACGGTAAATTTTTAAAATTTAGCCGTACCTTTTTCCAGACGGGGGGTATTTCGAGGGGGCGGGGGGGGGTATCTTTCCCCAGCTCGAAAACACCTGGGGGTATTTCGAGGGTGGGTTTTTATTCAAGGGGTATTTCGAGGAAATACGGTAGCTACGTATAGCGGATGTCCTTAAATTCAAATTTGAATGGACGATTTCGGTTCTCGATACGTTTTATTCAATCCGACTTTCCGACTGAGAACAAAATCAAATTGACATACATATCGTTATAGATAGTAGAAAGTCTGATTGTAAAGTATAATTGATGTACGCACACTCGTACGAAAATCACAAAGACCATTGACTTCCAAAAAGTCTGCAAGCTCTATCACATAGGAACATTGAAATAAAATTATACCGTATTTCCTAGAAATACCCCCATTTTTTCAGAGTGGAACTTTTGAGGGGGGTATTTCGAGAGGGGGGGGGGGGTGTATTTCGTCAGAAATTTTCGTGAAATTCATAGTAAGGAATACGCTTTTTTATACACAAAACCGGTAATAAACGTGAGAAAATAGATTAGGTAGATCGGGGTTATAGTCGTAAAATACATCTGTACACAAATGGTATATGGGTATACGCGATGGTATATGTGTATCTGGGATGCAAACTGGTATCAATAAATATTTTTCCTCAGCTCGAAAACACCTGGGGGTATTTCGACGAAGAGTTAATTCAAGGGGGTATTTCGAGGAAATACGGTATAACCAATATTTAGTTGGCACGAATTTGCGATGTCAACTAGTGTGTGTGGGCCCATAGCAGCGTTGAAAAACGATGAAAAATCTCGTGATTTTTTTCGTTTCATTGTGTAGTGTTTCATTGAATTACTACAATATTGTAGTATAAATCAATCAAATACCGTATTTCTTCGAAATACCCCCCGGGGGGTGATTGTTTCATAGTGCTCCCGAGAGGGGGGGGGGTTAAACGAGGAGGGTATTTCGAGGGGGGGGGGTTATTATTTCGCCAGAATGTTTTTGAAATGGTAGTACAGAATCGTTTGTGATGTGCGCTGGGGTAGAAAAATGCATCAATAACTGACATGTATAGACTCCTGTATTCTAATATTAGTACGTAGATGGTATAAACACTGTTCTAACATGATTCCGACATCCTTTTAACGTGTGTTCTGCACTACGCAGAACACAAACTGCAGCATTTGTCATGTACGTTCTCTTTACACTCAATCTGCGGGGGTATTTCGAGGGGGGGGGGGGTGATTGTTTCATACTGGTCTCGAGAGGGGGGGGGGGTATTTTGAGGAAATACGGTACTACAATTGTTCGCGTGTCGTATACCAGACTCGACTTAACGCTAGTGCACTTGTCACCTGCAACTTTTTACTGGGCCATTTCTCGAATTGGCCCCCAGACAATGAATTTGTGCATGGCACATCCACGTACGTGGTATTTACTTGTCTAAATAAATAAATATCTGCTCTAGCTGTAACTATGGCGCCGAATATGCGGAATAATCAGAAATGTGTCAATTCAATTTATCTTCTTGTTTCTTGCGGAAATTATACTTAGCAGGTAAAATGAATGCAAATGTAAATGACGAAATGAGTTTATTATGAGCCCTTTGTTTTCAATTCAGGTAAGGTTTTTTTGTGTATGAGGTATTATATGGTAATGTTTCTATTTATATGTGGTTCTTTATGTCGCTACCTCGCTATTTTTGAACCATGAAAGAGCGAAACAAATGACCAAATTGTGCCCACACGTTATCATTTTTTCAAATAACAAAATTGCGTGACCTTCCCTTTCATATTGTTGTGCGTTTGCCACAATTTCAAGCGGAGAATATCATGATAATTTTGTGATTTTCCTTCCTAGTGAACTATAACATCTTCAAGTCCAAACGAATGCGAGTTTTTGTAATTTTTACTGATTCATTGTGTGCATTTTATCGTTCCTTTTCTTATTGATCTGAGACTACCTAGTTTTGGGACCCGACCCGATAAGCACAAGCATTTCGATGGTGGTTTAAGAAACAATTTCGGTGGGTAATTTAACGGGAGTTTTTTACCAAATCAAGTATGAATGCACTTCGATGGATTTGGCAATTAAAATTTTTGAGGTTACTGTGTTTTTACATCAATCCCATTCGTCAATCCTTACTCAATTAGGCATCTAAATAGTTCGTGTTAAATTTACAAAACTTTACAAAATTTACATACCCTATGCTGTATTTTTGCCATTCAACCCAATACCTGACAATTTTATTACCCACTACTCAATATTTGCGATGCAAAAATAGCGCCAAATTCCAAAAGCGCCATGGTGCTTTCCATGGGTGTGACGCAAAGCGCCATTGGCCCTGCGCACACTACCTAGGTAGTTTTCACACGAAATTTTGAAGACTCAAAAATGAGCTTTGAACGTGTTTGAGTTGTCCACAATGAGTCATTTTTAATCTCCGTCAACTGTAGTTAACGGCCACTTCATTGTAGAAAACTCAAATGCGTTCTAAGTTGATTTGTGAGTTTTCGAAATTTCGTGTGAAAACTACCTAGTGTGCGCAGGCACAATAAATCAAATTTACTGGAAAAAGGAATTCATCAACTTCAGTTGACACAAACTAAATTACTCATTCCAGTAAGTTTCTAGCTGTCAATTTTTGGCTAGAGGTAACATGATATTAAAACAGATACAGACTCCATACAGATACTCAGTATGAAATCACTATCAGTAATTATCACCCTGATCGACAAGGTGTGAAAGCGCAACTGGCACCAACCATGATTTTGATTGTTAAGATATAAATTTACTGCATGCATGCATAACAGATCAGTGCATTTATTAGTTGTTTATGGTGTATTTTTGGAATGATTGTTTTAGTGGGTGATGGCCAACTTTGGCCAGTGTGTCACTTGTCCATTTCCAGCTGGTTTGACCACAAAGGGAAAGAACCCTTTATACTTTAAAGAGACTTCACGCAATCAACCTATTAACACATTGAGTTCTCATTCGATCAATAAATTAATCAACTAACTAATAAACTCTATTTAGTAGTGGCATTTGTGCATGGAAAGCGAGCAGCGGGCGCAGCATACATAACCAATTGATACATATAAAGGTAAATATGCATGTGTCGCGTGCGCATGGAATGTCGCAACACCGCCCCGCATGTATGTATAACCCATGTCCATATGAGTTCGGGCACTTAAAAAAAATTTATAAAAAATATAATTCCGCCGGAACGAGCGAACCCTGGAAGTTGTGGGCAGTATCAATAGAAAGCCCCAACATTTCTCTACAAATAACCTGCGACACCCCCCAGCATAACACCATGTGGGCCGCGCAAGCGGCCCACACAATTTTTTGTACAAAAATGCACTGCTCATATGGGTTCAGGCACGAATTTTGTTTTTAAAAAAACGCCCGGGAACGCCCGGAAGTCAAAAAAATCAGTCAAATCACACACACAAGGGCCCCTAGTACTTCGTGTGCCAGCCGCGCTTCACCCTGACTTGTTTCAGGCGGTCTGGCATGGTGTCAACCTGTGTGATGCAGTCATCAATGGTCAATTTGTTGACCCAGCTATGCTGGACGACGTCCATCAGCTTGTGCACATTAGTGACGTTGCCGCGTTTCACCTGCCAGTCGACCAAGCCCCAAATTGGCTCGATCACATTGCAATCGGGGCTGCAGGGGGGTGTTTTGAGCACCCGGAAAAGCGCCCGGTGCTCGCGCAGCACCTTCTTTACAGCCTTTGTGCGGTGCAGCTTGCAGTTGTCCATATACAACTTAAACTGCAAAAGATGGAAAACATGTTTTTACATGTTACTGCACCGTATTGTACCGCAAAACCGTACCGTAAACTAGGGTTGGGACAATATGACTTTTCGATTTTGATATTCGATATTTGATATTTTTTTCTGAAACTCGATATTCGATATCGATACGATATGGACCCTCGATATTCGATATCGATATTCGATATGAAAATATGCTCTATATTCGATATCGATATTTCGATATTTTCGATATTTCAATATTTTACTTTTGTTACTTGTTATTTTTACTCGAGTGTCATATTGTATTTCCATTTGGTCACAAACATAGTTAATCATCTCTTTACTGAAGAGTAGATCATTCAAATTTACATAAAATGAACATAAAACCTCCCCACCCCCAAAAATTTGACCAATGTAGTAAGGCAAATGTAGCATGGTGCCAGCCCCATGGCACATACTCTGAGTGTCGTGACATTTGTGAGTGCATTTGCACAACATTCAAGGTGTTTGCAACTGCTGAAATGGACATACCTGTCATGTGACGACAGAGTACGCGCTTGGGCACAAATTTTTTGAAAATTACCAACCAAATCGCTTTCTAACAGTGCCATTCCTGGCACATTTGAAGTCAGGCCAGGGAAGCGAAGAATATCGAAAAATATCGAAAAAATGGTCGATATTCAATATCGATATTCGATATTTTTTCAAAATTTTCGCTATCGATATTCGATATGAAAAAATAGTCGATATCCGATATTCGATACGATATATTTTCCCAACCCTACCGTAAACTCACAGGTTTGTCCAAACGCTGCCGCAGGTCCAGATCGTCGTCGATCTCACTCATCCACGGGATGAAAACCCTCTCCAGCATGTCGGCAAACATCAGCGAGGTGACCTTGCTTTTGGGTGGGTAGAAATAGAGCGGCGAGGGACCGTGCAAGCTGATTGCGGCCACAGACATGACGCCCACGCCCTGGCAAACAGCGGCTGGCTGGCGGGTGATTTTGTCGCGGCGCCGTTTGGTCGGCGTCAGCCTCTCATACGACCACAAGCCATCGGGGCACTGCTTCCATCTACAAGAGAAAAATGTGCTCTTTAATTAAAGACCCCCCACTGCTTGATTGAAGCCCCCAAACTCTGCACGTTTTAAATCAAACTTACATCTTTTCATCAAGGAATAGCCATCAAGAAAAATTGGTTCAATTCTTGCAACTTGGCAAACTTGACGCGGGCCACCTGATGCTGCCGCTTCAACATGACGCCACAGGGCCGCCGGTAAGCGCGCAACGTCATTCTGCCCAAATACCGCCTCACAGTGGACGGCGCTTGCCGGCGGCCAAAGTGGCGGCCCAGCACGTCGGCGACCTTCCGACTTGACCAGTTGGGGTGCGATTACTGAAGGCGCTTGAGCATCAGGCGCTGCTGGTGGTTGAGGGCACGTCGATTCTCATAGTGGCCCTTGTCCGGTGTGGTCGCCTTGATGCTCCGTGTCCACCAAGCGCTTCACCAAATCGCCAATCGTGGATTTGGGAAGTTTCAGGGCCTCAGCGATAGCCCGCTGCGACTTGCACTCTTTGTGGAGCGCGCTGATGCGGTTGCGCAGCTCGTCGCAGGTCGCTTTGGGCATGTTGACAGCTGAAAAACATCCGTCAACTCAGTTCGCGAAAAAAAAACGGCAAAAAACGGCTGCAAACTCACCGAAAACCGCAAAAATCCAATATTCAGCCAGTTTCGATCCAATTCTTATTTTTTTTAAAAAGAGAGCCTTCTTGGCAGCTTGCCAGACCTCGTTCTGTTTTCAGGGCCGAAATCCGGCCTTGAAAGACAGATTAAGAGCTATATAACAAACGTGCCTGAATCCATGTAAACAGTGCATTTTTGTATAAAAAATGTGTGGGCCGCTTGCGCGGCCCACATGGCGTTATGCTGGGGGGTGTCGCAGGTTATTTGTAGAGAAATGTTGGGGCTTTCTATTTATTGATACCGCCCACAACTTCCAGGGTTCGCTCGTTCCGGCGGAATTATATTAAAATTGCCCGAACTCATATGGACATGGGTTTATATCGCACCTGTTTGACTGTTAAGAGCGCATGTGTGTATGTGTAGGGTAACAGACTGTGATATTGCCACCGTGTATGTATAGTGATACAGACTGTGATATTGGCTTGTATGTAGAATGTAGCACCGTCCGCAGGCACAATGGCGCCACAGCAAAATAGCGCCAAAGTTACGTTTGGCTCTAGGGCCAGGCGCCAGCCCCATGGCGCGCTTCTATCACTGAAAATTTGAAATCTTAAAAACCAGGTTCATTGGGGGAGTGGTATTGTCTTGTTTGTTATGTTTACTTTTTATCTCATTTTTCAAAATCAAATGTTACCGCCAACGCGTGGGGCGTAATTACGATCGGAAATGACGTTAACGTTGATTGAACGTGGCGTTTACTTATTGAAGAAATAACAAAATACTGGAGACCTCTTCAATTGAAACACTGTTAATTGAAACAGCAACATTTTCCAGATATTTTGTGCAATAACGTAATAAGTAAAAAATTTAGCAGAGCAAATTGCATTATAAATACCGTATTTACTCGAAATACCCCCCGGGGGGTTATTTTGAGGGGGGTTTAACGAGGGGGTGGCGGGTTATTTAGAGGGGGGGGGTATTTTTTCGCCTGAAATTTTTTGAACTGCGAGTACCAATTTGCTGTTTGTAACGTATTGATGCAACAATGCAAAAATGCAACAATAAACACCATGTTTAAGAGTCTACCCTGTTCGAACATAACACGATCATTGTTTTAAACGTGTGTTCTGCGTTGCTCAGACATCAAACCGCAGCTTTTGTCATTTACACTCAATTTGGGTGGGGCATTACGAGGGGGGGGGGTGGTTATATATTCATTGTGGGCATTTTGAGGGGGGTATTTCGAGGAAATACGGTATGATGATTCCGCGCGTATTCGCACCATAGAATAAAGCGCCATGGTGGTTTTGGCGCTTGGCGCTAGCGCCAAATCACAATATTATCAGTACCTATGGGCTATGTCTAGTGACGGAAAAGCGCCATGGCGTTGGCGCCTGGCGCTAGCGCCAAATGAAAAAGCGCTATGGCGCTTTTGGCGCTTGGCGCTATTTTGCTGTGGCGCCATTGGCGCTTGGCGCCACACCCATAAAAAGTGCCATGGCGCTTTTGGCGCTTGGCGCTATTTTTGCCTGGCGCCAGGAACAAAATGCCTGGCGCTGGCGTCATTGCGCTTCTGGCGCTTGGCGCCATTTTGCTCTGGCGCCATTGGCGCTTGGCGCTGGGGTTCGGAAAAGCGCCATGGCGCTTTTGGCCCTGGCGCCGAAGTCCTGGCGCTTTTTCCATCACTAGCTATGTCTCTCCTAACGATGGCAAACTAAAGTTAGGGAATGTTTCGGATTACGGTATTTACTCGAATAATCTCCCATTGAATGATTCCCTAGAATAATTCCCACTTTTAGATGGGTGAGGAAAACAATTCCCCACTTGAATAATCCCCCAATATGGTGATAGATATTTTGGTCAGCTGACCGCACATTTTACTATGAAAGTTTACCATTTGTTGTCTCTATGGAGAGAAAACGTTTCTCCCATCAAATACTTACCGTATTCACTCGAAAAAACCCAGGTCTGAGCGTGCTTACGAAAAAAACCCCCGTCGAAATACCGCTTCTCTCGAAGTACCCCGCTGAAAATTTAAAAACTGACTATAACACCCTGGGGGTATTTCAAGGAAATACGGTAGTTTGCCTTCGCTGTCGGTGATTTGTTGTGCAATTTATTATGTCACATTTTTCATCAAAATACGGTAACATACCTTGTAAAGCATGCGGTCCGATGAATAGAAACATGTCGCTTGATCTACACCGTATACTCGGCAGACATTATACTCTACAAATAGATATGATTTATGTCTTCGGCTGGCAGACGGCCAACTTAAAACTTATGAATCAACATTTCACAAAAAGAAAAAGAAAAAGAAGAAAAGAAACACTTAACGCCAGAATAGACTAAAGTGATGACGTCATGATGGAGTGTTTCCTCCGGAAAAATGTACGGTGTAATGTCATCCGAGTATACAGAACGCCACACTACATTTGGAGGGCACTAAATTCAAGCATATGGCACCCGCACAGCTTAAAAAATTGTTTTTTTTCCTGGCACTGTATTCAAGCATGCCACCATAGTGTAGAAGTAAAACACTCAAAACCAGCTTATAATGTTTCATGCAAATATGAACGACGAAAATTGACACTTTGAGTTCCTTTCCCACCCCACCCACGTTTTCTCGATAATTTGTGGACAAACAATTAAAGGTACTTCTTCTCACATTTCTCACACACACACGTGTTGGTAAAGTCTGGATATTGATAAAATAAACACGTATACTAAAATGAAAAATGCCAACATTCAGTAAAAAAAACTAATTTTCTAAAATCTTCTCGTAAATTGTGTTAATGAAACCTGTGTATCGATGGGAGATGACCAGAAAAATTGCGCTAAGGTGGTGCCGACACTACCGGCGTTTTCAAAAATGGCGCCAGCGCCACTATTGATAATCTGCGCCATTGATTGCACGACTATCGTATCAACTTTTGGTGGCGCTACGGCGAGGCGCCATGGCGCTATTTGTGTAACATTATCGTAAAATGTAAAAACCTATAATATTTAAATTAACTTTCTTATGTTCTCTTTTATATTCAATAATTCAACTCGTCAAGATTTCATTCATATTTACATTCCCATTTTAACATCTTCACCTTCACCAATTAATATCTCAAGCGATGTTGTTTACAACGTGCGCTTCACATCGTTCACATATTTAGATCTTAGTCATTGCTCACATTCCGCCACATTTCCTTGACAAGCAGCACGCAAATACGCCGTCATGTTTATGTTAAGCGGCGGGCCCGCCCCGAGCGGGGCGCCGGGCCCGCGCCCCATTTCAAATGCTGTCTGGCTTGTCTCACATTTTCACTATCTTGCCAGTAAAGCTCGCTTTTCATCGGAGAAGCGAGCGGGCAAGGATTGAACTTTCACAATTGGAAATGTTGGGTAAAAATCGGAGATTAGAGCCGACCGATTGGCGCCAAACCAATCGCCATCGGTCTGGCCCTTAAAAGCCGATTTCACAGCTACAATCGGCAGTGTTTGCAACCTCGTCAACTTCACACGAATCTCTTCCTAGGATCTAAATAAGCGCCGTAGTCACTTTATTAAGTCGCTTGTTTTTGGTGCT